>JALIGW010000001.1:263464480-264120480 GCA_023053685.1 Diadophis punctatus similis | reverse complement strand
GAGAGTTCATTTACTCCACTCATTTCTAAAATTTTAAGCATACACATGGAACGATTTTCTTCTACTTTTTAAACTTACTTCTTTGTTTTACCTTGTCTTATGCTTTGTAAGTGATTCTCATTCACTGTGTGAGTGACTCTGAGATAATGAACATGTACTGGATGCGTACATACATTCATATACAAACATACCTTATGTTTTTTAAAAGTTGCTCAAACAGCAGCTTCTTTGTTATTTTAAAAAAAGCCTACCTTTGTCAACAATTCATTCTAACCCCGCCAGCTCAGAAAAGCAAGTGGTCAGAGGATGATGGGTTTGTCAAACTTTAACAACAGTTTATTTTTAAACAGCTTCTATTTAAAAAAAAATAAGTTGGACTATAAGACTTTCTGCACTGGCTCAGCACAATGTTTCAGTAGGCAAAAAGAAGTGGAGGGAAAAGATTTTTAAAAGTTAACCCAGCTGTACATCACCACTCCGTCTCAATTACAATTCAGTTGATGTAATGTGCCGATGCCTGGACGATGTTAGGATCTGGATGGGGAGAAACAGAGTCAAAATCAACCCCGACAAGTCTGAGTGGCTCTGGATATTGCCTCCTAAGGACCATGTCGACTGTCCCTCCTTGGTTCTTGAGGGAGGAAAATTAACTCCCTCGGAACGGGTTCGCAATTTGGGAGTCCTCCTAGATCCACAGCTAAAATTAGACCAACACCTTACAGCTGTGGCTAGGGGGGCTTTTGCACAGGTTCGCCTGGTGCACCAATTGCGACCATATTTGGAGAAGGAGGCTCTACTCATGGTCACTCATGCCCTTGTCACCTCCCAATTGGACTACTATAATGCGCTCTACATGGGGCTATCCTTGAAGAGTATTTAAAGACTACAATTGATGCAAAATGCGGCTGTGTGAGCTGTGGTGGGTGTTTTAAGATACACCCACGTAACACCCATACTCCGCCAGTTGCACTGGCTGCCCATTGGTCTCCGGGTACAATTCAAGGTGTTGATCATCATCTTTAAAGCCCTACATGGCTTAGGACCAAGTTACCTCCGGGACCGCATTCTTCCTCATACTTCCCTTTGACCGGTTAGGTCCCACAGAGTGGGTCTCCTCCAGGTCCCGTCAGCCAAACAATGCTGACTGGCGGGGCCTAGGGGGAGGGCCTTCTCTGTGAGGCGGCCCTGCTCTCTGGAACCAACTTCCTCCAGAGATCCGAATCATCCCCACCTTGCTGGCCTTCTGAAAAGCCATCAAGACATGGCTCTTCCTAGAGGCAGGGTTCTGAGACAATTTTACATCTGTGGTCTCCCCCCATGTATGCATGGTGTTGTATGTCCTTTTTTAACTTTTTAAAAATTGTTTTTAAATGATTTTATTGTTTGGTGTTCTTTAAAATGCTGTACGCCGCCCTGAGTCCTTAGGGAGTAGGGCGGCATAGAAGAATTTCCAAATAAATAAATAAATAGCTGAAACTTGAAAGAATTGATGCTCTTTAAAAAGTCTACCATAGCTGCTATTTTGATTGGATTCAGCCAAAAGAATTGAAGCAATATAGGTATTTTATTGTATATATATTTTTTAATGGGAGTGGGTGGGTGGGCATGTGTGAAATTAAATTTCAGAGCTAAAATTAGTTTAATTTTATTTTCTTTTAATCTCAAATTAAGATAGAATCTTATCACCTTCCTATGCTTACTTTTAATTGGAACTTGGTTGATTCACACCTTCCTGTTTTACTAGCCTCACATCAAAAGCAAATACCCTCCTGTATATATACACTGAAATTTCACCTTGTACCATAAAATGTAGTCATTTATAGAAAGTCAATTTGGTTTAAAGAAAAGACTAAATTAACATAACAATTTTAAGCCAGATAGTTTCTATTGTTAAAAATGTAAGTATAACTTGCTGCAGAAAACTTTGCTGAAGAAATCAGTCAAAAAGACTTAATAGGTAATGCAGCCAATCAGACCCCAAAACTTCACTTATACAGCCAGATGACCTTGGCAAGCTGTAGTTGTGTGATAACACCTGAATTGTAGAATGAGCTCCAAAGAAAATGCATGAAGTTATGAAGAAAAAGTTTTGTCGAGCACCTAGAAAAGAATATTTCAAAAAGACAAATGTTGAGAATTGGAAGGATTTGTTTAAGCCAGACACATCTTTTTGTAAACGGCTTATAACAATAACCTTTTTTATGATCTACCACATAATAATAATTCTGTTGCTTTCAATTCCTTAAATCGGGCAAAAGTCCAAAGGACCTGTCTGTCTGTCTGTCTGTCTGTCTGTCTGTCTGTCTGTCTGTCTGTCTGTCTGCCTGGTCCTCCATACAAGAGCTTTTGTTTAAATGGAAGAAAATCCCTGAATCCCTTTGGCTGCTTCTCAAAACTTCTCAATATGCAGAAAACAATGCAAAGCTAAAAGGGCAATGTCAGGGGAAGAAGGAGCCATAAAGCCCACTACCGATTAATCATGTCCAACTTTGCATGGATGATGTATGAAGATGCTGTACCTCTCAATCTTCTTATTGCTATATCAGTAAATTGGAGAATTTTCCATATTCTTAATTAGCTAGTTTGGCCAGGTGATTCAGTTTAGAAATCACTTGTCATCTCCCTTAGACGATGGCAAACTGATAAACCTGACAATCAGAGGCTTCTTTAGAATCTAATGGTTTTATCAGTAAGACAAGCAAGCATTGCAAAGCCTTTATGTATGTGCATGAAACATTATGACGCATACAAAAAAAGGGGAAAATATTAGAACAGAAATATTAAATAATTAAAAGTATGGATTATAAGGTAACTAAAGTGGAAACACAAATGTAAATCAAGATAATGACCCCTGTAAGGACTTTCTACTGCTTATATAAAAGAAGTTGGCTAAAATTTTGAACATCAAAGTAGAAATACAAATGATAACCCAAGAGAATAACCTGAACAAAGACTTTTTTCTGGATTTACAAAAAAGATTTGTTAAAGCCACAAAGAAGAAAAAGAGAAATTGAACAGAGACCTATGACAACATTCGAATGAATTAAAGATCAAGATTGTCAGAAGAAAAAGAAGATAAGTAAAATTGGTTTGTCTGGCCAAGGTTACAATAAGACATGTTTCTATGAAGGTCTGGTAACCATCTGTTGATATCAGGACTGAAAAGTTGATGTCTTATGGATTTCAATATAGCTAAGGGATGGGTCATAGGAAGAAGAGATATTTGTAACCTTATGAGGGTGAAGAGTTATCAAATTTATCTATACTTGTGATGAAGATCATAAGTCACTTCTTCATATATTTCTTTTCTTTTTGTTTTTCTTATTTCTTTTTCCTTCTTTGCTCTTTTTTTCTTTCTATTTCTCCTTTTCTCTGAAATTAGCTTTTAAGATAACCTTTTATTGTGATTTTTTTCCTGCGGGCACACGTTAAAAATGAAATTCTGTTGCCTGCTCTCAAAAGTGTACACATACAAAACACACATATACACATGCTATATACGTACATATACATACCTACACTCTAACATATAAATCCATATAAATATTAATCACTGTCCATCTTGAATACATAGCGGAAAGCGGGTTCACAAGGTTGATACTGTATGGAACAAAACTGTGGCTGAATCTGGATGTTCTGCTTCAGATACCACGAAGCCTTCTCTTAGAAGGTAACAAGGAAAACAGGCCATGAAGAGGATGTGTAGCATCCCAGACAATCCTGCAGACCCTGCTCAAGCATCGCTTATATGCCGTGTCCTGGATAGAAGGAAGTGAACTACCAATAATCTTTCCTGCCATCCTCACCACTCTCTGCACCGCCTTCCTGTTTGAAGCAGTAATGCTTCCAAACCAGACAGTAATGCAGTATGACAGGATGTTCTCGATCGTCCCTCTATAGAAAGTGGTAAGGACAGGGGGAGGAAGATGTACTTTTCTCATGAGACACAGAAAATGCAGACGCTGCTGTGCCCGTTTCACCAGTGTCTTGCTGTTGAGCAACCTAGCCAGCCTACTCATTAGCTGCACACCCAGAAATTTGATGTTGCTAACCATCACAAAAAGTATATTTACTTTTACTATTGTAATCAAAAATCTTCAAAAATAGCACTAGCACTTAGACTCAAGATAACAGAGGTCTTCAAGCTTGGCAACTTTAAGACTTGTGGACTTGAACTCCCAGAATTCTCCAGCCAGCATGTCTTAAAGTTGCCAAGTTTGGGGACCCCTGCACTATAACAAGGCAAAATTATGCTATGGTTTCTTTATATCTCAAGAACAAGTGAAGTCTTCTGTTTCTTTCTAGGAACTCATGCAGCTGCTTCAAAGATTCTCTCCATTGACTGAACATGTCTGGGTTTTGCCCCCTTCCTTTCTTTTCTTGCTTGCAAACACATGATCAAAATGTGTTTCAATTACTCATAGCCCGGTAGCCATCTTGGGACCGACTGGCACAAAACTATATTTAGAAAATGTATAGAAGTCTTTAAGGGATATGGGGGTCTCACTTGGTAGTTGTATGATTTTAATGAAGAAGTAATTTGAATTTATGATTGCTCGTGTGAAATGAGAGTTACATTAAGATTTTGTCCAAGAGAGACCAATCTTAAAAGTTGAATGAACTGAATTCTTAGCCAAACATTCTTGTAAGGAGTTAACCTGAATGATTTAGTTATTTGATTGAAGTGGGAAAAAAAACCAGAGTTTTGCCTGCACAGTTATTGCTGCACCCTATTTTGATATTCTTGTGATATTAATATCAAAGCATCTCTGCAACTGGACAAGGAATAAAGATGAAATACTCTTTCATGTTATTACTGATCTAATAATTAGGCAACATTGCAAGATTCCTGTGGAGTACACAGTTCAATGTTCTGCAATTTCTTCAGTAGTTAAATGTGAAGCCTATATTTTATAAAGCCTATTTCTTTCCTAGAACTACAGCAGGATCAGCAAAACAAGATTTAAGCCTCCTCCTACTTCATTGCTTATGTATCACTGAAAACACACATGTATTGAAGAATTTGCTTTTGGTAGAATAAAGAAATATGTCGTAAACCAAGCATAAGCAGCATTTGAAAGAAGTAGAGATCACTTTCTGACTTAATAAAGGGGTACAAGAGCTCCATCAGTGATGTGCAGTGGTAGGTTGTAAATAATTTTGCCACCGGTTCATGTGCGCGCTTGCACGTGCGCGCAACGCTTCTCTGCATGTGCAGAAGCTTCTCCGCATGCGCAGAAGTGTCCCGGGTGGGTGGGCGGAGCCTTCCGCTGCCGGCGCTACCAGTTCTAAGAACCGGTCCGAACCGGGAGCAACCCACTGCTGGTGATGTAATATCATCCCTAGGAGGCAAGGAGATCTTTGAGGCTCTTTTAAGATGGAAATCAGAGCAGGCAACACACTCAGATATCTCTCCCCTCTAATCCTAGAAAAATGTCTGCTCCTGAGCTGGTTTCCCACTTTTTTTTTGCCCAGAGTAGAAATTTTAAGTGAGGATGGGAAACACTACCTTCCAGAGACTGACTGACTTACTTGCTTGCTTGCTTGCTTGCTTGCTTGCTTGCTTGCTTGCTTGCTTGCTTGCTTGCTTGCTTGCTTGCTTGCTTGCTTGCTTGCTTTGTCAAACATGTACGAGATAACAGGTGTAAGTATAAACATGGACATGAGCACATGAAATGAGTACAAATAAATGGGGACAGTAGGACAGGGATGGTAGGCATGCTGTTGCACTTATGCATGCCCCTTCTCACTCTTCTCACTCTTATTTCTCTCCTTCTTACTCTTATTTCTTCTCACTCTTATTTCTCCACTTAAAACCCTTTTTTTAAAAAAAAAAAAACTGAAAAATAGGCTAATTTTTTTCCCAGGAAAAAAAAGGACAATTTCTGACTGTTGCGAGGGATGGATCAAGAGTGGGAATGGGAAGTCAAATGTAGGAATGAGATTATGAAGCCTCCTGCATCAACCACTTTTCTCCAGTTGCATCAAATTATGGCAGCATGATCTTAATTCCCTGGGTGGAAATTCATAAGAACTGCAGGGCTCAGTTGGCCTATTTCTTCCTAAGTAGTATTTTAGATTTTAATCTCCTAAATAGTATTACCGATTTTAATCTCCGGCAGCACTGATGTAACTGAGAAGCTGAAAATGAACTGGAGGGTGTCATGGATCGGTACAAAATCCATGGTCCCAACAGCTGTATAGTAAACACCAGTTTAGACTGGCAAGGCTGATTTCCTATTATAACACCTCGGAGCTTCATATGCATAAGTTAAATTCTGTTATCCATTTCAATTTAGAAAAGAAATGCTGGTCACAAATGGGGCCATTAGCTCTTTAGAGACATGGTAGAAAGTACAGGACTGCCATCCAGTGATCACTGTAATGAGCTTAGGTAAGTGGTTTATATTTCACATGTCTTGATGGAACATAAATAGATGGTTGAGAGTAATCCATATATTGCAAATATGTTCTTATTCATATGCACTGGATAACTGAGTCAAGGGATTCATTCAAGTTGGCAATGTGATAAATGATATGGGCATGGAAGCATGGTGCATGGGACACTGCCATTTTTGCTTTACTACATCATCATAAAGAGTCCTGCTAGTCTTGGCTGCTATTTGTGCCTACACCCTTCTAGGAGAGCTGATTACCACAAGTAGGGAACTGAGATCTTAGATCAGCTTCTTGCTGATCTCTGTAAATCTCTTGGGAAGGAAGGTATTTAATCCACCCAGGGGGTCATTCATTTTGCTCCTACTGAAAATAAACCTTAAAACCAGGGTTCTGGTTTTGATTTCATTCTTAAGCTGTTCTTACTTAACAAAAGATGCCATGTGAACATTTGTTTGTATCAAAGTACTTTTACTGTATAGTGTATAAGCAGATGTTTGATAGGACTTGTGAGAGTTAAAAGTCCAATGCTTCTGCATAGATCTAGGTTGATTGTGAAAACCCTCCACTATGGATTCCATAGTACAAAACAGCCATTTTCGTTTCCCTTTCCTTATGAAGGTTATTACATCATCATAGAAAGATTTGGAGGAACATAGATTATTCTCAGATCTCTGGTTTGGAACCATTGGTATACAACCTGCAGTTTTGGCACACAAAGATACTGTTTTCTGGCCCTCTGTCAATCTCTCCCTTTGCTTTGCAGGCTATCCCATTATGGATTCAATGCTCTTGCCAGTTGCCCCATCTATATATTGCCTTGTTAACAATTTGCTGTTGCTTTGGGTAAAATAGATCAGCAGATGTTATAAGACATTTGACAGCTAGTGATAGGAATGCTTTTGTATGACAGAGAGAGAGAGAGAGAGAGAGAGAGAGAGAGAGAGAGAGAGAGAGAGAGAGAGAGAGAGAGAGAGAGAGAGAGAGAGAGAGAGAGAGAGAGAGAGAGAGAGACCTATCCTTACAATGACCATTTTCCTTATTTTCTCTCAAATGGATTTGTTGATTGTCAGCACTATTTGTAAACTGATTTAGGGGGTTATGGTGGCCTAAATAATTGCGACAGGTGTATCAAGCTGCCTTTGATTTAGAAACAAACCAAACTAAAATTATGCATGCAACATTTAAGAAAAAAAGGTTTTAAAACATCTTTTAAAAACCTCAAGCTAAGCCTAAGGCAGGATAGCAAGATGTTGGGGGGAAATATTTTTTCTTTGGAAGGAGGGGGAATAAATCAGCATAATATATGCCATTTTGATAGCAGTATGCACTAAACAAAGTATATAACAACTTCTCCCTATATTAAATAAATACATTCAACTCCCACAGCTACAATCCTGATTTCTTTAGGTCCAAATCAAAGGAATAAGCTTACAATTAAGATACCAGAGGAAGGAAGGAAATCCCTTTGCTGTGTGCAAATTAGTTCAGCCACAAAGAGCTGCAACAGTTCTTTTTTCTGGTTAGGGAACCCCATTTGGTTTAATCTGATTAGGGAAGAAAATTATTACCTTGAGACAAAAAAACCTAATAACACAAATAAGGAAGATCATGGTGGGAGAAAAGAAACCTAAACCTTTCAGCTACAAACCTAAAATGTAGCAACTAAAGCCGCTAAGAATTACCTAAGGAGACCTGGAGAGCAAGCAAAATAGGAGAAATGCTGTATTTGCTCCTTTGGATTTTATGATTTAGTGGTGGAGATTTCACAGTATGAGGAAAACTGTTGAAATAGAATTGGCTCCGTGACAAATATGAAACTTCTCAACTCCACTCTTCAGAAATCAAGATAGGGGCTTTCCCCCTACTCACAGGCAGGGAGAAAATGTTTTTGTGAAATCTTTCTAGGTACTATTCTCATTTTCCACACAGGAAAATAATGTACTGATCTAATATTGTTATAGCAATGGGTTTTCTTTAGTATCACTGATATGTTACTCAATGTTCCCAACAGAGAGCAGGAAATTTTGAAGCTATGACACGTTCATACAATCACCACTGTGGGAATAAAATCCCCTCATGAATGAAGGCGAATATACATGTCCCAGGATAATGTCATATGATCCAATCTGGTCACCGGGACCAGAGTTTTAGTCTTCCAAGCTTTCCAACTCATGCTGGAACCCATCTTCAGAGAACTTATTTCTCTCCAGACTGTGTGCATTGGGTTGTTCCATGTGTAGTACAATTCCGTACTACACATGGAACAGCCCAGGGCACACTTTCTGAATAGAAAGAAGTTCCCTGAATATGGGCTCCAACACAAGTCCGAAAGCTTGGAAGACTAAAACTTCAAGGTTGACTCAGCCTTCCATCCTTCCGAGGTGGGTAAAATGAGGACCCAGATTGTTGGGGGCAATATGCTGAACTCTGTAAACCGCTTAGAGAGGGCTGTAAAGCACTATGAAGCGGTATATAAGTAAGTGCTATTGCTAAGTGCTATTGCTAAAACTCTGGTCCCGATTACAGACTCAGGTTGGATTCTGCATAAAATCCCCTTTGTAGAATCTTTGTAGAATTGTAATAGCTGAAAAGAACATTATGCAGCCTACTTGCATCTTTAAGGGTCCAAAATAGAATCTGAAGATAATCTTAATAAGTTTTGACAGAAGGACAACTTATACTGCTAGAAAGGTACATGATGACACTTAGGGAAGAAAGAGATGAGAGGTACATACTGTAATAATCAAGAGGTATAGGTCTAACACAATCCATTCATTGACTCAGAAAATGAGTGACACTTGAAGTGGTTCAATATACTGCTAATGCAGGAGTGGGTGACTTACAGACCATGGACTTTATATGCTTCCCAGTAACCATGTGTGACCCCAAGCATCCTGAAAATGTGCTACTAACAGGGGCTCATTTTGCAGAATTTGGAGGAGTTAAGGATGAGGATAAGAAGCTCTTGCTCTTATTCCCATGACTAAAACCATGATTATTCAAACATTGCCCATCTCATAGTAATTTTATAGAACTATACAAATATTCAATTTAGACATTCAATTTGAAGTCAATTAGACTGCATCTTTGAGTCAAATCAATTTTCTGAATCAAATGAGAAAGTTGATTGAAACTGTTGACTTGAATCAAATGGCTCCAAATCATTTATGTATACATAGAAACCCTTTTATGTACACATAGAAACAACTTTAAAAAAAAATACTAATTTTCTAAATCAAATTGACTCAATTTGATAATTTGATTTGAACATCCAGATTAAATTAGATCTATTTTCCAAATCAATTGAAACTGTCAAGTCAAATTGGATTGATTTTGCAAATAAAGTAGACCATTCAAATTGGATTTTACCTGATTCACGGAGGCCTACCCAGGCAACAGCTTCTCACAATATTTGCAACCTGTTTTTTTTCCCTTTCACTTAGAGCAGTGATGGAAAATATCAGAGCAAACCACAGGAGTTGGGTGTTCTTCAAGGAATCAGATCTTATAGGGCTTTATAGGTCACAGTCAGCAAATAAACTGTACCTACAGTAGAAGCAAACTGGCAACCGGTGCAGCTTATGAAGTAGGATTATAACAGTGTTTCCCAACCTTGGCAACTTGAAGATGTCTGGACTTCAACTCCCAGAATTCCCCAGCCAGCGAATGCTGGCTGGGGAATTCTGGGAGTTGAAGTCCAGACATCTTCAAGTTGCCAAGGTTGGGAAACACTGGATTATAACATAGGCACTTCAAAGCATGCCCATTACTGGACACATGGCTGCTTTCTGAATCAGCTGAACTTTTGAGTGGTCTTGTCTGTGGAGATTTTCAGTCACCAGGTCATGGTTGTCCCAAAGGTGCTTTTTCAAGAGGCAACTGGACTTTCTGGTTTTTCTTTGAAGATGTTTCGCTTCTCATCCAAGAAGTTACTTCAGTTCAGCTTTTGAGTGGTCTTATGAGGGCAAGGATTGAACTGTAGATTTTGAACAGTCTTCAGTAGCAACCACTCATTGTTAAGCAAGGACTGAGGAACCTGTGACTTATTTCTATAAGTCCCATTCAGCATATCCAATAGTATCTGGATTCTGGACAGTCACTGGCTTGCTACTTCTGATTTAAGGAGGGGTTTTTTTGCCTCCCCATAAAGCAAAGTTCTCATAATGTGTTTTCCTTCAGACAAAAATACAATCAGCACTCAGAATTACCCTGTAGCAACAACTGCATAAATGACAAATAGTTTGAAGGTCACAGGTGGAGCTCTGTATGCAGGGAGAACATAATATTCAATCCATTTGCAATAGGTTATAATAAGGTCAGCAAGTTCATATAATGGTTAAAGTGCTGGACTGGAAACTAGGTTACCATGAGTTCTTGCCCTTAGGCATGACAGCCAGCTGGGTGACTTTGGATCATTCTTTCACAGACCAAGGAACCTCATACAGCTATTGCATGGAGAATGGGTGGGAACCAGCGGTGGGTTGCTCATGGTTTGGCCCGGTTCTGCGAACTGGTAGCACCGGCTGTGGGAGGCTCTGCCCCCCCCGCCCGGGACGCTTCTGCGCATGTGCAGAAGCGTCGCACGCGCGAGCAAGCGCACACACAAACCGGTAGCAACGGGTTTCAGAATCCACTACTGGTAGGAACATTATGGATGCTTCTTTGTATTGTACAAAATAAAGGGGGGCTATAAATCTAGTGTTAAAAATAAAAAAAAATAAACTAAGAGTATGTGGAATGAGGAATAATGCATCTGTCGTCACTGAACTTGTTTGCTCCCAAGCTGTGCAGTCTATTCCAATCTGTCTTTACCCCATATATTGAAAATACAGCCAGTGAAAATGGACTTAGGATGCAGTCCAAGAAAATGAACTAATCTGTTCTGAAGTGTTCATATTGAAGTGGGTGTGAAATGTATGAAGTTCATGACAGTGATCAGTAAAAGCTATAATGCTTTCTGTCGATGAAATATCAAGGCAATTTAGAAAGGTTGCTGTTCCACTGCTATCGAAATAAGAGGGAACTGCTTGGGATAATAACTTGTCAACAAAATAAGGTATGCCCAGGGGCAATGTCATTTCTACGATATTTCTGAAAGCACAATAGAATTGTTTTCTTAAAATTGGGGTAGAAGAAGCCATGTTTGGTTTTGTGGCATATATATATATGCCACAAAAACAAACATGCCTTTTTTTAACGTTTAACGCTGAAATGAGTTCATAGACATGATTTCATACTGGATTGTAATACTGGATTACAAATCCAAAATACTTCTTTGCCGATTAAAATAATAAATGCTGGGGCATTTTAAGGTACAATTGACTCAGGTGCATGTTTAGATGATGGCGCATGTCCACATCCACCAAAATTATCTCCATGTGGGAAAAGGTCATCTCTGAATTGACTTTAAAATGATGTTTGCATTTATCACCTTTCCTTACTTTTTTGTTTCTTTTTAAATCATTCATTGTACATGCAAAGGGCGCATCAACAGGTTGGATCCAACTTGGATGAAACAGAAAAAGTAATTCTTAACTGGCACAGAGGAGCTCATTGACAGCAGTGGGAGGGAGCATTCACAAGATAGCAGAAAGTTTTGTAGGTGTAGAGATCAACTAGACATGGTGGAGATGGGGGCATGAGCTACTGGATCCAAACTTGAAGGATAGGATTCCCAAGGAAAAAAGAAGAAAACCTGCTCCAGCCTTTTGCCCTAGCCAGGAAGACCCCACAGGTCATTAGAAGTGGTGAGTCACCTGCCCTACTGTTCCCACTCACTCCAGTTAGGATTGCTCTGCTCGTGCACAAAGGTCCAGTTATCAGGCACTACAGATAGGAATCAAGCAGTTTTGCTCTTCTGTGCTGTTTTTGCTGCTGATGCATTTTGTAACCACTGAGGCTTCAATAATACATTTTGATTAGCGTTCTTCTCAATTCAATTTCAATTGAATTGATTGAATTTCAATCAATTCATTCATTTCCCTGGGATGTGTAGGTAGAAGATCAATGGTGAAGATAAAACAGATAGAGAGAAGAGAAGCAAGTTTATTCCACTACCTAGTGGAGAAAGAAGTTGTCATTGTCTGTTCCTAAACAGTTGCCGTTCTGGTGACATAAACTGTTCACCTGGCCATTCAAATGAAGAATGTCAAAAGAAGAAAAGCCTGATTTCCTTTTTCTTCATGCACAGCCTGGTCCTTTGGTGTGTATTATCTTTTGGATTGTAAATCTGAAAGCAAGGATTGTCTTATTAATGATATTTGTTAACTACTTTGGGATTGTTTTGGCTAAAGAGCAGATGGTAGAAAAATCAACAATAAATAACCAGGAATGGATGTTAGCGTCATTCATGAAAAATCTGTTGTATGAACTTAGTGAACATCATAGATAACCTGAAGAGAGTTCATTAGGTCAGAGATCTTAATTCTGAGTCTAAAAGAGAAGTTTCCTCCCCCACCAAAAAAGGTGAGGGATAGCAGGCATGAGTTATCACTATTTAAGCATGTTGAGATAGTAGCATACAGTAACAGTGAATGGAGTGAACAAAAAAGTTTACACAGTAGTGATCCTACCGAGTGTGCGTTTTACTTCCAAACTATCCAATGTTCTTTCAAATTATTGCTATGTAAGGTGTTATAGCTCAAACCCTGACCAATCTTGTCTAGGCTTGGGAGCTAAGCAAGGTTAGACCTTATTGATACTTGGATGGAATCTCCAAAACATCCTGGCAGAAGGCAATGATAAATCACTTCCATTTGTTGCCAATAAAACTGCATGGGTTTATCAAAGAAGCCACTAGGAGTCCATTCAAGAAAGTGTTTAACTTTACATGAAGGTGATGTAATAGGGAAAATGATGTGTGACTCACGGTGTTCCATGTCTTGATAGAGTAGTTGGTCCTAAGTAAAATTTATTTAAGGACTTCCCAAAAAACTGAATAACATATAATCAGAACAACACTGGAGGTTTGAGATGATCGCAGGATTCAGAGAACATGTTCTAAAAATTCCCCATTTTATTTCAAGGGGAAGGGGAATAATTTTATTATATGTTAATTATAGAACAATTAGAACAATTAATCAGTGGAACAGCTTGCCTCCAGAAGTTGTGAATGCTCCAACACTGGACGTTTTTAAGAAGATTTTGGATAACCATCTGTCTGAAGTAGTGTAGTGTTTCTTGCCTAAGCAGGGGGTTGGACTAGAAGACCTCCAAGGTCCCTTCCAACTCTGTTGTTGTTGTTGTTGTTGTTGTTGTTGTTGTTGTTGTTGTTGTTGTTGTTGTTGTTGTTATTATTATTATTATTATTATTATTATTATTATTATTATTATTATTATTATTATTATTATTATTATTATTATTTAGCTCTGAGGCAAGCAGATGCTTTGTCTGTCTCTCTGTGCAGCAATTTCTGAAGTGCCCCAATATTTATCCCAAATTCAGTAATTCGTAATGATATAGACATCAGCTTTATTCTGAGTCAGATTTTGTTCCATCTAGTCCAGGGATGTCAAACTTGATTTCATTGAGGGCCACATCAGGGTTGTGTTTGACCTCAGGGGACCGGGGTGAGCGTGGCCAGCTCAATGTCACTTGTGTTGGAGGCACCTGTGGTGGCCCGAGTGCTCTGCCAGCGAAAACGGGCTCCCAAGCTCCATTTTTGGCTGCGATGTCTTCCTGCAACCCTCTGCCAGCGAAAACGGAGCTTGGGGGGAGGGCTGTACGCAGCCCTTGTGAGCTGCATTTTTGGCTGCAACGGCTTCCTGCAATCCTCTGCCAGCAAAAATGGAGCCCTCCCAAGCTCCATTTTCTCTGGCAGAGGCACCGCGGGCAGGTCCTTTGCTGTTTCCAGGGCAGCTCCATGAACCAGGTCTAAGCACCCCTCAGGCCAGATCCAGCCCGCGGGCCTTGAGTTTGACACCCCTGATCTAGTCCAATGAAGTTTGCACTGACTTGCAGCAGTTTTCAGAAACTTTGCTTAACCTTACCTGAAAAAATGAGGATGAAACGTATGACCTTCTGCACACAGAACCTGTGTTCTAAGGCTGAGCGATGGTTCTCATTTATCCATGCTTCTGTTTTGCAGATTCAGCTGTTTTCTGTAACACATTCTCTCTTCTTCACTGGTAGGAAGAAAGGATATGAAAGCTGGAACTTAAATATTAGTACTTATGAGTTTTAAATGATCAGCTCCCAGATGTGCTGGTTCAGCACATTATAACGGACACCAATATGACAGATGTGCCAGCCACTGCAAGTTGGTTTAATGGAAAATTAAGTTCACATACATGGGAGCAATTTGAATGGCCTATATTCCACAAAGCTTAAGCCATAATAAATATGTTTGTGTTTAAGATGCCACAAGCCTCTCTATTATTTATCCTTAAAACTTTACTATTATCTTTACCTTTATTCATTCTTAGAAAGTGTGGACAGATTATATTGTGCTTCAGTAAAAAAAACCCTGAATAAAAGCATCAAGGGAGGAAGGGGAAAAAACCATGCCAGTAGGTGGTAGAGAGGGGGGGAAAGATATCAGGCTATATGTTGGGCTTAGACTTAGCAATAGCAATAGCATTTAGACTTACATACCGCTTCACAGTGCTTTACAGCCCTCTCTAAGCAGTTTAGAGAGTCAAACATATTTTCCCCAACAATTTGGGTCTTCATTTTACTGACCTCAGAAGGATGGAAGACTGAGTCAACCTTGAGCCGGTTAGGACTGAGCTACTGGCAGCTGGCAGAGTTAGCCTGCAATACTGCATTCTAACGACTGCGCTACCACGGCTCATAAAATATCCTTAACACATAGGTCATATACAAATCATCATCATCATCATCATCATCATCATCATCATCAAACATCATCAACATCATTTTCCTAGCATTATTACCGCAGGTGCAGGGTCCACTTTTTGGATTGACAAAATACAAATGTATACATATATTTATACATACATACATAAATACAGGGTTATTCAAAAAGAATGAACCGATTTCATGACGCAATATTTTATTAAGGAAAAGTAATACAAAACTCCAGCCAAGTCACAAGTATTCTACTCACAATCAATTTTTATTTCCTGTCGTACAAGTGTTCAATGTGGCCTTCACAACTTAGATAACTCCTCTTTCAAATGGTCACTGACTCATTACATGACGATGCTTGAGAACTGAAGCAATGTGCCATGAAATTGGTTCATTCTTTTTGAATAACCCTGTATATATACAAATCATATACCTATCATACACCTATCATATACAAATGTTCAGGGCTGGGCTTCAAAAATTTTTGAAAGCGGTTCTCTGCCCGGTTGCTGGGTGGGTGTGGCCATGGTGGCCATAGCCTAGTCGGCCTCCTGCACCACAGTGGGGGGGCGTTTTTGCCCTCCCCAGTCTCTGGAGGCTTTCCTCAAGCCTCCGGGAGGGCGAAAGCAGCCTCCCCATGCTTCAGAGGCCATCTGGAGGCCAGAAACGGCCCCATTTCTGGCCTTCCCGAACTTCCGGTAGGCCCGTATTTCGCCCTCACCAAGCCTGTGGCCAAAATATTACTGGTCGACATCGAAAAGACCAGCCCAGTAACATCCCGTGACATCACAGATCACATGGCAAGAGACAAGGTATTGTCCAAAGTCATGAACTGGGTGTTAAGGGGATGGCCACAGGAAGAAGAGGGGGAAGAATTTAAACCATTTTTAAACAAACAATTGGAACTGTCAGTATTAAAGGGGTGTCTGCTATGGGAGGAAAGAGTCGTGGTACCCCAAAGTTTGCAGAAGAGGGTCCCAGAAACCTTACACATAGGGCACCCCAGAATAGTAAGGATGAAGGCACTGGCCAGGAGTTACCTATGGTAGCCAAAACTAGACCAGGACATCACCGAATGGGTGGCGACCTGCATGCCCTGCCAAGAGACACAACCGGCTCATCCACGCACAACCCCGCTAGAGTTGGGAAATCCCCAAGGCTCCATGATCAAGAATCTATATAGACTTTGCGGGACCCATGGTGGGACAAACATTCCTGATTGTGGTGGATGCCTACTCTAAATGGCTGGAAGTCATGATAATGCCCACCGTGACAACAGAGACAACCATTAGAGCACTGAGGTGAATCTTCGCAACCCATGGCCTGCCTGACGTCCTCGTATCAGACAACAGACCCCAACTGACTGCCAAGAACATGGAGTCGTTCCTGGATGAGCTGGGAATAAGGCACGCACTCGTCTCGCCATTCAGTCCATTGAGCAATGGCTGGGCAGAAAAAATGGTGAGAATGACCAAAAAGACACTCACTAAAATAGGCCCAGGGAACTGGCAGGAAAGAATCGGCCAATTCATGCTTGCCCAACACATCACACCGTGTGCGGCCACTAACCGAAGCCCAGCCGAAATGTTAATGTTAATGGGACGGAAATTACAGTCCCCACTGGACAGGTTGAACCTCAACTATCACCCAGAGAAACCCTTGGACTCTAGCAAATTAGTCAGAAATAGACTAGACTAGAAATAGATGATCTGGTATATGCCCATAACTATGCAGGGGATCCCACGTGGGTGAAAGCCAGAGTGGTTTCTGTCACCGGGCCTAAATCTTACCAAGTTGAGCTTGACGATGGACGAGTGTGACAGAGACACATAGACCAACTCAAAAGGAGGCTGGGGGAATCTTGGCTATGCCAACCGGATAATTTCCAGCCTCAAACAAGCACAGCACAAGCCACTGAGCAAAGAAAGTCTCCGCCCCAACGGTCATACACAACAAGCAAGCGTGAAGCTCCCACCAAAAGTCCAGCCCTACCTCCAAGGAACAGAGAAAACCTATTCTCAAGCGCGGAAGAGGAGAGCGAACACTTACCGGGATCTGCCGGAGTCCAGCGATGTCATCCGGGACCGGAGGATGAAGACACCAGGTCGGCGGCCGCCACACCCAGCAGCAAGTTCCAGATAATTCCACAAGGGGAGCCCGGAGCAGCAGCAGGCAGGACCACACCAGACGAGGTTCCAGGAACAACTGAATCGCGCAGGCCCAGTAGGACTGTACGGCGCCTCGCCTACCTGCATGATTACATGACTTGTGTACAGAGACAATTGGACTATGCACTAACTAAGAGGGGAGGAGTGTTACGTATGGCCGTACATAGCACAGATTTGCATAGCCGCCGCTGATTGGCTAATCTTGCGGCGGGAGAAATAAACTGCTGTCAGTGGCCGGCTACACTACAGGGATGCCTATAAAGGAGGCATCCCTGCAGCCTGCCGGCAGTCCGTATTACTAACAGCTAAGAGAATAAAAGGTGCTGAACTGTTCCCGCGTCTCGTTCCTTCTTTCGCACCCACATCTAACACCCTCACTTTCCCTTCCCATATAGGAACATTTTTTTCCTCCAGAAAACCCTACAATTTTGAACCCACACATTTTGCTATGAAGCATCACAATGGGTAAATTATCAGTTCCTGGTAAGCACAAAAGCTTTGTTTTTTAAGAGTTTAGATTTATAAAACAATATAGCTATTGTTTGGGAGCCTTTCACCACCTAATCCTTCTCCCCAAGCTTCTTCTTTTAGACGGGGAAGGAGCATCCTTACAGATGTTTCCAAGGAGAGAAACAAATTTACAGGCTGAGACTTCCAGAGATGGCTGGAGGAGCACCCATCACTCTTCAACTTTTATCAAAGTCATTGTAGAACAAACATGAGCTACATTGTCAAATAATTGATACCTTCCTACACTGCAAGTCAGCACT
The DNA here is from genome assembly GCA_023053685.1 of Diadophis punctatus similis. NCBI lineage: Eukaryota > Metazoa > Chordata > Lepidosauria > Squamata > Dipsadidae > Diadophis > Diadophis punctatus. Next base: position 264,102,334 of record JALIGW010000001.1, on the reverse strand, counting down.
TTTTACCAGCTGAAATTGTATATACATGTGTACTACATGTGGTAAATATGGGAGCATCAACCCTGATTGTATTGCCATGGATTTTTTCTTCTTCTCCCATATAAAATTAAAAACTGAATAAGGCTGAAAATGGGAGGGAAATTGCAACCTTCTAACATCCTTGGAAATGTCTGGGTGTCAGGCCGAAGCCATTTTAGTTGGGGTCTTTGGCCTGCCACACTTTATAGTATTTTAATGTGCGTTCTTTACTGTGGGAATTCGGGAGGGGGAATTGCATGAGGGCTGTCTGTATGTAGCCATAACAAATTCTTTCTAGATGGTCAAGGTTATCCTTTGTCTTTGCACTCCTGCACCTGCATTGAAGGAGATGGGTGGATTCTTGCCAGGGTGGCAGTTGAAGATTGTTCAACATGATGGACTTGGGGGTGTGGGGACAAGGACTTGAACTTTCAACTGGGTGGAGAAACCCCAGGGACTTCAGATTCGGGTTTCTCCCAGATGTGCCAACATGGCTCTGCTAATAAATTGGAACTTTGAGGAATACTTTGCCTTGGACTCTGATTTAGTTTTGGATGCTATTTGGAACCCTGACACTGGGAGGCTTAAAAACATGGCTGTTGAAAGACTGTGTGCTGCCAGAAAACAGCAAGCAGCAAAATGACAAGGAAGAAAATGTAGCTGGGCTATTTGTGTTGTGGTCAAAGAACAAGTATGTCCCCTAAAACTATATAGTGGAATATCTCAAATGTTATTCTTCTTTTGAAAATTCTTGGTAAAGCACTATTTGTTGCTAAGAAAATTCACTCAGAGCTTTCACCTACACACACATACTTCCTTCCATTCATGAATATTAATTGTATGTTGTCTAAAGTAGCATGAAATTCCTTGACTCTATACACAATAATAAAAATACATAAACATGTTTTCATGCATAATACAAGTTATGCATACTGTCCATCTTAAGCAAATAACCTTTAGGTGGCTAGCTATACAAAATCCAAAATAAAATAGAATGAAAAAATGTAATTAAAAGCAAATACTTTTAATAAATGCAAACAGCCAAGACATCCAGATCTCCCAGAAGATTGTGTCATAGGATGGGCACCATGCCATAGAAGGAACAATTCCTTAGTCCCACAAGATTGTGGTTTTTTCACTCTGGGGTCTGAAGCATGACCATCCTGTCAGATCTGGTGTGGCAGACAGAAACTATGGGAGACAGGCAGTCTTGCAAATAATGTGCCATATGCAGCTGAAAACTGATAATTAACATCTTGTATTATAACTTGAAGTTTGCTGCCTGCAGCATTATATGGGCAAATGAAAGTGCACTCAATGCCAATATCATGTACACCACTACATTCTATCAATCAATCAATCAGAATAGAGCTGGAGGGGACATTGGTGGTCTTCTAGTCCAGCCCCCTGCTCAAGCAGGAGAACCTATACCATTTCAGACAGGTGGCTGTCCAGTCTCTTCTTAAAAACCTCCTGTGATGAAGCACCTACAATGTCTGAAGGCAAGCTGTTCCACTGGTTAATTGTTCTCACTGTTAGGAAGTTTCTCCTTAATTCCAGGTTGCTTCTCTCCTTGATTAGTTTCCATCCATTGTTTCTTGTCCTGCCCTCTGGTGCTTTGGAAAATAATTCTAGATCAGTTGAAACTTCCAAATTATTTTCAAGGACATCCCATGTACAGTGCACTGAATTTATCCAAATGGAAGCGACTAAAGTGGTCATGACCAGGAACAGAGCTTGTACATAAGATGGATTTGTGAAAGGCCCTCCTAGTCTCAGCTACTATCTGCTCCACAAGCAAAAGTTATGTCCGGAGGGACCCTAGATTGCCTACCAATTTTATCCGGGGAAGCACCATCCAGTGTAAAGTATAGATGTAACACCTCCACAACAGTGGTAGGATTCAAAATTTTTTACTACCGGTTCTGTGTGTGTGGCTTGGTGTGCGTGGTGTTTTGGTGGGCATGGTGTGTTTTGGTGGACGTGGCAGGGGAAGGATACTGTAAAATCTCCATTCCCACCCCACTCCAGGGGAAGGTTACTGCAAAATCCCCATTTCCTCTTGATCATCTGGGACTCAGAAGGCAGAGAATAGATGGGGGGAGGAGCCAGTCAGAGGTGGTATTTACCAGTTCTCCGAACTACTCAAAATTTCTGCTGCCAGTTCTCCAGAACTGGTCAGAACCTGCTGAATCCCACCTCTGCTCCACCTTTGCTCCACAACCAAGAGACCCAAAACCTGAGAAACATTCATTTCTGTTAAGATTAGGATATAACTTGTTCATTCCCATCCAGAACCCCCACTGCCTCCACTGCTGGGTAAACACCTTGACAACATCACTTGTAAAGCTCAGAGTGGAGATATATATCTGCCAATAGATGTCCCCATCCAGCAACTTTGTGCATGTGTTCAATAGGAGAGAGAGAGAGAGAGAGAGAGAGAGAGAGAGAGAGAGAGAGAGAGAGAGAGAGAGAGAGAGAGAGAGAGAGAGAGAGAGAGAGAGAGAGAGAGAAATCTTGAGGCACCCCACAAAGCAGAGGTCTAGAGCTAGACCTCTCCTCTCCATCACCACCCCCAAATGTAACCAGCCTTTGAGGAAAGAGGAGACCCATGATAAAACTGGAACCAGATCAGGAGCCAATCCAGAAGAATACCAAGTTTTATGTTATTTAAAGCTGATAAGAGATCCATGAGGGCAAAGATAGATGGCCTACCTACCATATCCTGAGATTCCCAAGCACAATCAATGCTACTTTAGTATTATAATCAGGCTTGGATCCTGATTGGAAAGAGTTCAGATAATCTAGTTCAGAGCCCTTGAAGCTGGGACTCAATTACCCTCATCCTCACAAAAATTGCCCAGTACTTTTGGATATAAAGATGTGCTTAAGGAGGGGATAGATCAACACATCTTTCAAAGCAAGTAAAATGATGCCCTCTTGCAAAGAAGCTTTCACTACAACTTGGATCCAAATACATGTGATTTCTTCAAAGGTCTTGACCAGCCAGGACAGAGATGGATCTAATTCCAGGGAGTGGAATTCACATGTGGTGGAATTCACAGCCCCATGGGCCCAGTCCACTTCCTCAGGACTGACCAAATGAAACTCTTCCCAGATAACGAAGCAAGATCTTGATTCAATTAATTCCATAGGACCTTCTCAGCCAGAGTCCAGTTCTGAGTAGATTGGAGCATTTTTTTGTCCAACAAATATCTAGAAAATTAGCACATAGAACCTGCAAAGGTTCCTCCAGTCCATCCTTATCAAAGGGGTACCTAACCACCCAAAATACAAGTGCTGACCAACTATCTACAGATGCAATAAAAGTGGGAGATTTGTTTGTTTGTTTGTTTGTTTATTATTTATTTATTTATTTATTTATTTATTTATAAAATTTATTGGCCGCCCATCTTATCATAGGGTAACTGTGGTCGGCTTATCGTTACATATACAATTAAAGCATAAAAACATAAAAAGTTAAAAATCAGTGAAATAAGCCCATTTTACTGTTCATTGTGCCAAAAGATAAATCTTAATAAAGATTCTTAGCTGTGCTGATCAGATTAGCTCTTGGTCTTCCTTTAGTGAAACTCTAAATATCTCTGGCACCGTTTCATCTCACCATTTCATCTCACAAAGTTCCTCTAAAAAGCAAGTGGCTCTTGCAATCCATAAATATAATGGCTAGAAGCATACTGCTTCTTTTCCCAAAACTGATTCATTTACAATGGTTTATTTTCTTTTTAAAAGACTGGAGAAGAGTGGAAATTGACATAAAGTATATTTCTATGATACAGTTTATTTTGCCTTCCTTTTAATGTACCAATTATCAGTTTTAATGGGAAATAGGAGGTTGAATGTGACAAAATAGTTCGACAAAATCTGAAGTGACACTTGTTATAGAAACTCATTGAGTCAGCATAACATTCAGAAACCATCACTGGATCCAATCTGTAAAATTTTTGTCCAGTTTCCCCCCTCCTCTTTTTAGGGAAGGTGGTTAAAAAAATGGCTAGGAGGACCTTTGTGCAACTTTGGGTTGTGTGCCAGTTGCAACCTTACCTAGATTGTGAGGCCCTGCACATAATTACTCAAGCCCTAGTCATCTCTTGATTGGATTACCACATGGGGCTACCCTGAAAAGTATTCAGAAGCTAAGGCTAGTGCAGAATGCAGTGGTGTACACAGTTCTGAGGCCAGGGTGGCACTGTTACAGAAGATATATTGCTTACAAGTTTGCTTGCAGGTCGAATTCAAGATGTTATTACCATTGAAACCCTCTATGGCATGGGTCCAGGGTATCTAAGAGCCATCTCACCCCAATGGAACTAGCCAGCCCCACTTGCACCAGTAGAAGAATCCTGCTATGGACCCCATCTGCGAACAAATTTTGGCGGGCAAGGTCAAGGAAAAGACCTTTCCTACTATGGTCCTGTCCGTGTGGAACATTCTACCACCAGTGGTGAGAACTGCTTCCATCATTTTGGCCTTGCGAAGGGTATTAAAATTTGATTTTACCAGTTGGCTTAGGGCCCCAATGGAGGCACTCACTGCTGGAGGCCTCCCTGTGCTACCTGTCTCTTAGTCCTGAGGTGTTTTTTTTGGGTACAGTTTTAAATTTTAAATTTGCATACTTTAAATATTTTAACTACTTTTCTATTTATCTTATTATAATCTGAAAGATGCCCAGATTTGCCTTATAGGGGAGATGGGCAGCATAAATATTTAATAAATAATAATAATAATAATTCAGCCAATTTTATTATTCAGTCTTGGTTGCAGTGAGCATATTTAGTTTTCACCAAAATATATTGAAGGAAAAGACAGTGTAATTATTTGTGCTTTGAGGACGCTACGAAAAATCAGTGTTCCATCGAGCATTATACAAGAGACAATCTAGAGAAAATACAAAAGGGAACCATTATTTTTCTTTTAAGGCTATTCAGCTTTTTAAATGTTTCCCAAAGAATAGTAAACAAGCGTATTGAGGAATGTCTTCAAAATTAATTTCAGACATGGAGAGAGAGAGAGAGAGAGAAATTGATAAAGAGAACAACAATTCTGACTTCACTGGAATCATTAAGCAAACCCAATTAGCTGGTTTGGTAAACAATATTGACAGTGTATTTATTTTTCCTTTTGACTGTAAACATTTTATTGATTTTTAAAAATGAAGTAGAATGTTTTAAAAATATTGAGCTTCCTGATCATTAGTCTAAGCTTGCTAGATTTGTGATAAACAAGAACTTAATTAAAATGTTTTGAAATGCAAAACTTATTGGCAAATCTATGAAGCAGACAAAAACCCCTATTAAACCCCAAGTCTGTGGTATGATATCTTAGGGTGGATTCCCAGAAAGTTATCTACCATCGACCTCACCCCATTCCTAAGAGGTCGGTAAGGGGCGTGCATAAGCGCACAATCGTGCCTACCGTTCCTGTCCTAATGTACCCATATATTCATATCTCTTTTACTCTTATTCATGCTTGTACTATTACATATATATTCAATCATGTTTTACTGTTTATACTTTGCTTATAATCATATATGCTTGATAAATAAACAAATACAAATAAAATACAAAATACAGATCAACCGTTAATGAAATATTCTTAAATAATGAGTTTTCAAAAATCATCTAATGATATAATTTTTTAAATTTATCCCAACACAATAGTAAATGTGTTGTTGGGAAATTGCCAGCTAGACTGGAATGGGTAGTCAAGTTTATTACTTTTGCAGCTGTGCAAAGACTCTAAGCTAAGCCCATGTTTGACTCTCTCCCTTCCAGTCTAGCTGGCAGTTTCCCAATGTATATCTAATTGCAGTCATTCAGTTGGATCAAATTTTCATCACTATGACTTTTTGTTATCTCTACTTCCCTTCAGAATACAAGAAGTGGGAAGGGTAGCTGATTATGGATAATGAATCAGAGGTTTGGACAAATGAAATTAAACAGAATATGTATGATGCCTATAAAGCAAGAACCAAGATATACAGTGTAAGGCAAGATGGGATTATCTAGTGGCTATACAAAACTGATCTGGCTGAACTGGTAGTTGAGTATTTATTTAATAGTGGAGATTAGTCATTAAGTTGTTATCTACAAAGACTATAAAAGAAACCCCCCAAAATCAAAGACATACATAAATGATACAGTTAACAGAGATTTATTTAAAATCGTACACAATAAAATGAAATACATGTATTCCCCATTTAGCAATCACAATTGGGACAGCAACTCAGTCATTAAGCAAAATAGTCACTAAATGAAACCACATGGCGTTTATTATCTTACTTCAGTTTTCCTTTGCTTTGCAGACCTGCAAAAGTCATAAATGTGAGGACTGGTCACAATATTATTTTTCATCATTGTCATTATCCTGTCATTCAGGATACTTATAAGCAGTATCCTGAATGACAGGAAGCAAGCTTCCTATAATCTTCTCAGCTGTCTTTACCACTCTCTGTATGGGCTTTCTTTTGCATAAGAGATAGTCATCAGAACCGTGTTTGTTTTGGAGTAGTTGATTTTGAGTTCTTCATGACAACAAAGGGCTTGCAGCCTTCACTGAAGGCCAATCAAAATTAATAAAAAGAGCATCTCGTTGTTGGCCTAAAAAATATGGATATACGGTTATTCTCTAGCATGGGAGGGTCAGTGATGAAGCTCACTATTGGACATGGTTTTTATGATGAAATCAAAGTGAAAGTTAAACAAAAATGAGACAAGAATACACCCATGCCTTGACTGCAAATATATGGTTTCATACAGCATTAGAATCAAATGTAATAAAAACCAATGTATAGGGAAAGTTTCTCTTTTCCTCATTCTAAAGATCAAGTTGGAAGCTGATCTTAAATTGGTAAAAGCAGCATAAGGTATTCCTTTTGGATGCCTGGAATATATTTTTTTTCAACAACTGTTGCCATCTGGCAAGGAAGGCAGCTTGTTCCCCAGCCAATGTATTTTCATGCATTACCTCATAAATACATCTCACATAGAGATGTCTAGCACACAATTGATTAGTCATGCTTAGTAGACTGATGGGAAATAACTGGCCAGGTTCAGCATATCTCCTCTCTTAAAAATTGGAACTATTATGGATTGGTCCCACTCTTTAGGCAACTGTGAAGATGGATTGATACAGATAAATAAAGAGGCTAAACAGGAATCCACCATTCCATTTCAAGAATCCTGTTGGAAACAGAACTTCACCAATTATTTTCCCACTTTTCAGTTGTGCTATGAGATTGAAGATAATAATAGGAAGCTAACCATTGGAAGGATCTGAGATTATGAGCAGAGGACTCAGATCACTAGAGATAGAACTAAATAGGTTATAAAGGTGTTCATACTATGTTTTGAACTGAGCAACATATTCCAGAAACACTTAAAGGAACTGGCCTGACAACAAGATTTTAAAAGAAACCAGTAAATATTCTCTCTCTGACAGCTTGTGCCATTTGCTCCCAGTCAGCCATTTATAATTCCATTTATTTTTCAATAGAGATTTTAATTCTTTCTCCAGGATACTATCCACATACCGTAGAGGGACTTCACAAGGGAACCATATATACTTCCTCAATCTTATGTACTTCCTCAAGCTTCACCTGACAGCAGGACAAGAAGGAATGAATGGAAACTAATCAAGGAGAGAAGCAATCTAGAACTAAGGAGAAATTTCCTGACAGTTAGAACAATTAATCAGTGGGACAATTTGCCTCCAGAAGTTGTGAATGCTCCCACATTGGATGTTTTCAAGAAGAGATTGGAGAACTGTTTGCCTGAAATGCTATAGGAATTTCTGCCTGAACAGGGGGTTGGACTAGAAGACCTTCAAGGCATAGGTGAAATTCAGCAGGTTCTGACAGGTTCTGGAGAACCGGTAGCAGAAATTTTGAGTAGTTCAGAGAACCAGCAAATACACCTCTGGCTGGCCCCAGAGTGGGGTGGGAATGGAGATTTTGCAGTATCCTTCCCCTGCCACACCCACCAAGCCACGGCCACAGAACCGGTAGGGAAAAATTTTGAATTTCACCCCTGCTTCAAGGTCCATTCCAACAGTTCTTCAGTTCTTCTGTTATTATTAGCTTTAGCTGCAACATGTTGTTTCTCATACCACAATTTGGAAGGCTTAGGATCAGAATTCTGAACAAACAGCATGTTATAACTTAAAAACTGATATTAATATTGTGCAATATCTCAAAACCATACAAAAGTATATTAATCATTTGTTGGTGTAACTTTAAGGCATCTTTTGCACCACCTAAAACTTTCTTACGTTCAGGTAATATTGAGTTGTTGAGAGACTAAAATGCAGCCTTTGCAAGTTCATTCATCCATTGATCTGAAGGTGCCTCTCCCATACTTTTAGGACTCAGCTTTGAGATCAAATTAATAGAATCTTATAGTAAGCAGCAAATGATCTCTGTAAAAGAGAAAAGTTATCTTAAAATCAATAAAGCTGGGGAACAAATTTGGGGATATTATTATATAATTGAATGTGCTGGAGCCCCTGCTTCCCCAGAAAATCAGACCTCCTTCTGGTTTACCAGGCACTTAAAATTGGCAAATCATATGACAGCATAAACTACCTTGACCTCTCTGCTTTGCTGAGCATAAAGGATGGTGGTGAAGTTTGTCTAATTGGCTGTGTGTGTGTGTGTGTGTGTGTGTGTGTGTGTGTGTGTGTGTCCGTGTCCACTTCGTTTCACTTATTAATAAGGCAAATTATGAAGGGGTATAATCAAGCCATGCTGGCTCGAGTGAATGAGAACAGTGGTCCAAGATGTCACACTATGCCAGGTGAAAGAAGCAGACCTGAGGGAAAACAATTTTAATCATGCCCTGTAGACAGATTTGGTCTTTATGTCAGAACTGTGGCAGGTGGCAGAATCTAGCTGCCCTTCGCTGATCTTGAAAAACCAAAGTAGGTTGACCTTGTTTAATACTTAGATGAAGGGTAGCAATGGTAACCCAGTTACCTATTGTTGCCAAGATATGGATGCGTCAGGATCTAAACAGATTTGTAATTTTTATCACAGTCTCCAGTTTATTTCACTGAAGAAATAATGCAGATAAAAAAGATGACTACCATTGCATCAGCTGCAAATATAATGATGCCAAATTTTATTTATTTACATTTATCAGATTTACTGTATGTAGCTGACCATCTCATGAATGTGACTCAGGGCAGTGTACAAGAAAACAAAATATAAACATGATATCATCCCATAAATGCCATGATTTTTTTTCTTATCTCCTGATGACTTTCACAGATTTGTAATTCACATTTACTCCTCCAGCAGATGCCCCGGATAACTAGGTTCTTAAAATTTGCATTTGGAAGGTGCAACTATCCTATAACAAAGCACGAAAGCATAAAATTTTAAAGTAAACCTTGAAAAAATGCCAACAGCTATTTAAAATGAAAGTATGTGCTAAGTGAGAATAGCACCAAGATAAAATATTTCAGAAAGACAAAGAGAAACTCTGGTAAGGAATAGAAGCAAGAAAAAAATCATTCTTTTTCAAATCCAAATCAAACGGGATTCTATATATATAATTCTTACTGAATTAAGAGAGCAGTTTTTTATTTCCATAGATTTGTCTGTTGTTGTTTTTTATGTATACTTGGAAATGTATATTTTCAAAACAGGAGATAAAATTAATGATTAGGTTACAGTAAATCAGATACAGTAAATCTACTCTTTATTAGATGTTTTATCAAGTAAGACATAGATTATGTTGATTATGAAAATAAAAACTATAGAGAAGTGATAATTTAAAAATGTATATTGTGGCCATAATTGTTTTGGCTGGAAAACAAGGAAATGAACTGTTTAGTTCAGTCAGTGAGGAGGAGGAGGAGGAGGAGGAGGAGGAGGAGGAGGAGGAGGAGGAGGAGGAGGAGGAGGAGGAGGAGGAGGAGGAGGAGGAGGAGGAGGAGGAGGAGAAGAAGAAGAAGAAGGAGAAGGAGAAGGAGAAGGAGAAGGAGGAGGAGGAGGAGGAGGAGGAGGAGGAGGAGGAGGAGGAGGAGGAGAAGGAGAAGGAGAAGAAGAAGAAGAAGAAGAAGAAGAAGAAGAAGAAGAAGAAGAAGAAGAAGAAGAAGAAGAAGAAGAAGAAGAAGAAGAAGAAGAAGAAGAAGAAGAAGAAGAAGAAGAAGAAGAAAGAACTACTTGAAAACTGAAAGAGAATCCAGGGTAAGTGAAAGAACTACTTCAAAAAAACATGCATTTAGGTACTGTGAAAGCACAGCGAAGTGGTATTGTATTACTCTATATATTTTTATGCTGTTGTAGAAGCATCTGGTGGAAAGACATACGTTGATAGGCAATGAGAGGGGTCTTTGCCTTCCTGAACATCTCCTTCAATGCTACCCTCTCCTCATGGTTTGGTAAGCTTCTGGTTTGAGTTATATAGATCTTCTACCACCACTCGTTTTCTGGGTAGTGTCCATGTTCCTCCCATCAGTGTTCCAAGTAATGTGCCCATAGAAAACAAACTCAGAGGCACTAGAGCTCCTCAAAGAACAGTTTATTGGATACATCATATTGGCACAAACTGGTGAAAGCCGACTCTGGGATTTCCTGCGGCTTTCACCTAATTAAAAGTAAAAGGTTTCCCTTTCCACCCAAGTCACTGGTCACGCTGTCCAATTCAGATGCTGGTCGATCACTTCGTTACTTGCTCCTCCTCTGGCCAGCCATCTGTGAGAGTGTCCTTGGTTCCCACAGGAAAACTTTATTATTTTGGCTACAAACCCCCATCTAAATATTTCCCCCCTCCCACTGCTGTGTGGCAACCTGAAGCCTCCAAAATGGCTTCAGCCAGGTTCACTTCAGGGTTGACACCTCCCACCCTGTGGGAAATAGGGAGGTCTCACACTCTGCAATGATTTGCCAGTAAACTGGGCATAATGATGGCTACTATAATAATTATAGTGATATTGATGAAAACATATGCAGCATCATTTTCTTGACCCTAATCCCTTTGAGGTCTATAGCCTGAGAATAATAGTTGGATGAAATTTAATTGTCACTGAAAAGTCATAAACATTGCAAGCATCAATCTCCCATAATTGCCAAGGGGCGATTGGACACAAATCCAAGAGAGATGGGAATCAGGTAGAAACCATTGAGCAGAATATTCTGCATTTCTGAGATAAAAATCAGAGGCAATTTCTGAAAACAATCAGTACTTTCAAAATATCAGAATCCACAAAGCAGATCAGTGTACTTTAAAAACAGAGGAATCTCACTACAAATCCTTGCCTTTAACATTTACCTGAGAGAAGACAGATTTTTCCCAGTTCACTTCTCCCTCTAGCTAAACCTGATTAATTTCTAGTCCACCTAGATTGTAACTTTTGATTAAAGTTTTTGAAGCACTTCCTCTTAGTGCCTGCTGACTCCTTAGAGATTTTTGAGTCTCCAGTCAGCGCCTTATCTCACCTCTAGCCTAGAGACATTTTGCTCTCTCTTAAGACCCAGACAGTACATTTCTGTTTCCACAGAGCCTCCTCACTGTGTACCAAAAATGTTTTGTGTCCCTTGAAATTTTTCTTGGGTCTAACCTTTCATTACCTCCTGGCCCATAGAAATGTATTTTTGCTCTTACCATGGTTCGCTTCCTCTTGAACATCAGTTATGTCTCTCTTGCTCCTGGAAACTAGCTCACACCAAAATCCTGTTACTGTTTCCAATCTTCACCTTGTTTACATCTTTCAGCAATCTTTTCTTTTCTTCCCTCCAGTAGTTTTTCCTCCTTGGCTCTACATCTCCCTTCTTATTTCTCCAAATAATCTCAGGGCAAGTTTTTTAAAGATAAAAGGAAAGAGCTGGGAGACCTTGAAGGATCTCCTCTTGGTTTTACTCAAGCAAAACACTTTTCCCTCTACCACCTTTCTGGAGATCAGGGCTCCCCTAGCTCCAAAGCCTTTGTTTTCCTTAGCCAAAAGAAAGGCCTGTGGGTGACATCTAATATACATGCTTACACTTGAAGTCATTTTGGATTCTCCTGACTGCTTTCTGAGAGAACTGTGTATTAGTTGTATAATTGAATGAGGAGGAGAAAAATGACTATCATGTGTTCTTTCTACAAATGCAGATTTCCCATTCACTACAGCTACTTGGGAGCAGAACAGAATTTTAGGGTTTAAGTTAATACTAAAGTGGTTAATACCACTTTATAATGCCTTGGTAAGGCCACACTTGGAATACTGCATTCAGTTTTGGTCGCCACGATGTAAAAAGGATGTTGAGACTCTAGAAAGAGTGCAGAGAAGAGCAACAGAGATGATTAGGGGACTGGAGGCTAAAACATATGAAGAACGGTTGCAGGAACTGGGTATGTCTAGTTTAATGAAAAGAAGGATCAGGGGAGACATGATAGTAGTGTTCCAATATCTCAGGGGTTGCCACAAAGAAAAGGGAGTCAAACTATTCTCCAAAGCACCTGAAGGTAGAACAAGAAATAATGGGTGGAAACTAAACAAGGAGAGAAGTAACTTAGAACTAAGGAGAAATTTCCTGACAATTAGAACAATTAATCCGTGGAACAGCTTGCCTCCAGAAGTTGTGAATGCTCCAACACTGGAAGTTTTTAAGATGATGTTGGATAACCATTTGTCTGAAGTAGTGTAGAGTTTCCTGCCTAGGCAGGGGGTTGGACTAGAAGACCTCCAAGGTCCCTTCCAATTCTGTTGTTGTTGTTGTTGTTGTTGTTGTTGTTGTTGTTGTTGTTGTTGTTGTTGTTGTTGTTATTATTATTATTATTATTATTATTATTATTATTATTATTATTATTATTATTATTATTATTATTATTATTATTATTATTATTATTATACAATTGTATCACAGTGGCCAGTTGTTTCGCCGGATTTGGCATTGATTACTAGTCGAGCCCGACCCAGGGGCCTAGGACGTCGTAATGTATTTTCGAAGTATATTTGCAGAACCGAGCAGTGCGGCTTTCTGCATTTGACTGATGGTGATTTTGTCAATTTTGAGCTGTTTTAAATGTAATTCCAGTGCTTTTGGGATAGCACCCAGTGTTCCAATCACTACTGGAATTACCACTGCTGGTTTGTGCCATAATCGTTGGATTTCAATTTTTAAGTCCTGGTATTTTGCGATTTTTTCGTGTTCCTTTTCATCGACCTTGCTATCCCCTGGTATTGCAATGTCAATGATAGTCACCTTGTTTTTCTCGACCAGCGTGATGTCTGGTGTATTATGCACCAGTACCTTGTCTGTTTGTATACGAAAATCCCACAAGATCTTGACCATCTGATTTTCAGTGACTTTTTCAGGCTTGTGTTCCCACCAGTTTGTAGCAGTATGGATGTTATAATTTTTGCATAAATTCCAGTGGATCATTTGTGCAACAGAGTTGTGCCGTAATTTGTAATCAGTCTGCGCGATTTTCTTGCAGCAGCTGAGCACATGGGCTACAGTTTCATCAGCTTCCTTGCATAATCTGCATTTAGCATCATTTGAGGATTTATCAATTTTGGCCTTTATGGCATTTGTACGAATTGCCTGTTCTTGTGCGGCCAGGATCAATGATTCTGTTTCTTTCTTTAAAGTACCAGATGTTAACCATAACCAAGTTTTTTCACTGTCCACTTTGTCTTTTATTTTTTCCAGAAATTGGCCATGTAATGCTTTATTTTGCCAACTCTCCATTCTTGATTTTATCACATTTTTTCTGTATTCTTGTTTCGTCTGTTGGACCTTCAGTAGATTTTTGTTCTTTACTTCAATTAATAGATGTTCTTGACTTTCTTTTAAATAATCCGCCAATGCATGCTTTTCTTCTTCAACTGTTTGCTTTACTTGTAGTAGTCCTCTGCCACCTGATTTTCTGGGCAGGTAAAGTCTATCAGTGTCACTACGTGGATGTAAACTGTAGTGCATTGTCATTAGTTTTCTGGTGTTTCGGTCCAAAATGTCCAAATCAGCTTGTGTCCAGTTAATTATACCAGCCGTGTATCTTATGACTGGTATTGCCCAGGTATTCATGGCCTTGATGGTGTTTCCACCATTTAATTTAGATTTCAAAATTTTCCTAACTCTGTTGGTGTACTCTCTTCTGATGATAGTTTTCACTTCTCCATGTCTGATGTTATCCAACTGCAGAATGCCCAGATATTTATAGGCTTCATTTTGATTGCATTTAATTAATTGGCCATTGGGCATTTCAATTCCGTCACATGTAGTGATTTTGCCCCTTTTCATAGATACAGTGGCACATTATTATTATTATTATTATTATTATTATTATTATTATTATTATTATTATTATTATTATTATTATTATTATTATTATTATTATTATTATTATTATTATTATTATTTACCAAAATACTTTGACCCAGTTTGCAACAAGAGATGCATCTTGAATAGATGCTACTCTGCCTCAAGCTGCAAATATCTTCCACCAACTCTAAATAAATTACAGCAGTTTACCCAACATTCTACACTGAAATAATAAGAAGCCAATTGGGATTTCAAGTAGAAAATAAAAATTGTGCAGTGGTTACACTGAGCCAGACTGTAATAGAAAGTAAGGGAAAGAGGAAGAGAGAGATTAAACTAGGGCATAGTACAACATTGTACCAAGCCCTATCTGTAATATAAGCCAGTGCCTAGGCCAGTGATGGCTAACCTTTTCCGGACTGAGTGCCCAAAGTGCATGCGTGTGCGAATGTGCGTGCATGTGCAAATGTGCATACGCCCAAACCCCCAAAATGCAATGTGTGCACGGCCCCCGCACATGCCCCCGCCCCCGCATGAGCCTCGTGCATACGCGTGCCCCCCCCACCCCCGCACGTGCAACAGAGTCCTGAAGACCAGCTGGCCTGCAGGAGGTGCACACGCATGTGCGGTGGAGCTGAACTGGGGCGATGGCTCGCATGCCTACAGAGAGGGCGCTGCGTGCTACCTCTGGCATCTGTGCCATAGGTTTGCCATCATGGGCCTAGGCCAGGGGTAGGCAAAGTTGGCTCTTCTATGACTCATGGACTTCAACTCCCAGAATTTCTGAGCCAATCATGCTAGCTTAGGAATTCTGGGAGTTGAAGTCCATGAGTCATAGAAGAGCCAACTTTGCCTACCCCTGGCCTAGGCAGTATAATTATATGGGAATGTTTTAAATGCCTGGTTATTTTTTTTCCTATTCAGAAAAAATTGAGAATTTATGAATTAACCCAGATTAATTTAGCTAGACTCATCTGGAGTTGAGGGGGGGGGGGAATCCAGAAAAAGGCAGTGGTAAACCTTTTCTCTGCTTAAAATCTGCCCAGATATTCCCATGTAGATAGCAGTCTTACTTGTAGTATGCTTTCTAAAATTAATTTAACTTCTATTATAAATAGATTAAAAAGTTCCTGTGACCTTTATTGTGTTTGATTTATTCATAAGTAATTTCAAACGATGCTAAGAGATCAATATTAATAACTCCCAATGCTCTTCCTATCCCAAAGCATCATTTTCCCCCCATTAGAAAACACCTCACAGAGTCAGGTGTCCTAGTAACAAATTCTCCAAAGCTCAGGTCTTTTTTGGATCGGGACCAGCTTTTCAAAGGAAAATGTGGAAACAGAAATAAATCTACCCTCCCACTGCTAATTTCACTAGTAACTGCTCATCCAACCAATTTGTCTTTCCAGGTCCTCAGCCCTTCTCGCTTAATACATCTCCCATGGCTGTTGCAACAACTGCTAGTGATTAACAATGCAAGGAGATAATTGCTTTCTTGCCCTTCCCTATCTACTTTCTCCCAAGCAGCTACCATGACTTTAATGAAAGAGCAACGGCATTTTTCTCTGCTCCTCTCACTTCTATCTCTTTCTTTGCACATCTCCCTCCCGTCCCGCAATACACAGTTACATGCTGCTTCCAGGAGCCATGAGAAATGTAATTTCCCTAGGGCAATAATATACATGCTAATGTCAAGAGCTTTGAAAAACTGAAGTATAGTGTAATTAATAAGGCCAGCCCAAGATGTTCTGTTGCCTGAGGAACATGACAAGGTGCAGCTGCCTCCAAACTGACATACAGAAGTGAAGTGTATGATGCCATCAGAATTTACTGTTTATCATTCCTTCTAGCAATTGGATGTGAGGACTTAGATCTTGATAATTCAACATGAAAGTAAATCTTCATGGATTCAAACAGCAAAATGCTGATTCCATATCATTTTGAATCATGTTTTTTTTCTTTTCTTTGCAGCTTTACTAGGTTGACAGAGAGTCAAAGAAAGACTGAAGGTCAGACCTGCCACCACTTAAACCTCTAAATAGAAACAAACAATCCTTGGTTCCATTTATTGAGAAAAGTATAGTTTTATTAGAAGTCAAGTGTATTGAAGTAATGCAAAGCCAGAACTGAAAATCACATGCCAAAATCCCTAAGTTGGACCGTGGACCTCACCCCATTCTTAAGAGGTTCATAAACGGGGTGTGCATAAGCGCACCAGCATGCCTACCATCCCTGTCTTACTGTCCACATTTATCTGTATTTACTTCTTTTGTTCATGTTTATGTTCATACCTATACTTCAGGGGTGGGTTCCTACCAGTGCGGTTCAGTGCGCAGCTCCGGCAGGGACCCGACGATTGCGCAATTTGAGCGCGACTGCTCCGGTGCCGTCTTCACCGGACAGTCGCGCGCATTGCCATCTTTTTTTAATTTTTCAGCTTCATGCGCAGAAGCAAAATCTCGCCAAAATCTCACAAGGGAACGCATGCACGTGCGAGATTTCGGCAAGCATGCGCAGAAGCAAAATCTCGCTGAAATCACGCAAGGGGGCACGCATGCATAGCGAGTGCGTGCACACACGAAATGTGGAGATGCATGCGCAGCGCACCGGTATCGGTAAGTAAGCAACCCGCCCCTGCTATATTTGTTATCTTGTACATGTTTGACAAACATGTAAATAAGTTCAATTTTTCTCTCTCTTAGCTACCACCCATTGCCCATCTCCATACAAGGTTCGGGCAAGATGTTTTCATAATGGTCAGTCCAAGCAGTTTGGTATGCAGCCGGTATGCTGAGTGACCTTGAAGCAGCATCTAGAGGAGATACAGCACTTACTTTTATTTTCCCCCAAGCCTTTCCCCTTACATTTCCTCCTCCCCATACTTCATGGCAGTGTGTCATAGCAGCGAAGCACAAGCAAGCATAAGGTGGCAGTTGACACTGAAACAGATCAAGAAACCAACAAGAACTTTTTACAAAATGAAAAATGATGCACTGTAATTCAATAGTGTAGGGTTCTGACTGCAGGGGTGAAATGCTACAGATTCAGACTGGTTCGGGAGAACCGTTAGCGGACATGTGTCCTGGTTCGCCGAACCAGTAGTGACTGGCCACACCCCCGAACCGGCTGTAACTACTGTAATGCAATGGGAGACATACTGCCATTTCTTTCCATGTTATTGGGATAAGAATGTTATTGAGCCGAGGTGGCGTAGCGGTTAGAGGCAGGTACTGCAGGCCACTTTAGCTGACTGTGATCTGCAGGTCAGCGGTTCAAATCTCACCGGCTCAAGGTTGACTCAGCCTTCCATCCTTCCGAGGTAATGAGGACCCAGATTGTTGGGGGCAATATAAATATACATTGCTTACTGGTGTAAACCGCTTAGAGAGTGCTTGCACTGTGAGGCGGTATATAAATCTCACTAAATAAATAAATAAAGAAGTGTCTGGACAAAATCTTGCCAGACTGAGCACTCTACTAGCTGCATCAACAATATACTCTGTGAACTATTAGGGAGGTAATCTCTTCATCTTCTTTCTCTCACATATAATATCTGGCCTACATTGTCTCTTACTCCTCTGTAACACAACCCCTCCCTCCTGACGCTGGGTAAATATAACCAGGGAGAGGAGGACTTTCAATTGCCCAGTAATAACCAACACCTTGAATTATATCTGGAAGGGGTGACACATGTGGAAATGTTGAATTGCATAAAACTTTGTGGGTGGCTGCATTTTGTACCATTTGAAGCTTCTGGATGCTCTTCAGGGGCAGCCATATGTAGAGTGCATTATAGTGGTCCAAGTGGGAGGTGACTAGGGCATGGGTGATGTGTCTGCTGTTGTGCAGACAGTAGTTTAAAACTGATCTATCCATGTCAAAGGAGTAACAAACAATTCTTACACTTTTGGATCACCAGCTCTAGGCCAACAGAATACCAAATCCAGCATGTACAGTAGCTAGTTAGCTAAAGATGTAATTTATATACCAACAAGTTGCACTTGATGGGTCTTCAACATTCCTCATCCTGCAGATGAGCTATTTAGTCAGTTATTACCTTTGCCACAGGTTTCCTCTTAAAGGATGCTGGGCACACAGCGAGGTCATCAAAATGATAGATCTAAGCAAGATTCAGAAGTACAAGACTTGAGAGATTAATAGCAATAATGTGGGTTTTCTTATGGCAAAATAATATGGTACAGATTTATATCACAGGATGATCAGCAAAAATGAAAGATCTCAGCTATACAAACAAACAAAAATGCTTCCCATTTGTGCAAAGCCAGGGTTTGATACAAGTCATTGCATTTTTAAATTTCCAGTTTCACCAAATTAAAAACTAAAATTCTAATTTCTAATGGTTGCAGTGGAGCCAAAACAGTTCTGTTATATGCATGGTCTAACAGGAGAAGTCAAAAGCTCAGATTTTATGCTTTAATCCGGAGATGCCTTGTATCTTGGTATTAGCACATAGGGTACATTTGCATCAGGGGAGGGTTGCTTACTTATCTTGCTACCAGTGTGCTGTGTGTGCATCACCACATTTTGTGTGCGTGCACACTCGCTATGCATGTATGCCCCCTTGCGCAATTTTGCTTCTGCGCATGCGCGGAAGCAAAATCGTGCCAAAATCTCATGAGGGGATGCACGCGTGTGCACGATTTTGCCATTTTTTCGCTTCTGCGCATGTGCAGAAGCAAAATCTTGCTGAAAACTTGCACGCGTGCGCATCCCCTCGCAAAATTTCGGTGCAATTTTGCTTCCATGCATGCGCGGAAGCAAAAAATTGCCGAAAAATTTGCGAAAAAAGATGGCGGCTCCTAGGGACCGGCAACCAACCACACTGGGTCGGTAACCTCTTGGTAATGTCACCAGCCCGCCGCTACTGGTGTGATAGAGTGGACCTCACCAGTAGGAACCCACCACTGATTTGCATTCTCCATCATCATCATCACCACCACCATCATCATCATCACCCACCATCACCATTTCTTGAATTGGAATGAGTTGCCTCTCATTTTGAACTGGATAATGGCCTGCTTTAGATTTTTAATGAATAAAAGGGACACATATGCATCAAATGGTGCCATTATGTGAATACAATTTTACAAGCAATTTCAGGTTCACAGTAAGTTTCCTGTAATGTGAAATGAAATTAGTCTCCAATATCACACAGAATGCCCATTCCACGTAAGTTACTTTCCACAGTTAGTAAACTGTGAATAGAAAGCAATGTGTTATGGTTTCCAATTTAAAAAGATTTAATAGCATATTTTAGTAATAATTAAAAGCTCTGTTTAACACTCTAGGTTGTAAATCCTCCAGCTGCCACCATTTAAACCAACAAAGTGTCTCAATTCAATATACAAAGGTTGGAGAGCTCAAATCTTTAATTATTGTTATACTGTACATGCAGAGTTATTTTTAATTAATAAATGCAAGTGATTTTACAGGAGAGGGAGCAGGAACTCATCTAAAGAGAGCTTAGGCAATGAAGTATCCTAAGGGAAGCATTTATTCCTGGGCTAAAAAAAACACAATAATGAAAAAGATATAAATAAAAAGAGAGTCTTTAAAAAAACACCAACAAACTAATTAATTATTGCACTGGTGAAGAAATGAACTGAGACAGCAGATTTGTTCTTCTTCAAGACACTTAGCGCTAAAGGTAAACACTAAAGGTAAACACTAAAGAAGAGATCTAAGGTGCCATATGATGGCAAGGAAAAGCAAAGCAAATCATATCAGTGCTGAAACTATCACGATTCTTGACAAGTCAACAGTATCATGTTTCAGTTGTTGATCTACTTGGTGACAGTCAGTTCATAGCAGCAAAATCTGGATTCCAATTGCCAGTTGGTAGTCATGATTTTTTTTAAAGAAATCTTTCTTTCTACAACCTTGTAGTCCCTATTCAGGGTAGAGTTGGGGCAACTGGATGGAGCTGAGCGTTTACTGGCTGGATGCCCTTCCTGATGCCTATGCAGAGTCTGCAGCAGGTATTATTTTTTCTTTGCGCCTTAAGAGAGAAATATCTGCTGCTACCTAGCGTTGAATTCTCAATCAGGTGAGCATCTTTGCCACTAGGCCATCATGCCCCTCTGTCAGGTATCTAAATACTGTTGACTTAAATTTCCAGAGGTGAGTCAAATTTGCAAATCTGCAAATTTTATTCAATTCCCCAAAAAGTTATGGGCAGTTACCTTGTTTTTTTTCTTTTTAAAAAAGTATAAACATCCTTAGTAATGATGAAAAATAATGACAGAACTCTTTCAGTGCCCTGTAATTGGCGATGGACTTTGCAGATTTCAGTTGGAAGGCAAGGCAGGGTTGGGCTGAAATCACCAAGGAATTCCAGACCTATAGACTAGACTAGAAGGTCTAAAAAACATCACCTAGAAAAAGGATAATGCTGTTGCCAAATAAAAGCATGGATGTTTCCATGAGGTCACCAGGGCCCAAACTCAACTTCAAGATGACTTTTTTTAAACCACATATATACAAACTCTTCCCCTCCCCTCTCCCATGCCTCTTTATCTAGAATCTGTCTGGTTCTATTCCATTGCAACTGACCTCTAGAATTGGATTGACTGGTTTGAGAGACAATGATTGGTTCAAAGTCAGTTTCCATGATTGACAGAGAAATTGACCTTGGTGTCCCTGGTTCCAGTTGAATACCTTAAGACGGCATCAAATTGACTATTCACTTAGGACATTTAGATCCATGGATCATAATGCAAGTCTGCTGAATGTATATAGCAAAGTAAATAGATATGTTTATCTAGTTTTCCTGCTGAAATGGGCCTGAGATTTTTGATATTATATGTTGTAATGAAGGTGCGTCATCTCTGATTCTCAGAACCTGGCATGCAGCCTCATTTAGAATCTCTCCCCAAATGACTGCAGCATCATAATTATTTTTAAAAAGGCTCTCCCTAGTTTAGACAACAACTTCTGGCACATTGTGGCTCCCTGCTCTGCACAAGCAAATTCACAAAAATGGCCCTCTCTGAGCATGCTTGTTTTCTTGCAGACATTTCATTACCCTAACTAGGTAACACCATCAGTGTTAGTGCTTATAGAAACCAAAGAATTTCTAAGACCGCCCCCCTCTCACACAGACAGGCAAGACACCAGAATATAAACTGACAGCAAACAGCACTCCTTACTAGCACTGATGATGTTTCCTAGTTAGGGTAATGAAACGTCTGCAAGAAAACAAGGAAGCTCAGAGAGCACCAAGGATCCTTCATTTCATCCCTGAGCTACAAATATTCTCCTTTATTGGTACAAAGATGGCTTCACAATTTTTGGACAGCGGTGGAATCTATGCTAGGCTCAATCAGAAGGACTTATTATAAGAAAAAGGAACCACTCTAATCCGCCTGCAGCTCTTTTTCATATTTCTTCTTTGTCCTCTTCCCATACTACACCTCTGTGATCTTCCTCATTATGGAATTCACGCACCTGTCAGCAATCAAAATTTACCAGTTTGTCCATCCATCTGTCACTTTGGAAGAATTTGGAAACATTTGTCTTCTTAAAGGCCACTAGATCTGTTATTTTTGTTTGTTTGTTTGTTTGTTTATTATTAAATTTATATTCGCCCATGGCGACTCAAGGCAGCTTACAGAATATAAAAACCACATTTAAAAATGATAAAACTAATTAAAAATCAAACAAATTAATATAGTAATAAAATCATAATAAAATTACTCCCCACCCACCCCCATCCCGGAGATAGCGGATCACATGAGCCATTTAATGGGCTCCATCCCACTCTGGGTTCCCCAGGCCTGCTGGCAGAACCAGGTCTTTAGCGCCTTCTGGAAGAGTATTAGAGTGGGAGCCATTCTAATCTCTGGGGGGAATGATGTTCCAGAGACAGGGAGCCACCATGGAGAAGGCCCTTTTTCTGGGTCCCACCAGCTGTATCTCTTTCGGGGATAGGACCCGCAACATTCTCTACCCTACTCTGATAGGTCAGGTAGATGCGATTGTGCTTTGCCAATCATGCATTTCATGGCTGTGAAAACCAGGTCCTGATATCTCCAGCAAATCAGGCTAACATGGCCATGGAAGGGGTGTTCTCATAGCAACTTCAGTTGACCAATAGAGCTTGGCAGTTGCTTGGTGTCATCACCCAGATGATGAACGAGACATTGTAGATTGATTGAGAGAAGACAGAAAATACTACCTTTAAACCGGAACAATCATGACCAAATTTAGGATGCTTCCACAGTAGGCTGGGGATAAAACAAGGGCTGGGCCACGAAGATATGTCCTTTAAAAAAGAAAGAGAGTAGCACCTTCCTTCTGCAATTACTGCAGTAAGGCATGACAATAAATCCCAAGGGGGCAGAAAATTATACCAGCATGAAATTAGCTGCCTAGATTGCATTCTCTTTGCTGCCATTATTGCTTCTCTGCTCTGATTTAATTGCTGCATGATGCCATCCTGATTATTGGAAGATGAAGTAGCGGAACTCCATTATACCTTCCTTTCTCTTTTTCCTTTTTTAAAAGAGTTTTTATTAAAAGAGTTTAATAAGAATTAATCAGAAATTATAATAATAGAATAAGAAATTCGAAAAAAATTGTAAATATATATGAAAAAGAAGAAAAAGAAAGGAAAGAAAAGAGACAAAATTAAAAGAAACAGAAAAACAGGACAGAAAACATGAAATATATATATATATGAAATATATAAAGTGGCTTCTGATTTTCTTCCTTGCAGTTATCCATGCAACTGTAATAGAACCTCTCTCTCTCTCTCTCTCTCTCTCTCTCCTTTCTTTCTATAAACTATTCTTTCTAATCATAGAAACCATAGGTCACAAAATAATTTTCTCCTTGACACAAAAAGTCCATAAGGGGGTTCCCAGTCACTGACGAATGTCAGTAATGACCTTTCTCTAATCAAAGAAGTCGCTTTTGCCATCTTAGCAAGTTCTACAAATTTCACCGACCATTCCTCCATGGTGGGTAATGCCGAATTTGGCAGCACAAGGAAACAACAGCCAATCACAGGCCATCAGCACACCAATCAACCAATAGGAAGGCACCATATAAATAGCCCAAAGCACATTTTCAAGTAGAGAAAAGTTACCTGAAGATGGGCTCCAGCACAAGTCCGAAAGCTCAAAAGAGTAAACCTCTGGTCCAGATGACCGAACTAGATTCGATCGTGCAGTGTTGATTTTTTCCTTCTTAAGCCATCTGAATCAGAATCAGAATAGAGCTGGAAGGGATCTTGGAGGTCTTCTAGTCTAGCCCCCTACGCAAGCAGGAGATCCTATACCAGTGATGGCGAACCTATGGCACGGGTGCCACAGGTGGCACGCGGAGCCATATCTGCCGGCACACGAGCCATTGCCTAGCTCAGCTCCAGGACACATGTGCACGCCGGCCAGCTGATTTTTGGCTCGCACAGAGGCTCTGGGAGGGCGTTTTCAGTTTCCGGAGGGCCTCCGGGGGGACTGGGGAGGGTGTTTTTGCCCTCCCCAGGCTCCAGGGAAGCCTCTGGAGCCTGGGGAGGATGAAAAATGGGCCTACCGGGCCCACCAGAAGTTGGGAAACAGGCCATTTCCGGCCTCCAGAGGGCCTCCGTGGGAGCGGGGGAGGCCGTTTTCGCCCTACCCAGGCATTGAATTATGGGTGTGGGCACTCGCGCATGCGCGATAGCACGCGCACATGCACTTTCGGCACCCAAGGGAAAAAAGGTTCGCCATCACTGTCCTATACTATTTCAGACAAGTGACTGTCCAGTCTCTTCTTAAAAACCTCCAGTGATAAAGCACCCAACAACGTCTGAAGGCAAGCTGTTCCATTGGTTAATTGTCCTCACTGTTAGGAAGTTTCTCCTCAATAATCTGGGTTATTAGAAGATGAACTCCACTATACCTTCCTTTTTCTTTTTCTCACTGCCATTGCAACAGCAGCTAAACAGGAGTGCCCCAGTGACTCAGATTTGGTCTCCATTGCTAACAAGACCCAGCAAGTAAGTAAGCAGAGTTTAGAATTCCCTTTGAGGCCAGATTTAGTTTCTAAGTAATATGAGCATTACTCCGCATGGGACTTCTGTAGTGTGCTTTGAGGTCATGCATGTAGACTGGACATTCTGTCTCAGGAAGCACAATGGGACTGACTTCTGGACTGAAGCAAGTGTGCAGCCTAAAAGGTTTTGAAATGCAAAAGGACATTGTGTTCAAGCAAACTGATATTGCTACTTCATGCTAAACTCTTTCTTTATTAACTGCCCAGCTTTTTATTGTGCCTATTTTAATCCATTGCTAATACAGTGTTTGGCAAATACCAACTTTCCATCTTGCTGAATTAGTACCATCCTTCATGTATCACATCAGCGAGTATTTTCTTTGTGTTATATAAAGCTTTCAGAACTGGAGGACGTTTTATAGTCCTTTTCATTTCCTCAAAAAGCCTTTTTCTGTAGCTTTCTTTTTGTTGTTGTTGTTCATTCCTTGTGGATCAATTTTCTCAAAGGTTCACACATCTCCATTAGCGAATGCAAAATTTTGACAGGTGCATATTTTACAATAAGTTTTTCAGCATGTTATTTCAGAAGTACAGCCTGTCAAACCTGAAAGGCCTACAGGCTCATTGGGTAACAAGCTTTCCAGAATAGGTTCTTGAGCTGCAAAGACTCTGCTTTCTCTAGGTCCAGTGATAAAAGCAGAATGTAGCTACATAGTCATCCTTTTCCTAATTTTTCAGGTTGGAGTAACAATTAATTTTATCTGCCACCCCAATAGTAAATCCAACCAGGATATGATTGTTGGAAAATATGGGGCATGATCTCACTCCGCACCCTGTCTCCTATGATGGAAATAAGCAACTTACTGTCTGATAACAACTGGCTAAGGCTAACTTTTGAAAATTTGACAGATTCAGAGTTGGTTATTACTTGAATCGGAGACCACAAAGAAATCTACAGTTGGAGGAAAGATTGAGTCTCTCTCTCTCTCTCTCTCTCTCTCTCTCTCTCTCTCTCTCTCTCTCTCTCTCTCTCTCTCTCTCTCTCTCTCTCTCTCTCTCTCTCTCTCTCTCTCTCTGGCAATGGAAAGCTATTTCTAAATTTTTGCCACAGTGAATGGGAAAATTCTCCATGACCCAGTTAATGAGCTGAGACCACACATCTTCTTAAGACAAGTGTATTTGAACAGTGCAGGGACAGACAACAAAATTCTGCTTACTTAAGGAGGGCACAAACAACTTTAAATAGTTATAAAATAAATGCTGATCAGAACTGATGTCAAATGGCAATCATCTTATTTTCGATAATATGCATTAGATATTCTGCTTATAATGAGAATACATAGTAAAGGGAAGGTTGGCACAAGTCAGCTTTTTGGTTAGTTACTTCTTAGTTCCCATACAAAAATACAAGTGTTTGTCCAAAATAACTCACAAGCCAGCGTCTGCAAATGCCTAAGTGAGCTATGAAGGAAGCTAACTTGAATTCAGCATCCTTGGTGGTCTGAAAGTCTTGGTTCAGGTATTTGTATTACTCCTTAAATAGATACATCCAAAGATTCATCAAGGCTTGAAAACTTGACTTGAGACATTTTTTTTTTCTCTTGATTTAAGTTCTATTGTGGAGATATGGGAGACAGAGATTGGAAGTTTTCTGCTTCACTGTGTAATTGTTTTAATCCTATCCCAGATGGTGGTAGTGGCTAATGTTAGAAGTTGTCTGAATGACATACTCATTCAATCTGCTTTATTCTAACTACATCCAGTTTTGCATACTGCCTTTTAAGGAAGACATTGTCAAACTGGAGCCTTTCCAGAAGGCAGTAGTCAAGAGGAATTTACGGAATTACAGAATAATTATGACAAAATAATTTACAAAGTCGGAAGAGACCTTGGAGGTCTTTCTAGTCCAATCCACTGCTTAAGCAGGAAACCCTATATGATTCTGGACAAATGGCTGTCCAATTTCTTCTTTAAAACCTCCAATGCTGGAGCACCCACAACTTCTGGAGGCAATTAATTGTTCTCACTGACAGGAAATTTATCCTTAATTCTAGGTTGGATCTCTCCTTGTTAAGCTTCCATCCATATTTTTTTGTCTTGCCTTCAGGTGCTTTGGACAATAGGTTGACCGCCTCCTCTCTGTGACAGCCCCTCAAACATTGTAAGACTTCTATCATGTCACCCCTGATATTTCTCTTTGTTAGACTAGACATACCCAGTTCCCACAAACATTCATCATACTATTTAGCCTCCAGTCCCCTAATCATCTTTGTTGCTCTTCCCTCTTCCCTCTTTCTAAAGTCTCAACATCTTTTTTGTGTCATGTTGGCCAAAACTGGTCACAATATTCCAAGTATGGTCTTACCAGTATAAAATGGTATTAACACTTCACGTGATCTTGATACTATCCCTCTGTTGATGCAGCCTAGGATTGCATCGACTTTTTTGGCAGTTGCAACACACTACTGACTTATTTTTGATTGTCCACCAGGACGCCTAGATCCCTCTCAAAGTTACTGTTGTTTAGCCATGTATTGCCTATTCTATACCTGTGCATTTGGTTTTTTCTTGCCTAGGAGTAAAATCTTACTTTTCTCCCTACTGAATTGCATTTTGTTGGATGGGGACCAGTGTTCAAGTCTGTCAAGACCCTTCTGGATCTTGAGCTTATCTTAAGTGTTGACAATTTCCCCCAACTTGGTGTTGTCTGCAAATTTGATGAGTTTCCCTTCTATCCTTTTATCTAAATTCTTTATTAAGATGTTGAACAGTACTGGGCCTAAGACATAACCTTGTAGTACCCTACTGCATGCTTCCTTCCATTGAGGTTCCATTGCAGTTCCATTGAGGACTGCATGTTGAATGCAAGGGGCTTGGTAGGAAAAACTGAAGAATGTTTGGAGATGCTGTGTGTGTTTAGCTTACAGGGTAACCCAATAATTGTTTCAAGTAATTAAAGGGTTGTCACATAGAATGTTTATTTATTTAATATTATTTATTTCAATGTATATGGCTGTCTATCTCATCTTTATTCCAACAGCAGTTAAAAATATAAAATAACAATAACATAATAAGTATAATTTAGCAACCAAGGTAAAAAGCATTCCAGCCACAACCACACAACCATGCCATAGGCTCTGGCACATAGTCTGACCTTCACGCCTGGTGACATAGCTAAGTATTCAAAGCTGGTCGAAAGGCCACCAGGGTTGGGGCTAATCTGATCTCTGGGAGAAGAATGTTTCAAAGACCAAAGTTGCATTAATAGAGGACTAGCGAGGTACTAATACCACTCTATAAAGCCTTAGACATACCACACCTAGAGTACTGCATCCAATTTTGGTCACCACACTACAAAAAAGACATTGAAATTCTAGAGAAAGTGCAGAGGAGAGCAACCAGGATGATTAGGGGACTGGAAACTATAACATACGAAGAGCGATTGCAGGAACTGGGCATGGCCAGTCTGGCGAAGAGAAGGACCAGGGGAGACATGATAACAGTGTTCCAATACTTGAGGGGCTACCACAAAGAGGAGGGGGTCAGGCTGTTTTCCAAGGCACCAGAAGACCAGACAAGGAATAATGGATGAAAGCTGACCAAGGAGAGATTCAACTTGGAAATAAGGAGAAACTTTCTGACGGTGAGAGCAATCAACCAGTGGAACAGATTGCCTGCAGAGGTTGTGAGAGCTCCAACACTTGAGACTTTCAAAGGGAGATTGGACTGCCATTTATCCAAAATGGTGTAGGGACTCCTGCTTGAGCGGGGGGTTGGACTAGATGACCTACAAGGTCCCTTACAACTCTAATAATCTGTAATCTGTAAATCAGGCACTACAACAGGAAAGGTTCTCTTTCTGGGTCCCACCAGGTGGCAGTCTTTAATAGAAAGGGCAAGTAGCATGCCTCTCCTATTGGACTTGATAGAACAGGTAGACACAACCAGTGAAAGGCAATCTCTAAATGAGATCGTGTTGTCCACAATTGTTCCAGAAGGTAGACAGGAAAGAATGAGTTTAAATTATAAGCAAGTAGAAATTGATTGGTCAACAATCTACCTCAGGAGCTGGTAGATTCACCCCCCCAAAGCGTTTAAAGAGAGGCTAAATGGTCATATATCATTAATACTGTAGTAGGTTTTTTTTTTTGCACTGGCCAGGATGTCGAACTAAAAAAATTTCATACAGTGTGTCCTTCTATTCTTCTTTATGATTCTATGCTTACATATCACTATAAATGAGATTTAAGATTTAAATTTAATATTTTTCATTGCTAAAATATTTCAACCTTCAAAGTAACCTTCCAGTGTGAAGCTTTAACATAAATCTCTTCTATAAAGTACAAGTCATAAAGAAATTAAAACTAACCTTCAGATGCTCTTGAATGAACATAAGCTGGTAGCAAAAAGAAAAAGGGCATCTTCATTCTTGCCTGACATCTAAAGTTCTGTTCTTCAGACTTTTAAGATGCAATCCTATACCCAGATTCCTCAGAGTAATCAATAATTCCATTGAATTCACTGGGATAGATTTGAGTATGTGCATAAACGAGTTTGTTTGCTGAGTTTATATGTGTGTCATTCTATGAAATATGAATTATCATTCATAAACAAAACTCTTCTTACTAAAACCCTTGAGTAGTCATTTTCATGATAGCTCTATTGAGATCCTTTGGTGTAGTAGTTAGGGCACCAGGGTAGAAACT
This sequence comes from Diadophis punctatus similis, assembly GCA_023053685.1. Classification (NCBI taxonomy): domain Eukaryota; kingdom Metazoa; phylum Chordata; class Lepidosauria; order Squamata; family Dipsadidae; genus Diadophis; species Diadophis punctatus. Next base: position 264,073,339 of record JALIGW010000001.1, on the reverse strand, counting down.
GGGGCACCTGGAATTCTAGTTCCATCTTAGGCACAAAGCAAGCTGGGTGACCTTGGGCCAGTCAGACATTCTGCCTACCAAGGAGACAATGGCAAGCCAATTCTGAAATCTTGCCAAGAAAATTACAGAGATTTGTCCAGGCAATTGTCAGGGGTCAAAAAGGCACGTGTACGCACACACCCACACCACACACCCACCACCTCTCGAAACTCGACTGCAGAAAATACGACTTCAGCAACAGAGTAATCAGTGCTTGGAATGCAGTACCTGACTCTGTGGTTTCTTCCCTAAACCCCAAAAACTTTAACCTTAGACTGTCTACAGTTGACCTCACCCCATTCCTAAGAGGTCTGTAAGGGGCGTACATAAGCGCACCATCGTGCCTACCGTCCCTGTCCTTCTGTCCTATTGTCTAATTTTTACCTATACATACTTTGCTTTGACAAAATAAATAAATAAAATAAATAAAAACGTATACGCAAACACCCACCCACAAAAGAACTCTCCATGAACAGCTATTCTAACAATGGAATAACCATTCCAGAAAATAGCCAATTCTTACTCTTTTTAAGAGTCAAGAAAATACATTTTATTATCCTGAGGAAAGTGATGCATTAGTGGACTCATAGTACAATAAAATCTTGATTTAATGAACTCACTTGCGGGATGGGTTCCATTATTCTCATTATTCTGTTAAATACAAAGTATATTGTTTGGGTCAATTTATATCATTGCTGTTCTGCACAGTCATTTGTGATTCAATTGCAATTGAAGGTGCTAGCATCACTTTTAAAGTCCTACATGGCATAGGCCACATTACTTGCAGAATCATGTGTCTCTGAAGGTTTCTGATTGCTCCATCATCAGATTTTACGGAATAGGCAACCTCCAGATTCCCTGTAGCAAACAGTGCCACCCTATGGGGCTGAGGAGGCATGTTCTATGGCAGTGATGGCGAACCTTTTTTCCCTCAGGTGCCGAAAGCGCGTGCATACGCGCTATCGCACATGCGCGAGTGCCCACACCCATAATTCAATGTCTGGGGAGGGTGAAAACGGTTTTCCCCGCCCCCCCAGAGGCCCTCTGGAGGCCAGAAAGGGCCTGTTTCCTGACTTCCGGTGGGCCCAGAAGGCCCGTTTTTCGCCCTCCCCAGGCTCCAGAGGCTTCCCTAGAGCCTGGGGAGAGCGAAAATGCCCTCCCCCACCCCCCGGAGGCCCTCTGGAGCCGAAAACGCCCTCCCAGAGCCTCCGCGTGAGCCAAAAATCAGCTGGCCAGCGCGCACATGCACACTGAAGCTAAGCTAGGGCAACAAGACCACGTGCCAGCAGATATGGCTCCGCGTGCCACCTGTGGCACGCGTGCCATAGGTTCGCCATCACTGTTCTATGGTCTGCCCAGTGAGATTTGATAGCCTCAACCCTCTCAGCCTTCTAGAAGGCTGTTCAAACTTGGATCTTTCCCCCAAGGGTTAGGGCCCATACATGGGTGATTTGTGCAAATATGGGTATTTATTTATTTTTCCATGCATTTTTCTATTTTAATTAGTTATGGTTATTGTTTTTGCATGTATGGTTTGCTGCCCAGAGTTATGTATGGACAGCTATATACATTTTCTAAACAAATAAATAGCCATGATTGTCATAAAGTATTGTGCAAGTATTATGCAATGCCTTGGCTATTTATTTAATTTTCCATGCATTTGAATATTTTAATTAGTTATACTTATTGTTTTTGTATGTATTGTTTGCTACCCAGACTTACGTATGAATGTTTATATGATTTTTTAAAATAAATAAATTGCCATAGTTATCATAAAAGTGAGATAGACAATGTGTATCCATACTACTTTGGATGCAGTGGACTTGTCTGTTATTTCAGATGTTTGGGTGTAAATGTTGTCTTCTGCATCTGCTAAATAGGGAATAATTAAATGGGATTTTATTGTACCCTCATTTGAAGGAATAATTGCTCATTGTATTATATACATCTCTAATGAAACAGATTTAGTTCTGAAAATGCCAACATTCCATTTTGAGAGTTTACCTAGTTCAATGTAAGAAAAAATGTAAAATTTAAACATACCACTTTGGGAATCTAAATAAAAACTATTGTAGCCTTGTAACTAGAGATACCGCTTGTTGGATAAGACTTCAGATTCATTACTTGTGGTATTCCCCATTTTGCTTTTTAATCGAATTGATCATCTGGGTTATAAATGCAATATCCCTTTCATTTCATTTCTAGTATTGTTCTCATTAAAGCCACACTTGTTTTGTTATAACTCTGGACATCCTCTGCATCCTATACACGTAATTATATAATCATAGTGATCTTAAAAACCTAAATTGGAAGAAATGCTGAAAGTAAAAGAAGGCACTTATCTTCGTGGTATTGATAATACAGCCCACTTGGCTGGTCCAAGGAGCAGCCTGTGTTTAGCTGATTCTGATGCATTGCTTTGCATTTATTTTTCTATCTGAGATTTGCCATTTTCAAAACTGAGCAATTCTATGAACAAAGCTGAATATACTACATGCTTTAGCAGGCTCCATCTTGAATACTAAACAATCACTATATGAAACAAGCAGCTCTTGCGTGCATACCTATTTCTCTCCTTTGCCCACGTTTCAAGGCAATATTCTCAGAATCAGCATTTGGAAATAGTACTTGATTGAATCATTGCTCGGTGGCCTAAACAGAACATTTCTATAAGGAAAGTCTGTGATTTATTAGATGGAATTCACTCTCTCTGTCTGCCATTTGTATTATTGATTCCCATAATTATTAATTCCCATTACTTTAAGGAAACTTCTGAGACCAAGGAGATGATCAATGAAATATCTCCACCATATGCAACCCAAAAGAAGGATTATTTTATTACAGAGTGAAGCAAAGGAAGATAAAGAAAAGGAAGGGGCATAAACTCAACGTCACCAAAGAGTGTAAAAAAATCAGGAGAATTTATTCCAGCAGCTTTTTTTTCACGACATCCTCAAAGGAGTACTGATCAGAAGAAAAAGGGGAAGAAGAGTTTTGAAGAATTCTATTGATCAATCAAATAAAAGATTAACTTTCTCTTGAAGCCTCAGAGGGAGAGTACAATTCCTTCCATCTCTTTGGAACCCATCCTTCTCTCTAAAAATATCCTAGTATCCTGAGATCTGCAAGAAAGGCATTGTTGCCGCTGTCTGGTGGGACAACAAACTTAGTAATGAAGAATTGCATAGCTTCAAAACCTGGCTCCTAGCAAGTAAAGGCTTACTTTGGAATCAGAAATATGTCGTGTTCCATAAGAGCTAATGAATATGGTTGGACTTTGGATCTACATCTCCGTATAATAATAATAATAATAATAATAATAATAATAATAATAATAATAATAATAATAATAATAATAATAATAATAATAATAATAATAATAATAATAATAATAATAATAATAATAATAATAATAATAATAATAATAATAATAATAATAGAATTACAACGACTCTGGCATAGACCAGTACAGGTGGTCCCAGTGGTAATCAGCACACTGGGTGCTGTGCCAAAAGACCTCAGCCGGCATTTGAAAACAATAAACATTGACAAAATCACAATCTTTCAGTTGCAAAAGGCCACCGTACCTGGATCTGTGCACATCATACGAAAATACAGACACTTGAGAAGTGTTCGACTTGTGATATAGTGATACGAAATCCAGCATATAAATCTCGTTTGCTGTGTATTACTGTTTTTTGTGTAAATAATAATAATAATAATAATAATAATAATAATAATAATAATAATAATAATAATAATAATAATAATAATAATAATAATAATAATAATAATAATAATAATAATAATAATAATAATAGATGGATAGATAGATAGATAGATAGATAGATAGATAGATAGATAGATAGATAGATAGATAGATAGATAGATGGATGGATGGATGGATGGATGGATGGATGGATGGATGGATGGATAGACACAGACAGACAGACAGACAGACAGACAGACAGACAGACAGACAGACAGACAGACAGACCGACCGACCGACCTGATAAATTCTCCTCCCCTTTACATAATACAGACATAACTTTCCTATTCCTATTTTTGGAACTAGGTTCTGACTAAACTTTCTTGCCCAGTTTTTCAACCTCAGCCTTCTTCTTGATTCTACTCCATTTCTTCTAATTGTGCTGCTGCTGCCATTTCTGACTCCTGGGGTGGGCTTGGGCTGTCCTTTCCTCTTTTTTGTCTTCTGTCATGAGTGTCCCTAGTGGTCCTGATCCTGGCTTGTAGGTTTCATTTCATGTTTGCATGCCACTTGGCAGGGCAGCTAAGCAATAGTTAGCTAACAGGCAAAAAGAAAATACAGAATCTATAATGGCATTTTCATCTTTTCTCTGCTGGAGGATATATTTTCTGTGGTTATACATTTTAACTTAAACACTAAAAAATACCTAATTACCACCCACTTATGAAAACTGCAGAGAAAAAGAAGAAGGATAGTAGAAGAAGATGAACATAGCTTTAATCCTAGAGGAAGAAACAACAATACAGCCTATGGAGATTCTCAGTCATCCAGGTCATGGTTGTCCCAAAGGTGCTTTTTCAAGAGGCAACTGGACTTTGTGGGTTTTCCTTGAAGACGTTTCACTTCTCATCCAAGAAGCTTCTTCAGCAAAACATCTTCAAAGAAAAACCAGGAAGTCCAGTTTCCTCTTGAAAAAGCACCTTTGGGACAACAATAACCTGCATTACACTGATAACATGACACTGATAACTGAACATGCAAATGATATGCAAGCTTTAATAATGGACGGTCAGAAGCACAGTGAAAAAAAATGGGACTAACGTTAATTATAAAGAAAATCAAACTATAGTAATGGCTACAGGTCAGTGGTGGGTTGCTCCTGGTTCGGCCCGGTTCTTAGAAGCGGTAGCGCCAGAGGTGGGAGGCTCCGCCCACCCACCCAGGATGCTTCTGTGCATGCACAGAAGCACGCGCGAACTGGTAGTAAAGGGTTTTAGAACCCACTACTACTACAGGTACTCTTAGTACTGACAGTGAAGAGACTGAAGTGATAAATAGTCATAGCTATCTAGAGTGATAGCTCCTTCCTTTGAGGATTGACTATCAACAGTAAAGCAGTCAAGAAATATGCCACATCTAGGACTTTAGACAGAGTAGCAACAAAGGCCTCAGAAAAATATTCAAATGCCATGTTAAGTCCATACCTACAAAAATCAGAATTATGCGGGCAAAGATTTTCCCTGTAATGATCCATAGTAGTGCAAACTGGATTTTGAAGAAAGAATATTGATGCTTTTGAACTTTGGTGTTACAGAAGATTTTCAAGAATACCATAGTTAGCTAAGAAAACAATGACTTGCAGAACAAACCAATCCAGGGTACTCAATTAAGGCACACATGATCAGGCTCAAATTGTCATATTTTGGACACATTATGCAAAGTCTCAGCTCGCTTGAGAAAACTATAATTATGAGAAAGTTGGAAGGGAGAAGAAAAAGAGGACAATTAAGCAGCAAGTTGAGTGGACTCTATTATAGTAGTAATGGATACACGACTGGAATACCCAAAGGAGCAGGCTGGGGGCGATTCATCCTGAAGAAAGTCTATCTATATGGCTGCAAAGAGTCAACACCAAATTGATGACATACATCCAGGGATGGGTTCCTCCTGGTTTGGACCAGTTCGCCTGAACCGTAGCAACCCGCTGGTGACATCACGATGACATCACCGAACCAGATCAGTCAGTGCCGGTCCATGGGAGCAGCCATCTTTTTTTATTATTATTTTATTATTATTATTTTTTAATTTTATTTTAAATAAATAAAATAATATTTTATTTTATTTCTCCTGAGCATGCGCAGAAGCCGAGTTCCGGCACTGTGCATGCAGTCACCATCTTTTTTTGGCTTTTTTCCCCTGATTTTTCATTACTGCGCATGCGCACACCCACAAGGCGTGCCCACACGGTGCGGGAGGGAGGGAGCGAACCAGCAGCGAGGTAAGTTGGAACCCACCCCTGATTTGGTCTGGAAAACACCCCCACCCCCACCCCATCCCTTTATTCACAGGAGTTGTCCTTCTCTTTCCCCGGTTGCTTCCCTGATTCCTGCACTACAAAAAAAACATTGAAAAATCAGAACAATTGGCCCTTTTTGGAGGAGGCTTTCCTAACAGGAAAGGAAGGGAAGGGACTGGCGAGGAGAAATACACCGAATCAGTATGAGAAAACCTCCCAGTTTTGTAGCAGCGCTGCTGAATTTCAAAAGAGAACCCAACAGTTCCTCCCAACGTGAGTTATTTGTGCCTGTGCAAAGCAAAACTTTAATGAAGGGGGGGGGGGGAAGCAACAGGAGGAATCAGGGAAGCAACCGGGGAAAGCAGAAGGACAACTCCTGTGGATAAAGGGATGGGGTGGGTGGGGTTTTTTTCCAGCTCAAATGATTTGGGGCAATGTTTATTCTCAGCAGAGCCAAGATGGGCAGGCGGGCAGGCAGGCAGCAGCACAAAGTTAGTTTATTTATTTAGTTATGCTGGCTGGGGAATTCTGGGAGTTGAAGTCCACAAGTCTTAAAGTTGCCATGGTTGTAGACCCCTGTTCTAGAGGTTTCTCTGCGGTAGTTTGTGCTAAGAGTAGCTCCCTACATATGTGTGTATGTCTGTGTGGGTACTAGGTTGTATTCCTCTTCGCTCCCAAGACGGCCCGCTTCCTCCCCGTGAAGGCGAGGGGGCAATGGGCGGGAGGGACTTGAGAGCCAATCTGTTCACGGATGGGCTGAGCCCCAGGGTAACCAGCAGCTACCAAGGCTGCAGCAGGGCAAAAAGGACTCAGAATGTGAACGCCTTTAGGCAAGGATGAGCGCTGCTGCGGCCGCTGTCCAGGGCCCCCCCCTCACTGCTTAGCCCAACCCCAGGGTCATTTTTGCCAGCCCACATACTAACTCTACCCGTGTGGTTATTAGTCAAGAGTTTTTTAAAATGTCAATTTTTCCCTGTGGTTTTGACTGCTGGCACAATCTAAAATATTCAATTTGCTGCCATTCTTCTGAGTTCTACTGTTGGGGAAGAGGGGTTTTAATTTAATTTTTAATTTAATTTAATTTAATTTTAAATATATGAGATTTTTGTCACTAGATCATAAAAGATTCTGCAGTACCACCAAACATAGTTTGTATGTTAAAGTCAGATTGCTTAAAAATCGCCAGATAGCAATATAAAATTAATATCAATGCTCGATCCAACTTATCCTGCTGTTAAATCTTCTGTGCAATGTCTTACAGGGGAAATTAATTACCAGCAAAGAAAAAAAAATAAGTAAATAAGAAATTAAGATAGCTAGGTATCAGGATGCTGAATGGAATCAGTTCATCCATGAAATATTTAATTTGGGAATTACCATAGTAAATTAAATGTGGAAGGAACAGAAGGAAGGAACAGAAAATAAACCCAGTTTTGACCAAAAAAAAAAATCTACTTAGGTGTCCTATGACAATTTATATGAAAAACGATCAAGTAGAAACCCACAGTGAATTGTGGGAATGGATGAATCAAGGAAAGGAATTTCTTTAGTCACCTTGTCTGCCTTTTTCTAAGCAAAAGAAGGAAATAAATACTATGGAAAATCAACCATTTAATCTCCAGATTATAACAGTGTGACTTCGGGGAATGTGGAGACTGCCTGCTGGTCACACTTTGCCCAATCTTGCCCTAGAAAAGTTAGCATGGCTGCTTTTTTTCATTTTTATTTTTTCATCTACTTCGTTCAAAAGCCTTGTTGCTTCTCAGTAATAATTCCAACATGAAAAACTTGCTGTTGTTAAAAAAACTTTTTCAGGGGATTATTAATATAAAATTCTTTCTAGTAATTATGAATTTTTCAAAGATTTCAAAAGCATTTATCATTCATTAAACCAACTCACATTTATTTTTGCTTCTTTGTTTTCTTTTTACCTAATGAAACACCATCTTATATTTTATTTAAACCATAAGTCATGGATCAAGGTATAACAGTACAATAAAATATTGTGTTTTCTATTGCTACATAAAATAATAATGTCTTTCATTGTCAGCTTTTTGAAGTAGATTTTTTTCAGAAAGGTACTCTGTAAAAGAATGACCTCTTTGTAATTAGAAAAGATTGGATTCTATTTATTTATTTTTGCCGCACTCAATGTAAAATAATTAAAGTCATCAGGTTAAATCCATTTTTGAATAATATTTGCATGACACAGATAATGAAATGGAACATTTTCATGTAGGGATATCAGAATATTTACTAGGAGTGGTGCGGTGGCCTAGAGGTGGAGTTCTCACCTCAAAATCAGCATTGGCGACAGGAAGGGCATCCGGCCATTAAAACACTCTGCTAGCTAAATTCAGTTGCCCAGACTCCACCCCGCAAGGAATTATGGGGTCGTTAAAAGAAGAAGATGATGATGATGATGATGATGATATCAGAATATTTATTACATGTAAACGGTACACTGCTTTTTGAAAAAGTCCTGGGTGAAGGCCTTGATTGATTCCCCCCCCCCTTAACTGAATGAGCAGCACCAATAAAATGTCTTCCACCCTCCTTACTATCAAAGAAAGAACGGAAGCATTGGTTGTGGCCAACACCTGACATTTTATTTATTTATTTATTTATTTATTTATTTATTTATTTATTTATTTATTTATTTATTTATTTATTTATTTATTTATTTATTTATTTATTTATTTATTTAATAGATTTGTATGCCACCCAACTCCCAAAGGGACTCTGGGCAGCTCACAGCATATTGAATACAGAATCTAAAAAACAGTTAAAAGATTTAAGAGCAAGATTAAAATAATGTGAACAATTAAAACATTTAAAAGCATTTAAAAAAACCCCACAATTTAAAAACCCAATAATGCACTCATGGGGCCAAGAATAATCGGTGTTATATTTAAATCATTGGCCCCAGGCCTGTCGACAAAGCCATGTTTTTAATGCTTTTCTGAAGGCTGGCAGGGTGGGAATTATACAGAGCTTGGGGGGGGGGTAGTGTATTCCAGAGAGCCAGTGCTGCCACAGAGAAGGCCCCTGCCAGCCAACATTGTTTGGCTGACGGGACCACCAGCAGACCAACTCTGTGGGCTCTAATTGGTCTTAGGGAGGTATGTTGGAGAAGGCGGTCTCGGAGGTAAACTGGTCCTAAGCCATGTAGGGCTTTAAAGATAATCACCAACACATTGAATTGCGCTCGGAGCCCTATAGGCAGTGCAGTTCGCGAAGGATGGGTGTCACATGGGTGTATCTAGGGACACCCATCACCACATGTGCTGCCGCATTCTGCACTAGCTGCAGTCTCCGAACATTCTTCAAGGGTAGCCCCATGTAGAGTGCATTGCAATAGTCAAGGCGTGAGGTAACAAGGGCGTGAGTGACTGTCAATAGTGCCTCCCAATCCAAGAAGGGACGCAACTGGTGCACAAGATGGACTTGTGCAAAGGTCCCTCTGGCCACAGCTGTTAGATGTTGGTCCAATTTTAGCTGTGGATCCAGAAGAACCCCCAAGTTGTGAGCCCGTTCTGAGGGGATCAAATTCCCCCCCCCCGCAGAACCAAGGAGGGACAGATGTCAAAGTCCTTGGAAGGCAACATCCAAAGCCACTCGGTCTTATCTGGGTTGAGTTTGAGCCTGTTAACCCCCATTCAGACCCTTACAGCGTCCAGACACCAGCACATCACATCAACTGCCTCACTGAATTGGCATGGGGTGGATATGTACAGCTGAGTGTCATCAGCGTACTGTTGGAACCTCACCCCATGCCTACGGATGATCTCACCCAACGGTTTCATGTAGATATTGAAAAGCATAGGGGAAAGAATCGACCCCTGAGGAACCCCACATATGAGGGGTCTCGGGGTCGACCTCTGTCCCCCAGCCAACACTGACTGCGACCGGTCAGAGAGATAAGAGGAGAACCACCGCAAAACGGTGCCTCCCACTCCCATCTCCCCGAGCCGTTGCAGAAGACTATTATATATATATAATAGTACAAGCATGATTAAGAGTACAAGAAGTAGGAATATATGGGTACATTAGGACAGGAATGGTAGGCACGATTGTGTGCTTATGCATGCCCTTTATAGACCTCTTAGGAATGGGGTGAGGTCAATGGTAGATAATCTAAGGTTAAAGTTTTTGGGGTTTGGGGAAGAAACTACTGAGTCAAGTAAAGTGTTCCAGATACACATAAAATTAGGAGAATTTTGTTATTTTGATTAGAACAGAACTATCAGCTCCTGCATACTGGTTGTCTGGGAGCTGCCATTGGGTGGGGAGAGGCTGCACTGGTCTTTGAGCAGCTTGGACACTAATGCAAGCTGAAGAGGGAGACTGGCTTATGGAGTAGCATGGTTCATTTCTGGACCATGGGGGAGGGACTTAGGTGATTAATGAATATAAGGTGATGGGGGGTGGAGCAGCCCTAACAAGAGTTTCTCTTTGAGATTGTCAGTGAGTTCCAGGAAAGAAGTAAAGCAGACATTAGCAAACCAGGCTTGTGTTTGTTTGTGTTCCTTTCTTTTTTCTTTTCATTTTGGAACCTGACAAGAACAGTTTGGGGTTAAATAATGCATATATTGAATCCACATATCATACAATGCCATAAAATGGTTTGCCTTGTTTTGATTTATGTGTTGTATAAGCATTGTGTTTTGCAAGTTTTGTGGTGTGTGAGCATTGTGGTTTGTAACTAAGTTTATGGCTTAGAATTTTGTGTAAAATTCACAATTTGGTTTACTACTAAGCTAAGTAGTATTTTATGCCTGGACGAGTGCTGATTCTGAGTGCAAATTTGCTACAAAAGATTGGTTGAGATTTCTTAGCCATCTTTCTGGGATCATCATAGCTCTGGCACTCAACGAATTAGGCTGACCCAAGATAATTTTTATGTTTCTGTATAATGTTCAGGAAATGTTCCTAAAGCTATTGGGATTTTTTTTACTCATCTTAATCTTCAGTCTAACGGAAAGGTGACACTTTTAGTATATTTTAAATGCTGCTAATGATTCCCCAGATCCTATTTATTTCCATAATTAAATGAGAAAGAGATTTTTTAGACTACAGTACATTGCATCAATGCAGCAGGATCAACACAGAGACTGTAGGTTGTAGAGTGCTCTCCCCTGTCTCATCTGATGCAGATATATATTTATTAATAATTGAAAGCCAAGCAACAGCAGTAACAGACAGGCTGAAAATTCATTCAACAGAGAGTCCCAGAAACTTTAGGTCACTACAGAAAAGGCTAAGTATTATCTTTGAAAAATGTCAAGCAAAGTCTCAGTAGGTGGGTGGAGGCAATTCTCAAGATAATATGTTTCCAGACTATTTAGGACTCATGAAAAATGCTCCGGAAATGGAATCGTTTGCTCCAGTGTTTCTTAATGATTGGAATTTGAACTGAACAAATGGAAGATGGCAGACTGGTCCCCGATCTGTCCTGACTGCTGCAATGAGTAATTAGTGTGAGAATGGCAAGCAATGACTGTGTGCTGCCACTGCTTCTGGACCAGAAGGTTAATGTGAAAGAGGAAACTAGCCCAGCCTTCACATGATTTTCCCCAGGAATTTCATGCAAATGTTAAAGAGCATTGGATAAAAATGTTGGTTCTTACAACTTCCCTCTAGCCAGCGAGGGATAACACAGGAATCTCCCAACCTTCCAGGACCATCACATTCACATTAAACCCTCTCTGTGACTCAGTGGTTAAGACGCTGAGCTTGTCGATCAGAAAGGTTGGCAGTTCAGCAGTTCGAATCCCTAGCGCCGCATAATGGAGTGAGATCCCGTTACTTGTTCCAGCTTCTGCCAACCTAGCAGTTCAAAAGCATGTAAAAATGCAAGTAGAAAAATAGGGACCACCTTGGTGGGAAGGTAACAGCATTCCGTGCTCCTTCAGCATTTAGTCATGCCAGCCATATGACCACGGAATCGTCATCAGATAGTGCTGGCTCTTCGACTTAGAAACGGAGATGAGCACCGCCCCTAGAGTTGGGAACGACTAGCATGTATGTGCGAGGGGAACCTTTACCTTTACCTTTTTATTGTATTCAGGCAGTGCTGAAGATATACGTAAGTATTTATTAATAGTTTCTCTACTCACTGCAAGAGATATTCTCCAGATAGTAGATCCAGAGGATAGTATCCTCTATGCTATCCTCTGAATAGATGAGCCAGAAGATATCTCTTTTAGTGAGTAGAAAAACTATTAATAAATACATCATTTATAAAGAAAGACATAATACTTTCTTCGTTTTGATGAAAACGGTATTGCATCATTGTGGTAGTTACATAATGTTAGACCATTGTGACTGAAAGCACTGTTACAATATTGTAAAATGAGCTTTCATCTTTTGTTTTTGTAAATGCTTTGATGTCACAGTGTCCAACCCTCCCCCGCCCCCCAAAAAACCAGAACTGGTGTAATGGTGTTGTTTGCCCCACCCCACCCCCTTAGATGCTGCTGACTGTTTCTGTCCCCAGCCCAGTAGGGTGAGCCATAGATTCTTTGGAGTTCAGAAGTAATGGCCACACAAGTATGAGTATTGAAGGCTTTATTCCAAGAATAGTATAATAAAATAACATAACACGAGACCACAATAAAAGAATAGTTAGGAATGTTACAGATAGTAATACAAGAACATTCAAGACAATAGGAATATAATAAGGCAACGAATGAAAAAAAATTACACCTCTTCTGCCAATCAGGGAACCTCAAGAGATGATGCAGGTGGATCCCTTCAAAGCCAGAAAAAACATGCAGCATTATCCTTCTTTGATTGACATTGAAATTCCATTCCATGAAAGTTCCTAACTAGCTTACATAAGCTTTGAACCATCATTACACTTATTTTGTTGGTCTCATCTCACTTGAGTTTGCCAAGGACAAGTATGTCTTCTGCTGCTTGGAATACTTGGTGCTGTCCTGCCAAGAATTAGATCATCAAGCAATATTTGTTTACCTTAGGTAGGGATGAGACCATGTGCAAGTTAAGAATATCTGTTTCACAAGTTTTTTTGACTGACGATGGGAAAAATCATTTTATTCCCAATAGGTGTCCCACCAAAAATGAGGGAGCCACGGTGGCACAGTGGTTAGAGGGCAGTACTGCAGGCTACTTCTGCTGACTGCCGGCTGTCTGCAATTTGGCAGTTCAAATCTCACCAGGCTCAAGGTTGACCACTTCCATCCTTCTGAGGTGGGTAAAATGAGGACCCAGATTGTTGGGGGCAATATGCTGACTCTGTAAAACCACTTAGAGAGGGCTGTAAAAGCACTGTAAAGCGGTATATAAGTCTAAGTGCTATTGCTATTGCTAAAACAAAGTATATCCATGTGTAAGCCTTTAGTGATTAAATTAAATGCTTGCTTAATTCTGTATTGAGAGCCGGTTTGGTCTAGTGGTTAAGGAATCAGGCTATAAATCTAGTCCCACCTTAGGTACAAAGTCAAATGTGTGACCTTGGGCTAATCACTTTCTCTCTGCCCTAGGAAGGAGGAAATCCAAACCACTTCCGGGGGTAGGGATGGTGGAAACCCTTGTGAAGAAAATTTCAGAAATTTGTTGAGGCGTTCTCCAAGAATTGGACATGACTGAATGGAAGAACAAAAAAAATCTGTATTATATGTTCAGCCATTACATAAGAATATAAACATTTGTCTATTATGAATCCCTGGGAAATAGCGACATATCACTATTCAGTTCCTCCTTGCCAGTCATCTGATGAATCACCCATTCTGCACTATTTCATGCAAGTTGCTGGTACAATATTTATAGCTCAGTGGCATCATCTACCAGCAGTTGGAGAATGTTCATTCCAAGCAGCTTAGCCAGGCAAATAAGCCCTGGTAAATTGGTAGAATTTGGGATCCATGACCAAAATGAAACACCAAGTGTTACTGGCTCCAATTTAATTTAAACATTTTAAATGTATAGTCATCATATGAAACCTGAAGTTCAGAGGTGGATGTTCTTACCAAGGACAAAATACTGAATATTTAATTTAATTTAATTTAATTTATTGTTCTTATAGGCCGCCCAATCCCGTAGGACTCAGGGCGGCGTACAACAGAAAAAGAACAATATACAATAAAAGATACAATAAAAACAATTAAAAAAATTAAAAAAATTAAAAACCAGACATCCATGGGGGAATTAAGATCTTGTTCACCCCGCCTGCAGGAAGAGCCATGTCTTCACGGCTTTGCAGAAGGCCAGCAAAGTGGGGATAATCCAGATCTCTGGTGGGAGTTGATTCCAGAGAGACAGAGCTCCCACAGAGAAGGCTCTCCCCTGTGGTCCCACCAACTGGCATTGCTTGGTTGATGGGACCTGGAGGAGACCAACTCTGTGGGACCTAACCAGTCGTAGGGAGGTATGCAGTAGGATGCGGTCCCGAATATGATGAACAGCAGTGTAGAGCAACTACATCAACAGGAAATTCAGAGAACATGGAGTTTAGTTTACATTCAGTGACAAAAAGGGAGGGTGGGGTGGAAAATAGATAAAATGTCAGCGAAAATTAATGTGAAATACAGAGCAGATGTGGGAAGAGTAGAGTAGATGTAAAATATTTTCCCCTAACTAAATGAAAAGCATAAATGGAAGTGGACAAATGGTGCTCTCAGTTCTGTTTCCACTAACATTGATGGCACTTTGCCCACGAAGCTAAAATTGGGCATTATATCATATTGACATTTAAGGGCAAAATATCAGTTGGTGCAAAAGAGGGATAACTCTGCTAAAAGTCTGATTACTTATAACCAGCTGACTACAAGAATTTGTTCATCTCAACCAAGCCATGTGCAATATATCATTCCATGAGTACATCATTATGCTTCAGTTGGGCTAACATCAAATTGTCCGAATGGCAGAATGAGAGTATAGCAGTAAAAAAAAAGGGGGGGTGGAATGCTATGTAATTAGAGTTTAAGATAAAGCCAATTGCACTCCCAAGAGTGATGTCCACAGATTTGTCTGTCATTCTAAACAAGGATTGCCTGTGCTTAATTGTGAAATCTTTTTTTGAAAATCCAAGAATCGAGAAGAGAAGAGAAGAGAAGAGAAGAGAAGAGGAGAAGAGAAGAGAAGAGAAGAGGAGAGAAGAGAAGAGAAGAGAAGAGAAGAGAAGAGAAGAGAAGAGAAGAGAAGAGAAGAGAAGAGAAGAGAAGAGAAGAGAAGAGAAGAGAAGAGAAGAGAAGAGAAGAGAAGAGAAGAGAATTCTTTATTGGCCAAGTGTGATTGGACACACAGGGAATTTGTCTTCGGTGCATAGTGGCTTTGTTAGAATAACAAATGGGTTATGGGGTGAGTGATACAATGTGTACAGTTCAACCCATTTAGAGATGCTGTTTGGGGCCAACTTGCTTTCTTTTATCTGCCGTGTTGTATGCAACGCAACCATTAAATAATCATAAAAAAGAGAATGTCTTTGAACATGCCTAAAGCACAATTCTATCGTTAGCAAGGATACTTAACTCTTTTTTTCTGTCTAACCAACAGAGATGTACACATACACACACACACACAAGATCCTTCCTCACAAGCTTTCCCTCTTTTCTCTGCTCTTGTTTCTATATTTTTCCATCTTACCTTCATCAGTGGCAACACCATCTAGCTCAGAGGTGGGATTCAGCAGGTTCTGACCAGTTCTGGAGAACCGGTAGCGGAAATTTGGAGTAGTTCAGAGAACCGGTAAATACCACCTCTGACTGGCCCCACCCCATCTATTCTCTGCCTCCCAAGTCCCAGCTGATTGGGAGGAAATGGGGATTTTGCAGTAACCTTCACCTGGAGTGGGAAGGGAAGGGAGATTTTACAGTATCCTTCCCCTGGAGTGGGATGGGAATGGAGATTTTACAGTATCCTTCCCCTGTCATGCCCACCAAGCCACGCCCACCAAGCCACGCCCACCAAGCCACATCACACCCACCAAGCCATGCCCACACAACTGGTAGTGAAACATTTTGAATCCCACCACTGAAGCTAATCTTAGCTCAGAAATTAAACTGAGCTGGACCTGACTAGATGGATGACAGTGGAATTCCAAATCTGGAAGCTAGAATGGGAGATAAGTTGAAAATATATCCTAAAAAAAAGAGGATAGCACACTTGCAGCCTTAAAAATCCCTGGGGTGAGAATATTTTATTTTTATTTTCCTTTTGATCCACCCCCACCCAAAATAAAGATGGATAATATGCTGAATATCCCTTGTCTATTTTTGTCCAATGCAACACTATGAATTAGGAAAACAATCTCAAATTTTCCAGCCTGCACTCTTCGAGTGAGGTCATCACATCATTATCATGCCACTTTTTTAAAAATGCAACCTGCTCCAAACAAGAGGTGGCCTTTTCCTGACTTATAACCAATATCTAAATCATACATTTCTCAGGAAGTGAACTCTGAAGTACAATACAAATCAGGAATGTTATATTTAAGAATATATACAGCTGCCTTATACCAAATCAGAGCACCTGGTATATAGGTCTATGATAGACATATGGAAGAAACTGACTTTTCTTTAATGCATGCAGGCTTAAAAGGGGTTGGCTAATCCATTCTGGATGGGACATGATTCATCCAAAACAAATTCTGGAGGAGGCTCGCAAAATGAGTAAGGTAAGGCTAGTACACACTGTCCCTCCACCTATGGTGGCACAGTAGTTAGAATGCAGTCCAGGTAGTCCTCCACTTACAACAGTTCATTTAGTGACTGTTTGAAGTTGCAACGCCCCTGGAAAAAGTGACTTATGACCGTTTTTTACACTTACACCTGTTGCGGCATCTCCATGGCCGTGTGATTAAAATTTGGATCCTTGGCAACTGGTTCATATTTATGACAGTTGCAGCGTCCTGGGATGATGTGATAATCTTTTGCGATCTTGTAACAAGCAAAGTCAATGGGAAAGCTAGTTTCACTTAACAACCGTGTTACTAACTTAACAGCTGCAATGATTCACTTAACAATCGTGGCAAAGAAAGGTCATGAAATGGTGCAAAACTCACTTAACAAATGGCTCACTTAGCAACATAAATTTTGGGCTCAATTGTACCAAAATTGTGTTATAAGTCAAGGATTACCTGTATTGCAGGCTAACTCTTCCCACAACCAGGAGTTCGATCCTGACCGGTTCAAGGTTGACTCTGCTTTCCATCCTTCTGAGGTGGGTAAAATGAGGACCCAGATTGTTGGGGGCAATATGTTGACTCTGTCAACCGCTTAGAGAGGGCTGTAAAGCACTATGAAGCAGTATATAAGTCTAAGTGCTATTGCTAAGTGCTATTTCCTCTTTCACATGGTCTGTCTAACAGCAGCCAGCCCACATGCCCACCAATCTTTCCAGCATCTTCCATGTCCTCAGTCACTGCTGCATTTGAAGTCAAGGGTTGCATATCAGCTGCACCTTCTCCCCTTCTCTCAAGTCTTTGTGGCAGGTAATCATAAATGTGCTTCTTAATCACAACAGTAAAAAAAAATCTTTATCACCCCTTGAATTCTTTAAATGTGAGGCTTACAGAGGTTGAGAGGGAATAATGAGAAACAAAATCCAATCTGAGGGAACTTAGACAGGGAAAAGCTGCACTAGAATAATATATGGGTGAGAATCATTTTAATCTTTCATGGGAGTTGAAGCAATTCCCGTTCACAGAAGAAATTACTGTATAAACCATACACCCTTTCACTAAATCTCACCAAACATTGAAACAGATACAAAAAAGGGTCCGAAAGGCAGCTATCATTTTACTTAAAGGATCCCATGTTGGAGCTCAGACAATTTTGACTCTACTCAAAGGCCTAAGAGATACACATTCCATGTTATAACCATTTGTTTCGAGAAATGACAGCTGATGTTTTAAAAGAATAACCAAATAAAAAATACAGAGCATATTGGGTTTTTCATGCAAATACAAAAAAGAATAAAGGAACTGCAAATTTTTCTTAAACAGCTGGAATTGGAAGGAAAGTTTAACAAAAGTAAAGTTTAACAAATCTTTAAAACCAGTTTGGTCTAGTGGTTAAGGCACCAGGCTAGAAAGCAAGACAATGTAAGTTCAAGGCCTGCCTTAGCCCTGAAAGCCATCTGGGTGACTTTGGGCCTGTCACTCCCTCTCAGCCCAATCCTCCTCATAGGGTTGTTATTGTGCAGGAAATAGGAGGAGGAGGAAAGTGTGTTGGATATGTTGAGTTATTTGTAAAAATAATAAAGGCAGGATACAAATAAATAAAAAGCACAAGTGTTTAATGATGTAACTCAAGCATTGGAAACCATTTAAAAGTGCCCCATGAAAAGTTTAAATTGCCAACTCTTTTGAGTAGATGGGACTCTATCGCCATAAACTGTCTAGATTTTAATATCTAGCTTTGCTGTACTCTTTTCTCTCTCCCTTCCTTCCAGAGTAATAAGTAACAGATGTTCTGCCTCAATATCCCCAGATGTGATTGATAAAAGAGTCAATGCACAAAAAGAAAACAAGCAGGTTGTCTTAGAGGATACTAAGGGAAAAATTTCATGTTATTCTGAAGATGTATTTTATTATATTTATAATTCCAGTTCATCCTTTCTATTATCTACTGTATATCTGGGTAGGATTTTGAAATAGTCCAGACCTAGTTTTGTTAACAGCAAAAAATCTCAGATGAGAAGGAGAATAAACTAGGGATTCGTCTCAATTCTCTTTCATTCAGTAGCAATCTTGTATTTGGACTTGAATCAATAATCTAACTCAACAACACGCTCACGCATTGTGTTACTGCCTTGCCAGTCATGCTTCTTTGGGGTGCGGAATCACACAGTGCACATATAAAAAGAGGAGGGATCGTAATATTGATTCGTAATATTACGATTCGTAATATTGCAACGTTGTAAGCTGCTGATTCCCCTTGTCACTCTGTAAATTCTCCCCATCTCACATAAAGAGTTCCAATTATTTCTTTGCAAGAAGCAGTCACAAAATGGGAAGCCCCCAGTTGAGACTACCAGGGTTATCTGCAGGGAATGATAAAAAAAAAGAAGATGGTGGCTGCAATGTTGCAATTAAAGGTTCGTCAATGTTTTATGTGAATGACACATTTTTAAAAATGGACTTTTGATTGTAACTTCATGGCTTGACTTTTTTTGACCATATCATGCAGACATCCCTGGTCACTGCAGTACAGGGAGTTGGCTATAATGGTTGGCTTTGTTTCATTTCTCTACTTATATAGTGCAGGAAAAAGAAAAAGATGATTTTGAATGGAAAATTTCTAAGAAAAGTTCCCCCATCCCCTTTGCCATATAATGGTCTAAATTGGAATTTAAATTTAAAAATTAGAAATACAGAGATCTAGACGAATTGTCTGAAAGCTTGTAGCAAGCTTTGATAGATTTCTGTTGCATTCATCTTGTTTGCTTGAATATTTATAGAAATTTTGCTCGCCTAAATTAAAGTAACAACCTTGCCAAATGTTATAAAACTTTTTTTTTATGTTATCCCTCCTTTATTTTTTTTATAAATTACTCAGGGAGGCAAAAATACCTACAACTCCTCCCTCCTCCTATTTTCCCCAGTGACCCAGGCCGCCAAGTTACTACCGGTTCTATAGAACCAGTCCGAACCGGGAGGAACCTACCTCTGAATCTATGACATCTTTAATGGCTTGAATTCTAGATAAAAGGATGAGCTCAAGGTATCTCTCCTTTGAGCTAAACTTGACTAGAGATACTGTTCTTAGTAGCAATGAAGAAAAGACTTAATGGTGTTTTTTTATCAATTCTCCAGTCCAATCTCATCTAAAGCTCTGAGATTTCATGGAGATCTGAACCCCAACCTTCTATTAACCGAATCAGTCTTGCTTAAGTCTTTTCAAGATAGGTCAAGACCAAGCAAGTACCATTAGTTGTGACATCTAAAGATCTACTTCCTCCTGTGTTATCATATCCATCCTAACATGTAGGTTCTAAATTAATCAGGATGAATAGAAGGACCTCGTCAAAGGCAACACTCTCGTCATAAAATGCTTACTTCTATGGGATGGGTACTTATGGGTTGCTTTATCATTATTAAATATTTAAGACCACCAACTTCCATAACTGAGTACAGTTTACAATAAAAATATAAGTACTCTATTAAAAGAAAGCATCAGCATTAAATGTTTGTACATTGTTTTGGGTTGGGGGTGGGAAAGAGGAGGACTTTTAAAATGCCACTGAGAAGGTCCATTTCCAATAAAGAATGTGTTCCCAAGATCAGGGTCAGGAAAATTAACCCAAATACCACTGTTATTCACCCAAGCTTGTTTTAATGTATGAAACATAATAATTCAAAGCTGACAGTGATGTGTTAATTATCTGACAAGCTGCTTCAGCTTTTATTATTTTAATCTTTTCATAATGAATGTTTTTAAACAATTTTCTGAATATTGATTGTTGCCTTGAACACTACGGTAGTAAGTGAAAGGATGGGATATAAATTGTTCTAATAAATTAATACGTAGATATTTATATAGTGGCCCACTCTCATATATCACTGTAGGATTCAACATTTTCAGTTATAACTCATTTTGTTCACTAAGCAATTGAGTAATTGCTTGTAGTAGAAGAGGATTTTAAGTAATCCAAATAAATTTTATTGCACATATCCAGTGATTTATGTAAATTACAAAAACAAATGTTATCAGCCTTAAACACATCACACAGAGAAGGCCACCCAACTTTAAGCAATAGAAAAAGGAGTTATACCCATTAAAATTCTGCCGTTAAGTGCAATTTTTATTTTTTAACAACCACAAATAAACCTGCCTGAATTTGACCCATTGTTGATACCAAAATAATTTGTCTTTCAAGTGATAACTTGAAATATATACTTATATTTAAGATTAGATAACTTTATTGTCTTTTTATTTTACTGTGAGTACACTGGCCCATATTAAAAATGAAATTATGTTGCCTGCTCTAAAGAGAAAGTATATATCTACCCAAACACATACATAACACACATATACACATGCTATATACATTCATAAATATATACCTGCACCCATACATATACGAGGGTGTAGTCAAAAAGTAATGCCATTTTCTTTATTTCAGGTGACGTTTTTGATAAAAATACCTGAAATTTTTCCCAGTTATAAATGATTTTATCATTTACGTTCTGAAATATTTTGTTTCTTACTTTTCAGGTTTTTAGACTCGCAAGGAAAATTCAAAATGGCTGCCCCCTTAGAGTTGCATCAAAAACAAAGAGCAGTGACTGAATTCCTTGTTGCTGAGGGGGAAACCCCTGTGAACATTCACAGACCGCATCCTCCATACTCACCAGATTTAGCGCCTTCAGACTATCATCTCTTCAGCCCCATGAAAGAGGGTTTGAGAGGCAAACATTATTCCAGTGACGAGGAAGTGAAAACTGCAGTGAAGAAGTGGCTCAAAGAACAGTCAACAGAATTTTACGAGGCAGGGATACATGCTCTCATTCGAAGGTGGAACATTGCTATTGAGAGAAACGGTGACTATGTTGTGAAGTAGGGATGTGATCCACAGAGGACCAGCTTCATTTTGATGTATGCTACATGTTCCTGTGTTGGTAATTATACCTGTCCTAAAGAAAATGGCATTACATTTTGACTCACCCAGTGATATATTAATCACTGTCCATTTTGAATCCATAGTGGAAAGAGGAAACTTGAGAGTTCAAATGGGACATATACTTTGTAAGTCCAACAAAGTCAGCAATGGATAATTATCAAATTCTCAGGTTTGATAGTGGGCATAATATATCACTCTGGGCCATGAGGTGGCTTATTTCATCTTTGGCTTAGCATGTTGATGAAATCCATTGGTGTTTGTACACCATATTCCTTTTTTTTAAGTCATGTTATATGAATCCATCATTTGCTTTAGTCAATAATCCATGGATAAGGAAGCCATAGTTGCATGAATTAAACAATCACAAGATCCGTGCTTTCTGTTAATGTTAAATATTTAGATTCTTGCCTAGAAGGATGCAGAATGGACTGCATATTTATCTATGAAGCATATCTTAATTAGACTTTGTATTATGAATAATTGAGAAAGAGCATAAGTATTTCCTATCCAACTATTCTTTCTTCTGTGTTGTCTCCCTTGCTTGTTTTTACTTCTTCTGATCAAATGGCACTATGAGGAAGGATGAGCCAAAAGGACTGGCAGCTTCAGTATAGCTATCATATAATCATCTGGAAATCTAATTTATCTTTTATTTGGGCACCCGGCAACCATCTGCTGCAAAGATCTGCCACAAAATAACTGCCAAGCAGAACGGGGCCTCCAGTAATTGCTCTTATTGGATTGACACAGGCTACAGAGCTCATCTGTTGCTCTCCAAGAATGATGAAATAAAAACTGCAACTATTTTGACTTTCTGTCATGAGAGACAATGCAACACATGCCATTCATGAGCTACTGTCCAGATTGGGGGAGAGGAAAGATTCTAAAACCACATACCATCCAAATCAGAATTAAAGAAGGAGTACCTAATTTAGTTGCTGCAAGAATTCTGTATTATTGGTACGGTCTGCAACTTCATTCTTATCTACATGGAAGCCAGAGGTGGGTTCCTATCGGTGTGGTCCAGTGCGGGCGCTCTGGTAGTAGCCTGCTGATGACGTAATTTAGGTGTGACGGCTCCGGTGCTGTTTGTGCCGGTCCGTGCATGCCGCCATATTTTTTCCCTAATTTTCAGCGATTTTTCGGTTCTCTGAGCATGCGCGGAAGTAAAATTGTCCCTCTGCGCATGCGCCGCCAGGACGCACATGCGAGCGTAGCAAGGGCGCACGCGCAAAACATCACGATGTGCACCAGTAGGAAAAGGTAAAAGGAACCCACCCCTGATGGAAACCATTCCTATAGTACTAAGTAGGAGTTACATCAAAGTAAATATGGCTTGGATTCATTACAGCGGCTTCATACTGGCAGAGATTATCTTTCTTCTGTCACTGAAAGTTGGATTGGCAGAAGATCCATCAAAAACTGTACTTAACAGAAACTATTTCATTAGCAATTATTAGGTTCTCACTAAATGTGGCTTGCAATTTCACCTTCAGGGCATGGAAATATGCTCATGTGAAAGATCTGTAAGAAACCAAAATAATTTAGATAAGAACGGTTGACCCAATCATGTCTATAAACATATTCACTCCCCCTGCCCCAATATGCAATTGTTAATTCTTGAGGAACTAAAAATAGAGGGAGATGATGCACACAATAAAAATTGAGTAGAAAAGAGTAATGAGGTTACAATTGCATGATCGGAACAGATAAGAGGCTGAATTAGCAACGAGTCATTCCTGTTAACAATATGTTTTACCCAAGATTTGAAATAGATCCAATGTACATTCCAGCCAAGAGTAAACTGGAAAGTACAGAGCTGGAGGGAGGGAGTATTGCCGTATGCTGATCGCATGCTGGTTAAGCTTGTGTTGAATGAGAAATGGATCAGGTACATTTAAGACCAACTTTGCCACACAGCCAATTAAAAGCCTGCAGCAGGTACTAGGATTTGCAGCTAGGAGCATTTGCTACAAGCATCCCCCTCTAGTCTAATTTACAGGGAAATGGGAGGCCATCAGAGTGCGATAGCAGAGCCCAGGAATATCGATATTGTCTACAGTGGTACAATAACATTATTATACAAACTGCAAACCATGCAGATGTTTGTGCAGCAAAGCTGAGCTTATATTGCCAGAAATGGCTCTTTGCCATAAACAAAATAGTCCAGCTTTCAATAATCTAAACTTGGCCAGTTTAATATCCCAGGAACAAATAATGACTTTGGGAACCAGCATCCATATTTTGTGGTATACAATGTTTGTTTATGGACAGTGTCATTAACGAGCACGCTTAGTATTCCCTAACAGACTTCCTGTCTACTCATTTGCCTAATCATTTCTTAAAATCATTAAAGTTCATGGTTATCTTCCAACAATGTGACATTTGGACTGTAGGAAACTACCATGGAACTTTTCCTCTCTTACATCTGACATGCATTGGCAACCTCTTTTTTCTGCTGTGTCCCAATGATCTTAAACAAATAGTTGCCTCCTAATGCCATCTAAGGCCAACTTAAAGTAGTATGAACTCCTAGACTCACATCACCTGAGTCAAGCATTTGAGATGTAGATCAGGGTGGGTTCCACTTACCTTCGCCACCGGTTCACATCGCGAAGTTTCGCGCGTGAGCGCTTGCTCTGCTCACTCACGCATATGCGTGTCCCCTCGCTTGATTTTGCTTCCGTGCATGCTCAGAAGCAGAAATTCACCCCAAACACAGCTGAGATGTTTGCCACACTCCCCATTTCTTCTGCAGGCTGAGGGGCCTCTTATCTGATCATTGCCTACCTGCTGTTCTCTTTCTTTCTCTCCAGTACATTCCTATAGAAATCTTGTCTTTTCTGCGGTTGCCTCAGCTCTCTGGAACAATCCTCCCCCCAATATATTCTGATATTCATACTGATCACAATTAACTTTTTGCCATTTCCCCACCAAATCACCTGGAGTGATTTTCACTTCCCCAAAAGCTACAGAGACAAAGCTCTAAGCAATCAGCAGCAGTGTATCTTGTCATTGTTCTTTTACTTTGAAAAAATACCCTATATTTGGCAAAAATGTTTAAAGTATGGTTAATACAAGCTGTTCCCTTGCATTAAGTCAAAACGACTAGGAACCATCTGCCGAAATACCTTGAAATGAATTGAAAAGCCTCAAGGTCACAGATGAAGCCTGTGTTGGAGCTATTCCCAATTGATTGTATCCCTCAGCACATTTCACAAAATCTGCCTTACCAGCTAAGGGTCTTGCAAATTCCCCTGGGCACATAAAATTCAGATCTCTCTTGGATGATTCCTAAAGTCTCAGTCAATTATATTTTTTAAAATACAAGAGATATATAAGGGCAAACCAGAAGTATTTGAATCTTGTCCAGAGATTCCCACGTACATATCTAATGGCAAAAGTTTTACCTGAAATTAGCAATTGCATTAGTGCTTTGTTACTTCTATTATATATTTCTGTAGGAGTTCCAAATGAAATAGGATGGCCATTTACTGTTATTGTTGAATTTCTATTTGGAGCAGAACCTCAGTGTAGGAAGCATCTCTAATCTGTTCTTTTTTGTTGAAGTCCCAAAAAAGGAGTAGCCCCCATTTGTGCCTATTTGTTTGCATTGAGAGAACGTTTCCACTGCAGAAACAAAATGAAACAAAATGAAACCCGAAAATTGAAGTTTTTATTCTGGTGCAAAGAGGTAGGCCACTGGGTCAGGAACAGAGAACAAAAAGGAAAAAGTCTCTGCTCTCCACCTGCTATTTATTTTTAAAAAAACTAGTAATAGTCAGGGAAATCAGATCCAGGCAGTTCAAATGGTTATAAAGATTTATTACAGGTTTAAGCTTGCTACAAGAATCTGAACTACTAACAGCCAAAGCAAATTGGAGGTAGATAAGAGTCAATGGAATTCAAGGTGGGCTGGATTTCTTGTGGGCATGAAGGCACTCAAGACTGATGACACTTTTGACCCCTTCTTCAGGCTCGGGATGGTCATCTCCTATACTAATATAATTGGTTTCCACTGAATTTTATCTTGTAATTATTTTATTACTTCAAACTGCTAGGCTTCAATGGGACTTCTTTGCCAAAATCTTCCCATGTCTACTGTTTTACCCTAATTAGAAATCTGGGAAATGGAAGTAGAAGGGTGTCCTGCAGGACAATTCAGCTACATTGTGGACCTGCTGAATGGAAGCATTAGCTGAAGAAAAGGATAGAGCCTTTTTATTCTGGCCAACCCCCCAAAATTACATCAAGAAACTGGGGACTGTACCTGTCGGTGGGATGTCTCCACCAGAACCTAGCTGAACCACTTAGTGTGGGGGAGCAGACAGCAAAGAAATATCTAAATATTTAGTTATAAACATTTATTTATTTATTTAGAAATAGATATCCAGACTCTCAAGTTATTGAGAGTCTGGAAAGAGTGCAGAGAAAAGCAACAAAAATGATTAGGGGGCTGGAGGCTAAAAAATTTATTTATTTATTTATTTATTTTGTCAACACGTGTACAAGATAACAGGTATGATATAAACATAAACAAAAGCAAAGTATGTATAGGTAAATTTAGACAATAGGACACAGGGGTGAGATGCTCACTTACCCAGACCGGTGTGCTGCTCCGTGGTCCTTCATGCTTTGTCGCGCGCGTGCACGCTACGCGTGCGCGCCCCCTCACGCAATTTTGCTTCTGCGCATGTGCAGAAGCAAAATCGTGCCGAAATCTCGCGAGGGGACGTGCGCGCACGCGAGATTTTGGCGTGATTTTACTTCCGCACATGCGCAGAAGCAAAATCTCACTGAAATCTCGTGCGCGCGCGCGTCCCCTCGCAAGATTTTGGCGTGATTTTGCTTCCGCGCTTGCGCAGAAGCAAAATCTCCCAAAAATTTACAGAAAAGAGATGGCGACGCACGCGACTGCCTGGTGGAGACGGTACCGGAGCAGTCGTGCGCATATTGGGGTATCGGCGGGTCCCTACCGGAGCTCCGCACTGGACCGCACCGGTAGGATCCCACCCCTGATAGGACAGAAGGACAGGGACGGTAGGCATGATAGTGTGCTTATGCACGCCCCTTACAGACCTCTTAGGAATGGGGTGAGGTCGACTGTAGACAGTCTAAGGTTAAAGTTTTTGGGGTTTGAGAAAGAAATCACAGAGTCAGGCATTGATTACTCTGTTGCTGAAGTCGTATTTTCTGCAGTCGAGTTTCGAGCGGTTTACATTGAGTTTGGATCTATTGTGTGCTCGTGTATTGTTGCGGTTGAAGCTGAAGTATTCATTGACAGGTAGGACATTGTAGCAGATGATTTTATGAACTACATTTAGATCAGATCGAAGGTGGCGTAGCTCTAAGTTGTCTAAGCCCAAAATTTCAAGTCTGATGGAATAAGGAATTCTGTTGCGAGCAGAGGAGTGGAGGACTCTTCTTGTGAAGTATGAATGTACTTCATGAATGTAAGAATGTACAAAGAACTGTTACAGGAATTGGGTATGTCTAGTCTAACAAAAAGAAGGAATAGGGAGGGCATGATAGCACTGTTCCAATATTTGAGAGGTTCCTACAAAGATGAGGGGGTCAAACTATTTTCCAAAGCACCAAAAGGCGAGATGAGAAACAATGATTGGAAACTAACCAAGGAGAGAAGAAACCTAGAACTAAGGAGAAATTTCCTAATGGTGAGAGTTATTATCCAATGGAATAGCTTGCCTTCAGAAGTCATGGGCACTCCATCATTGAAGGCTTTAAAAAAGATACTGGGCAACTATTTGTCTGAAATGATGTAGGGTCTCCTGCTCAAATAGGGGGTTTGAGTAGAAGACCTCTGAGGTCCCCTCCAACTCTGTTATTCTATGTTCTAGTCTGAAGATGGGTCAAATCAGGCTTGGGGGAGGGTATGTGCAGAAAAAAATAATCCCAGAAAAAAATCCCCTCAATGCATGGGAGAGTCAGTTGGGCACAGGTTTGGGATACTGCCAATCCCCAACTACAGCAAAACGATGAAGAGGTTGGAAACAATTCCCAAAACTGGGCTTTGCTTCCCTTCGCAGCTTTGTTTAATTGGGATCTCTTGTTTCTTTCGTGCAAGGATAACTTCCTTTCTGTTACTAATCTGAAAGGAGTGTTCAGTTTTTGATCTAACAATCAAGCTAACTTTATTACTCTTTTCCTTAAAAAATCCAAGTTTATAACTATAATTTTGCAAAATCTAAAAACAATTTAACAGAGGAGAAAACCAAGGATTCATATTGGCCTTAGAAATGAGCAGTAGCTAAGCCACAGATTATATCTTCCTTATTTTCAGCTGTTTACTAACCCAATCACAAAATGCTGAAAGGAATTGATGGGACTAAAACTGCCAAAATGTATTTTAGCTAAATCCAGCAAATATCTGTGGCCTAAACAGTGTGAGTTTGTGTCACATGCCCACAAATAAACACAATATATGCTAGGGATTAATAATGTGCCTCTCCATCTGTGTGCGTGGGTGTGTGATACATACATATACACTTCCAAGTTATCACCAAAATCTTGACAATTATGGGCGTATTGTATTACTCCTTTGCAACTGTGTTATTTCCTACTACAAAGCCTTCAGAAAAGAGATGTATAGACAAAGGACATTGAAAGGACGCTCACACATGAGCGGCCGTATAAAATAGCTGATTCTAATGATCACTTTGCAGGCAGCGAAGATGGAGAGGCTATAAAGAATTAAAATGCTATTAAAGGTGTCAGGATGCTCTTTATAACTTTTATGTCTCAGAAACCTGTTTTGCAACAGGACACGCTTTCATCATTCAAGAAGGAATGACTGGCCCACAGCAATTCAGATGGCTTCATGCCTAAGGTGGGACTAGAACTCACAGTCTCCTGGTTTCTAGACTGGTGCCTTAACTATAGCTCTAAACTGGCTGTTTTGTAGCCATTACATTAATATATATGATAGCATTATATTCAGAACTGGTATCTTTTTGTTTTCCTTTTTCTTCAGCCCCCGTTTTTTCTTTTGCCTTTTCTTTTGTGGTTGTTAGACTGTAAGTCACTCCTTATTGATTGGTAAGTCTCCCTAACTAAAGAACAGAATGTAAATGCTGCAAACAAATAAATAGGGAGATAACAGTTAAACAATTAGAATACCAAATAAAAATCAATAAAGTAGCATCCTGCATGCTACCTACTTGAGTTGAGGCTTTAATTTCAGAGCGTAAGAAGAATCCCCCGTTGAGAGAATGATCTGAGAAGGAAAGAACATTTCTGACCTACCGTAATTAGAAGTCAGATGATTGCCTTTTGCAAATGTCTAGACTGCATGGATGAGGATTAAAAGTATGTGGGGAAGACTTTGTACACATACAAGTCTCCTACTGTTTCATTTATTTATTCATGTTACAATTTTTTTCACAGACAAATTGAAAGAAAAAAAAGGAAAAAAATGCAAGAATGAAAAGAAAGGAAAAAAACCCCCTAAATTAAGGAATATATGAATGACATCGGATCTTCTTTTCAATATATAACTACAATCTTATTATCCCATCTCCCTTCTAGATGTTATACAAGTCCCTTTAAAAGGTAAAGGTTCCCCTGGCAGATATGTGCTAGTCGTTTCCGACTCTAGGGGGCGGTGCCCATCTCCGTTTCAAAGCCGAAGAGTCAGCTCTGTCCGAAGACGTCTCCATGGTCATGTGGCCAGCATGACTAAACGCCGAAGGCACGTGGAACACTGTTAGCTCCCACCAAAGGTGGTCTCTATTTTTCTACTTGCATTTTTTACGTGCTTTCGAACTGCTAGGTTGGCAGAAGCTGGGACAAGTAACGGGAGCTCACTCTGTTACATGGCATTAGGGTAAGGTGACCAGACGTCCCGCTTTTGGCGGGACAGTCCCGCTTTTTAATAATTTGTCCCGCGTCCCGCGGCGTTTCAAAAAAGTCCCGCTTTTTGAATTTGAATTTGCCCTGCACACCCCTCTGCCTCCTGCCTCGCCTGCCTCCTCCTGCCAGGCGGGGAGGGAGGGCAGTGAGAGGGGCAGTGGCGGTCTTGCCTGTTCGTCGCCGCAGAGCCGAAGAAGCTGGTGGCGTTCGCGGCACGGGGCTTCACCCGCCCTCTTTCCCCGGCCGCCGGGACGCCGCCATTTGCGTTCTTTTGCCCTCTGCGCAAGCAAGAGGCAAGACCGCACCGGTAGGAACCCACCCCTGGCTGCGATTAAGGAGGGTTGTTTGGGGGGTGCACAAAAATGCAGGATAAGAGAGACGGGCCCCTCCCATCTTGCTCCCCCAGAAACCCCCCCCCTCAATGGTGTCCCGCTTTACAAATATTAAAATCTGGTCACCTTATATTAGGGATTCAAACCGCCGAACTGCCGACCTTTCTGATCAACAAGTTCAGCGTCTTAGCCACTGAGCCACCGCGTCCCTTTAGCTCTTCATTTAATCTATGTTTTTCTTAATCTTCAAATCCATAAATCATTTCATTTATTTCAACAAAAGGGGTTTCCAGTCTTTCACAACGTTTCTGTGTGCAGTTGGCATAGACCTTCATGACTATGTATGTGTGTGAGGTTGCACATTTAGCAAAACATCTTTGCAAACATCTCTTTATAAATCAGGCCAAGGTCCCCAGTCATGGATTGGAGAGTTCTATATGCTGAATTTGTTATTATGAAATATGAATAATGTAATGAGTAACATTGCCTTAAAAAGAGTATTTTTTCAAGCTTTATTACTTTACTAACTTGGAATGTTCAAAAGCAAGGGGTGGACTTCAAAACATTTTATGGTGTCATTCTGATCTAAGCTTTCTTCTCCCATGTCGGTTTGGGAGTCTATCATCTTATTTTGGGTGCTTCATGCTTAATTTCTAAGTGAAAAAAACTATATTTTTCTTCTTTCTCTGTACTACCCAAGGTTGATGAATTGTGGGGCCTAAAAGGTGAGACATCAGAGGGAACAGTCCCATTCATTCCCACTTTGTTTTTATTTTTCAACAACTGAGGGAGAACAGCTTTTTTACAAAAAGAGCCAATGCAGCTACTGAAGCTTCTGATAAATTGCAAATAACAATTTAAATCCCTGATTCATTAGAGAGTCCAGATAGGAAATAAGTAACTAATTTGGAAAAGCTTGTAGCTTTAAAACCTGTCTCTTGTGATAAACAATATTACAGAACCATTGACTACCTGTGGGGGGGGGACGACAACCAGTAGATGCTATTACACTGATTTTTGATACCTTGGATAAAAAGTTAAAAGAGATAGTTACTGACTCTCTTGAGAAAAGGATTAATCAGCTGGAAAGTGCTATAAACAATGTCCCACAAGAGTTGAAGAACACTGAAATAGAATACAAATCTCCAAGATGAAATTGTCTATATACTGAGTCTCCTGTATAGAATTAATCTAGAGGTTTTTTTTAATATTTCCCACAAAGTTGAGCAAGATTTTCATTACAGCTAGGACAGTGGTGGCGAACCTTTTTAGGCTCGCGTGCCAAAAAGGAGGGGGCGCGCTCGTGCGCGCTCGCGTACCCACACCCATTCCCTCCCCCCCACGCATGCGCACAACACACCCCCTGCTGCCCCCTGCGCATGCGCACACACCCCCACCCCCGCGCAAAGGCTTACCGGAGCCTGGGACGACGAAACCGGCAAACCGGAAGTGCGAAAAAATGCACTTCCGGTTTGCCGGTATGCTGTTTTTTGCACTCCGGAGGGTTCAGGGAAGCTCCCTGAAGCTCCGGAATGCAAAAAACTACAAAACGGACAAACCGGAAGTGTGGAAAAGTGCACTTCCGGTTTGTCCGTTTTGTAGTTTTTTGCATTCTGGAGCTTCAGGGAGCTTCCCTGAACCCTCCGGAGTGCAAAAAACAGCACACCGGCAAACCGGAAGTGCGTTTTTTCGCACTTCCGGTTTGCCGGTGGGCAACCCTCGCGTGCCGGCTTCTATGGCTCTGCGTGCCACCTCTGGCACGCGTGCCATAGGTTCGCCACCGCGGAGCTAGGATATAAGTTCAAGCTTGAAGTTGTTTCGCATATTGGTGTTCAATACT
Organism: Diadophis punctatus similis; assembly: GCA_023053685.1. Classification (NCBI taxonomy): domain Eukaryota; kingdom Metazoa; phylum Chordata; class Lepidosauria; order Squamata; family Dipsadidae; genus Diadophis; species Diadophis punctatus. Next base: position 264,041,666 of record JALIGW010000001.1, on the reverse strand, counting down.
ATTCAGAATGGAGATCCAGCCCTATTGTGCTGAGATTTCTCAGGTCATACATGATAATATTTTATAGTTATCTTGAGAAAGAGGTTTATAGAATGGCAGGCTAAGAAGATAACTGTTTTTTTCTTGATTTGCCTCAATAAAGAGTCCAGAAAAGTGAGCGGTTCTACCGGGCTTGTTTAATGGAGAAAGGCATCCATTTTTTCAATATTCAGCCAATTTTTTTGCTTAGTATTCTGATTATATAAATTCACCCAGAACAAAGTGTTATATTCTGCCAACGTACTGAATGCATGCTTGTGGTATTTTTATCTGGAAGCTAAAGAACAATTCTAATACATATCTAAAACTCCTTTCATACTTTTATATATGCAATAACACAACAATGGTAGTTCTGCAACTACCATTTAGCTATTCCTTCCTGTATTATTGCTAGCTTGACTCTAGTCTAAACCCACTTTTAAAAAATCCTGTCTGGACTGAGATATTTGGCAAAAGCTGGCAAGGTGTTCAGTGCTGGCTGGAGTCTACTATCTCCCGTCTCATTGGATGTTGTGCCCTCCCATTTTTTTATTCCATGAAAGCAATGGCCAATTGCTTTCCTTCCTTTGTGAGGGTCTTCCTGGGCATGCTGGCTGTGTATGTGCATGCATACTCGCACACACGCATTAAGCACAAACTGTTTTTTTTTTAATCTTTCCTCACATCACAGTTCTAATACGTTGTACACCTTCCTATAGCATCACTGTTAATATTTGCTTTTTTTTTAACTTTTTAGTGTGAAGTATGTCTTACCCTATTTCACTATATTCTTTGTGGCTCTCGTTTTTTGTCTTTATACATTACGCAATATATTTCTTTCAACCTCAATTTTTGAAGACAACATTTTTTTCTCAGCCCCAGCTTCTTTCGTTACATCATTCCAAGAATCGTTTTCTTTTGTTTGTTTGTATTTCCTCCATACATTTCTGTGATAGTCTGTTCTAAGTAACTTCCACGTTAATTTTCCCTATACGGTGATGGGAAATTATTTTGCCTTGTAATATGCTTTCATATAGGCCCCTTATTTTTACTTTGTGCAATATTTAGCTTTCATTCTTTCTTATTTATTTATTTATTTATTTATTTATTTATTTATTTATTTATTTATTTATTTATTTATTTATTTATTTATTTATTTATTTATTTATTTATTTATTTATGAGATTTATATACCGCCTCATAGTGCAAGCACTCTCTAAGCGGTTTACACCAGTAAGCAATATATATTTGTATTGCCCCCAACAATCTGGGTCCTCATTTTACCTACCTCGGAAGGATGGAAGGCTGAGTCAACCTTGAGCCGGTGAGATTTGAACTGCTGACCTGTGGATCAGTGTCAGCTAAAGTGGCCTGCAGTACCTGCCTCTAACCGCTGCACCACCTCGGCTCTTCTTTTTTCCTATATTCATTTCCCTCCGAGATGAGGTCTGAACAATACAAAAAAAGTGTTTATCCTACATTCAAAAACTTTTGAAATCCTTTAAATTTCATGAATTCCCTGAATCTTTCATCATAAAAACTCAGGTAAATCATGCTCTTAGACTGATATTCACTTCTTCAGTATGTGTGAAAATGAATGAAGATACGCTGAAACCACATATTCAAAGGAGACCTTTTCTTAAGCAGAAAAACATTAATTCAGAATGTTGTACAGCTCTTTTCAAAACTCATTCCAAATTCTTTCATTGTGTTTGCTAACTGGGGCATGCGCATTTTATTTTATTATTTTATGTTGACATTTATAAGCTGCCCCAATCTGTCCTGACACTAGCACTGAACTATGAATTCCTATTTTTATATGTTACCCACAGTAATCTAAATGACAGACGTTTATACTTCCTGACATAGATTTTAGCCCTTTAATTTAATAATTACGGTTATACCAGTATTTACTTCATTGCTTAATAATTTACTTCCCTTACATTCCAGTTTACAGTCTTCCAGATGCTATGGTTGGCATAGAGAAAATCTCCTCCAGTCATCATGGCTGCTGAGTGAAATGTACACATGCCTGTCTTATGATACTTCAAGCATTATCTGCAAGTATACAACGCCCAGGAGTTGACAGTATTTCATCATGGAACCTCTTATCTTTAACATATTGTAGCTTTTCTTATCAGATGCCCTCTTCCTTTCTACCAAGAAGTCATATAACATCATATAGTCAGGAACATGCTCATCGTTTTCCCTTGGTATTGTTCCCTTGCTTCACCCCCTGCCTTACCTTTCCGCGTTACACTCTATCAAACATAGGCTTGCATTTATGAAGGCACGATTTAATGTGATCCCCTCGAATGTCTTTGACAGTAGGCTCTTGGGGGGAGTAAAATCCACCTATTGTACATGTGATGGCCGATCCCCGGAATCTCTGCTCCATATTACATTCGTATGCCCCCACTATCGAGACATAAGATCAAGATTCATCTCCCCTATTTCCCAGAGATTCCCTGGTTCACCGGATCTGTTCAACCTTTATTTCCTACTCCAGGATATAGACCCTAATATAACCTCAAAGGTGGCAATTTTTTTTGCTGCAGTCGTGGCTGGAAAAAAATGAGGAAAAGACGGGTAACCCCTACGGCAGTGGATCACTAGTATTGATGGTATAGATTGTAGTAGATGGTGTACTGTCACATGATCTATCTATATTTGTAAAATTTACCCCCCTTTTATGTGTATTTTAAATTGGTCTCTGACAGCAATAAAAGCTATCTAACATCATATAGTAAAACTAAAGTGTTAAAAATTTAGGAATCCTGAGTTTTGAAGTACAGCCAGAAACACAATTGGTAGAAAAAACAAGTGAGCAGAAACATAGAAAAACAGAAAACCAAGGAAGGTGTTGCATTTTGTTGTTTCGCCCAGTAGTAAGAAAGCTGTAAACGTGAAACTCGATCCAAGGATCCAAAACATTTACAGCTGCTATGTATCAATGTACATTCTTTCTGCACATTAAAGGAAATCAAGAGTAACAACATTTCTTTTTTTAAAAAAATCTTTATTAAGTTTTCCAGTTAAAAACGACATAACAACAAAAACATACAAAAAATAAAAAATACATATATACATAAAATACAAACAAACATGGTAAAAGCTAACCACTTTTACAGCTATTTCATTTCCAAATATATTTACATTTCACTATGTTACTATTTTAATTTCAACAATCACTATTATTTATCCAGTTTTATATTTAATGGATTGAGTCTCCTACTAGATAATCAATATATGTTTCTTCCATTTTATTTACATAAACCTCTACTTCTGTACATAGGCCATGGGATTAAGAACATTTGTAATTTCTTTGTAGTTCACCTTTTATAACCAAATTTGAAATTTTTTAACCATTTATACCAATTATTCCAAGCCTCTAAAATTCTGTATCTTCCTTTTCATGAATCTCCATTGTTAATTTACACATCTCGGAGCATTCCAAAATTTTCCTAATGACCATTGAAGAAGTGGGTATGGTATCATTTTTCCAAGCCTGGGCATAGGCAATTCTAGTGGCAGTGGTTATGTGGAGTATTAAATATCGGTCTTCTTTTTTAAAATTTCCTCTGAAAATTCCCAATAGAAACAATTCGGTTTCAAATCAATCACCTGTTGTGTAATTTCTTCCAGCCAATTTTTTATTTTATTCCAAAATATTTTAATTTTTGGACATGTCCACCAAAGATGGTAATAGGTCCCTTGTTCTTTTTTACACTTCCAAGAGTAATAAAATTTCATAGATCTCACCCACTTATTAATTGATTGATTGTATGGCACATTCACATATGAGGGGGACAACAATTGTTCGTGGGGGTATGAACAACTGTTCATAGCCATGACAGTCATTAAGTCACACATGTGTCGAACCCGGAACTGACATGTGTAACCATTTTATTTAGCTCTCTGCACTACATCCTACAACATCTTGAATCTCCAAATACCTATGCAAGGGTCCTCTTTGTAGACTTTAGTTCAGCATTCAACACCATCATACCGGACATTCTTCTAACTAAACTAAATCAGCTAGCGGTACCTGAACACACTTGTAAGTGGATCACAAGCTTCCTAACAGAAAGGAAGCAGCAGGTGAAGCTAGGCAAAATCACATCAGATACCTGTACAATTAGCACAGGGCCCCCCCAAGGCTGTGTACTCTCACCACTTCTCTTCTCTCTATATACCAATGACTGCATCTCAAACGATCCATCTGTTAAACTACTGAAGTTTGCAGATGATACAACAGTGATTGGCCTCATTTGAGACAACGATGAAACCGCATACAGACGGGAGGTTGAACAACTAGCCTCATGTTGCGACCGGAACAATCTGGAACTGAACACATTCAAAACCGTAGAAATGGTGGTAGACTTTAGGAGAAACCCTCCCATCCTACCACCTCTTACAATACTAGACAATACAGTATCAACAGTAGAGACCTTCAAATTTCTAGGTTCCATCATATCTCAAGACCTAAAATGGTCATCTAACATCAAAAACGTCATCAAAAAAGCACAACAAAGAATGTTCTTTCTGCGCCAACTCAGGAAGCTCAAACTTCCCAAGGAGCTGCTGATACAGTTTTACAGAGGAATCATTGAGTCTGTCATCTGCACCTCTATAACTGTCTGGTTTGGTTCTGCAACCCAACAAGACAGACACAGACTTCAGAGGATAATCAGAACTGCAGAAAAAACAATTACTGCCAACCTGCCTTCCATTGAGGACCTGTATACTGCACGAGTCAAAAAGAGGGCCGTGAAAATATTTACTGACCCCTCGCATCCTGGACATAAATTGTTTCAACTCCTACCCTCAAAACGTCGCTATAGAGCACTGCACACCAAGACAACTAGACACAAGAACAGTTTTTTCCCGAACGCCATCACTCTGCTAAACAAATAATTCCCTTACCACTGTTAAACTATTCACTAGGCTGCATTACTATTACTATTAGTTTTTCTCATGGCTCCTATCACTCATCTCCTCCTACTTATGACTGTATGACTGTAACTTGTTGCTTGTATCCTTACGATTTATTTTCATATTGATTGTTTCCTGATTACTTACTTGAACCCTATGACAACCATTCTTGACAAATGTATCTTTTCTTTTATGTACACTGGGAGCATATTCACCAAAGACAAATTCCTTGTGTGTCCAATCACACTTGGCCAATAAAGAATTCTATTCTATTCTATTCTATTCTATTCTATTCTATTCTATTCTAATATACTCATTTATTACTTTACTTTCTCTTTCTTATGTAAGGGGGGTGTTCAGGCTCACCAAATTCTTAAGGGGGGAGGGAGAAGGAGCAAATAGATAGTGAGGTTTGTTTTGGATAAGTGACCTTCTTTCCCATGGGAACAGAGGCTGCTCCTGGTGAGACCAGAAGGTGGAGATTGAAGACGCTGGTTAATGTGGATTGAGTGCTATTGGAGAATGTGACTTTGATGGGGTGTTTCTAACTTACAATATTATGTGGTGTAATTCTGGTTTGGGTCAGATCTGGAATTACACCAGACTTTGCCAATTTGATGTCTACCTAAATAAAAGGAATTGTTTAGAAGATGGACTCTGCTCTTTTCTTTTTTGGATGGGTTTCATCACTTGGAAACCTGACAGCATGTACTTGGGTGGTGCTAAAGAACAGTCAATTCAAGGCAAACACCTGAAGCTTTGAAGATAAGGCAGCCAATTAATCCTAGAAATTCTAGTAATCTCCTGGCTATATCACAACCTACCAATCACAACCTACCAATTTAGGCATGAACACAAAAAGCCTTTCTCAGTATCTCATCCATGGATGCTATTAGAAACTAGTCCTAAATTGTGGATATGCCAACAAAGCACACTTCACATTCCCCCCCCCCTGAATTCGGCATGTGGTCAGGATTGTGGTGTCTGCTGTCATTCTTCCTTAATTAATTTCAGTAGGCATTTCACTTTAATAATAAAGACTGCGAGTTTTGACATTTGGAGGACTTATTGCTAAAGAAACAGCCTATTCAGGATTGACCTTTGCCTATTTGTAATGGTTTTTATTTTATCCTTCTGGCCTTTTAAAATGCATGACTGGCTTTATTATCCATCATACAACTGATAGGGCAAGCAATTTTGTATGGATTATTGAAATCATTATTAAACAGTTCCTTTCAACCATTTTTCCTCCAAATTGTCTTGTAACTGTACGCCATGCAGGGCCTTAAGTGCCAGGTGAAAGAAAAGATGGGACACAGAAGAATTAAAGGCTGGGGTACAGCAAATGGCCTAGTTTAATGGCCAATCATGAACTACTCTGTCATATAAACAGTAGGACTACGTAATCTGTGCTGGAAAAATAAGGACTATTAAATGACAGCAAAGAATTAAGTTTTCTGTATCACCTTTTTGCCATCTAATGGTTGTCTGGGTGTTTGCAGGCCAAATACATATGTATTTTTCAGAGTATAAGATGCACCTTAGTTTTGGGGTAGGGAAATAAGAAAAAAAAATCTACCAGCATCCATCGGTATTCATCTGGCTAGCTTCCTGTCAGTGTGTGAGAGAGTTGAGGGCTGTTTGGAAACTGAAACAGTATTTGCTGTGTGAGCAACAAGGAAGGAGACAGCAAGGAGCCTGGGCGTGGCTTAGCTCTGCAGTCTGTGCTGAGCTCTAAACTAGTGCACTGCTCAAAACTGAAACTGAAACTCCTCTCCTCTGCTTGTGTTTTGCTTGTATTTACTACCACGTTGGAAAACCTGCTTTTGGTATTGTATATTTACTTCATATGTTATATTATATATAAAGAGAAGTTATTGAATCCTGCTGAATCAGTTACTTGTGTGTGCTTTCTGGATGTGATTGCTGCTGCAAACTCTGAGTCCTTGCAGCAAATAGCAAACAGCCAGGTCAGCTTCAGCACATTATTGCAGCCTGATTCAGCACGAGCAGCTGATTGGTGGGTGGATTGGCCTCCCGGAATACCCTCAATCAGCTGTTTCAGGCTGCAGGGATTGCCACAGACCATCGCTGCCATGTGCCTCGTGTTTTTGGCTACATTCAGTGTATAAGACGCACCCAAATTTTCACACTCTTTTAGGGGGGGAAGTGCATCTCATACTCCAACAAATACAGTAGTCAAAGAAATAGATGCCTATTGTGGCCCGCCAGCGGCCAGCAGAGCTGGCGGCAGACTTGGACAGTGAGGAGGTTGGGGAGGAACATGGGCCAGTCCTGGAGTCTGGGGAAGGCTCTGATGAGTGCTCTGTGTTGGAGGCAGAGATGGGGCCAGGGCCGTCTGACAGTTATCAGCTACCTTCGGAGTCAGAGATAAGTGGGGCGGAAGAATAGCTGGAGCCTGTTCCAATGTGTGCATGTGCAGAGCTGTCAGGAGAAGGGAACAACTAAGGAACAGAGATCAACTCAGGAGTAAAGGCACAAGGGGACGCTGAATGGCCCTTCCCCTAGGAAATAAATAGGAGAAAAAGGAAAGTTGTCAGGCCGAAGCCATTTTAGTTGGGGTTTTTGGCCTGCCACACTTTATAGTCTAGTAATGTGCATTCTTTACTGTGGGAAGCTGGGAGGGGGAATTGCATGAGAGCTGTATGTATGTAGCCATAACAAATTCTTTCTAGATAGTCAAGGTCATCCTTTGTCTTCGCACTCCTGCACCTGCATGGAAGGAGATGGGTGGATTCTGCCAAGTTGGCAGTTGGAGATTCATCAACGTGATGGACTTGGGGGAGTGGGGACAAGGGCTTGAACTTTAACTGGGTGGAGAAACCCCGGGGGACTTCAGATTCGGGTTTCTCCCAGATGTGCCAACATGGCTCTGCTAATAAATTGGAACTTTGAGGAATACTTTGCCTCGGACTCTGATTTGATTTTGGATGCTATCTGGAACCCTGATAGAAGTGGTGTTTGCAGGAGACAATTCGTTCATTTATTAGTGTGAAGATTTGCTTATCTGAGTCAGTGCCTCACAGAGACTCCTTGCCAAGTATTTCCTTGTTCAGCGTTGTGCCTGAAAGCTATCAGCCTGGCAAATCTCCAAGGACTGATAAGGTCTGTGGTTGCAATTCACCCTTGAAAGACTGTTTTCCGGGACTTTGCTGGATGTGAATGCTAGGAATTCACATTAGCCAAATAAAAAGGGGTTTTGTCGGGACAAGGAGTCTGTTTCGTGATTTTGTGAAGCCTAGGTCAAAACAATGCCAAAGTAATTTGGATCACTTCAATAGCAAATTGCACATATAGCATACTTCAGAAATGACAACATTTGTAGGCTTGCAAACTATGGCACACCTGACTTGGGCCTTTACCACCCCAAGAAGGCTTCATTTGTAAAATGTACAGGTACAGGCCTGCCCATTCCATTCGTAACTCGAGGATTAGTGGGAGTGAACGGGATCACTCCCTTTTGCCCACGCATTCACTAATCAAATGTGTGGTTCGTTAAGTGCACATGAGGTATTTCAGGGTGGGGAAGGCTGTGGGGGGACCTACTGATGGGACAGGCCACCTGCCTAAGACTACCCAAAGCCTCCCTGACCCACTGAAATATCTCATGCTCCCCACAATTGCTTTCTCCCCCAAATCTGCCGCAATGGGTTACTTACCTTGTGAAGATCTGGCAAGCAGTCTCCTCTCCAGCCTCTCAGCTGCATGTGCCCTTCTGCAGTTCCGTTCGGGCCTTCGTAGGCTATGCCCAGCAGGTTGCCGGCTGAAATTGAGCTTCTGGGAGCCGAATCCAGGCCTCTGATGCTCCATTTGGCTCTCCGCAGGCTTTCCCCAGCTCATTGCAGGCTGAAATGGAGTTTCTGGGGGCCATGGAATCTCCATTTCGGCCTGCAACGTGCCAGGTGAGGCCTCTAGAGGCCCAAACGAAGTGTCAGAGGAGAGGATCCACCCCTCGGAAGCTCCATTTTGGCCAGCAACATTCAGGACGAATGTTTCAGAGCCTGTGCGGTTGTTCGTAAGGCCAAACAACTGCCGTAGTGCTGCAAGATTCATAGTTTCATGACTTGTTCACAAATACTAGGGGACTCTTATTGCATAATTTTGAATGTTCACTAAGGGAACACTCGTAACCCGGGGATTACCTGTAATTAGGCCAACATGCAGATAGTCCTTGACTTACGACCCTAATTCAGTCCAGAATTACAGTTGTAAGTCATTACAGTTGTAAATCACATCCATCTAAGCAGATGTAGTTTTCTGGCCTTTTTTGCAGTGATCGTTAAGTAAATCCAGGTGTTTTTTACCAGCAACTGGCAAAAAGCATTGCTAATCATAGTCATATGACTGTAGAAAGCAATAACAGTCTTAGAAGTGACCCACCCAACATGCGGTCAAGTGACTATGGGGAGAGGGGAGCAGCACAACTATTTATGATGGCTGGCAGGACTTTATAGATTGTAAAGCACCTGTTCTGTGAATATTGCAAGTTTGAATGGTTGTAAAATGACTGGTTGTTAAACAAGGACTACCTATATATATGAAATTACATTTTCTAGCATCAGAATAAATGATTTTTCAATCACAATATTTTTCCAACAAATCTTTATTTTTAAGAACATATGCTAGCATGAATATAGAATCAGCAATGATGTGCTTTTCAAAGTTCTCCCATAGAAACATATGAGTCATGTGAGCTACAGATTATAGTAATACAGATTTGAAGGGGCTGGATTGAAGCTGATTGCTGCAATCAATAAACAAATTAAGTAATGTAAATGTAGGCTGTTGAGTCTGGTGACAGATATGGAAAAGAAAGAAGCAGACAATTTACAAGGTCACACTATAAAAAGTTTCAATGATTTTTATTGTAAAAGCAGTTCAGCTGTTGTTTAAAAAATGTTACTGCTAATTTGTGTAACATTTAATGCAGGGTTTGCAGGACAAATACCAAAGAATGAGAATGCCAAGGGAAACACAAGGACAGCAGCAAACTTTCATAGGAAGTTTATTTTTAAAAAATTGTCCTCAAATAGCCTGCTCACAGAATCAGGAAGTGGGCCTCCTTGATCTGCTGAGTGAGCCCAAACAGCAAGGACAGTCTCCAGAATTCAACCTACAAGAAACTGGGTTTGCAGGACAATCTTATAGCCATTTTCCTTTCTCCTCACCCTTTAGAATGATCACCCTGGTGCTTGGATGATTACCAAGACAAATATTTTGATTTTATGTTTATTGGAGAGGAAGGGATTATAAGAGAGTAAACAGGCACAGTGGAGAATAACACTGAAAGGAATGCACTGGAGCCCCGCTTGGATGATGTGCTTCAGAAAAGTACTTCCGATACTGGCTCTGAAAGCAAATACATGTTAAGGGAAAAAAAACCTGTAGTCCTTCAATGCAGGGCTTAAAAGGAATGAAAGAAGCCAAAAATACTGATGTTCTGAAACATTTAGGAACAGAAGGTCTTACAGAAATGCTCACAGGGTTGGGTGACAAAAGTCAAGATGGCAATCATGAACATGTGATCAAAGTCTCTTCTTTTTCATATTTATTACTTTATTCATCTATGGGCTGCCCATATCCTAAATGGCTATATGCGAGCCAAATGTATAAAACAACTGGGGTTTTGATCACATAGTCATGGACTTCATTTGGACTTTTCTGACTCAACCTGTGGCTCTCCCTGAATCTGGATCTTTTGGATGTAATGCTTGGTTGCATTGCTGACAAATTAAACAAATGAAGGTGCTGTACATCAAGTCAAACTACTGTTGAGTTCACATAACCCAGGTTGTCTCCTCTAACTCACAGAGGATATCTAGATTTCAGAAACCAGGAGACTGTGAATTTGGTCCTGCCTTATGTATGAAAGCCAGCTTGGTGACTTCCATGGACCAATCACTCTCTCTCAGTCCAACCTACTTCAGAGGTTGTTATGGAGGAAATAGAAAGGGGAAGGAGTATTAGGTATATTTTCTGCATTGAGTTATTTATAATACTCTCTCTCTCTCTCTCTCTCTCTCTCTCTCTCTCTCTCTCTCTCTCTCTCTCTCTCTCTCTCTCTCTCTCTCTCTCTCTCTCTCACTCTCTTTCTCTCACTCACTCACTCACTCACTCACTTCAGGGTGCAAAAGATATGCCTTTCCACAAAGCTATAGTCTCTCTAAATGTGCAAGCATATATATCTAATCTAATACCCATTTTCATTTCTGGATGGATCTGGGATACAATTGTTGGTCAACATTGAACTGAAAAGTTTTTGCTGAATGTTTATGTCATCTTTACTTTGATTTACTGGGGAAGCCATAGAGAGAAGAAGGATTTGTCAATAGGTTTGTCCTTATTTGAGTTAAAAGTAAAGAAAATTGGATAATGACTTTAGGAGTTGGCAGTAAAGTTGTAATGACCTGGAGAATATTTAATTGCTTTCCTAATGATCTCTAGAAGATAAAGCACGAAGGGCAAATGGTTGGGGTGTCACTGGCTTATTTTCTTCATGCTAAATTCGAAAATCTGCGCCTCTCTAATGCATTCTCCAGTAACTCCCCTTTAATCGCATAGCAGTTGCCGTGACAACTGGGGTCTGCCTCTCACCCTCTCAGTAGAGTCAATAAGCAGCTTTAATCATAAGTAACCTTTTGCTGCTACTACCTGGATTGTGATCATGCAAAACATTTTCCCTAAACTCATTGGGAATGGGTTTCCAGTTGAATCCAGAGGCGAAAACAAAGAGCTGGTGATCAAGTGTTAGATGTCCATGTATGTCGTAGAAAGCTATCATGGTAAACTCTTTTGTTCTGGAAAGAGCAAGAAAACCTTTGTTTTGGATCACAGTTACTCAAAAAAAGAGTAACTTAATTAATTGAAGTAAATTTTTTAAAAAGTTATATGTTTTATATAACCACTTTGTTTGATCAGCGTGGGGTTTTGCATACAGCTAAGCAAACACAGAGACTTGTACAAGGGGTAGTTTACGCTTTAATGAAAATGATTAAAGTTTCCTTATCTTTCCTATTATTAAGTGGAAGTTTGCACTTTAATTAAATTAAAGAGTCTCCCATATCTCTCCAGTCATTAACCAAGATGAATAATACAAAAGCTGTGGGTTTCTTTGTTCCTTCAAGGAATATGCGAATATTCTACAGAGTATTTTTTTTCTTTTTTTTCAGGGCTTTCAGAAACCCTGCTCTTAAGATTTCCACATGCATTTGCTTCCCTTTCTTCTATTAGTACACAGAGTAGTGTGTAACATGAGCAAAACGCCCTTTCTATATCCTGTTTGATTTAGGAAATGTCATTGGTCAGCAGAATTAAGAACTGGTTGGTTTAGAGCAGAGGTCTTCAAACTTGGCAACTTTAAGACTTGTGGACTTCAACTCCCAGAATTCTCCAGCCAGCTGGCTGGAGAATTCTGGGAATTGAAGTCCATAAGTCTTAAAGTTCCCAAGCTTGGGGACCCCTGGTTTAGAGTGTGCGAAAGGCCGGTATCCTGGGGCTCAAAAGATACGATGATGCAGCTAAGCAGAGACAACTTGGGATCTCTGGCTGGAGTTCTTATAACAAGGTATGCAGAGAGTTTCAAGCAATATTCCTTGGATTGCTGGAGAAGATAATCAAGGCCAGCCACCCACACAACTTCTTTTTTCCATTCCATTCCTATGGATGTCATCCGCATATTGCTGGTAATCTTGCTAGGTTATCTGATGATGTCATGCCGTTTCCCCCATCAGAAGTCTTCCAGATGTGTAAATAATGGAAATTCCAGAATTTCCAACTGGAAAGAGAACACTATCAACTGTATTTTTAGCCATGCAGCTAAATTTTCAACAACAAAAAAGGACATAAGGGGATAATTTTTATATTACCTGCCTATATTGCATCAGGTAAAGATAAAAGGGTCCAAGTAGGAAAAGAAAGTAGACAGTCTTGTTAGGGATCACTACTTTTTTGACCTCAGGGTACTTCAGCTTTGTGAAATAAATTATGGTGTTGTCCTGATCTGGTTTTTCAGATATACTGCAAAATATGAAGCTTCTCCAGAAAACTAGCCTGGAATTATAAACCTTCGAAATTTTGAATCAGGAATCATTGATCAGGTCTATTTGTGGTACCAGAATTTGCTCCTTGAATTGTACTGTATGAATGTCATCAACTAATCCTGATCTGTATCAGATGTTTCCTGTTACACAACTGAGTCACATATCCGTTAAGATATAATGTACTGTATGTTTTTATGGCTTATTAAGATGGGCAAAACTAGCTGTTGTGGTTTGTGATTGAGGTTTATAGCTCAATATATGTGAATAAACCAGTTGAGGTTTATTCAATAAACCTTAGTTGTAATAGCAATACAGTAGAATCTGAAAAATGTTTAAATTCTGATAAGAGTGAGGAATATTGCCATCCAGTTTTTGTTATACAACAACAACTTCCATTGTGTCTCATAATTGGTTACGCTGGCTTGGATTGCTGAGAGTTGGGATACTGTGTTTGTATCGTCTAGAGAACTTTGGTTCTCTCGTCATGATATACAGTCTTCCAATAAGAGTTTATTGGTAATGTGTAGCTTTCCAATAATTAATTATAGTCTTCTGATTATCTGTATTTGGGATCATTATCTTCCACGACATGTCTAAGGATTAACTGCAATACCGTTTTACTGCATCAGTGCTATTACCCCTCAGAAAGGCAATTAACCTCAAAGACCAAAGAACAGAGTGTGGTAAACTTTAGAACTGTTCTGAAACATTTGTATGTTTCCTTTTATTATGGCATCAAAGGGCACACTTTTCACTGGGATGAACATTAATCTTTCATTATATTACCAAGGCACAAAGAAAGTGTATAAACAAAAATAAAATGTAAACATAGATATAAAATAGAATAAACAAGTTACAAAGTGATAAAAAGGTAGAATAGAGCAATGATATAAAGTCTTCAATTAAGCAGCTTAAGACCATACAAAGTTCATTGTCAGATGCCTCAAATACATTCAACTAAATTTTAGACACCTCCATTCTTGCCACCACTGAGAAGGCCTGCCAAATTGTCCTCTACTGCCACAAGGAAACACCTCCCTTCAGCAGCGAATACTTTATCTCCTATGGCAGAATCACTACTGGAGATTTCATGTATTTGTGTGGATTTATTGGTCACCCAACTTCGGTGAATTCTAGGCAGCATACAAAAATAAGGAAAAAAACATTAAAACAGCTAAATTTATTATGTTAGATAGCTCAAATTAAAATGAACAAATAAAGAACAAAAGTCAAGAAAACAAAACAGAGGCCCTAGGCCAGTGATGGCGAACCTTTTTCAGCTTGGGTGCCAAAAGGGTGCGTGTGCGTGCGATAGTGCGCATGTGCGTGCCCACACCCATAATGCAATGCCCTCCCCCATTCATGCGCACAACCCCTACACTGCCCCCATGCTGTGGGGGGGGCAGCATGCGTATAACCCATGCTGCCCCCACACACACACATGCACACAGGCCTCACTGAAGCCTCTGGACTTCTGGTAGACCCGTTGGGCTGTTTTTCGCCATCCCCAGGGTTCAGGAAAGCCTCCTGAAGCCAGGGGACGGCGAAAAATGGCCCAATGAGCCAACCAAACTTCTGGTTGGGCTGTTGGGCCATTTTTTGCTGTCCCCAGGCCTTCAGGAGCTTTCCTGAACCCTGGGGAGAGTGAAAACGGCCGAAAAGAAGGCCAAAAATCAGCTGGCCAGCGCGCGCATGCACGCTGGAGCTGACATAGGGGAACGCCTCATGTGCCCTCAGATATGGCTCCACGTGCCACCTGTGGCATACGTGCCATAGGTTCGCCATCACTGCCCTAGGCAAATAATAAGCATCAACTCAGGGATCAAAGCCAAGTTTTTAAGAATGAAGGCGAATATACGTGCCCCAGGATAATGTTGCAGGATCCAATCTGGGTCTATCTTCTGAGCTGGAGTATGACTAGAGATAAGTTCCTTGAAGATGGACTCCAGCACGAGTCCGAAAACTCAGGAGACAAAACCTCTGGTCCCAGTGACCGACCCAGATTGGATCCAAATTTTCAAAGCTTTCCTAGGAGAGAAGGTCCCATCTTTATGTCTGGAGGGGTGTAGTTCCAGAAGGTGGGGGACGCAACAGATAAATCATGCTTCCTAGATCCTACAAGATGACAATGTCTAATGCAGGGGACTGGAGCACACTTACTCTGCTGAAACCTGCTGGGCAGGCAGAAACAGTTGGCAACATTAAACAGGTGCTTCTGGAATTAAACCATGATGGGTTTTAGGAATCCAACTCTGCATTTTAAATTTGACCCACAGTTCAATGAAACTGAATCACTTCACATGGCTTAGCGTAAATACAGCCTGTTAGCAATTCAGCAGTTCTGATGTACATTCACTGCAAGTTCTACAGGGTATTCAAAAAGGTTTTTCCCCCACCCTCCTTGTTCTCTACCCATCCATCTTTTTGGTTATCCTAGTGATGTATTCTCGTTGCATTCTTTTTTCATTGTTTATTTTATTTTATTTTATTTTATTTATTTTATTCTATTATTTTACTTCTGTTCTGTTTAGACTCCTTTCATTTTCCTCCTCTGCATTATTGTAAGCCGCCTAGAGTAGCCCCACAGTGAACTAGGCGGAAAATGAATTCAACCAATAAATAAAATAAATATCAGCACATGAATGATTCGAGTCAGGCTAAAATCCTTCGGTGTTATCACTAACTTTTGAACTTCCAGCTTTCCATTGCTATAAACTAGTTTCATTATTGTATCAAGCTGCTACTTTTGTGAGGTTACATTTGGTTGCCGTCCTCTGTACAGTACAATTTAATCTTTCCTCAGAAATGCCATTTCAGTCTGTAACAGCAAATGACTGGGACAGTAGTCTAGTCATGAAATGGTCTAGACTAGAAGTGGTTCGTTGTGGCTGAGGTTTTCAGAGAAAATCACCTGCTTTGTTAGATGGATCACATCTTTAGAGAAAGTGCAATGCATTGATACTCTTAGGCTGAAAAATTCAGTGAATGAAAATCATCAGTAGAGTGAAATTGAAGAACTGGAACATAAAGTTTTGCCATTCAATATACTGTAATTAAAATAGCACTTAGCACTTAGCACTTAGACTTATATACCGCTTCATAGTGCTTTACAGCCCTCTCTAAGCGGTTTACAGAGTTCAGCATATTGCCCCCAACAATCTGGGTCCTCATTTTACCCACCTCAGAAGGATGGAAGGCTGAGTCAATCTTGAGCCGGTGAGATTTGAACAGCTGAACTGCTGAACTGCAGTGCTGCACTTTAACCACTGCGCCACCTCGGCTCTATACATAACCAGAGAGCATAGATGATAGGTACATTAATCTCTCTCTCTCTCTCTGCAAAATCATGCTGTTCAATTTGTAAGATTGACAATATGGTCCAGCAAAATATAAGAGTTTTTAAAAAAACAACAACCCAGAAACTTCAGTCTATCTGTCCTCTGCTTGGTGCACCTCTCTATTCCACTTCACCTAGGAATGCATCAAAATGTAATTAAATACCATCTTTTATCATGATGAACTCATAAAATGTGCATAGCACTTTATAGGGTTCAAAAGTGAGAAGACAGATAGGACCCTCCAACTTTCAAAAACCTTATAATTGAAAATCGACAAAGTGAAGTATAGTTTCCTGTCAAGAAGGAATTCTCAATTTGAACAAAGCTTCTTATTTACAAATGAAATGTTTACTTCAATGAATTATTCTCATGTGTGTCTATGCTTAAATAATTTGGTTGCTTTTATTGTTTCTATTATTGTTGCAGTCCTTAGCTGAGGCAGCTTTGCAGTATTCAACAAATAACTCCAGAAATAAGTCTTTCAGTTGATTTGGGAATATTACACTGGACTGATGAAGCGTGTTAAGCAGACTGCTTGGTTCTATAATGTATCAGCCCTGTTAATGAATTCCTCTGGGACTTATGGCAAGACATTTTATTTTCAACGTGTTTGTTTGCAAAATGGGGAGAAATGCATTTGTTTTGAAACCTAGGGTGAAGAAAAGAGTTAATTGCATTAACCTAATTTTACCTGTCTAATGGAATAAGAGGGAATAATTTAAAATTCCACAGAGCTATTCCACAGCAAAGGAACAAATACGTGGAACTGCAAAGGTTGTAAGAACGTGTAAGCTTGTACATGGCTTTATTAATTACTACAGTACCTAAGGAAAGAGAACATTTATAGATCAATGCTACACAGAAAAAAAATGTGGAAACATGGTATTGTCAGCTTGAAGGGAAATTTAAACAGAAAAAGTTACACTTCATAGTTGCCTACAATTTGGCTTTAAATAAATACTCCCTAATCTTTCCCAGCCACCTTGTATTTCTCTTACGCAAGGCACCAGACATACTGAGCATCACCTGCGGCAAATGGATTTAATACAATTTAGGACAGAGATAACCAGAATGGGCCACAGCCAAGAAGTTTATTTATTGAAGATTGAGCATGGTGTCCTTAAGATTTTATGACCTTTTCCGAAGACTGAAATATTAGCTTTCCTGGGAATGACTGCCTGGATGGTTTTATTATTCAGGTCCAACCCATATAGTAGATCACTAGAAAGAAAAGCAACTTCCACTTAACTGTGGGTACATTTAAAGTGCATGTAGATGTCCCTCTAGTTTTGGACTACAAGCCCTACTTCCTAATGATGGCTGGAGAGTCTGAAAACTGTAGCATAAGCTGTCTTACACATCTTTCCCTAATGCTTTGATTACCTAAAAGAAACTTGTATGGATATACACTACCAAAGATATTGAACAAGTTAAGATATCAGGTAACTAAACATGAACAGTTTAGCTTGAAAGGAACTAGAATGGGCCATAAATCTATACAGAAAATCTGTATAGATTTATGAAATAGTAGTATATCACCCAGATGGCTGAGTTGCACTATAGGTTATTGGCAGTAGGGCTGTACAAATAGCGAAGGCAAAGGGGATAACTGGCTCTTTCCCACTCTTCAACAGTCAGGTTGCACAGAGCTCCAATAGGAATAGCCTGGGAAGAAGAAGGCAAGAAGGCACAAATGAGGGAGGAGCCATCACTGTGCTGTTTTTGCTCCACCTCCTCCTCCTCTGCTATCTATATCTTAGCCAGCTGTTGCATCTGTCAGCAAAAGCAGCAACACCAGACTCTTCTGCTTCTAGTTTAATCTCAATGAATTGGAACAAGGAGGGGCTGCACCGTGTGGTACAAGGAGAGCCATGGAGGCCCACAATTGACATGGTGACAGGGAAGAAGCAGTCATGTGACTCCCCTTCCTTTTGCCTATGTACTTCAATGGTGGAAACTGGGAAGGAGGAGGTAGTGTCTGAGCTTTCTCGCCACTGGAAAGTCCAGTCTAGGAGGTTTGACTTGGGGCCAAGAGAGTTCCACCTACTTTCCAGTTGGCAACTGCATATTTAATGTGCTGTAGAATCTAGAACAGAGGTCTCCAACCTTGGCAACTTTATGAGGTGTGGACTTCAATTCCCAGAAGTCCTCAGCCAGCATAGCTGGCTGAGGAATTCTGGGAATTGAAGTCCACACCTCATAAAGTTGCCAAGGTTGGATACCTCTGATCTAGAATCAGCTGGAGGTGCTTAATGATGAAAAAGATCTTGTGCCTCAGATCTGATTCCTTTCCTCCTATTAATCTTGATCAGATTTGCTAAGAGGAAGGTAGCATTCCTTCTTCCTGGTACTTTACGGTATACCACAGCAGTGAGAAAAATATAATGTGATCCACAGTGACCATCAAACAAACAGTGTTTGTTTTTCCCCCATTTCACCTGGAGCATGAAACCAGCATTTTATAGTCTTAGACCTTAGACTTTTATGGTCTATTTTATTTGCCCTATATAGAATGGTATTGTTGGCAGATGATAAAATGTGTTATATTGCAATGTGAGGAACTGAATGAAATGATTAGGTTGTCTAGCAGGGTTGCCAGAATAATGGAAGCAGCATTGGCATCTCTAAATTTATTACAGAATGTCTCTTCTGACTTGTTGTGATCATTATTTTAGAAGAGATCTTTCTGCTACCGGTAGTAAGATCAAGCTTAGCATTTAGGGCCTGAAATTGGGTATTATTTTTGTCCAAGATGCAAAGATGATACCTTGAAGCATTTTTTGACAGGACCTAAAACTAACAAGTATCCCACCATTCCTTTTTTAAATGTATTGTAGTATAGCTTTCTTCTAGATCAGAGGTCTTCAAACTTGGAAACTTTAAGAGTTGTGGACTTCAACTCCTAGAATTCTCCAGCCAGCATGGCTGGCTGGAGAATTCTGGGAGTTGAAGTCCACAAGTCTTAAAGTTGCCAAGTTTGAGGACTGCTGTTCTAGATGGTACCTGCTGTAAACTCAAAAAATCTCAGGCAAAATCATTTTGTATTCGGATAAGGTCTATCTAAAGGGTTCTAATTTAAGGCCACTATGGTGGATTCCTCCTGAATTTATTCTTGCATTGTGTCATGGTCTAAGCAGTTGGGTTAAAAAATATTTGCTTTCTTATTTAGTCACTTGGTGTCATTTTAGGAAATAGGCAACATAGCTTAAAATGTTGTATTTCAGATCTGTTGACATGAAACAGTAATTAATAACTATATCTGCATAACTAGTTGTCAGTTTATTGAAATTCAGATGCTTTTCCCCCCAGGCTAATCCAATTTTCACAGCTGTCCGGATATAAACTACAATCTGTGGAAATATCTTCAGATTGAAATTTGGCTGTGTATAACCCACCATCAAGGGAAACTATAATCAAGGGAAACTACAATCTCCTGACTAACAAATAAGAATGACGTATAAGGTATTAACACTAATGCTGATAAACCTGGAGATTGGAGAAGACTCTAAGAATAGCATGGAGAGCCAACAAACTAACCCACAGTTTTCACACAAGGCATAAATGATCAGGCTACTTTGTATATATTATGTGAAAACTTAGGTCTCTGAAGAAGTCTATAAAAGGTGGAAGGACAGAGAAGAAGAGGACAACCAACATCAGGATAGCTGGGCTCAATTATAGCAGCAAAGAGTGAACTTTTGGGGACAGATCCTCCTGGAGAAAATCTAACTGTGTGGTTGCTAAAAGTCAGCACTTTTGATGGTGCATAATAAGTGAATCAATCATTTTGTCTGAACTTTGCAAGCAACTTTGCCTTTAGAAACCAAGTCCATTGGTATAGAAGGGGAATTATCTTTGGAGAAAGAACAGTGATATCATCTGCTAAAAATGGTACTTTCTGTACCATTACAGAATCTGGTGGTCCAGTTTTTTGCAGCCCAGAACTATTAGTTCTTGATCCCAAGAAACGTCTAGTGGAACAAAGGTTAATAGGAACAAAGTGTGTTTTCCTCTTTAAAAGATCTGAAATTCAGTTGAAATGCGCTACTCGTTTATAGTACAGTAGAACCTCTGGTCACGAACGCTTCTGATCACGACCAAATTGGGTTCTGACTAAAAAATTCACTTTTTTTTTCACGGCCAATTTCCCTTTCCGAGCCATTTTTTTTTGTAAGTGCCGAATTTCCAAAAAACTGACCAAATCAGTTTGCGACCAAAGTTATGGAATGAATGATGGTTGTGACCAGAGGTTCTACTGTATAGTCAATCATAGATAGCTCTTTCCCCAGTAGTCCTTGAAATATTTGTTTTCAAGATTCTTGGCCAACTCAGACATATGACATAATGCTAACTTTTCCCCTAGGCACAAAATAAGCCAGCACAATTTTTTCTCTAGGTTTTGAACTGAGACTCATGTAATTTTCACTGATCTGCTTATCCCCACATAGTTCAAACTGCAGGGTGCCTGCTTAGGGAAGCCTATGGCTAGGAGACTTGGGCTCCTGTCCTTTGGAACATCTTACCCTCTGAGTTATGATTGGCTCCCACCCTTCTGACTTTCTTGGAAGAGTCTTAAGACATGGCTTTGTCAGATGACTGGGGTCCCAACTGGGGAGCTTCACACTGAAGGTGGCTAATTAAATAAGGGCTACCCCCCATGCCCCCCCCCAATGCTCCCTTTTCCATTTTGGGTCAATGATTTTATTCTGCTTGTATTGTGATTTTATTGGTTACATTTATATTTAATCATTTTAATGTTTTTATGTTATAAGCTGCCTAGAATTGCTTTAAAATGAGATGGACAGCAAATAAATTTCCAACAAACAAACAAATAAATAACTACATAAATATGGCCAACCTGTTAGTAAGAACCTTTTGCAGTCCTGATCTAGCAGCCATAAGATAGACTGTCATAAAAAAGCCAAACCATGGAGAAAAAGAATCAAGCAGAAGCTGGCTGCCTATATTCTCCCTTTTCTTAGATCAATTTCCTAATTAAGGATATTTTGTTTTGTTTTGTTTTGTTTTGTTTTGTTTACAAGCCCAGCTCTGCTAAATTGCTCGGCTCTCTAATAAATAGTTGTCTTTCAACTGGATGTAGACCTTTACTTAAAGCACAACGTATTTTATAAGATAAAAGAATGCAGTGTGAAATGCAGTGAAACTTCCTCCAGATTACCGGTACCACACCCAGAATTGTTGTGAGATGTCATCAATGGGTGTTTGGGTTTCCTTTGGCACATCTTTGTTTTGCAATGGTGTCTCTAATCAGAATATTGGCTCTCCGTTATAAGCAATAGAAAAACGTTCTCTCAGTTCCATTTCTCATCTATTGCATTAAAGTCACAATTTTATACATGTTTGCATGGGAGCATTCCATTCAGAAATACAGAACATGTATGGAATTATTGAAATGTCCAGGAAGGGGCTACAAATTGAGATGGCAAGCATTTGTTCATATAGTTGCCAGGAGTCAATGGCATCCAATTCAGCCTGGGGGTAAGATTTCATTATAACTGTCCTTCACAGGATTTGTAGCACTCTTTTTACTTTTTGTACTGAAACAAAGAAAGATTCATTTGTATAATATAGCTTCTTAAAAACCTCTATCTCTCCTGCTACTTTCCCTTCAGTTTTCTTTGTCTGCCTTGTACGATGTTGATATTGATCTGATAGTATTTGTGGATTTATCTTCTTATGCCGCCTGAAGGAGACTTCCCTGCAATTTAAATGTATATTGCTTTTCGCTTTGGTTTATTTTAAACCATCTCTTGCGAGACATATACTTCCTTCCTTTTGCAATTTTAATTTTTAAAAGATTATGCTATTTGGCTTTCTGATCAATATTTTAAAGTGAAATCTCCTGCTAGTCAGGAAAACTCAAATACTGAATTTCGACTCTTAACAGTCTGAATGTGTTTCTTTAGGAGTTATTACTTAAGGGCTCCTGAGCCCTCCCATTCTTCAGGAGATGGGTCAGGAAAAGGATCAAAGGGAGGCATGAGAGAAAATTTAAGGCTGCAGGCCTCACATTTCGTTGTGAATTTTGTAATCTGTACAACAGTCAGATAGTTAATTTAATTCATAGTACTGCTTTTTTTTGTTCCACAAATTCTTTTCTGTCTGCCTCACTAACTTCCTGCTGTTCTTTGTTGAATATTAAACTTGACTCCATGCCTTTGTTTTGGCATCAGTGCAGAAGTGGTTGGTCATTATCTTATTCTGATTCTTTTGTAAATTTCCTAGTCTACTGTCTCTTGCTCTGGTATTCCCGGGTAATTTCACATCCAAGCATCAATCAGATCTAACTCTGTTTAGCTTCCAAGAGTATACAGGAAGTTGGCCAAGTGCTCTCACTTGTCAAACAAATAAACAACAATGGTTTCATTGAACCTGATATCAAGTTCCAGTGATCGGTCTCCTAAAATGTACAGTTCACTCTCAGAAACTTTTAGATCCCTTGTCCCTAGAAAGGTCTCATCTGGCAACAATTCCCTGTCAATTAGATTCTTGAAAGCAAACAGTCCACATTTGCCGAGTTGGTGCAGTGGTTAAATGCAGCACTGCAGGCTACTGCTAGTACAGCAGTTCAAATCTCACCAGGCTCAAGGTTGACTCAGCCTTCCATCCTTCCGAGGTGGGTAAAATGAGGACCCAGATTGTTGGGGGCAATATGCTGAACTCTGTAAACCACTTAGAGAGGGCTGTAAAGCACTATGAAGCGGTATATCAGTCTAAGTGCTATTGCTATTGCTATTTACCCCCTCTAGCTCTGCTCTTCCATCCCAATTCCACCCCCAATTCTTATTCCTTGCACCTTTTCATTTATCCCTTCCACCCCAATTCCACTCCCAATTCTCTTATTCCTTGCACCTTTACACTTACCTCCTCAACTTCTGCTCTTCCACCCCAATTCCACCCCCAATTCTTATTCCTTGCACTTTTACATTTACCGCTCCACCTCTGCTCTTCCACCCCAATTCCACTCCCAATTTTATTCCTTGCACCTTTACATTTATCCCTCCCCTCCAATTCCACCCCCAATTCTCTTATTCCTTGCATCTTCACATTTACCCCCCTCCACCTCTGCTCTTCTACCCCCTCCCCTTCCTTCTCCTAACAAGCACAGCACCTCCCCCAAACCAGCACCTCGTCCAAAGCCCCAAAGCCCCTGCACCGATTGGCTGGCTGTGAACTGTCTCGGGCGGCCAAACGCCCGACACAAACTGTACTTCCACGAATGGGCCGCGGCGAAGGGACTGGGATAGAGGGCAAAAGCATACTTCGCCGAATAGGCCACGGTGAAGGGACTGGGATGAAGGGGCCGTGGCCCATGTGCCAGGGCTAAAGGATGGGGGAGGGCTAGCCGAGGAGAAAAGCTTTTGGAGGCGAAACACAGAGGCGAAACCCTGGAGGAGAAACAGGCACGGCCAATGGTACGAGCCGAAAAGTCCTAGACCCGGAACGATTGGGACAAACCTGCAAACTGAAATGTACTACAACAGCACGTGTGTGAAAGTGGGCGAATGCAATCAGTATTTCTAACATCTTTGGAATCTACATGGGAAAACAGGAAGATCTTTTAGCCATATAACAACATTGCAGATTATTAATCTTTTAGGATCTACAGAAACACTTTTGCAAGTATGTAATTTAAGGCAAAACAAGTAAGCAATCAATGTCATAAAAATGTCAGTAAGCTTTAGGCTGACCTAATTCAGATTTCCCAAAGCTGTAATCTCAGGTGGTGACAACCAGAGCATGGAAACTTCCAAATACTTTATTGCATTTTAATTGGCTGCAATGTAGAGATTTCTAGCATGCACTTTTATCTGGTTTGATTTCAAGGGCTCTGAGCAAAGAATGAAAGCCTTTATCAATTTTATTGGTAGGTCAATCAAGGAAAACTTTAATGGCAAATTACACCTCCAGACTAATTAGTGAGGATGACATTATAAAGCAAATTTCTGTGAGAGTGCCATTCATTTTTGCTTCAACTGGTTTTTAATTCCTGGTCAAACTTTCCATCTTTTCTTTCTAGCAAGGAGAACCACAACATTTGAAGCCAAAAGAATGCAACTTGAGATAGTATATAAGCATGGTGGAAATATACACATAGGCAATCAAAGGGGAGTTTAAAGGTTTTTAAGAAAGATAATAAATTGGCTGGAGTGAATAGCTAGGCTGTTCAGAGCCAGTCTGGAATGCAATGGCATAAAAATCTTAGTAATAAATAAATTAAAATAAGTAACTGCCTAGGATAGTTTTAGATGGAAAAGGAAAACATACTTTGCTAGGTTATCAGTAGAAACACCTGCTGATGTTTTTGCAGTCCGTACTCTGGCTGTATGGACAATTCATAAGTTCATATATGACTTCCTAGAATTACAGTACGTCTAGTATCAATTCATTTCCTAAGCTGGCATGTTTTTCCAGTCCTAAATCAAGGTGATTTTTTTTTCTTTTTGCAAAAAGCCACTTTGACTTTGGTGTAACCCCAGCGTTGGAAATCAGAACATGCCTGTGTTTCCAAATGGAATGAAATGGAAAAGATTGAAGATAGCCTTCCATACAGATCAGTTGTATCTTTCTATTTATCCAATTGCATTCTTTACTTAGTTTTAAAATGTCAGTACAGCCTTTCAGGATGGTTTACCAAAGAAGACTTTATCAAATAAAACATAAACTTCTTTACATCAAATCTATTTAAACATCTCTGGGATAATAAAAAATTCAATTTGCTTTACTTTATTAAGATTACTTGGATGCCAAATTAACCAGACTGTGTAGGAAGTGTCTACTAACACACTAAGGAGACTCTGTCTGTTTTTCCCCCCCTGTTCCTTGAAAAGTAGATGACTGGAACCTGTAGGAGAGCCTTTACTGTATTCTTTTTTATATTATTTTTATTCCCGTACAGACATTTTCACATATTTATCATCTCATTTCTCATTTCATTCTTTTACAAAATCTTTACACATATATTCTATATTTATCTTATTGCTTTATTAGTTCAAGGTTGCTTTTTTACCATCCTCCCTTCCTATCTCATACAGCCCTTTCTTCTCTTTCTTCTTACCTTCTCTTCCTCTTTCTCTTTTTAAACCTACTTCCCCTTCCCTCTCTCCTTCTCCTCTTCCCTACTTCCCTTCCTCTCTTCTCTCTTCTCTTCTTTCCTCCTCCTCTTTCGTTCTTCCTTCTTCTTACTCCTCTCTTCCCTTCCTCCTTCCTTTGCTGTACTTTCTCCATTTTTCTGGGATGGTATTCCAGCAACCTTGAATTCTTTTACACAGTCTTACATTTTTCATATTTTATTCCATATATATTCCTTTAATCTATTTCTTTTATCTTTATGTGTTTGCCTATTAATACACTTCAAATTTAAGATGTTCTCCCCCCCCCTTCCCTATCCCCTCCTCTCTTTCAAGTGTTACATCTGGGTTACATCATTCAGTTATATTCCAACTTCTTTATTTATATTCATTTTCTAACCATCTATAAAACTTCCCCCAAGTCTTGTAATACAATGACTCCTCTTTATCTTTTAATCTTAATGTTAATCTGTTCATTTCAGCGCAGTCCAAAATTTTCTTTATTATCTGCTTATCTCCAGGAATGATTCCTGCTTTCCAATTTTGCGCAAATACAGTCCTAGCTGCTGTTACTATATGTATTATTAAATATATATCTTCTTTTTTTTCTGTATTCTTAATATGCTATCTGAATCAAATATTGATGATAGTCAGTTATACATGTCCTGAAGCTGAAGAAGAGATGCTGTGGTATAGTAGTTGATTGCCTATACCCCTGGCTGCCTCTAGAAGGAGGACCTTCTTCCTGAAGGAACAGATCCACAACTTGGAGAATCCCCTAGAATCACAGGTCCAGCTGGATCAAGAGCTAGAGCTAGAGATTGAAGGTAGGCTTTGCCCAGGTTAAAATGGTGCATTTTGTTTTGTGTATAATAATTGGTATATCTTCTTTTTGAATTATCTACTTGCTTTCCCCAACCTGGTGCTTTCCCATTTGTTATTAAACTACATGTCCCAGCATCCTCGTAACCTCGGGGTTAACAAGGTGCCTAATAAAGTAGACAAGAGCTGATAGCTGGATAGAGTTTGTTTTCATGTTTGATAAGAAATGAAATGGGTACAACATCAGCTTCCAATTCAAGGTGCTGATATCAACCTGTGAGCTTGGACCACAGTGTCTTCAGGACCATAAACTCCACACTGATTCTCTCCAGTCTGTTCAGTGTTTTGGAGGGGATGCTATCTTGCCCCTGGATGTGACGGAGCCAATTGGGCCAGAAAAACAAACTTGCTTGAAACTAGCCTAGCATTTTGGAATAAGATTTGGTTGGTTGGTTGGTTGGTTGGTTCATTTCCACACTTATTTACCATGTAAGACAGTCGTTAAGACTTGGCTCTTCCAGGAAGCTTTTGGAAACTGAATATCTGATTCTTTGCACTCCAGTTTAATGTCTGGTTACTGCTTCCATTTAAATTCTTAATTCTAATCTAATCTAATGTGCTGACTTTTTATTTTTGAAAACTGTCTACTATTTCTACATTTTTGTTTTATATAAATACTGGGAAACAAATCAATACATTTAAGATAAAACACTATACACTTTCTTCAATATCTACAGAATGAGATGCCAGTATGGTCTAGCAGATAAGGCATGAAGCTAGAAACTGAGAGACTATGAATTCTAGCCCTGCCTTGGCATGAAAGCCACCTAGGTCAGTGGCCCCCAACCTTTTGAGCACCATGGACTGGTTCTATGGAAAGGTTTTTCCATGTACCAGAGGGGGCATGGTTTCATGTGCTGCCTGCATCCCACGGATGAGGCTTCACTTGTTTGCATGGCCACGTTTCTGGCATGCCGTGGACCAGTACCCATCCATGCACTGGGGTTGGGAACCCCTGAGCTAAGTGATCTTGGGCCAGTCACTTTCTCTCAGCCCAGCCCACCTCACAGGGGGAAACATGAGGAGGAAGGAGTATTAGGTATGTTTGCCACTTTCAGTTATTTATAACAAAGGTAGAATATAATAGAATAAATAATAATTTTGTTCAGCTTAATGGAGTTGATCAATGGAACAATTTAACTGGTTAACTTTCATGTAAACTTTTTTTAAAAAAAAAATCACAATATCGTCACACCATCCTAGAAATGATAGTGCTAGATAGCCACATAAGTGGAAGCAAATGTTAAATTTAATAGCCTCAGAGAACTTTGATTCAAGTGTGCTCTGACCTTTCAGGTTTCAAATTTACCTGCCTGAAAATCAATGGGAGTTTTACAGCTGCCCATTCTGAGAACAGATTCAAAGGCAGCTAGCAGATGTGAGCACAAGATACTTTAGCTTAATAAAGGTTACTTGATCTACTCTGGCCTTAATTGGCTTCCTCTAGCTTTCCAGGGGAAAATCTTAAGCCTTGTAGCTTACATAAGGAAGCTTTGGGCACATCCTGCCAATTGTTCCCTTTCAAACACATTCAGACTATTAATGTCTCCATTAAGAGTCTTCCAACTACACATTTGATCACCTTTCTCTTCAAAAGGTACACCATGCATAAAAGGGAATAACACATACACCGTAATACATTTATATGGAAAATGTTCTCAGGTTCATTCATATTGCCTCCACTCTCAACTATTTTCAGCCCTAAAAAACCAGTGCCATATAGGTCAGGATTACTTTTATTGTAAAAACTATATTGATAGAATTTTGCAAGTGTGAATGTACTTCCTCCCTCCCTCACATTATCTTCATGTGAACCAGGAAGAGTCCTGTCTGAGACTATTCTTAAGTTAGTTGCTTGGTCTGACTCAAGCCTTGCTTATTTGACTGTTGTCATGGTAATGCCTCTTCCTCCACTCCTTTAAAACCCTTGCATCTATATCTTCTAAAACTGTTGTTATTTACCCTTAGTCATATCCTACAGCAATGATATCTGAATAGCTATTTAAATCTGCAGTCGTCCATTCAGTATAGATGTTCATATGAAATCAGTTCCTCAGAGTGCATGTTAGCCATTGTAGACCTGGAATTTATTGGATAAAATGGGAATAAATATTGATAATTTTAGCTATATGCAGTTATGGAGCTATATACCTAGTAGTCAGGGGTGGGTTCCACTTCTACAGTTCTAGGCTGCATTAACAGAGTGATAGAATCAAGATCACGTGAAGTGTTAATACCACTTTATAATGCCTTGGTAAGGCCACACTTGGAATACTGCATTCAGTTTTGGTCGCACGATGTAAAAAGGATGTCGAGACTCTAGAAAGAGTGCAGAGAAGAGCAACAAAGATGATTAGGGGACTGGAAGCCAAAACATACGAAGAATGGTTGCAGGAACTGGGTATGTCTAGTTTAATGAAAAGAAGGATCAGGGGAGACATGATAGCAGTGTTCCAATATCTCAGGGGTTGCAACAAAGAAGAGGGAGTCAAACCAGTGGTGGGTTCCTTCTCAAAAAACCAGTTTGAGAGTTGTAATGATATTGCAGCAGTGGTAGGTTGTAAATGATTTTGCTTGCGCAGAAGCGTCCCGGACGGGTGGGCAGAGCCTTCTGCCACCGGTGCTACTGGTTCTAAGAATCGGTCCGAACCGGGAGCAACCCACCATTGTATTGCAGGGATGGGCAGGACTGAATTTTTCAACCCATCCTTTCATCCTTTTTTCATATCTTTAGGGTTAGGAACGCAAGCAGGAAATCTGGTGAAGGGCTCCAACTCAGAAATTCCAAAACATCCTAAATCATCATCATCAGTCAAGATAACAATCCAAACTGCTTACGCCAGCCTATGCCAATCAAGAAGGTAAATACATTTCACTTCCCTTAATCCTAGGTATGGTGACATAGAGATCATAACAAACGATCTCCTACACATCACATAGGTACAAGACAAGTGGGGAGGGGCTCTAATAAAAAAACTTTTGCAAAATAAAAGTTCAAAGCAGACTGAAATCCAGCTGGTAAATTTACTATTTTAATCTAAAGAACCCCAAAGCCCGACAAGAGAAGATTCTGCCAAAAACTCACAGGGCGTGAAAGACTTGTTACAACTTGTTGCTTCCTCAAAGGCATATTTCATGAGGAATTTCAACTAGTCCTTAATTAATAAAATACTAATTTTACATTTTAGCAGCTCTGCTAAAGTCTCTGCCTGGCAAGCAAGGGACCTTTCTAATTAACAGTTACAAAATGCCAGCAGAGACTGGTTTAGCTGTTTCCAGTCCTTTCTTTCAAAGAAAAAGAAAACATCATAGCTTCTTACGCTATGAAAGAAATGGGAAGAAAGGACAGTTTCTGTTAACACAGACAGGACAATTGCAATACAGTGATCCCTCGTTTTTTGCTGGGGTTACGTTCCAAAAAGAACCCGTGATAGGCGAAATCCGTGAAGTATTACTTCAGCTTTGCGCATGCGCAGAGGGCAAAAGAACGCAGATGCCGACATCCAGGTGGGCGGGGGAAGCGGGTGGGGGAAGCCCCGCGCCGCGAACGCCACCAGGTTGTTGAGCTGTGCGAACCGGGAGGATTTCACCCCTGGCCTCACGTGTATTTCACTGCTCTTGGCAAGCTGTTTTACCAATCAGCCAATCAGAATGCAGAACACAATGCACGATGCAAATCCGTGAAGCAGCGAGACCGTGAAAGGTGAACCGTGATATAGCGAGGGATTACTGTACCGGGAAATGAACATGTTGATTCGTGATGTAACTTCTTTAGAAATGAGCCCCTCTGAATGTTGAGCAAGACTTATTCCCAATTAAACAGATTTAAGATTACAGCCAAAAAAATTAATCAGGGAATTCTTAGTTTATATTTCATTTTCAACACATTAGATTGCAGATAGCGATATCCTTCTACAAGATGGGGGAATAGCATTAGCTTATCTTGCTCGGTTCATTGATAATGCTTCCCTAATATTAATACACATTTTTTTTCCAGTTTGCTGAGGCAGCATGTATAAAATACCCCAGCTGAAAAAAATAGGAACATTCTGATAGGTGGCATTCTAACTGCCCTGCCAAAATTCCAGTATGCCACCAACATGGAATAGTGCAATTTTCTGCTCTTTTTTTGGCAGAAAAGAGCAAAAGCACTTAGACTTATATACCGCTTTATAATGCTTTACAGCCCTCTCTAAGTAGTTTACAGAGTCCGCATATTGCCCCCAACAATCTGGGTTCTCATTTTACCCACCTCGGAAGGATGGAAGGCTGAGTCAACCTTGAGCCGGTGACAATCGAACTGCGAACCGCTGGCAGCCGGTAATCAGCAGAATTAGCCTGCCATACTGCATTCTAAGCACTGCGCCACCACGGCTCAGTGATTACAACACTTGCTTAAATCTTGGTATTGGTTTTGCGTATTGTAAGCTTTCTGACCACTCCAATGTAGAATCCCAGACCCACCCATTCACCTGACATGCCCTTGCTGACTTTGCTGGATTGTCTCATTCCATTTGCAATGTCAATATGCTTCCCTCTATCATCCTTGCAATGGAAGGAAAAAGCAAAAAATATCCAAAGTGCTATCCTTACAATTTGCCTTTAGCATGCCTTACTGAGGTCAGACAATGCTGCTGCCCAGCAGACAAAGAGGAAATGATGGAATGTTATTTGAAGGGATTAAAGATCAAGCTTTAAAAAAAAAAACCAGAAAAAGCATAAATTTATATATGTGGTGGCTTCCGGTAGCAATTAATGGAATTTCTTTTTCATCAGGATTGAATGAGGAGGCTTTGAAGATCTGTTTATAAATGAGGAAAGTTGATTTCTTTTTCTTTTTCTTTATATCTTATAGAAAGTGATAATTTGGAATACAAAATGGAGTTATCTGACTAAGTATAAAATAGATATGTTACTATTTCTGGTAGCTCTTAATAGACTTTTGCTAATTAGGACTGAATTATGAGCTTTTATAATTTGATTATTGATATGGGATGAGATGTGGGAAGAAGAGATCTTTTTAAATTAAATATTAGAGAAGGTGTTAAGTTTTTGAAATTGTTTATACTTGTCTGGAGGGAAGGGGAAGTCATCATTTACAGTATATTTTTTTTAAATCTCTTTGCACTTCTTTCTTTTTTATTTACTTTTTATATTTTTCTTAAAGTTTGCATTAGTTTTTAATCTTTGTATTTGTAAACTTTAATTTTTTTAAAAAAAGAGTTTCATAACATCCTATTTCTATTCTTTCTCTGGGACTATAGGTAGTCCTTACTTAGCGACCAGAATTGGGACTGGCAACTCGGTCTTTAATTATAACAGTCACTAAGTGAAATTGCGATTGTGTTTTTGATCTTACTTCAGCTTTGCTTTACAGACCTGCAAAGATCATAAATTCAAGGATTGGTCAGAAAGTTACTTTTTCAACACCATCATAATTGCAAACAGTCACTAAACAAAGAAAGGAGGGGGGGCAGGTAGTTAGTGGGTAGAAATTAACATGGATCAAAAGTTGCAGGGAACCAAATAATGCTCAATTTCATTGATACATTTTAAATGTTTATTATTTTATCTTAGTCTTAAAACTTAAAATCTTAAAATTTAACACTTAAAACTAAATTCTAACAATTTAGAAAGACTAAAGTACTAGAATGATTGTTGGTAAACCAAATGAAGCAACAACATTGAAAAGATTGAAATAGCAAGCTAGACAGGGGCCAACAAGGACAGGTGTCAAAATACTTCACATATGAGCACAGGGATATTTCCCTAGGGAAGGTGCTTTACAGGTGAGCCCTTGGTCTTCTCTTTATGTGCCCCCTTGTCCCATCATTGATGACAAAGATCAATTGGACAGGACTCAGTAGATGGCCTTGTAGGACCAATGTCAGGGTTTAGGCTTTAACTAAAGTGTATGTGAGACAAAGAAGTGAATGAGATGCTTTATTATTTGGAATGAGCTAAAGATTTTTTTAACTTTACCAATTTTGCACCTGGAGTAGACTAAACAATACACTAAACTAAATAAGCTACCTGTTTACAGCTTGTTTCCCCACTGTGGGAGTCCATTTAATATAAATTACTGTAATTATTTCTAAAGGAACATCAATTTAGCATACATAAATTGTTGGCAATTTTGGGGTAGACAAGAAGGAGATTCATTAAGGAAAGCACAGGGGATTACTTAAACGTGACTTTTAATACCAGCAAAAATAGAAATAAATGTTGCTCTGATAATAATATGAATTGTAGTAACTCTACGAGCCAACGGTCCAGCAGATCATTTGACTTCAAAGTTTAACAATTCTAGACAATAGGCCTAGAAGAAGTCCTATTAAACTGTAATTGTATCACATAATAATGGAAGCAATAACTCATTTAGGCAGAAAAGAGCAAAAACTGAAAAAATTCCAACATGTATCAGTTCATCCTTGAACAGAAGAAGAGAGAAACCGAGATTCATCTCTGACTTTTTAGCTCGCAATATATAGTAGAAGGTAGAGCAAAAAACCGATGGTGGCTCAATTTTCTGTTCTTTGTCTTTGGAACCATGTAGTGAGGTCTCGTGGTCCTTTGCTCAACTTGAATGGCATTTCTAACTCATTGGCCCACTCAGGTAACTGAAGTGGGCAGCCAGTGTGGTGTAGTCCTTAAGCTGTTAGACCAGGATCAGAGGCACCTGGATTAAGACCATCATCAGTCTCAAAAGCTCTTTGGATGACTTTAGGATGGTCATTCTCTTTCAGCCCAACATTTCTCACAGGATTGATTTGGTGGGGGAAAATGGAGGAAGGAATGGTCTCACCCTGAACCTCTGGAGGAAGGCAGCATACAAATCTGACTAAAGAAACAAAATAAAGATATATTTGTTATGGCACTCATGGGAGCCAATGTACCATAAAGCTCCAAATTCCCTGCTGAAAGAAGGGAATACAGTGGTATCCTCAAACAGCACCTTGTCCTTACTTCCATCACAACTAATGCTTGCCTGCCACTACTGAGAGACCAGATGCTCTGAGTACCATTGGTTGTCACAGGTACTGATGAGAAGGTTGACAGGCTGGTTTTAAAATAAACACTGCTATGGTAATCATGGCATCTCCATGGAATCAAAGGAAAAGGTTAGACATCTCTCACAATTTTTCTTTTTGGGGGAAGAAAACAGAGAACCATGAGAGTTATATTTTGCTGGTCTTTTTTCAGCATCCTCTCTTTCTCTTTAGTCTGATATTTGGCAAATGATGGACACCAGGTGCTTGTTGAGAGTCAAGTCCAAATTAATAATTGTAGACTTGAGGTTTGGTCCAAGAGTTAAATTGCTACAACACTCTGGCTGTGAGGCAACATAATGCCTGATTCTAAAGAGCCAAGATAGAAATACAAAAATCAATGTCCACAATTAAAATGCTAAACCGCCAAGACAAAACATTTTTAAACTTTAAAATAGTGCTATAGGATGTTATTTTGGTCCATATTTAGGAGAAACAATTAAGAATTTTAGGGTATTAATAATAATTAACCCTAACAAATAAGAGACAGTTCTCCAAGTTTCTAGACAAATCTGGGAAATATTGAAGGAGCTCATTTGGATCATCATGCTTGAATAGACTGGGGACTTATCAGAATGTTACATGGTTATTTGTCCCACCTGGAACAGCACAGCACTTCACAGCCTTTTGAACTGATGATATCAAAGAAGTCTTGAGAATTTCCAGAAAGGACTAATTTTTAATATACTTTTGGATGTATGTAAGTCTGTATCTGTCTCTATCTCTATCTCTCATGTGTGCATGTTTTACTATAACACTCCACGTATGCCTCCCAGCGCAATGTTTTCATAGCTTTCATTACTCACATATCCAAATTTATGCAAGAGTTCTCTTAAACCCCACCCTTCCTTAATGCTATGATTTGAGGGAAGAAACAAAACATGCTCAAACTCCAAAAAGCGTGTCTGAGACATGAATATGATTTTAATGGCTTGTTTGCACATATCATGCTAAACCAGAATACGGTTCATTTTCTTTTGGTTTGGCATAATGTCCAAAATTGCCCACTGTGTAACAAAAACAACAACCCCATAGTTTCTTTCTGGGTATGCTAAGCCAAACATAAACAAGTCTGATTGGGTTTTATTTGCTTGGCTTATTTTATTTCTGCACTGATTTAAATTATTTGCTATTCACATCCCAGCCAAAGTTCTCTGAGGAGCTTATAGGGAAAACAAACACTTAGCACAAAACATCTAAAGCATAAAGCATAAAAATAATTAAAGTGTAAAAACAGAACAATTTTTTAAAAAGAGAAATGCAAAAAGTAAATTAACCAGGCAGAGCAAATAACAAGCTTTTTACCAGGTAAAGAAAAGCAAATCAAGACAGCATCGCTTATAAACCTGGGTGAGAACATTCTCAAAATAGAATGATCCAGAGTTCAGCCTCTGCCTAAGTTTCTTTCATGTGGTGTGGCAACCCTGGAAACCACCCTTTAAGATGCTTTGATGGTTAGGCAGATTCACATACATGGAAAACTTCTATAAGATGGTGGGAACCTTCCACTGTTCAGATCATCTTGCACTTCTCCAGAAGCATCAACCAGGAGGTATGCTCAGGAAAGTCAAGATGACCACCACAATAACGTAATCCCAACCCCTCTCCTTTTTTTATATGCAACATGCATAAAAAGGGACAGGGCTTAATTTACATGGTCATGGCTGCCATCCTGACATTTTTTGACCCCCATGCAATTTTCTATTATTTTTTCTACCTTTTTTTTTTAAAAAAAATAAAGTGTTTAAGTTGCCTCTTCAACCAGGGGACTCACAATAACTTATTGAACACCAAAACAGCAACTGAATATGAATAACACATCTGTGCAATTTTTAGGCGGACCAGTATTTTTCAAAGTTGGCAACATTAAGTTGTGTGGACTTCAACTCCCAGAATTCTCATGCCAGTTGGAAATTCTGAGAATTGAAATTCACATATCTTAAAGTTGCCAACTTTGAAAAACACTGATGTTGCCTATGGTCCAGTGATAATTGGCTCTATAAGCCACTGGAAAAAGAAGCAGCTCCCATCGGCAAGGGTGTCTCTAGCATATGTTCAAAAAATCAAGATGGCATCCACACCAAAACTCTACCTGTTTTTTAAGTATGCTGAACATGCAGATTTCCTTAGTCTTAGCACTCACGGCCACTGCAGAAATTAGCCCCCTTTCCTTGATGTCCTCACAGCCACCCTGTGAGGAAGGTTAAGGTGAGGGATAATAATGGTATTCTTCAAGATTATGTGGGAATTTGAACCTGGTTCTATCTGGTCATATTCTGACAACTATATGCTCCTCAATCTCCTCTTCTCTCCCAGTTTAATATTTGGTAAATTATACACATTTTTTCATCTATATAGATTCTGAAGAGATTAGTTATTGTCTCATGAAATCTTTGGGATTTCCTAAGGTCTAAAAGATTATAAAAATGCCAAGCTTTTGTTGATTGTTTCATCAAACCTCAGCAGGAGTCCCCTTCCTGCTAAACCTACAATCTCTCTGGGGACATTTCATAAAGGACAGCAGAGTCATAAAAGTATGTTAATTGAATTATGTGGCAATAGTAAAGTGGCATCAAAGGCAAGGAAGAAAGCTGGAGCCTGAACAATTCTCCTTTCACACCTCCCATATGCTAATTGTTAAAAACAGCCGTCTTTGCCTTGTTGCAGTGTCCAAACAGGCCAAGCCAGCTTGCACTGAACACATGGAGCTTAGCGACTCCATGCCAAGAAATAAATGCGAGAGCTGCTTGATGAACAAGTCATGAATTGCCCCTATTTAGATGCACAGCTTCACCTCTAGAGGCTGTAGCCTATTCTCCAAAGTCTCAGAATCAGTCCTCTGTTTCTAAAAAATGTGATTAACAGCTTGTGTTAAGTACCCTACTTGACCATAATTCGGTAGCTCTGGGAATCCTAATCACCCAAGTGAGGGAAAACACAGACCTGAATAGAGTCATTGGTTTTTTTTATTTTCAAATTGCTTTATTATTAAATGAAAATATCCCCATTTTCATCAATTGCCCGAAACTGTTTCAATTCTGTAAGGGAATAATAAGAAAGATTATTCTCTCTCTAGATTTCCAAAATTTTGAATAGACTATGTTAATAGCAAATTTTGTTCTGCAGAATATTAATATTGTTCATTGATGAAAGGCAAACTGACCTAATTTTCAAGGTAGAAAAAACAGCACTGCTATTAAAAAAATAAATACAGCCTTAGGGAAACAGGAAAATTCACTTTATTGCTGAATCCATAAAAGGAAAAAAAAAGTTAAACAGTCCCTCCCGAGGAACAAATTAAGCATATGTCATGACCTACTTAAATGTGTCATGTTAAAGAAATACTGTAGAACTGCTCATTTAAAGGGCCTCGGCCATAGAAACTTAATACATAACAAACTAAAGGCAAGTTAGTCCTCCTTAAAATCCTCCTGGGGACAAATTTTTTGACAGATTCCTCCTTAAGCAGTGCTTAATATGGCTCAGAAGTCAAATTCATATGGACATTTGGGTTTGCTTTTTCTATGTCTAATTGTGCTGTAGAGCAGTGCTCCCCAACCAGTGTGCCACGGCACACTGGTGTGCCGTGAGGCCATGCCAAGTGTGCCGCGGCAAAAGCTCGCGTCATTCAGGGGTGGCTAAACCGTGGTGCATGCGCCAAATGTGGCGCATTGGATGATTGCAAGTGGCGCATTGCAATCATCCAATGGCTGACGCCTCTCCCGCCCGCATGACTTGCTGTCTTTTAAAACTCAAGCCGCCTCGGCATGAGTTTTAAAAGCTAGCAAGACGCGGGCGGGAGAGGCAGGTCTGGTCATTAAGCCTGCTGGCCGCTGCAGCAAGGCTTAATGAGCAGACCTGCTGCCCTGGACACAACAGCAAGGAACGCGAGGAGGGTACCGGGGCATGTCCCAGGTAGGACACGCGTCTCGCGCTGGGGGTTGGCAGGGCGGGCGGGGCAGGGCGCGCGGGACGGGGCGCGCGTCCTACCTGGGACTTTTCCCGGTAGCTCCAGTCGCGGGCTGGCTTGATTTGAGGCTTGGCAGGGGGGTGTGGCGGGGCGGGGCACGAGTCCTCCTCCCTGCCGCTTCTGTTTGTGGAAGCCGAAGAGCCTTACCAGTAGTTTGGGAGAAAAAAAGAAAGTTTTTTGCTGCTTTCCTTCAGTGCACTCAAAAGCAGAAGCAGCAAAAAACTTTCTTTCTCCCAAACTATTGGTAAGGCTCTTCAGCTTCCACATACAGCCTGGAAAGCAGTCTCACGCGTCTCACGCTAGGGCTGGCTTGATTTGGGGCTTGGCAGGCGTGAGTGAGGAAGGCGTCGGCAAGAGGCGGAGCCGAAAGAGGGCGACAGGGATGTCTGCTTCTTAAGCCAGCAAACTTCCTTGTCGCCAAGCTCCGCCTCTTGCCGACGCCTCCTCACTTGCTGGATTGACTCGCCTGCTCTGGGCTGCCTTGGGCGGCTTGAGTTATAAAAGACAGCAAAACGCGGGCGGGAGAGGCAGGTCTTGTCATTAAGCCTCGCTGGCCGCTGCAGTGAGGCTTAATGAGCAAGACCTGCCTCTCCCGCCCACGTTTTGCTTTCTTTTAAAACTCAAGCTGAAGAAGCAGGTGGGCCGCTTCCTCAGCTCTGCCCCCCATTGCTAATGTCACAATATTCTCACAAGTCTTCCCCCTGAAGACTGACCACAAAATTTTCCCTCTCTCTACAATCACTTTATAGCAAAAGAATATAATTGGGCTACAAAATTACAGTGTCAAGGGTATACTGACCTCCACAACATCAGCTTTCAAAAATATATGAAAAGAACCTTAGCGCACAATAGGGCAATGTAGTATTTTGGATTCATTTCCAAACAGATGCTTTAGAATATGCGTTGATATGAAAATAGCATCTGTCTGTGACTTTTTAAAAGTAAGGTTTTTTTTTTTCCAGAATCCCTTGGCAGCCGTGCAAAACGATGCAGCTGCTTTGAAGAGTTGCAGACAGATAGTATATTCCCACCTCAAACCACTTCAAAACAACTTATGGCAACTGAGTCTGAAGAGCCGCACAATCCATTAAACCCTAAGAAATCAATCCTTTATATATCCACTCAGAAGTAAGCCATGTCATATTCAGTAGAGTTTATTCTCAGACAAATGGATATATCGCCATAGGGTGAATTTTTTTTTAACAGTCATCAGAAATTCTGAGAATTAGACAAGCATGCTGACTATTCTTCTATTCCTCCAGAGAGGCGATGCAAGTTATAGTAAAACAAATGTTAGCATATGCAACACCACGTGATCAACAGCTTTGCTTCCTGTGATCCATAACTCTGAAATATGAAATGACATTTCAACAGCCTCTGTTAACTGTGTGTGTTGAATAGTTCTGTTAAAATAGTGTGCACTGTTTTCTCCTTACTTTCCCTGAGGACAGTTGCTTCATTAGCACATCATAATGAGAGATATTGATGAAAAGTAATTTTAAGAAGAAAATGCCAGATTGATTAGCTATAGCACTTAGCAATAGCACTTAGACTTATATACCGCTTCATAGTGCTTTACAGCCCTCTCTAAGCAGTTTATAGAGTCAGCATATTGCCCCCAACAATCTGGGTCCTCATTTTACCGACCTCGGAAGGATGGAAGGCTGAGTCAACCTTGAGCCGGTGAGATTTGAACAGCTGAACTGCTGAACTGCAGTGCTGCATTTTAATCACTGCGCCACCTCGGCTCTTTCTTGGAAATATGGAAAAGAGAAGTAATAATTGAAGTTGATATTTGTTTTCCACATTTATAAAGCTGCCCAATTTCGTGATAATACTGTGTTTAGAGTTACAAAGTGAAACCCAAAGGAAGAGAACATCAGAGTAATTGAGTGAGGCGATACAAAAGTTTAATATGTTATTATTATGGTTGGCTACTTACGGTAGTTAACCAGGTGTTCTATTGCTGTCTTCTCAGTTCTGGTTTTGTATGCATTTGTTCTTAAGGTTTGGTCTTGTGAAGCCAGAATTAGCTCTGTCTCTTTCTTTTTTTCCTGCTCTTAGCCATTGCTATGCCTTGTTATCTCCTATACCTATTTTTTAATTCACTGGCCATGTAATACTTTGCCTGGTCATGTCTCTTGCAGGGGTGGGTTCCAGTTTTCTTCACTGCTGGTTTGCTCAGGGACGTGCTTTGTGTGTGTGCGTGCATGCGCAGTGCTAAAATAAAGCTTCTGCGCATATGCAGAAGCAAAAACCAAGAGAACCGGCTCGGGGGCGTGGCAGGCCTGGGTCACTGCCAGTTCCAGTAACCCAGGCCGCCAAGTTACTACTGGTTATTTAGAACCGTTCCGAACGCGCGCATGCAGAGAGGGTAAAATAACCCGAATGGCGGCATTCAGCCGGGCCGGGGAAGCGGGCGGGAGAAGCTCCGCGCCGCGACCGCCGCCAGTTCCATCGGCTATACGCCGAACAACTGGCCTGGCCGAACCGGGAGGATTTCACCCCTGGTTTGGCCTCAATGCAGAAGAAAGTGGCCTGGAGTTGCAGAAGAGAAGACTCCTTTACAAAGGGCAAAGAGACAGAAGAATGTAGAATGTTGGGTGGACAGGAAGAGAGCAACCTTGGACCCTCTCTAGCAATTTACAAAATACTGTTTATCTACAGTTATTGCAGATAACTGCTTCTGGCAAGCTTCTTTCTGTCTGAAGGTGAACAACAATAAGGGAACTACTCAGAAGTAACGTCCCATATTATTCTTGAATCTTTGGGCCTGACACTGCCAGTACTCAGTTACCCTTCATTGTATTCTAGCTTCAGTGCATCTTTTTACTGTCCTTCAGATATTCTCCCAGTGCCCTTTTTTCTTCTTCAATTACCTGGGGTACTTGCAACATTCCATGCCCACCTGTTTTCCTTAGTAAATAGAATCTGTCAACATTACTATATGGATGAAGGGCATCTTTGTTTTTCTGGTGTTCCAATCCAGGGCTTTGAGCTCTGTTTGAGTCCAGTCCACTATTCCAACTGAGTATATAAGGATTGGAATTGCCCAGGTGTTAATTGCCTTAGTGATATTTCTGCCACTGAGCTTAGAACTTTAAGATCTTCTTAGCTTTCATGATGTCCTCCCTTCTAACCTTCTTCTTGACTTCGGTGCACTTGTTGTCAGCCCAGGTATTTATAGTGATCTTCTTCATCCAGACTCTTCATGTTATTTCCATAGGGCACCTTGATTCCATTAGTTTTCACTTATTTTACTCTGTTGAAGGTAAGGATGACACATTTGTTCAGGCCACAACACTGGAAGAGATTAATATCAAGAGAGGAATCTTTCAAGGAGACTCACTATCACCACTACTGTTTGTTATTGCACCAATTCCTTTGTTAACAACACTGAACAAATCAAGCCACGGCTACCAAACATCAAAAACATCTGTCAGGCTATCACACTTTTACATAGATGATATAAAGCTGTATGGCAAATTACTGCTCAACATTGTCCATATATATAGCCAAGATATTGCAATGGAATTTGGACTGGAATTTGAACTGCTATTATTTCTAGGCACTTAGTTATCCAATCATGCAGCAGGGAGTCAAATGCCTTCTTATAATCAATCCACGCTAAATTCAAGTTGGGTCTTCCTTTTCTTGCAGCTTTCCAAAATGATCTTACCAATTAGGAGCTGATCTTTTGTTGCTCTACTGCAGGGGTGTCAAACTCGCATCATCACGGCGGTGTCATGAGATGTATCGGGACTTTTTCCCCCTTCGCTAAACCGGGCAAGGGCATGGCCAGCGCGTCACGCATCTGGCTCACGGTCCGGGAGTTTGACAGCCCTGCTCTACTGTTTCCTTTTTGCTCAGGTAGAAAGAGCTGGTTTTCAAGTAGATGTTGTTGGACTGCGTCAGTTACTACGTCAGTCAACACTTTGAAAATTGTTGGTAAACAGGTAATTAGGCCATAGTTGCTTGATGCTCTGCACCCCTTTTGTTGAATTTTGCATTATCTGGTAAGTTTTGTCAGATGTTAACCGTTAATCTTCAATTTCACCTCCTTGCAGTATGTTGTTAAACTGGTTGGCAATAAATGGGTGCAGACCAGTCATATTTTGAAATTCATCTTTACCTTTATGCTGACCAATTCTTGATTTTTCCTTGCTCTTTTCTCTACCACTTCTGCTGTTATTACAAGTTCTTTCATTTCAGCTTCTTTTTTGTTCTCATTTTTTCCTTTACCCACAAGCTGCCTTCTTGCTGTATCCCTTTGGGTAGTCACAAACAGAACTGCACTGTTTCTTGTTTGTCAGGTATTGACTGGTTCACTGAGCTGATGTGGCTGAAACTAAGTAAGGCTAGCTTTTTTCCCCATTTATCATTATTTTTTTATTGGCTGGAGTGAAAGGAATTCCTTCCCTGTCAAGGGGGGAGGAAATGGAAAGAAAGATATTTCTTCACATTCTGGGGATGGAGGTATCCATTTAACTTCAAAAATGGATTGAAAGATATATTTTTTGTATTTTTTTCCTACATTATTAGGACTGCCATGTAGCTCTCATACCCATTGACAAAACTTTCTGAGATGCCTTTAAAAGATGGCAGATGATTGGGAATGCTCCTACTGCAGCAATAAAAGTTTCTTGCCAACTATTCTATCATTTCCCCTAATGGGTTTTTCTGAAAAATGCCAGATTTAGATGTGGGAGAAGGCACGGTCTACCTTCCTGTCAAACTCTACAGGTCCATTTCATTATAAAAAGCCTCATATGGAAGTACACTTGATATGGTCACTACATCTTTAAGAAAGCGGGGGGGGAGATGGAAATCTATAGATTCCATGAAAACTGATATCCTACAAATATGGGATGAAATTTCTTCCTCATAACCACAGAAAAATAAAAGATATGCTTACCATAAAGCCCTACAATCCACCGCACTGCATATCCATAGGAACCAAGGAGAGATGACAAAAGGAGGGACGGGGAGGGCAAGTGGCAAAACGTGGTGTTGTGATGATGCAATGGA
Organism: Diadophis punctatus similis; assembly: GCA_023053685.1. Classification (NCBI taxonomy): domain Eukaryota; kingdom Metazoa; phylum Chordata; class Lepidosauria; order Squamata; family Dipsadidae; genus Diadophis; species Diadophis punctatus. The sequence continues at coordinate 263,999,294 of JALIGW010000001.1, read as the reverse complement.
AATCCATTCATGCAATGTAAAATCCACATTTTGTTATTTTGCCATGTTTGTGGCTAGGAACAGATGCATACCCAATAGTTCAGTTTGAATTCCATAATGTCAGGTGATTGCCATTGGGTCCTTGCAAAAATCCTTTGTCTGGAACTTGGCACACGATGCAATAAGATATGTTACTGTAAATCGCACAACTACAAACATATGAAGGACTGTTTCTAACCCGGCAAAAATTTGATGGTATGCATATGCAAAGTGCCACTTTGCAAAACCTGAGCTTCTTTCTCCAACACTTTGCAAAGGACTTCTTGCAACCTCCTGCTAGTTTCTCTTTACAAATGGTTCACTCCATTTCGAGGTTCCTCGTTTCTGTTGCAGCTCCAATTCTCATCTGTAATTTTTGCAAGCATCGTTTAATCAATAGAAAAATAATGACAAGGGGAGGAAACCATGTAGATCCCGGTTACTAAGAAACGGCCTGAGTGGGTTTTTCATAAATGGTACTGGCATTTTGAAAAATTTAATTGATGCAGGGAAGAAAACTTGAGCCAATGTGCAACTTGCAATCAGCAAGTTACCCTTTTTATGCCTCTTGTTGAAAGTGATTCACTCAGCGATGCAAAGATGAATTGAAGTGAGGAACTGAAAGGAAACTTTCTCAAAGTGGCTTACACAAAATTACAATTCAGAAGATAAAGGCATTGAAAAGAGTGGACAAAGTTTGTACTTCTACTTAAAACTCTGCATTGAAAAATACATTCACAGTATTTTTCACAGTCAGTTCTGCTCATTGGAATATTCAAACTATAATTAAAATACCTTTTTTTAAAACCAAACCTTCTGAAGTAAAAAGCCACACTCTGAGGGAAATGGGCAGTTAAGAAGTGTGAAGCATAAACAGAAGTCTTCAGAAAATAGTCTTTCTTAATTTGGAATCCTCCAGATCACGGGTGGGCTGCTGGGGGTTCGCAGGGGTTAGGAGAAAACTCTAGCTAAGATTCTGTCAGTTCGGAGAACCCCCAAATTCCACTCCTGGCTGGCCCCAACCATCTCACCCTTCCCCTCCCAGGAGTCCCCACATGGCCCGTTTTGGATGCAAGAAAGTGCAGGGCATGCGCAGAGGCTTGGTGAGAGCGAAAAACGGGCCTACTGGAAGTTCGGAAAGGCTGGTTTCCGACCTCCAGAGCCTGGGGAGGCCATTTTTGCCCTCCCGGAGGCTCAAAGAAAGTCTCCGGAGCCCGGGGAAGGCAAAAACGCCTCACCCTGGCCATGGTGCAGGAGGCCGGCCACGCCCACCCAGCAACCGGGCAGAGAATCCCTTGTTAAAATTTTTGAAGCCCACCCCTGCCCCAGATGTATCAAAAGATTACCAACTCCCCATGTTCCTTACCATCATTAGGTGGGAATTATTGTATCAGCAGTCTACTGTACCTGAAAAGCATGAAACTCATTAAAGAAGAATCATATCCAATACTAATGAAGTGTTTGTAAAAGCTTATGTAAAAGTATAACAAGATCAGCCCAAACACAGCAAACATATATTGTAAAAATTCTTACCAGAAAATAAGCCCCATTCAATAGAGGGAGGGGTTTTTTTCTGGCAATTGACCATACAGTGTTGAAATCAGAGAGCTTACAGTAATTGCACTTTATTTTGTGTTGGATTATAGAAGTATAAATCCATAGAATTAGATGAAGTATTTAGGCTATTGAATGGAATCCCTTACTCAGGCTAAGAATCCAAATTAAAGCACCTCTGAAAAATTGCTGTATAATTGTCACCACATCCAGTGGGGGGGGGAAGGCCCCTCTGATTTTAGGAGAAAACAAATTGACATATTTGTATCCGTCCTTATTAAATTCAGCACCTGCTATCCAATTCACTGTGATGATGGAAAGCAAGGCTTGGCTTTCTTTTTTTTGTTATAAATGAACATTGGTAAGTCTTGAAGATTTCTCTGGAAGAACATTCATATCTCATCCTTTTCCATTTAAATGTTTCAAATGTTCACCTTTGTATTCTTTGCATGATATTATAACAATCCTTGCCTTCCTTTCTGTAACAAATTAACATATATCTTTTGTACCATTTGTGATCTGGGTCCCAGTTTGCTGTTACAGCTGGACATGGCTGTATTTCATGAAAATGGTGTGCTTTTTTAACAGCTATTACAAACAGGATAATGGCATTTGGATGATGTATAGTGATGTATAGGAGGCATTATGGACCACGTTTTTCTTATACCAAAAGAAGTAAATGCTGGAAATGAAGATTTAATGAAAATATCGAAGGGTGCTGGGCCCAGCATCAAGCACTATTTGATACCTCTCTTCAGTATGTTTGGGGAACACTGTATGAGTACATGATTATTTTGGAACAGGAATGGGGCTTTGAGGCCCTGCAGATCTTTTTCAATTAATTCAACTCTAAGGCAATGGAAGTGTAGTCAATAATAATTTGAGAGAACAGAAGTTTTCCACAGAAGTTAGTATATAGGCAGGCCATTTTCTAGTGCCTTGTTTTTAGTCAGTAGGACATGTCAAAATGATGACTGATTTTAAACATCCTAATTGCATGGCTGGTAAACAATATTAGGAATGGGTTAAAGACTTATAGCAAAGATGGTGGATTGATCACTATGGAAAACTGGATGCTAGACTGTATCACCTGAACAAATAGGCTCCTTTGCATGTTTGTACCTGGTCCCTGGAGCCCTGACTTTCTTTCTCAGTCTCAGGAATACCAGGCACGGATACTGAATTCAACACCACAGATCATATTTTCTAATCTAGTTTCACTTTCATTTTTCAAGTAATAAGGCACCAATAAAGTGGTGAGTTCTACATGCGTCATTAGCATACAGTATTCCCTGAGTTCTACACGCGTCATTAGCATACAGTATTCCCTCAATCCATTCAACCTGTGGAAATGTAATTTACACAAGAAAAGGGAGAGAACAAGAATAGAGTTGCTTTAAGTTAGCAGATATGATTAGATCCTTAGACACTGAGAAAACATGAATCTTTGATTGTCACACTTAAGATATCAAACATAAAGAAATCATGGCAACCTCACATGATATCAAATCAGTTGATATCATTCAGGAAGAATGATTGTATTTTTTTGAAGGGAGGAGTGAAGAGACTGGCAAGCTTAGATTCATTGCCGGGCAGAAAGTAATGCAGAACTGATCCCCCCCCCACCTTCCCACCCAAAATCTCTGGCTGTTCCCAAGAGAATGCAGTCAATCTGACAAGATTCTTGCAAGTAAGTTAACAACAATAAAGAAGCAACTCTGATCAGCTCATGGTGTCATTCTGGTTCCTGACAATTTTTTTTTCATTAGATATGGGGACAAGGTAAGATTCCTCACACCTGGATTTTTTACTTTCTATATCACCTGACTTTGTATGTTATGATGCACGGAGAATCTCTTAATTGGGGATTTAAACACACCCTAATTCCGCTATTATTTTGTTGGAATAACATAAAAGAAATAGTTAAATATTTGGAAGAGTGAAAAGTAGTGTTGTCTACCCGAAATCACACATTAAAATATTTTACATAGGTTTACCCAAGTTTTAATCTACCCAGATGAATTTAGCTGATTTTACACATACTGATATCTTTGTAAACTCAGCAAGGTTTTAGCAGAATAGGATAGGCAGATAAATTAAAAGGTACCAGGCTCTGTGGATTTGGATTAGCTTCAATGGCATCTATTTAAGTCTGCATGCTAGTCATATGTTGGACATGCAAGTAGCCTAGGAAGTACAACAAAAGATATTTCATTTCTCTTGCCTAAAGGGCCATCCAAATCTGGAGCTGGTATAGGCGATGACTTCTTTCACATGCCAAGTTGATTTCCTACAGATGTTATCTATTTCCTTTCACTTCCACCAAATACCATTCTCTCAAATGCTCTCCTTCCTTCATATCTTGTTCTCAGGTCTGCTGCCACCCCTTTGCTATTAAAATGACAAATTGTGTTTGAAGAATAAACATACTCATCTTTTGGGAAGGGTAAAGACTGTATGGTCTTGTGAAATATTCCACGAACTGCATATGGATGTGCCAAAGCTAGAAGTAGGTAACCCTGGAGCAAAAACCCTGGAGAAAAACTATTTTTCTCAAGATCCATTTTTTAAAATTAATTGCATGCTCCTATCCTTTCTTAGTCTTAAAATGATGAAATATAATTGTGATCTGGTGAAAACTGATATCACAGATGAAGGGCAGGAGCTCCATAGAAAGCCTCAAGGGAGACCTGAATTTCAAAATCCGCACCAAAGGACACTGCCACACATTATGGAGCAGAAAAAAGTTTTTTTTTAAATAAAACAAGGCAAGGCAAGAGCAACAGTCTGGTTACTTTAGGCAGTACAATGCCTTATACCAGCCATGTGGAAATAGCTAGATGCTTCCTAACAGATGTTGACACTTTACATATTTATCCTATCTAGGTTTTCTATAGCACTGTTTCCCAACCTTGGCAACTTGAAGATATCTGGACTTCAACTCCCAGAATTCCCCAGCCAGCGAATGCTGGCTGGGGAATTCTGGGAGTTGAAGTCCAGATATCTTCAAGTTGCCAAGGTTGGGAAACACTGTTCTATAGAACAGTTTACTACAACATAAAGAGAGTCTAGCTCTTATATTGGTAGATATATATAAAGATAATTTTGGAAAAGAAGAAGACCGCCATTTATTTTTCATGGCTAATATAATGTTGTTTATGAACACAGGAAAGGATTTTATAAATTCTGCAAGTTATTGGTATCTTTTTAAAAATGTAGATGGGACAATTTTTATTCCAATCCTGGCCCGAAGATTACAGAAGTTATCTATTACCCATCCTACACAATCTGGCTTTCTGAAAGGGTGCCAAGTTTCTGATAAAATGAAGTTATTGGTAAATATTTCAGCAGCATAGTCTGAGAAATATGAAATGGCCATAATGGTCTTTTCGGTCATGGAAAAAAGCCTTCAATGTTATACAAATTAAATTTTTGGAGCAGGCGGTAGAAAAAAGGTTTTTTAAAAAAAACCCACGATTTCTGTCATTCTGCTAGAAAACTTTCTAATGGGATTATTTTCCCTCCATTAAGATTTATTGTGAAACTCATCAAGATTGTTCCTTATCTCCTCTTATATATAATTTGGAGCTGGAACCATTGGCTTGTCTTATTAGACTCTTTTGTGATATTCAAAGCATGCAGATGGCAGAAATGGAGCTGAAGTTATAGAAAATGGCTTCTATATTTTCGGCCTTTTTAAAAATTAACAAACATTTTTGTCAGATTTCTGGAAATTGTACAGCAATATGATGAATACAGTATAAGATATTCTACAGTCCAGAATCTGTTGTTTTTAATCATTTTGCTATGTCTGACTCTTGCTGACTTTATAGGCAAGCGCTCTCCATGCTATCCTGTCAAGCACAGCTTCTTTCAGTTGTTGTATGTTCAACTTTGCATTAGATTTGATGGAATATATTACCATCAATCTAATATTTTATCAAGAGGCAATGTTTCCTAAGGACCCAGGAAACTTTAGGCTTTGTCTTTTGCTTTGATTATATTATATATTTATAAATAAATATTCATAGGAAAGCACTCTTCTTGGTAGCTTTGAATATTTCAAATTATTTAACATAGATAAACAATTTATTGTTTATTAATCTGATATTACTAGATTGTTTAAAAATACCTAGCAATTTCTGGGAAAGAGCGTGAAAATATTGTGAATATCATTTTAGAAATGATCTATATTCTAAGAGGGATGTTGATGTTACTTCAGCTTAAACGTTGTAAACAAAATGGGGCTACCCTTGAAGAACGTTCGGAGACTGCAGCTAGTGTAGAATGCGGCGGCGCGTGTGGTGATGGGTGTTCCTAGATCGTAGATACACCCATGTGACACCCATCCTTTGCGAACTGCACTGGCTGCCTATAGGTCTCCGAGCGCAATTCAAGGTGTTGGTGATTACCTTTAAAGCCCTACATGGCTTAGGACCAGTTTACCTCCGAGACCGCCTTCTCCAACATACCTCCCTAAGACCGATTAGAGCCCACAGAGTTGGTCTGCTGGTGGTCCCGTCAGCCAAACAATGTCGGCTGGCGGGCCCACGAACGAAGGCCTTCTTTGTGGCAGCACCGGCTCTCTGGAATACACTACCCCCCCCCCCGAGATCCACATTATTCTCACCCTGCCAGCCTTCAGAAAAGCAGTTAAAACATGGCTTTGTCGACAGGCCTGGGGCCAATGATTTTAATACAACACCGATCATTCTTGGCCCCATGAATGATTTATATTATAGGTTTTTAAATTGTGGTTTTTAATGTTTTTTTTAAATGTTTTAATATCTATTGTTTTTAATGCTTTTTATATTTGTTGTTGCATGTGAATTTTTACTGTTGTGAGCCGCCCAGAGTCTCTGTGGAGTGGGCGGCATACAAATGCAACTAATAAAATAAATAAATAAATAAATAAATAAATAAATAAATAAATAAATAAATAAATAAATAAATAAATAAATAAATAAATAAATAAATAAATAAATGATTAAACCCCCCAGTTATAACTTCAGTATGAATTTTTTAAAATATATAATTTGGCATATTTTTTAATTTCTATATTGTATGGAACTAAATGTTATTGATTAGACTGTATATGGGCCCATATTTGACACATCCTCAATATTGGCCAACACTAGGTTCTAAGTGTGTATAGATATAAATATACACAGACACCCAGAGACACATGTATATTTGTGTGTGTATGTCTGTGTTAGCTTTTTTAATGTATCTACCTCTGAGCAGTTCAAAATTGAATAAATAAAATTATGCTTAACTTTGTGTGACTTTTGTTTTCATATTTTTAAATTAAATTTAATTTAATTTAAAAAATACTGTTTGTATCCTATCCTCCTTACGCGGGTCTATAACCATAATAAAGATTTCATTTATTTAGGTTCTAAGAATAATAGGAACTGGGTTTTATTTCCAGCATTGAGGATGATCAGACACATTTGGACACTGACGAGAAATAAATTAATATTTGATCTTTGCTTTCATTATACAATGTCCCTTTGGGTAAATTCTTTTTTTTTTTTAAATAATCTTTATTTGGTTTTTAAGCTTTAAAAAGAACATACATAATAACACACAACATCAAAGAAAAAAGAAAAAAGAAAACATTAAGAAAGGGGGGAAAAGGGAAAAGAAGGAGAAAAAAAAATACAAACACTAATACACAAAAGAAAAAAAAACAGCATTTCAATTTAACAGCTATATCTTTATGTAACTAAATCCAGTTTTGCAATCTTACTACATTGGTTGCTTTTAACCTTTATCCCTTTTACTCTTTAGTTCAAACTAATCTAAAACGTATTTATACATATTTACATTATTTTTCATATTTATATCCTCGGATTATGTGCATCGATAATAATCATTTTTATTGTTATAAAGGAGATGGTAAGGAAAGATTTTTCGGATCAAGTCTTCTTCTATGTCCATAGTTTTAAATTTTTATTTGATTGTAACCAGGAATACCATTTTGCCCATATTTCATAGAAATCAGAGTTGTCTTTTTGATGGATGTCCATCGTTAACTTGCTCATTTCTGAGCATTCTAAAATTTTCCGAATTATCATATTTGAGGAGGGAATAATATCAGATTTCCAATTTTGGGCATATAGTAGTCTAGCTGCGGTTGTTATTTGTAAAATTAAATATCTTTCTTCTTTAGTAAATTTGCTCCGGAAGATCCCCAATAAGAACATTTCTGGTTTTAATTCCATTTTCACATTTAGAATCTGTTCCAACCAAGATCTAATCTTTTTCCAAAATACTTGAACCTTGGGGCACGACCACCACATGTGGTAGTAGCTCCCTGCTTCCTTTTTACACCATTTATATATAATATATAGGCTGAAAATGGGACAGGTAACCTTAATTGCATTTATACTTAAAAGTTAATTCAATAAATTAATTCATATTATGCATATTATGCATTAATTCATTATGCAGAGGTAATGTGACACAAGAGTAGCTATATTTCTATGCAACAATCTCTATTCATAAACTGACTCTTTATGTAAGCAGCTTGCTATATCTCTAAAGCTTGAGTTGTCATATGCCCTTTGGAGAGCCAGATAAATCCAGTTATATTTTAAGAGAACCTTTTAATATCCAGAATCAGAAATATTATTTAAATATAATTGCATGCCATGTGGGAATGTTCTTTAACTAATGCTTTTTTAAAAAATAGCCGTATTTCAGCCCAACTTGCATTTTAAGTTTAAATCAATTGCGAACCTAATTTCATTTACTAGGTAAAGGCAATTTTATTTATTTATTTATTTATTTGTTTGTTTGTTTGTTTGTTTGTATTTGTATTTGTTTGCCGCCCAACTCCCAATGGGACTCTGGGTGGCTAACAGAATATGCAAATACAAAATGATAAAAAGCAGATAAAAACAATTTTAAAACTCACACGTATCCCCTTACATAGCCGGATCTAATCAATTGTAATCCTGGGATCAACGGCTATACGTCTGCTGGAAGAGCCAGGTGTTGACTGCCTTATGGAAGACCGGTAGAGTAGGGGCGGTCCGGATGTCCGGGGGCAGTGTTGTGACCCAGCACCGCAACCCCCAGAAACACACACAAACAACCGTTTGTTATTCAAACAAAAAGGGTCCTTTTACTAATGAGGTTTCTTAGTAAAAACTCAGGGGTTTTAAAAGTCCATAAACAACACAATAGTAAAGTCTCAGGGAATAATGTTCCTTTGGTACTTTGAGGGTTAAATATCAAACGTTCAAATGTTCAAAACAATACTCAGTAAGTCTCTTCTTATCTTACAAGTTGGCTGTCTTCCCGGAATAAGCCTTTCAGAAGCTGCTTTCTCCAAATACAAGATTTCCGAGCCGGACTTCAGATGCAAACAAAACTATTAATGTGCTGCAGATCATTGACGCGTTGTTCTCAGCACTGAGTGCTGATTGCGCCAGACTAATATAGGCACTGAAGGGCGTGGCCCAATTAGCCCTCAGTACTACCTCCGAGTAGACCTATGCTTACTCAGCCAGTCCTGTCTTCTGGCTGCTCTACGAGCTCTAGCATCCAGCAGAGGTTCTTCATCTCCTGATGATTCACTCTGCTGCGCAGGTGCAGAAGGTCCTGGGGAATCGTCCTGCTCTGGCACCGAGTCTTCATCACTAGCCGTCTCCGGTGCCAGGCACATAGGCTGGTACTGCTGCACCATGAGCGGCTCCACATCCTCCGGATCCTCCATCCTCTGCGCTGGACGTGGCCAAGGCACAACAGGTAGTTGGTTCCTGAGAGCCGGGGCAGCCACTGAGAAGGCCCTCCCCCGTGGGCCCGCCAGCCGACATTGTTTGGCTGACGGGACCTGGAGGATCTATGGGATCTTACCAGCCGATGGGAGTTGTGTGGCAGAAAGCGGTCTCGGAGATAACCTGGTCCTAAGCCATGTAGGGCTTTAAAGGTGATAACCAACACCTTGAATTGTGCTCGGAGACCAATAGGAAGCCAGTGCAGCTCACGGAGAATAGTTGTAGTGTGGGTGTACCTCAGTGCACCCACGATAGCTCGCGTGGCTTCATTCTGGACTAACTGTAGTCTCCGAACACTCTTCAGGGGTAGCCCGATGTAGAGCACGTTGCAGTAGTCCAACCGTGAGGTGACAAGGGCCTGACTGACTGTGAGAAGAGCCTCCCGATCCAGGTAGGGCCGTAATTGGTGCACTAGACAGACTTGTGCAAAGGTCCCCCTAGCCACAGCTGTCAAATGTTGCTCTAATTTCAGCTACTTTTGTTCACTATCTATGTCAAGTAAGAATCAGTGGTGGGTTCCTGCCGGTTCGGACCGGTTCGCCCGTACTGGTGGTGGGAATTTGCCCCCACTCACCGATCATCATTTTTAAAATGATGTCATGTCTTAAATTGTTATGTTTTATTTTACTGTTCTTACCCTTGTTGTACGCTGCCCTGAGTCCTACGGGATTGGGCGGCCTATAAAAACTTTAAATTAAATTAAATTAAATTAAATTAAATTAAATTAAATTAAATTAAATTAAATTAAATTAAATTAAATTAAACCGGCAGAGACGGCTGGCTGGCCACACATGCACAGAGGGTCATTTGCGCGATGTGATGCAGGCACGTGAGCGAGCGCACATGAGCAAACACACACTTCCGACGCGATTCGAACTGGTAGGGAAGGTAAATAGAACCCACCCCTGACTTGAATTAATGGTTTTTGTGTTTCCAGAGCTGGAGGGAGACATTTTGGAGAAAAGTACTCACCTCCTTTTAGATTTTGCTGAATATTTGTGTGTCTTTGCCACTTAATATTAAAATGTCATGTAGATCCTACTGATATGCAGTATAAAGGGAATCTGAGTGAACAAATAATAGCAAAGTGAAGAGCTGTGCCAACCTCCCTTGCTCAATCCTTTTTAATTGGTAACATCATTTAGGGTTTGGTAAATTCCCAAGGACAGTCTGTGACTCCTTACTAGTGAAATCTATGACTGGTTGTACTGAGCCAGACGTATCAGTCAAAATACCTTATTGCCTCTTGAATGGCAGCTGAGAATCAGCTATGTTCTCCTCTTTGGCCTCAAGAGTCGGAATAAGTCTGGAATACTTCCAAATTGCTGGATGTTTTTATGATTCTCTGGATAATTTTATACTGTGCACTTCTAATAACTGATGAGATCGATAGTGAAACTGCCCAAATGTAGCCATCCTATCTCCATTATGAGATTATGTCTTTCAATCAGTGCAACAGTGGAAGTTAAGAAATGAGTTTCCAGACCTGTTACATCTAAACACAGAGCTGTTGTTAAGCCCAGAACCTCTTTGATCTACGGGCCTCATGATTTTAAAACCTCTGGTCTACTTCTGGGTATGCCTTGTCTTTTTTTTCTCTCTCTCTCTTCTTAGCAAAATCTTGCCTGAAGAATTTGAAAATTTGCTGGGATTTTTTTTGGGGGGGAGTGTCATTTTGGGTGGTACATTATCCAGTGATGAGTTTTGGACTTTTTTTTCTCTGTAAAGGCCAATACTGCTATGATACAGTAGGGTGGTTGGTTTTTTTGGGAGGGGGTGTATTTCAAGTGGAAAACTATATATTTTATAAGCTTTATATGAAAAGTCTTGATGAAATAGATCATAAGGTTACTCAGCTATTCAAACACAATCCATTTTCTGCCATCTTCTCAGGGAAAAGCTATTTTTCAATGGAGTGGAGCTAAATAATTTATACATGTAAAAAGTTGGCTCCCTGACTTGGAGAGGAACGGTTAAGCTTCAATGCATATATGAGAGTAAGCCAAGGAATTCTTACTACTATCACAAAGAAAATTATAATAAAATGGCCTTCTTTTCAAGTGAATAAAAAAGGAATAAATGCACAAATGGGTGACTCAGTTGAAAGGAGATTCACTTCTGAAAAATATGGGAGATCTGAAAAAAATTCAGTTTCAAAGGACCATAACTGGCATTGCATTCTTAAATGTTATTGCATCTTGGACAAGGCTGGTGAGTGGGGCAGTCTGAATGATATGAGGGGCACTCTGATACTGCTGTGAAAAAAGCTAGTCACTTCTGCAAATTCTAAATAGAATGACTGGGGGGAAATTGGAAATGTGTGGCTTAAGACTTCAAAATTGTACTATGTGTTTTTTTACGCTGATTTCCTAAAGTGGCTGCAATATGCTGATGGGAATGATGTAGCCAGAACGCTTTGTGCATGTGCAGAGGGTAAAAGAACTCAAACGGCAGTGACCTGGCGGGTGGGCGGAGCGCTGCGCTACCTGCGCGATCGGCTTACCGACGACAGACAGGTAAAAGCGAACTGGAAGCATTTCACCCCTGCATCAGACTTAACATTTTTCAGGACTTCACAACTTGCTATTATAAATATTACAGGAGGGCACATTTTACTCGTCACATTCATGAAAGGGAGATTGAATTAATGTTTTTTTTTTATTTTGTGCCTGTGCACAAACATCTACCCTCCCCAACCTGCTGTCCTCTTAGCTAGGAGTGTGTGGATTTATAGTCACAACACATCTAGAGGAATTGCTGATATATTCACTAGGATAGACCACATGGATATCCTTAACCTAAATAGATGTTATTTCTGAATTAACATGCTGCTTTTACATTTTTTTCACGATTAAAGTTTATCTCAGAGTTGGTGTCTCCCCAGGATAAGACTCATTGAAATGTGAACAATTACAACACAATCAGAACTTTTAACAAAGTACCAAATTATGTTTCCCAATAATATTTAAAAATATTTACAGAAGATGATCAAAAACAGAATGCTTTTCTGCTAATGGTAATTAGAATTTGTAATTTCATAAACAGCGGAAATGATATATTTGCTCAAATAAAAATACAGCTTATGCTACAGCTTATGGACAGCTTATGCTACAAAGTGCTCATGTGTTCAAAGAAAGTTCTAATATAATACTAGAAGTGCTTTTCCATTAACCCTTATCATCAGGAGGGGAAATTATACTCAGATTTTAATCTCTGTAAACTGCATTAAGCAAATGACACTTTATCCAAGAATCAGAACATTAAAGCATAGATGTTTGGGGCATTTGAATCCAAGGAAGAGATGGAGAGACTGCATTCTGACACTGAACTGGTACCAGCATGATCTAAACTCGAAGGTTAAGCTTCAATATTGACAGGCACTTAGAAATAGAAATATTTTAATAATCAGTCCCAAGCAGTAATTTTTACTATTCCATAGTAATGAACTGTTTTGTTTTTCCAATTCATTAGCTAAAACAAATGTCACTTTAGGTCACTGAAGGATACGTGACATTTGGGGTATGTGTGGGCATATTTGGCATTAAAAAAGCATTCTTGATAAGATTGAAAGGGGTGGAAGGATGACTATGTGAAACTGGCAATTGTGGAGGTGCACAATTAAGCTCCCACTGCTCTTTTCTCTCAGACATGAGGAAGATAAAAGGCATGGAGGGGAAAACACATTCAGAGAGATAGGGAAGCAAACAGATGAAAAGGTGGATAAAGATAGAGGGACTAATACTGTATGTACATATGAAAGCAGTAACAATAATGATAGAGGAGAGGCAAAGAGAGGTAGGCAAATATAACTTTTCCCTTCCATACAAATAATTAGAGAAAACAGTTCTACTGATATAAAAAGGAGAGGGAAAACTTCCAAACACAGCTAGAAGGTTATGGAAACCTACCTGCTCCATTACCTCCAAGCATTCTATGTTGGGACTGAGTTACTGCTCTTCTCTACTCTCTTTACAGAAAAAAATCTCTGATACAATTTCATCTATTAACTTGGACAGAATAACTTTTTTTAAATAAGTGGGAAGGGCATGGCAGGTTATATTTAATCAAGAATCCTACCACCTAAATGATGCAGATGGGGGCTTCACTTGATTTTGGGCAAGATAGGGCAATTTAAAAAAAAAAACTTAATGAAAATCTATCAATTTATTCCATAGTTACATATTGGGAAGGGAAAAGAACCATCACTGCTGAAAATCAGCCAGTGATAAAACCCACTTCTCACAAGAAACCCTGACACATTCAAGGATGAATTTCTATCTTGTCCCGCCCATCAGGTTTTTTACCCTGATGGATAGAAATGGTCTCACTGATGTTTCTGTGCAGTGATGGGGGAAAGCCAACCCAGGCCAACTACATAAGAGGTTATTAAAACCATTTTTTGCTATATTCATACAAAATCAGAACAGCAGCATTCCTGAAGTTGGTGTTGGATCTCCATTTTCATGATTTTCAATCTTTGGCAATGCTGACTAAGTACTATAGAAGCTGGAATCCAATAAAGCTTGATGGTACTAGTTTGGAGAATATTGGTTCTTCCATAATGATCCAATGGTATTTATCTTTTTAATAATTTGAACAATGCCAATCTATATTACTTCAATGTACAGCAAAAAAAAAAATAACACATCAGAAATAGAAAAGATTTTCTCAACACCATACTTGTAAGAGAAGATGCCGGGTCTTGGCTCTCTGCCAAACAAGGAATCAATAGACACAGACAGCCCAGTACTAGTCAAGGATACTAAAATATTCTGTATGAAATGAAATTTCAGAGCTTTCTCAAGAAAAGAATAGAAATATATTCCATTCAACAAAGTCGTCTTAATTTTAAAATCATATTACTTGTAGCACTCCAACCATTCATTTTTTAATTTATTTTTTGTTATCAAAGACAATGTCCAGAAACAGTACTAAAGAATCAGTTCATGGCATAGTTTTACAAAAATTTCTACCAGACAATTATTGTATAGTTGGATGTATTTTTTAATTAATGATGAGGTGAATTAATCAATGAAATTGCTAGCAAAAAATCCTGTAAAGAAATATGTATTCTGATTGTTTAAATCTGTTGGTTGGAGCATGTTGAGTGGTCATAACATCATCAGTGAAAGGCAAGCATAATTCTTGCCCATCAGGAGAACGAGACATGGCTCTTCTAAAATGTCACTGATCTTTCAGAAACAGGCACCATATTTTATATTCTGCACATACAAAATATGTTCATGTCACTTAAATTACATAATGCAGCAGTGTTAAAAGTCTTATAGTTTATTAATGGCAAAGAACTGAGCCCAAAATTCATATATGATTCATGGGAGGAACATATTCTCAGAAAGACAAAGAGTATAAAACAACAGTTCCTGTTGAATGTGTATCAATGTGCATGTGTGCAGTGTGCATATAACAAAGTTCAAACAGTGCCCTATCAAATTGTTCCAAGCTCTGCATCCAGTCTGAACAGTAAAAGGCTTTCATTTTAACCATATGTTAAATTGCAAATTCACATCCTACAAAAGTCAACAATATGGTTGGTTGTAATAGTTCAAAGTAAAAGTTGCTATGAATTATTTTGCTTGCCTTTATTTGTCAGCCTCTTCATATATGGGATACTTGACTGTCTCAATTTTCTCTTTTACTTTATAGGAAGGGTATAAACCTGTTCTCCCTAATTTTCTATTGATGCCTTTGGAATAGCCATCCCAGTGGTTTCCAGCAACACCAATTATATCTCCAGCTTCCATAGGAATTTCATCAGCAGTTCGAGGATGATGAGCATAAATTGCAATCTGGTTGTGGGCGTTCTGCCCCCCAAAATAATAAATATCATCCAAAGAATGAAAATAGGCAGATGCATCAGGATGTAATGTCTGCATGATTTCATAAGCAACTCGACAAACCTAGAAAAATAAAGAAAAAATATTATCAGGTTGGTATTATTTAGCATCTGCCCATTGATTAAACATATCTAAAATAAATGTATATTATTAGACTTTTCTTGTGTTTATTCTTAACACATATTCAATAATATAATGGAATTCAACTCTCCTTACTCTTTTACAGGTGGCCCTCGACTTGCAACCGTTTATTTAGTGACCATTTGAAGTTACAATGGCACTGAAAAAAGCGACTTATGACTGTTTTTTATGCCTATGACTGTTGCAGCATCCCCATGGGCACACGGTCAAAATTTGGGCGCTTGGCAATTGGCATGTATTTACGACGTTTGCCATATCCTGGGATCATGTGATCACCTTTTGCAACGTTATGACAAGCAAAGTCAATGGGGAAGCCAGATTCATTAACAACCATGTTGCTAACTGAACAATTGCAATGATTCACTCAACAACTGTGGCAAGAAAGGTGGGACAAAACTCACTTAACAACTGTATTATTAAACAGTGGAAATTTTGGGCTCAATTGTGGTTGAGGATGGTCTTAAATATAGGTAGTCCTTGACTTACAACCTCAATTGTGACCAACATTTCTGTTACTAAGTGAGACATTTGTTAAGTGAATTCTGCCCCATTTTATGACCCTTCTTGCTACAATTGTTAAGTGAATCACTGCAGTTTTTAAGTTAGTAATGCAATTGTTAAATGAATCTGGCTTCCCCATTGACTTTGCTTGTCAGGTCACAAAAGGTGATCACATGACCCTGGGACACTGCAACCGTCATAAATATGAGTCAATTGCCAAGCATCCGAATTTTGATCAGGTGACCATGGGGATGCTGCAATGGCTGTAAATGTGAAAAGTGGTCATAAGTAAATGTGAAAAGTGGTCATAAGTAACTTTTTCCAGTGCCATTGTAACTTTGAACAGTCACTAAATGAACTATTGTAAGTTGAGAACTACCTGTACTGGTTGGGAAAGTGTGGGAATTGAAGTTCATATCTTAAAATTGCTGATGTTGAGAAACACTGCTCTACATAAAAAGGCCTCTCTTTCCCTAACTCTACTTTGAAGGGTCTCGACGGTCTCGACTCTTGTACTGCTATTGGAGCAAGATGGAATCTGGGAAGAGAGAGTGAGGCTGACTATGCGCACCTCTCCCTCACTTTAATCCAATTCACGCACAAGTCTTGACATCCCCCCCAATTCCCGTGAAAAGTCCTGTGGCAATGGGCGAGCGACAAAACAGCAGGTGTGGATACACTGAGAACTGTAGCTGCGGACCTGCACACAGGCAACTCAGGTCTATGATAGATGTCAAGGTCCTCTTCGAATACGATGGACGAACATCAAACTTTGAAGTAAAGTTTGTAATGGATTCTAATGAGGTGATTTTCTTTGCCCTGCTTAAGTAACAGCTCTAGATGTTTATTCCTCTTCAGGATCATGGGAAAGAGAAAATAGGTTAAAATTCTTCTGATTGCTGTCATCTTTATTGAATCATGCACCTACTCTATTTTAATTGTAAAATTTTAGGCTGATCTGAAGTCTACCACCTACTGTTTGAGGAACCCATGCTGCCAGCCCATCTTTCAGCCAGTTTACACTGTACCATAATACATGAAAACAACATTTGGCTGTTTTTGAGCAGATCCAAACTATATATTTTTTTCTGATACCATATTAAGGTACAGAGCAAGTTTGGTCTACTGGTTAAGTGCAGATATCGGGCCTTGGGAGACCATGAGTTCTAGTCCTGCCTTAGATACAAAGCCAGCTGGGTGACTTTGGACTAGTCATCCACTGTCAACCCTAGGAAGGAGACAATGGCAAACCAGTTCCAAAAAGCCTTGTCAAGAAAACTGCAAGGATTAGTCCAGGCAGTCACCAGGACTCAAAAAGTTAATTTAAAGGCATGTGCGCGCACACCACACAAACACATACATGTGTGGGTATGATGGAATTTAAAGGCAGGATCCAGAACAGAGAAAGAGATCTGATTGTGCAGTAGGACTTTTCTCATTTCCCCCCTAACTATGCTTGTTTTATTCCTGATGCTTGAGGATCAAAGGATTTTCTACTAGGATGTAGCACTAGTGAGTTTTCACTGTTTCTAATAGATTATTTAAGCATACTGTCCAGAAATAATGCAAAACAACAAAAACCCCATATGTTATTCCTGAGTGAGAGTATTAAGGTTTTAAAAGTCAGAAAAAAAAGAATCAAGAAATACATCATTTCTGCAGGAAGTTAATTGATATTGTGCCAGAGACCGTGATAGATGGGGAACATCTTCTTGCTGTTAAGGAAGTTTTAAATCTATTATATTACAATTGTTACAATAAAGCATTTGTCATTGGGTCTACAGAAAATTGTTCAACAAAGCAAGAATACATATTTGATTTAGGAAATCAAATATGTATTCTAGCTTTGTTGAAAGAAAAACTGGAAGTCTGGCTAAGATTGAAAACTCATACAGAGGAAGACTAAGAGTTGGGAAGATAGGAAGAAAACCCAGAACACAGTGAACTAAAGAGCTAGGAACTAAGAGACAAGGAGGCTGAAAGAAAGACAGAATTGAATCAAGAGTGCTCAGTCCACCCCAGCAAACAAGATATAAACCTGCTATCAACTATTTTGGCAATAATACTTCTATAATGTTCACAATGAATCATTATTTTTCAAAAGATAAAATGTTTAAATAATGTGTTTATACTCAATTTAATTGAAATTTGATAAATAAATAAAAAAATAAAAACTGGCATTTCAAAACAGATATGTAATTGTCCTGTAGATAAAAAAAATCAGTAGTTGGTGTGATGACTATGCTTCAGAATGTATTCCTTTTAAGAACAAAATCAATACATTGTTTGGTAATATAGTACAGTTTTATTTAGTGTACTTAGAGATATCTGGGACTAGCGAACACAATGTTTCTAGCATATCATCCATAGTATTCAATAAAGGAAACACTTCTATATTGTTATCATCTGGAGTTGGGTAATACGCTTTTAAGAGCCAAGGTGGCGCAGTGGTTAAAGTGCAGCACTGCAATTCAGCAGTTCAAATCTCAGCAGGCTCAAGGTTGACTCAGCCTTCCATCCTTCCGAGGTAGGTAAAATGAGGACCCAGATTGTTGGGGGCAATATGCTGAACTCTGTAAACTGCTTAGAGAGGGCTGTAAAGCACTATGAAGCGGTATATAAGTCTAAGTGCTATTGCTATTGCTAAGAGACACATAATCCATTAATAAAAATCATGCCTTTAGTACTTCAGATTCAAAAGTAAAAAGTGCTTCACAATTCAAATGTAATACTTGACTGCAGCTCCCTTTACCAGATTCATGGATTTCTCAGGGAAATATATATTTGGTTTTAAGAAAGTGTAGCCACATTCATGGTCTGAAGCATATTTTTGTCCTTGATTCTGAAACATCAATCAAATAATATCTAAAGCAGGGGTGAAATTCAAAATTCTTCCCTACCGGTTCTGTGGGCGTGGCTTGGTGGGCATGGCAGGAGAAGGATATTGCAAAATCCCCATTCCCTCCCCACTCTGGGGTCAGCCAGAGGTGGTATTTGCCGGTTTTCCGAACTACTCAAACTTTCCGCTACTGGTTCTCCAGAACCTGTCAGAACCTGCTGAATTTCACCCCTGAACTTAAGGCCTCTAAACTAGTAGCCATTACTAATAGTTAAACTATTAGCCATTTTGTAGCAATACCGCAGATATAAAATGCATTAAGAAATATTTCGTTTTGTTTGTTTGTCCCAAACAAACAAAATAACAGAGGTTTACTGATGTTAAAATATTAAAATTCTACTTATTCTTTCCAATTTCCATGATTAGTTGGGAAAAGAACCTTTCAACTGATTTACATTTATTTGCAAAGGATATGTTTTCTTGTTAACTTCTACACAGAATGTTTAAAATACTGATTTATTGGTAATTCTATTATGTATTACTATTATTAATTTAAAACTATCTCGTAAGCCTCTGGTATTTTAAATGTGTGTGCGCTATGGATTTCTAATTTGCCTCAAGTTTTGGAACAGGAATTAGCTTACCTGTGAAGAAAAAGTGCACACAAGGAAGTCTGCCTGAGACAAGAAGTGTATATCCAAAATAACACCCCGCAGAGAGTTTTCAGTGTATCGATTATGAAGACCTGCTGACCATGATATGGAATTGTCACTTATGAATTCATAGTTTGGGTATCTGAAAAAAAAAGTATGACAACATCACACTTTTGTTTTCTTTTGGGAACAGTGTAATATCTCTGCACAATTTATGAATTAAGTCTGCATTCTTTGTTCTGAACTGGCACTTAGGAATAATAAGGAAGACCATATAAGTTATTGGTACGAATTTTACTAACAAATGGAAAACTGACTGTATTTCGTAAGAAGTAAGAACTACTTGTATCTGAAGCTTTTTATACCATCAATCTTGGCAGCCTTTTATACAATCAATCATGGTACCTTTCTGCTGAAAGAGCTAACTACAGCTGTATACCATTAATATGCATATTAGATGCTACTTGTCATTTACCAGCAAGGAAACAATCAGTACAATAACATGGATGGGGGGGGGGAACCCTGAAATTAAATCCAGAAAAGGAAAAGCCTTTGGTCAACAGGAAACTGGATGCAGGCACTGCAACTAAGTGTGTTCTTTATAGGTTTGCCCTTCCTCCATAAGGGCACTGGGAATAAAGGAGACTTTTAAAGTTGAAAACTATGCTTCCTCAACTTCTATAAAGAGAGAATGCAAAGATGAATCCGCAAGAAATTGAGTAGAAATATAAAACCCAGTAATTAACAGTCAAACTACTCAGATGAACTTATTGTGGACGAAAGTATCTGAAGATAACTCTCCTCAAACTAAAAGAAAATAATGTAATTTATCCCAATGGCTTCCTTCCAAACAGGAAGTAAAATGGTAACAATGTCCAAATATGGATTAATTGGAAATCGCAGTAAGAGTATAGCAAATTGTTCTGCCAAGTAGTGTAAGAGCAGAAAAAGGACTAGTTAATTCAGCTCTTGGTTCAATTTTCTCTCTTGCATTATATCCTAGTATTCCTAATATTTTCCCAGCAGTTTTCATCTTGAGTAGCCACTAACTTTTCTTACATCTGCATCTAGGGATAAATAGTTGGTTTTTTTTATCCTTCTTGAGTAGGAACCATTAAGTAGAAAATCAGGGCTATAAGTCTGATTTTTCCTTACAAGTTTAATGTGTAACTGAAAATCACTAAGTGGTTTACATTGTGATGCATCAATTGAAGTTGCAGAATGATGGGGGCCAATGGTTTTTATAAGTGTGATTGAGATAGAGATAGGATTCCAGCAAAAATTAAACATAATGAACTGGATTGAGAAGACAAATAAACTTTTCATGTCAGGGAAGATGTATTTTTGTGGTCCAATTCTCCAGTGGAAAAATTTTACACCATGGGAGCAAGAACGTGGAGGAAATTTTTAATGTAAATAATGATATTTTCTCTACCCTCAATCCTAAACCCAAAAAACGTTTGGATATGATTTCAAATAATGTTGAGATAAATTTACTGAAATTTGGAAAAGTCCTGAAACAAGACGGTAACATTGAATAAACCATATTGTTTAAATATAGATCTGCATCACACAAAACCACTTTTGCAGCAACTGTGAACCAGGATGCCTTACTTGGATTTTGCCTCTTGCAATAGCGAAGGATCATCTGTAGCCAAATAGACTCGCTTTTTGTCAATATGCTTTCTCCGGGAAAGAAGTTGGAAACGTTCTTCAACATGTGTCATGTATTCTTCAATTGGATGAAATGCTGCTTCTGTTCCCACTTTGTCTGTTCTACGGACGTGAATACTGAAAAATAACAAGGAAACTTGGCATTTCTCTTAGACAACTCTTATTAACTCAGAACAGAGTCTGTGGCAATTCAAGGACCCTCTCCTGTAAGAGTCAGGAGGCCCTAAGGTTTAGAGAACTGCCAAAAATCTTTCCTTTCCTCAACCAGCAAGATGTGAGTAACAACTCAATCTAGACGACTCCTTTTGAAAGAATAAAATTCCATAGACTGTTCTGTGTATGGGTCTGCATGTATCTGCATTTTAAAAAAACCCCAGATATCTCAAACGTTCATATTAAGAAAATGCATTTTTTTAATCTCTTAGGATGGTAAAAGTTCATTCTAAGATAAAAGGCAGATGTAAACAATTGTACTTCATTATGTCAGACAGTTTATACCAAACACATGGAAATATTACAGTCAGAAAACTTTTAGGTAAGCAAACTTAAATGAGAAATGTAATTGAAATGTGTAAGTTTCAAAAACTCTCTTCTCTCACTGCAATATCAGAATTGAAAACATGAGAACCCCAAATAAAATGGATTAGGTTAGGTTGTAAAGAAAATATTTATTCATATATAAAAATAATCAATTTGTGAAATTCATTGCTGCAAGATAGATTAATTGCTATAGTTTATAAGATTATTTTGACTTATTTTAAAAAACAAATATTTTTAATTTATTTATTAGATTTATGTGCAGCTCCATCTCATCCATAGGTGACTCTATTTCAATTATGTTGAAAATGACAGCTCTTTTTACAAGTGGAAGAGAAAATGTAGCCGTTCAGGGATATATTTCCCAGAAAATTTAGTGGAGTCAAGAAAATTAAAGAAATATTCAATCTAGGGAAGGGGTCAGCAACCCGCGGCTCTTTGGGCCCTCTCCTGTGGCTCCCTGTCCCATCACTGGCTAGCCCCTCCTCTCACCCGCCCCTCCTTCACCTGGACTGAGAAGGTAAGGGCGACGGCGGAAATAGAGAAGCGGCGGGGCTGATTCTCCAGGGCTGGTTGAGGAACGGTCGCCACCCCTGGCAGAGGCTTCTCTTTGGGTGACCCTCCTCCCCCTCTCGTGACTCCCTGGCTGATTGTGGCAGGGCTAGGAGAGTGCGCACACGTGGAGAAACTCTCCTCAAGTGAGCGCCAAAGCGCAGCAAAGGCACGTGCAGAGGGCGGGCGGCCACTCACTTAAGGAGGGTCTTTGGATGCGGCTTCTCTCCTGCCCTAAGGATCTGGCCATCGCCTTGCCATGTCCACCCCCCCGCAGCTCTTCAGCCAAGCGGGGAGGGCGTAAGCTCCAGCCCGAAGCGGCAGGAAGCGAAGGCTGCCTTCACTCCTGCACTAAGGCTCCAGAGACCCTCCCCCCTCCTTCTCTCCTTCTCCTCTCATGCGGGGGGGGGGCACGGCAAGGCGATGGCCGGATCCTTAGTGCAGGAGAGAAGCCGTGTCCAAAGACCCTCCTTAAGCGAGATGCCGGCTGTCCTCCGCGCGTGCCTTTGCTGCACTTTGGCGCTCACTTGAGGAGGGTCTTTGGACGCGGCTTCTCTCCTGCCCTAAGGATCCGGCCATCGCCTTGCCGTGCCCCCGCCACAGGCAGCTCCGCCACAGGCAGCCAGGGAGTAGCAAGAGGGGGAGAAGGGTCACCCGAAGGGAAGCCTCCGCTGGGGGTAACGATCATTCCTCAGCAGAGAGAGAAAGAAGGGGAGAGAAATGGGAGAAAGAGAGAGATGATGGAGGGAGAGAGAAAGAGAGTAATGAGAGGGGGAGGGAGAAAGAGAGATGGGAAAGGGAGAGAGAAAGAAAGATGGGAGGGGGGATGAAGGGAGAGAGAGAGAGAGGTGGGGAGAGGGAGAGAAAGATGGGAGGGAGGGAGAGAGATGAGAGAGGGAGAGAAAGAGAGATGGAAAAGAGAGAGAGAGAGATATATACAGTATATACCTGTTTCCCATAGAAAAGAAAACATAGAGAGCCACAAAACCTGGGTAGGCGTGGCTGGGGGGGTCATGTGACTTGGTGGGAGTGAATGACATAGAGTTGGCCACACCCACCCAGGTTTCGTGGCTCCCAGTGTTTTGTTTTCTCTGGGAAATGGGTCCAAATGACACTTTGAGTGTTTAAGGTTTAAAAGTTTCTTTATTCCCAAATAGCATTGATATGAAAAAGAAAATACTGAAATAAGGTAAATTTGAGGAAAATTGTGTTTTCTCAAAAATAAATCCTACTGATTTCAATCGAAATAAACATGAGTGGGTTTATGACAGTCTTAATAATCTAATAAAACACTTACCCAACAATTGGATGTTTAAAACCAAGTTTTCTTGTGGCTTCTTCAATCTCTTTTTCTAACAAAGGCTGTGGACGAATCAAGTATTTGACAAACTGTGAGACCCACCATACTGGAGGATCCCCATGGACGCGAATTAGTCTATCAGCCAGATCTTCTGGAATTGCCAATGGCAAATATGGAGGCCGTGGATGTAGACTGTCAACTATAGGCAATTCTATAACTTGAACATTTTTGTCATTCATTTCACCTGAAAAAGATATGGTTATGATAAAATATTTCAAAAATAGGAGGTTTTACCAATTTTATTAAAAATATAGAAAATACATTGTTTTTAAATATAATTTGTAGCTTTCTAACTGTGATTGAGTATCCATTTCAATTATTGTTTTGAATGCAGCAACTGCACAAATTCAAGAGTTACCAATAGACTGAACAGAAATTTTACATTAGTTATATCCAACCCACAATCTTGGACAGCTAGTAATGAGCCCCCACAAGATAATAAAATTATTTAAAAATAAAGGAAGTTTGACTGTTATATACATTAACTATATTATATGCATCCAAGACAATTCCTCTTCACTCAATATGGCCCAGGCAAGTCAAAAGGTTGGACAACCATACTTTAGATTCATTTGAAAGAAATATCATGGATTGATAAAAATGAATTGCCAGTCACTAATTCACCTCTGCCCACTACAGGTAGTCCTCAACTTACCACCGGTCGTTTAATGATGATTTGGAATTACAACAGACTGGAAAAGTGACTTATAACTCATTCTTAAAATTGCAATACTTGCACCACCTCCATGGTCACATGATTATAATTTGAGCGCTTGGCAAGCAGCTTGCATTTATGGCCAGTTGCAACACCCTATAATCACGTGATTGAGATCTGCAACCTATGCAGGCAGCTTATGACAAACAAAGTCAATGGGGGAACCCAGATTCATTAACAACCATGTGATTTACTTAATGACCATGGTAAAAATAATCATAAAATCAGGTCTGGTCACATGATGATGATTTACTTAATGACTGCATTGCTTAGCAAACAAAATTCCAGTCCCAATTGTGGTTGTAAATCGAGTACTAGTTGTACATAAAGTATTAAAATGCATGAAATATCTATAAAAATATAGCTAGGAAAAAGCTAAAGCTTGTAACAACACAACTTGAATTATGTTCCTTAAATTCTAGTATTTGTTGATAAAACTTTCATAACACATACCGGTATATGCTGTTATTTTTACATCAAACAGAGAATCGTTTATTCTAGCTTTTGCAAAGTTTGGGTGCAATAAACAAGCCTCATGATACTGGATACATTTCAAGAAAGGTGTGTGTGTGTGTGTGTGTGTGTGTGTGTGTGTGTGTGTGTGTGTGTGTGTGTGTGAGAGAGAGAGAGAGAGAGAGAGAGAGAGAGAGAGAGAGAGAGAGAGAGAGAGAGAGAGAGAGAGAGAGAGAGAGAGAGAGAGAGAGAGAGAGAGAGAGAGAGAGAAATAAGAAACAGAGTAAGGAATTGAGGAGTAAAGATAGTAGAAATTCTCAGCATTTTCCCCATTCTCTTCCCAATTTCTCTACCTAAATATATGCATGAATTTACTGACATACTTTCTTCCATTCCCTTTCTGTGTTTCTATCATATATAAAATTTGCTAAGTGCAAAGTGAGAAAACCTGAAGGAGGATTTTACTAAATTAGGATCAAAGACCCAAAAAGTTAAATACAGATTTAAAGTAAAAGTTAAATCTCCCTTCCTTCCCAAAAGCATTGACAAAAATGGTTTGTCAATAGTCCCCCCCCCCCCCACAATGTTGTGACTTGGTAATCTAGTTTACAGCCCTGGGATTTCCTGCTAGATTCCAATTCAAGTATAATTCAGGTCTGCATCGGTTTACCTTTTCAAGATAAATCAAGGTCAGCTGGATACTGCAACTGGTTGTGACCAGGCTTAGAAAATCTATCTATCTATATAAAAGTCAAATACCACTCACTCATCACGAAATCTCTAGAACTCTAAAGCCTACAAACTTGAAACTTGGCATGTATGTTCCTCTTGGCTTCTAGGTGCTCGCTAAGAAAGGATTTTTGGAAATGACCATCAGATCATTAGTATTTCTTATACAGCATTATATTAATTAACACACTCTGATGCTAAGGAGTTAGTTGTTCTACTAGTAACTAATAAAATCAATGAGGCTTAAATTAGACATGATTCACTAAGAGACGTGCATAAGTGCACCAGCGTCCCTACCGTCCCTGTGCTAATGTTCCCTCTTATCAGTACCCATCTTATGTATATAAATAATGTTATATCTATGTATACTACCAACATGTACTTGACAAAAATAAATAAATAAATAAATAAATGATTCACTTGATGTTAGTGCTTTTTCAGCAGGATTAATCCTATATCCAACTGAATATACTTGCTCTTATCTTAAGTAAAGCATCAGTTTAATATTGTAATTTTAATTAAGACACACATGGAAATTCAAAGCACTTCTCAATTCATAAATGCATTTTAAAAAGGAGAAAATCTATGAACAGAACTGTCACAATGAGGAGAGATACAATTACAGTAACCTCACTTCTTCAATTCCAGTTTGGATTATAATAGGAACTGTCTTCCATTATTTCTCCAAATTTACTTGATAATCTGAACACATAATCTTTATCTAGAAGGTTCTATATTGTTGATGCTTGGAGACTGCAATGGTCTATAAATAATAATAATCTCAAAAAATAATCTTCTACTACTACTACTACTACTACTACTACTACTACTACTACTACTACTACTACTACTAATAATAATAATAATAATAATAATAATAATAATAATAATAATAATAATAATAATAATAATAATAATCTAGAAACAGATATTCTGAGAAACTGCATTCCCAAACCATGAGCAACATTTGCCTCATTTCCTGAAAGGGGGGAGTTAAGGAATAAAATAAATACTTTAAACCTTTTACGCTTACAGACACTTTTTCAAACCGAAAGCGATAACCAACCCTTGAGCAGTATGCCAAAAGCTACATTCCAAAAGATAGGCAGGACACAGATATCAATTAAATTTGATAGAATCTAATATAAATTGTAAATTAAATTTGATTAAATAAAATTTAATAATATTTTCTTTGTATTTTCCTCTTTTGTCACATTATAAAGTACACAGTTGAAGCAATGTCTGTCACCAAAGCCTTTTAGCAGCCACAGGTAACTGTAGAGCCTTAGACCAATTGTCCATGGCATAGGATGAAATTGATGGGACTGTGAGATGAATCTGGTCCTTACCTACTTTCTGTTAATTTGCAATTTTCACCAATTAACTTCAACACTGCAAACAGATATCTCTTTCATTGCATCTTCCTTTGTTTTTACCTTTCTCTCAAAAGAGACTGAACAGAGGAATGACACAGTAGCTGTTATTAATATATTAATATATCTACCTCCGGCTAGACTGACAAAATGTATCCAAATACATCAGCAAAGTGTTGGAAGTGCAAACGGAATCTGGTGGATGTGCCCAGAAGTGAGAAAATTTTGGAAAAAGATCCAGAAATGGATAAAAGAAATTACACAACAATCTGTTGATCTCAAACCAGAACTGTTTTTGCTGAGAATTATAAAAGGGAAAATAAACAAAAGTAGCTAATATCTTATTCTGAATATAATAACGGCAGCCAGAATCACTTACGCTCAATATTGGAAAAATGAAAAGGTTCCTCCAAGCTCAGCAATAATTACAAAAATATTCAATTGAGCAGAAATGAGTAAATTGACTATTGAATAACAAGATAAGGAAGAAACGGAACTTTATAAGATTTGGGAAAAATGGTACAATTGGTTAGAATACAAAAACCAAATGAAACAATAAGTGAGAAATATAAAAATGAAATATAAGAAGACAGGTAGCTAGATCCTCATGGACAATTAAGATGACGGAACCATAAATAGGATAAAATTAAGGAAATATTTTAAGATAGTTAAGTCAAAGAACCAATGGTACCATCGATATAACAGTACGCAACACTACAAAAATATTAATACTAATGTTTTATGTTTTTATTTTATGTTAGTCTATGTATTATGTGTTGATGTTATGTAGAGTTAGATGTATGTTTGAACTGTATATGTATGTATTTGTTTCTTTTTAAAACCATTTAATAAAGATTATTTTTATAATTATACTGATTAATTATACCAAACTTATACATAATATAATTAACACAATTAAATATAATAAAATAATGCTAAGCAAAATTCTATAACATTTCACCATCAATCATCCATTTTCTTTTGAGCTCTCAAATATTCCATTCTTATAGATGTTTCCCTTCCACCCCCAAACTCTTAGCTTTTTCTTTTTCTTTCTTTTATTTTTGTACCAATAACTTCTTTTTCCCCAAACTCCCTTTCTTCCTTTTGAGTATATTATTTGTGTAGGTCTACTCTCAATTCCTCTTAATCTCTTCTCCCTGTTACCACCTTCCTTTTTAAATTGTTTCCTCTGATACCAATATTTCCCTCTTGCTTTTTTCAATGATCCCAGTGTAATCATTGTAAATTCCAGTATAATCAGTCTGTCTTTTATTTTCAATTTCATTTTCATTTTTCTTGTCACTGTAAATCCCAGTGTAATCATCCATCTGCGTTTTCTCTTCAGTTCTCTTTTCATCTTTGCAATCTTCTTGCTCTTCATTTTCTTCTTTTTCATTTTCTGCCATTGTTGTTTCTAAGTGTTCTTTATGATCCAACTTCTTTTCTGTTTTCTTTCCACTTCCAATGTCCAAAAAAGTTTTTAAAATCTTCATAGATGTATTTTAACATCGCAGCCAATTCCTCATAAACACATGCCTCCATATTGCCAAGTTCACAATTCACAAAGTTCACAAATTTTGTTATTAAATCTCAAGTCCATATAGTATTTTTATGTTTCAATCCAGTCCAGTTTACAAAGTTCACAACTTTTTTTATTTAAATCTCAAGTCCATATAGTCTTTTTATGTTTCAATCCAGTCCAGTTTACAAAGTTCACAACTTTTTTTATTTAAATCTCAAGTTCATATAGTCTCTTTATATTGCAATCCAATCCAGTCCAATTCAAACCTCTTATCTTCTGTCACCAAAACATTATTCCATCAGACAGAATAACAAGTTCTTTCAGCCTCTTAAATATTTTCTTCCAATCAAGGTCAGTCTCCAGTTGTTAGCATAAACATGCTTTCACAGCCTATTGTAATATTTTCTTTTAACCAGCAGATGGCAATATCAATTCCCGATATAACAAGGCAACTCTTTTTTAAAAAACAGTAAGTCTCTGCATTTTAAAACCACTTAGCACTTATAAAACTTTTTCTTCAAATTCTTGTTCATCCAGTCACTTTAATTTCCACCAAGTCTATAAAAAGTCTATAGTAAAAACATCCTCAAAGTTGGGCTTTAAATCCTGTTCCTTTAAGTCTTCTCTATGGTCTTTACAATTGCTAGATAGCCGCTCTCTCCATTTTAGAAACCTCTTTTGTTCCCCTTTAAATTTTAAATTTCTTCTTTCAATCGTTAAATTGGCCAAACACTCACCAGCTTCAGTACTTCTTCACCTCTCTCCAGCACAGACGCTTAGATCTTGTCACCCAGGCAATCCATGATCTCTTCAATCAATCAGTTCATTTGTGACCATCCCAGCTAATGATGACAGGGTCATTTTCTTCAGCTGCTGGCTGAAAGGCTGGTGCTGGCTCCCTGGGGGGTTTGCAAGCCCCCCCAGACTATCGGCAGGTGCCTCTCTTTTTCACCACCCCTACAGGGTGGATCTGACCTGGTACCAGTTGGTTCCAGGTCTCCAAGCAGCTGGGATTCGGGATTCCCTGCAGAGCGTGGGGAACTCCATGGCGCTGCGACGTTGGCCACGCTCCTTCTCTCCAGTGAAAACCTGTTTGTCTCTTTTAACAGTGATTCTATACAAATCTACAGCTTGGAACATTAGCCAAACCTTAATATACTTGTTGTACAATCATATTGTGAAACAACCGGCTGCTTAGTAAAGTTGCAGGCATTTATGCTGCTTTCTTTCCAACCCTTTAAGCCAGGGGTGTCAAACTCACGATAACATGTTGTCGTCAGGTGACATATCTCAACTTTTTCCCCTTCGCTAAACCGGGGGTTGGGGTGGCCAGCATATGATGCATCTGGCCCGTGAGCCACAAGTTTGACACCCCTGCTTTAAGTCCTTCCTCCAATGTCAGCACAGCAAATTGTATATAAAGCTGAAACCTTGACACAGGTGTAGGAAGAGACACATGTTTTGGAGCTCTGCAGCTACAACCAATTGGAGTACAGCAACCAAGTGAAAGAAGGTGTCTTCCTTCAGAAGGAGTGGATAGTTCAACAGAGAGGAAAAGAAGTACAGTAGAGCAGCCTTGCAAGATAAAGCACAACATAAACAAGGTGCAAGAGCTCTTCTTCCTGGTCATTAACACAAAAAGAAGAAGAAATCTCAAGAGAAAAGGGAGTTAAAACAAAACAGGCTTAAAAAGAAATGGTGATGCCTAGTAGTAATAGTACAGAGCATAGTGTATTGGGAATTGTAATAGAGTAATTCTGTAGGTAATAGAGTAATAGGTAATAGTCTAAACATTGTCATAGTAATAGCAATTGAAGAGTAATAAAATATTGTAATAGTAATTATCATAGTAATAGTGTAGAGATGGCAACAGAATATAGGAAATACTTATATATCACTTTTGTTTCTTTTTACAAAATACAATATCTCCACTATCCTTATAGTCAGTATATAGAAACCACCTGTCCAGGGTGCAGTTCTTTTGCGTGTCTTGTCATGCCCCATCGGAGTCTGACTCTGTGGCGGAAGATGAGCTGGAACAAGAACTGACAGCGAGTGAGAGGGCAGCTCCATTGGCCTTGGAGGAAACTGGGGAAGGGCAGAGTCAGTCCAGGCAAGGCTGTTCGGAATTAGCAAGGCCTGCAGGCAGGGAGGAACAGAGCTCAGCTGAGGAGCAGGAACCACCCCCTTCTGATGCAAGGGCTTGCAGAAGAGGCAGGATCAGCTCCGATGGAGGAGGCCATTCACAAGAGGGCTCCACCCTGCTTCACCAGGCACACCTGGGGAATGAGACTTAAGGAGACGCTGTGGGGAGGGGCATTTGTTGGGAACAAACGCCGAGTTCCTGGAGCGTTGTGTGCCAACGTTTGAACTTGCCAAGAATCCTTGCATTCCTGTGTGGCATTTTGGACTGATTATCTGTATCTTTTGTCCACTGAACTCCTTGCTTTGTTCTTGTTTTGCTAAATAAATTTGATATTTATTGCCATGCAGCCTTGGTGCAGACAGCGCTGGGCTGGACTAATTGCGACTAGAGCCTGTTTGAGGTTTGTTTGGGGGAGATTTGGAGCACTAAAAGGGCTGCTTTGAACTGCTGGCTGTTTGTGTTCTCTCTGTGCCATGCCCTGGGTCATCACATGTCTCTTGAACCTAGGTCAATCCAGTTGGACATGGTTTAAAAAAAACCATGACACTTATACACCACCTTTCCTGACCTTCTGGCATCAAGACAGATGAATATTTAATTCTCACAGTGGGGATTGGATTGTGAGTATTATGACAGGAAGTACCATATACTTTCATTTAGATTTACTCCCAGATAAATACAGAATACATACTGAGATTCAAGCTGAATTCCTTGAAAATACTACCGTGTTTCCCTGAAAATAAGACCTGTCCCGAAACTAAGCCCCACAGGGCTTTTTCGGGACATGTCTTGAAATAAGCCCCCCCCGAAAATAAGCCCCCCCACTACTTCCGGGGGAAAGGGGGGGGACATGCCGGGAGCCGCTCTTTTTGCGGCAGCACTCTTTTAGCCCGGAAAGAGAGAGAAGTTCTCTCTCTTTCCGAGAGAAGAAGTTTCCCAGACCTGAGAAAGAGAAGCGGCGAACTGCCAGATGCTGGTAAGATGAGCGTCTGGCAGCCTGGCCCTCCCCCTCCCCTGCCTCACCTACCACCCCCAAATTGTACCCAAACGTTACCAGCGTCTGGAAGTTCGCCGCTTCTCTTTTTGGGCAGGTCTTTGCAGGGAGAGGGGAGGAAGGGGGGGAGGCCTCTTTCTGACCGGTTTATCAGCGCCTTCCCGTGATTTTTCCGCCTTGAGACCAGGCTGGTTAGAAAGAGCGTCGCTTTTTCTATAAAAAGAGCCTGGTCCCGACTTTCTCCCCTGGAAGATTGTCCGACAAAAGAATTGAAATGGAAAAGGCGAGTGCCGGTGGCTTTGTTAAAGCCGCTCGCATTGCCTTTGGAAAAGCCATTCTAGCGAATGGGGCTCTGACGGGGCGAAAGGGAAGCGCTCCGCTCTCGCTCTCTCCCAGCCTTAGAAAAGCCGGATTGCCTGTGCAGGGGACAAGGAACCCAGATGAGGGTCTCAGCTCGGGACCCCCAGGACCCCCCGAGCCCCGCTGGACCCCCAGAACTCTCCAAGGGTGGATTTCAGAGGCAGTTTCTTTCATCAAGAAACGTTTCACGTGTGCGGGTTTTGCAGGGGGAGAAAAGGGGATTCTTCCGGAGGGGAGGGTGCCTAATCTGCAATGTGTGTGTGTGTGTGTGTGTGTGTGTGTGTGTGTGTGAAAACATGCCTGGGTGCCTTGAGATCTCTTATCTCCCACCCACACACCCCCAACCACCCAGACCTATGGAGCATGGATTTTCCGCTGCTCCAGGAGCGGAACATGGGGTTTGGCGCAGCAGCGGCTGCTAAAGCCCACATGGGTAGGAATGGTCCGTCCTTTTTAAAGCATCTGACGGGGGGATATCCCAGGCAGTCTTGGGCAGAGCGAAATACCCTCCTCATTTCCCTTGTCGCCTTGGGTTTTTTGTTGTTTTTTCTCAGCTGCCTCGCTTCGGATTACCCCCAAAGCTATCGTTTCGCCTCGCCTTTTCTCCCCCTGCAAATCCCGCACACGTGAAACATTTCTTCATGAAAGAAACTGCCTCTGAAATCCACCCTTGGATTTCAAGAAACATTTCAGAGCAGGCAGTGAGCAGGTTTTGAAAATGCGTTCGCTTCCACGGAAGCCAAAACAGGCTCGTTTCTCATCTTCTGGCTGTTGAGGCGAGCCGTCCTTAGATCAAGAGCACCAATGGTGCCCTGCTCTTTTTCTGAACCCCACCAGGTTCATTTGGGAGAGTAGCGGGGGGGTCCAAGTAAGAGGACACTTTTAGCCAGGGCAGCGAAGCAGATTGGGAAGCGGGGTGGTGAGGTGGAGGGAGGAGGAAGTACGGAGAAGCGGCGTTGGAGTCCGCGGCAGCTCGCAAGTAGTTTTTTTTTACCCGACTGGGAGAAGAATGATTCACTCTATACGGTACGAACGAAAGAAAAGTGATGCTTCCCTCGCCAGCCCCCCTCCTCCTCCTTCTCCTGTTTATCCTCCTGCATTTAAAAGCCACCTCTTGCCAATCACCCTTTGGCATGGCTGGCGCGCAGAGATCCTCCCAACTAAGCTAACCGCAGCACCTCCTTCCTTTTGGCGAGAAGGATTTCGAGCGGGGGAGAAGTGGAAGTTCATTCTTCAAGAACTGGGGAGAAGGGGAGAAAGAGGAGGAGGAGAAGGTTGTGGGGGGGCAATCATCGCTGCTGCTGCTGCGCGGCAAGGACACACCTTCCTTTCTTGCCATTTGCCCTCCGATGAGTTGATTTGATCCAGCTTTGGAGTGTTTTGCTGAGCGCCACCCACCCCCACCCCGCCTCCCCATCCCCACCCCCGCCCGTGTCCAGGTTGACACACCGTCCCGCTAGGAATGGACGGCGGGAGCTGTGCCATGCGCGTCTCCGGAGGAGACTGGCTAGAAAGAGGGCTGGCTCATCCATACCGTCAGAGCTGTTTTTTTCCTCCACCCTGTGGTGGCTAGATCTCCCTCCCTCCTGCTACCCAAGCGAGGTGCTCGATGCCCCTCTTTTGCCTCAAACTTGCTGCCATCAATCATTCATCGGCTCCCAGCAGTAGCGGCGGTGGCGAGCAAGAGAGCAGCAGCCGCAGCAGCTTCAATAAGAGCGGGAGGCAGCAGGGCGGGGAGGAAAAAGCTGGTTTGTGAGCCGTGCTTGCCGACTGCCTGCAGAGAGGCAACGGCGGTGGCGCATTCGGAACTCTCCCTTCTCGCCACCGCCATCCCCAGCATTGTTCCCGCAACGCGTGGTGGCCGCCTCCCCAGCAAGGGCCACCGACGCTGAGGAGGACACAGGAGGATGAGGACAGAAGGGAGGAGGAGGAGGCAAGGCAGGGAGGAGGAGGCGCAGGCGGCGGAGGAGACACGGAGGATGGAGTGTCCAGGGAGCCTGCGCCGCGCTCTCCAGCTACCTCCTGCTCGCCTGCGCGCTGAGCGCCGCTGCGGTGGGCCTCAAGTGCTTTTCGCTGGGCTCCGAACTCAAGGGGGAGCCGTTCCGCCTGGGCACAGCAGCCGGCGCTTTCTACTCGGGGCTCCTGCAGACCGCTGGGATCTCGTTCTTGGGCTCTGCGTTCTTCTGCTGCCCCTTCCGCTCTGCCTTCCGCCGCTATATCGGTCGATCGGTCACCGCCCCGCCCCATCCTTCACCCCAAAGCTCCAAACTCCGCCCAACCGCGAAACGCACCACTTACTGGAGTTTGACAGCTCTGGGGTTTCCCTCGGCTAGGGGAAAAAATCTTGCATAGTGCAGAAACTCTTCTCGCTTCGAGAACTTGCTAATTCTCGCGAGAAGAGTTTCTGCACTATGCAAGATTTTTTTCCCCCTAAACAGACTAGCCGAGAGACCACGGAGCTGCCGAACTTCAGTAAGTGGTGCGTCGGGCCTGCCTGCACCCCAAAAATAATAAGCCACCCCCCGAAAATAAGGCCAGGGGCATTTTTTGGGAGTCAAAAAAATATAAGCCCCTGTCTTATTTTCGGGGAAACACGGTAAACTGGGAGTTTTTAAACTATTGCATTTTGAACACGTATCCATAGTTTAGCTTGTTCAGAATGCTAAATCAAAGGATGCATAGTCTAGGTCACATTAAGTCAGAAACTTTTACAGATCTGCTGATCTTCCTTCAGGATTGTTCGTTATGCATCTATCCTTCTTCAGATTACCATCTCTACCAATTTGCTAGAAACAGATACATAACTGACTGGTCTGTAATTTCCTGGAAGTCCACAGAATCCCTTTTTAAAATTTGGTGTCACATTGCTAATCTTTTATTCTATTGGCTCTGAGCTTGATTCCAATGGCAAGTTTTGCTGTAAGGTCGCAGTTTCACATCTCAACTGTTTAGTAACCCTCTGGTAGATGCGATCAAGGTGTGAATTGTTACTTTATTCTCTTTCAAGATGTCTAAGAACATCTTCTCATTAACTCAATTTGCATTACTTGTTTCATTTTCTTTCCTGAAAATTTCAGTACAGATTCACATATCTGTCATATACTTTTGTGGTAAAGACAGATGCAAAATTTTCATTAAGTCTGTAATTTCTGTATCATTCTTGAGCAATCCTTTCACTCCTTTATTGTCTAATTGCACACCCATTTCCCCAGCTAGTTTTCTACTTTGAATAATTTAAGTTCTTATTGTTCTCCTTTATGGGTTTTTTTTGGGGGGGGGGCATATACTCCTCAAATTCCTTATTTGCAATTTATTATCATCATCATAGGCTTTTCCAGTCTGTGTTTGTGGATTTAATTGACTTATTCCTTCACTGTGGAATATTGTAGCTTTTAAACTGTTCCAAGGTACAGATATTTGGGGTATGTAGAAATTTACTTTCTTCATCATACCCTGAGCATGAATATAATCAATCTATGTAAGGGTAACAAAAATCCTCTATTATTAAAATACATTTCTCTTGCATTTTTCCCTATTTTATTTCACTACCTCCAGATCAACCTTGGTATTTTGATCAGGAGGAAAGTGGCGTATCTGTAAATACACACTCACACACACACACAGGTTCAGCAGGTTTCTGATGTGCCAACTATATTTATATTTTCATTCACAACCAGTATTCTTAATTCCTCCATTTTGGTTTAGAAACTTTTTGTACTGCCATTGACTGATTTCCCGCTTTAACTACAGAGCGAATGGATTCTTCTTTTCTCATTCCAAATCTTTTTCAGATGGATGACAATCTGAAGCAAATTAACGACACATGCCAAGAATAAACATTCAGAGGATACCCTTTTATTCAAGCATTTTAATACTCTTGGATAAACTTTTTGGCATTTATATAATGTTTTCCTATGTTCAAAGCACTTTTCATATCAATCATATTCCTATGTTACAGCTATTGTTTTTTTTAAAAAAAACTGATGGAAAAAATAATTAAAATCTGCCAAACAATATTTCTGTCCTAAAACTCAATTTCTATTGTGCAAAAATTCACTGGTGCAGAATGCTTTGAAGTAGAATGCACTACCGTGTTTCCCTGAAAATAAGACATGTCCCGAAAATAAGCCCCACAGGGTTTATACAGGCTTGTTTTCATTCCTACTCCTCTGAAAAAGGTCTTTTCAGCCCTAACGAGGTGCTAACAATCTTACCGGCTTGCAGCATTTTTTTTATTCCTACTCCCTCGAAGTAGTTTTTTACCAGCCCTAAGTCTTTGCAGGCTTGTTTTCATTCCTACTCCTCTGAAAAAGGTTTTTTCAGCCCTAACCAGGGGATAAAATAATGTGCTGAAGCTGAACAGACTAAGGACACTAGCCAGATGAATACCTGGTAGGTAGATCCCCCCCCCCTATTTTCCTCCCCCAAAACTAAGGTACATCTTATACTCCGGTGCGTCTTATACTCCGAAAAATACGGTAGTTGTTTAGCAGAGTGATGGCATTCAGGGAAAAACTGTCATTGTGTCTAGTTGTTCTGGTGTGCGTAGTATCAGAAGTGTTCTTCTAGATTGTCTCTAGAATGCCTTGGAAAAGTATAGCGGAAATGAAACTTCAAGAAAGTGACAAATTTTATTTTAAATTGTGCATACTGTTTGGCATAGCTCTTAAAATGCTTTTGAAAATGACTATGGCATACAATTTAAATATATGAACAAATTACATAGATAAGATTTGTTCAAGATGTTTTGCAGTGCCCCCAAAAGTTCCTACAGACCAGTCCTAATAGTACCACTGATTTTCCAACTATATTCATTTCAAGTTGTTGAAATGTACTTGATACTTGAACAGATACATTTCAAGTACTCTGTAGATTGCTGAAAAGGTTTGGGAAGGTGACATTCTGCAACTAGATAAGCCATAGGTAGAAAGAATTGTCAACTTTCTTTCCCACATGTTACTTTTGCTCTACAAATTAATATTTCTCCCCTGTTTTATATATTACTAGGCACTATCTAAAGTTATTTATTAAGATATACTACTGTTACTTTATTTGGCAAAATTAAAAAACAAATGCCATGTTCTCAGTTTTAAAAGGGACTATACATTGACATGAATATAAAGTGGTGAAAATGTAACTTTCACTAACAGATAAATATTGAATTTTAACAACCTTAACTGTCACACATTGTCTATTCTCACTGTAGAAATTTTAACATGTGTCTCAAAACACAGTTATTACACTGGCTATTTTATCATTAGAGATAATCAACAGAATCATTTTAACATGATTGATAGTAATTTTCTTTCAAGAAATAATCTGAACTAAAGGTAGCTTTCCAAGTACATAGAAAAAAATCATAAAATTTAGTTATTTTGCTAAAAACAGACAAAAGGCTATTAAAGAGCAAGTACTATTGGCAATTATTTTGACAGAATTTAATCCATTTTTCTCAAAAATTAAGGTGATTGAATGGTTTTCTTGAATATTCATGAATGGTTAGTTGCACATAAACAGAAAAACACCAGCATCAAGGACAACTCCTTCTCTCCCCTCTCCTACTTTCCTCCACTCCTTCTCTCCTCCCTACCTTTCTACTTCCTCTTTTCTCCCTCTTTTCCTTTCCCTGAGTGATTCTTATCCTCGTGCCTCTCATATTGAACAGACTGATAGCATATTCCATTCCCTTTTAAAATTCTCAGTGCCTCTTCTAAAATCATTATTTTTATATCATTTCTATACATGTAATTCTTTATTCTGGGTATATGTTATTAATCTAATGCTGCCTCCCCAAAACCTAATTTTGTCTCTTGGGTCTACCACCATTTAATTTTCTATTTTATCTCAAATCAACCGCTATAGCTTAACTTTAAAAAAAAACATTGTCTCTATGCCTCTAATTTTAGGCCATATTGCTTCCTCTCCTCACTTGTTATCTTTACGCATCATTCATTTTTAACTCATTTCTAAATGCCCAATTATTTGTTGTTAAAATCTTTTATCCTTCCAAAAACATCATCTAAATCCTCTCTGTATTCCATCAAATTTGTAAATTATACAAATTTTCTATCAAACAAATCTTCTATACAAAGGTAATAATTATGCAAATTATACATTTTTCCAACAATTGACCCACTTTCATTCCTTCTTGTTCTTTGTTTTTTCTCTGTCAGTACAAATATTTAATTCAATTAGTTCAAAATTTAATTTAACTCAATCATATGCCAATCTAATATAAAATTAGTAACCTGCAAAAAAAATCTTTTAACTATATAATTATATTAATTATTTATACAAAGTTTATACACAATTAGTATTATCGCAATTAAATATCATATGATAATTCTAAAGAATAATTTCTATAACATTCCACCATCAATCAATCAACCATCTTTTGCTCTTTCGACTCTTCCATTCTTATAAATGTTCCCCATCCAACCCCTTTTTCTTAGCTTCTTCTTTTTCTTTCTTTTACTTTTGTACCAACAGCTGCTTTTTCCCCAAACTCCTTTTCTCACTTTTAAGTATATTAATTGTGTAGGTCTATTTTCAATTTCTCTTAAACTCTTCTCCCTATTCCCCCACTCATTTTTAAATTGTGTTCCCTAATACCAATATTTCCCTCTTTTTTGTCTCTTTTTTTGTCTCTATATATCCCAATATATCCATTATAGATCCCAATATAGTCATCAGCCTGTCCTCCATTTTCTGTGTCTTTGTCGCTGTAGATCACAATATAATCATCTATCTGTTTTTTCTCCACAATTTTCTTCTCCTCTTTGTTGTTATCTTCTTGTTTTCCATTCTCTTCATTTTCATCTTCTATTGTCATTATTTCTAAATGTTCATTATAATCCTTTTTTTCCCATTTCCTTTCCGCCTCCAATTTCCAGAAAACACCTTTTCAAATCTTTACACATATATTTAAAGAATCCAACCAACTCCTCATAGTCACATGCCTCCATATCGTCAGAAGCACAATTCAAAAATTCAAAAATTTAAGATCAGTCTTCAGCTGTTAGCATTAGTTTGCTTCCACAGCCTTTTATAGTATGTTTTTATAATTTATTTATTTATTTTATTTATTTGTCAAACATGTATAGTAGTAATTTGTATAAACATAAGTAAAAAGTAATGATAAAAGAGGACAATAGGACAGTAGGACAGGGGACAGTAGGCACAGTGGTGCGCTTATGCACGCCCCTTACAGACCTCTTAGAAACGAGGAGAGGTCGACTGTAGACAGTCTAAGGTTAAAGTTTTTGGGGTTTGGGGAAGAAACCACAGAGTCAGGTAGTGCATTCCAGGCATTGATCACTCTGTTGCTGAAGTCGTATTTTCTGCAATCGAGTTTGGAGCGCTTTACATTTAGTTAATTAATAAATGATGTTCTCAATTCCAGCTGTAATGAGGCATCTCTCTTAAACAAATAAAAAAATAAATCTGTTTTTTAAATCCACTAAGTACTTCAAAAATATTTTCCAACTTTACACGTTTTCCATTTAAATCCCAAATCCAAATAGTCTCTTCATGTGGAAATCTAATCCAATCCAATCCAATCCAAAATGCACCTTCAGACACAATAACAAGTAATACACTGTTTTTCAGTTTCTTCCAGGCTCTGAGATAGCTCTTTCTAGTCAAGGTCAGTCTTAGCTGTCAACATAAACTTGTTCCCACAGTCAGTTGTAATATGTTTTCCAACCAGCAGATGGCATTGTCTATTCTCAATATCACAAGTCACTCTTTCTTGCAAGATTTAATTCTCTATATTTTAAATCCACTTAGCAATTCCAAAATATTCTCTTCAATTATTGATTTTCCAATCTCTTAAATTTCCAGCAAATCTCCTATAAAAACATCCTCAAAATTGGGCTTTTAATTCAATTCCTCCAATGTCTCTATGATTTTTCAAGTTGTTAGATAGCCGCTTTCTCCATTTTAAAACTCTTTTGTCCCCCATAAGTTCTTAATTTCTTCTTTTTAATCTTCAAGTCGGCCAAACACTCACCAGCTTCTGTTTCTCCCTCTTGCTCCAGCACTTACGCTTCAATCTTGTCACGATCTTTCCAATCTATCAGTCCGATTGTGGCCGACGTAGCTAATGACAGCTGGTCGTCTTTCGTAGTCGCCGGCCGAGAGGCTGGTGTCGGTTCCCTGGGGGGTTTGCACACACCCCCAGTCCACCAACCGGTGCCTTTCTTCGTCCCCGCCCCTCCAGGGCAGTTCTGACCCGGTACCAACTTGTCTCCAGGCAACTGGAATTTGGACTTCCCCTGCGGAGCGCAGGGAACTCCGTGCTGCTACGGTGCTGGCCACGCCCCTTCCCTATTACTATTAGTCTTCTCATCATTCCTATTACCCATCTCCTCCCACTTATGACTGCAGGACTGTAACTTGTTGCTTGTATCCTTACGATTTATATTGATATTGTTTCCTGATTGCTTATTTGTACCCTATGACAATCATTAAGTGTTGTACCTTATGATTTTTGATGAATGTATCTTGCCTTTTTATGTACACTGAGAGCATATGCACCAAAGTGTGTCCAATCACACTTGGCCGATAAAGTATTCTATTCTATTCTATTCTATTCTATTCTATTCTATTCTATTCTATTCTATTCTATTCTATTCTATTCTATTCTATTCTATTCTATTCTATTCTATTCTATTATTCTATTCCATTCCATTCCATTCCATTCCATTCCATTCCATTCCATTCCATTCCATTCTTCTATTTTCTATTCTATTCTTTTCCAGCTCATATATGAAAGCCCTAATATCAGCCACACTGATGATTAGGCACAATAAGATCTATCCCTACTTTCTGGTTACCAGTTTTGAGCCACACTCCTCCACATTTATGAAGGGAAAACACTCTATTGGGAGAGTGTAAGAAAATATTTAGTAATATTCACCTTCAGATATCACTGATGCTATAAACAATAGGCTTTGCACCAGATATCCACCTATTAGGATAGCCAGAAACTTGCTGGATAACAACTTCAATCTGCTTCAGGCCTGGATGCAAGAATGGTCCTCTATTGCTCCCCCCACAGTGTCATAACATTCGTTGCTTTACAAGTGAACGAAAAGGATGCAATCTACCCCATAAAACCTGATCAATCCTCAATAGGATTAGGACTCAACATGGCAGGTGCGCTAGCCTCCTCCATAAATGGGGAAAGCTCTCTCTTCGGAATGTAGCTGTAGTTCTCCAAAGCTGATAGTGCTGTATATTGTGGAACAGTGCCCTTTGAGTGCATATCAGGGAAACCCCAGATACTTTCTGGATGCAATTCCATCAAGTATTGACTATATAAATACCTATTTTTAAATTTGTAAATACAGTAAATAGTTTCATAAGACAGAACAGGAATGATCATTTTGTACACACATACAAAGCCTAGCCTCAAAATACATACAGGAATGTGAACATGGTGTGATACTCATAGGAATGAGCGCTCCTGATGACATGACTGCATTTCAGGCAGATGGCAACTGGCTCACGTTTATGACTGGTTGCAGTATCCCGCCATCATCTGTCCATGATTTGCAATTATTATTTATTTTTATTTATATATATATATATATGTAGGATTTTTTTTTTGCTGATAAATGAAAATAAAGGGAGTATATATATATATATATATATATATATATATATATATATATATATATATATATATATATATATATATATATATATATATATATATATATATATATTTTCTGAGGTTTTCGCGGGTGTTTGTATGTAGGTCTTTGGGTATTCGGGTTTTCTCCCACGTGAAATTGGAAGTGTCTTGGCGACGTTTCGATGAAGTCTCATTCATCATCTTCAGGCTGGTGTCTTCTGCTTCCTGCTCCTAGAAGCAGGAAGCAGAAGACACCAGCCTGAAGATGATGAATGAGACTTCATCGAAACGTCGCCAAGACACTTCCAATTTCACGCGGGAGAAAACCCGAATACCCAAAGACCTACATATATATATATATATATATATATATATATATATATATATATATATATATATATATATATATATATATATATATATATATATATATATATATATATATATATATATATGTGTGTGTGTGTGTGTAACATTTTTTGCTGATAAATGAAAATAAAGGGAGACATATATATATAGGAATTTTTTTTTGCTGATAAATGAAAATAAAGGGAGTTTCCCTTTATTTTCATTTATCAGCAAAAAAAAAAAAATCCTACACATATAGATTAGTGTGTCTGCTATATAAAAAACAGCCTGGATGGTCCCAGTGAGGGGCTGAAAGGCAAAAAGGAAGCTGTGATGCTTTCTCTCCCATATTTGGGTACACCAGGATAACACGACAGAAAAACACATATATATATATATGACCACCCAATTCACACACAGGTGACTCTGGGGGCTTACAACATTAAAAATCCACTACATAAAAACCATAAAACTTCCAGCAAAAAAACACCCATTCAGGAAAATGGATTTGCTTAATGATCATGATGCAGACTTATGACACTGTAATTTGCTTATTGATCACCATAAAAATGAGTAAAAAATTGGGTTTGGGTATGTGGTTTCCTCAATTTACTCTGCAATGACTTATGATCACAATTTGGGTCCCAATTGTGGTTGTTAAGTCAAGGACTACCTGTAGTAATTAAGGCATCAGACTAGAGTGTGAGTTCTAGTCCCACCTCAAGCATGAAAGCCAGCTCGGTGATTGGGTGATTTTGAGCCAATCACTCTCTCTCAACACAACTCGTCTCAACACCACATCTGTTGTGGGGAAAATAGAAGTAAGAAGGAATATTAGGTACGTTCACTCTTTGGAGATATTTATAAAAATAATAAAGGCAGGGTAAAATAAACTAACTAACTAACTAACAAACAAACAAATAACGCTCAGAAAACAACTTTAGTCCAGTCATTCTCTCTGAGCCCAATCTACGTCACAGAGTTATTATGGAGAAAAATTAGTGGAGGTTCTATGAACATTGCCTTCAACTCCTGGAGGATACAGAGATATAAATCTAACAAATAAAGATATAAATAAAATTTATATGGATGATTATAGACGTTGTAGTCTAAAATATCTGAAGTCTACCAGATTACCTAACTAAAAAAAGGTTAGAGGTTCAAAGCAGGATTGGTGGTTCACAAATTATCATTGCACAAGTTCTCTAACAATATCAAGAAAATTAATGGAATTTTCTTCAGACTCTGTAACCCACCATTACTATGGAAAAAATTCTAAGGCATCAGAACTGATTAGCACTACCTACTCTTCTTTTTAAATTATTTTGGTACAAAAGGAAATTGGCAACATGAGCGTTGGGATAAGCCAGAATAATTAAGATCATACAAACCATTTGGAAGACTAATTGACTGATAGTCACAAACAAAGTGTCTCCTACATGTTTGTGCAAACAGGAAAACCAACCTGGGAAGACTTTGGAAAAACTCAACCTCCTTGGCCTTTTGAGGAGTGGATTTGGAGGGACAGTTGATTTGCAAAAAAGAAGTCCTCCAAAGAGATAGGAGACAGACAGCTAATATTCTAGAACAGACATATTAGGTCACGTAAAACTATTTTTAAGTAAGCTCACATATTCCTCAAAAAGACATCTTCCCACATTTTCTAGCAAAAGGAAATATTCTGGATTTGATTTGTACAGTACTTCTCTATTATATTCAATACCCACACAAAATACAAATTAAAAACCAATGCTAACACTGTTAATTAAGTATGGAACTTCCTGCATGTGAAACCATTCCTACAGAGTAGAGCTGCAACCTGTAGGACCTTGATTTATGAATCAGGATCTTTGTTTCCTGTATGCTGCTCTAAATGAATGGGTAGGGAACAGCTCTATTTATTTTCCGTGTTTGAATTCTGGCAGCTCCCTCTCCTTTGCCCTGTGACTATTGTTAACCAGGCACAGAAAAACTAAAAAGAGTTATATAAACCCCAATTTCTCATAATGGGACTTGAATTCATTTCTCTTTTGCTAATCTCACACCTTTCTGAAGGCTGGTGTTATCACAATATGGTTGCAGCTTTTTTTGTTCTGTGATTGGTATCTTCCTTTCCTTGCTCCATGAAAACTGTTTTTGTCTCCCAATAGCTATGACCTTTTCCTCAAGGACTCTCAATAGCCTTTTCCTAAGGCATTTGGGTACCATGATAAATAGGCTTATTTCTTCCGTGCATTATAATCCAAGACACAAGACGGTGGAATGAAGGACTGTTCTAGTTCATCTCAATGCTCAGCTCCTCTCTAAGGAACAGGATCATTGAGAATAAAGTTGGGAGTCTATGGGAACTGGAAGGCTGATGCAATACATATATATATATGGAAAATACTGGTTTTTTAAGAACTATGCTGGCCATTGTTTCATATTTCTTCATTTACCACGTTAATGCTTTAGATAATTATTCCATTATTTTAGTGCTTACTGAACAGAACAGAGCAAGCCTTTAAATTCATTTTCATCAATTTTAACTTCCTAAGTCCTAAGGTTCTTCTGAAATGTTATAACTTTATTCTCCACCCCC
This sequence comes from Diadophis punctatus similis, assembly GCA_023053685.1. NCBI lineage: Eukaryota > Metazoa > Chordata > Lepidosauria > Squamata > Dipsadidae > Diadophis > Diadophis punctatus. The sequence goes on along the minus strand of JALIGW010000001.1, from coordinate 263,954,959 downwards.
CCCAGCCCCTCAAATCTGGATGCTTCTATTCTTTATTATTTCCTAGAATCTCTCATTAAATCATCTATTTTTGTTTTCTTATAGGAGCTCAATTACCCAATAGATAGGAAAATTCAGTTTTGATTAAATTTTGTTTTTTAACGGGATGCTTATATTAACAACACAGTTCACTCAACTAAAACAATTGAATTTTATGGCAAATGTATGCCATAAAATTGTTTTTATGGCAACTGTAAACTGTGTAAAACAAAATTTATTACCTGAGCTGCTGTCAACTTAGAAAGAGGACTCAATGAGTCCCACGGGATTGGGCGGCCTATAAGAGCGTTTAAATAAATAAATAAATAAATAAATAAACTGTGTATATTTTGTTTTTCTATAAAAATAATGCAAAATATTCCGGTTAAAAGTATGATCTTTATTTCTTCCAGCACTAAATTTAAAAAGTGTGTGTGGGTGTGTGCATACATATAAATGTAAACATATATACACACACCAGAGGTGGGTTCCTGCCGGAGCTGCCCAGTACACAGCTCCGGTAGGGAGCGGCGAATTTCGCAACTGCTCCGGAGCCCTCTCTGCCGGTCCACCCGGTGCATCGCCATTTTTTTCCGGTGATTTTCGGGCGATTTTGCCTCCGTGCATGCGCAGAAGCAAAATCGCGCTGAAATCTCACGCGCACGCGCGTCCCCTAGCAAGATTTCGGCATGATTTTGCTTCTGTGCATGCGCAGAACCAAAATCGCGTGAGGGGGCGCGCGTGCGTAGCGAGCACACGTGCCCCCGAAGTGTGGAGATGCGCGCGCATGGCTCCGGCAGCGAGGTAAGTGAGCAACCCGCCCCTGACACACACATATATATGTGTGCACACATACACAACACTTCCAAATTTAGTGCTGGAGATAGAGAAATAAGACCACTCAAAGGCTAAGTATGAACCCACAAAAAGTCATGATAACGATATAGGGAGTGTTCCCTCTAATTTCTGATAGGCTATTTGGCAAAAAAATGTTTTTATTTATTTATTTATTTATTTTGCTGGATTTCTATGCCGCCCAATCCCTAGGGACTCAGGGCGGCTCACAACATATTCGATCCATCACAAAATAAAAGCTATCATTAAAATATAAAACCATACAAATGCAATTATTAAAAATACAGAAATTACAAAAGTTAAAAGAGTATCTCATTTACCCCGCCTGCCGGAAGAGCCAGGTTTTTATCGCTTTCCGGAAGGCCAGCAGGGTGGGGATGGTCCTGATCTCTGGAGGGAGTTGGTTCCACAGGGAGGGAGATCCCACAGAGAAGGCCCTCCCCCTTGGTCCCGCCAGCCGACATTGTTTGGTCGACGGGACCTGGAGGAGGCCGACTCTGTGGGCTCTAACCGGTCGTAGGGAGGTATGCGGCAGGATGCGGTCCCGAAGATAACCTGGCCCTGAGCCATGTAGGGCTTTAAAGGTAACGACCAACACAGTTTTGTGCTGCTTTGTCCAAACCAAGTACAAATTTGTGAGCCACTGTATAAGCATACAAGTTACAAGTAAATATAGTAACAACATGTTAAAATGTTTACATATTTCTTAGTATAGAATTGGTTATGTGCCATGAAGTGTTTTTGGACTTCTAGTGGCGACATAAATGGATTTTCGCCATGTTTCCTAACCTGGTCTTCCAAGTCTTCCAATGCTGCACTTATTGCTACTGTAAGGGAGTACCATCCACCTTGCTGCTAATATAATTTCTTTCTCTTTTTCTTTCTTTCTTTTTCTTTCTTTCTTTCTTTCTTTTTTTCTTTCTTTCTTTCTTTCACCTTTCCCAGAATTAAAGCCTTCTCCTGAGAGCTGGGTCTCCATAATGTTCTGAAGTAAGATAATTGTTTTGTGCCTTGAGTGAAATCTCTGGATTAATTTGTTCAATGACTCATTTTCTTGGCTTTTTCAACACTAAAGTCCAACTTTCACTTCCATAGACGCAAGCAAGTTGAGTGGCGAACAAGGCTTATATATATCATAGATATAAGGATAACCATGGGTACCAGCTACCTTTACATGTGCTGATGCTTTTCATTTGGTGGATCCTGCAGTCTAATTCAAGGAATGGAACCCAGCCTGAAAACAAACCTGAAAACCAGTTCAAGAAAGTACTGTTTCAGAGAAGCAGAGCTAAACCCAATTCAAAAATATCTTAAATGTATTGAATTCAAACTGATTTCTTAACAGATGGTTATAAACTACAAATAATCTGTTTTCCTTTGATTTGAGGAATAAAGAGTTTTCTGGGAATGCTAGTTCTCTCCCTTTGTTAACAACAACAATAAACAATCTAACTAAAATATAGGCACATTTAGATCTGTATTAAAAATGTATGTTTCGAATTTCATCAATGCAATTGTTTTTTAGTCAGCTATCTAGTAATATAGATTATTACCCTCTACTACTTTTCTAATAAAATTCCAAGAAGGGAAATTTGATTATGGTTAGATCTATTTTTTTTTTACAATGGAACATTAAAAATGAGAACTTTTTGACTTCCGGTGGCGCTGCGAGCCTCGCTGGACGCTCTTTATGGGCGCTCGATCCCAGGCTCTGTAAAAGCCGCCAGATAAGCCACATCAGCTGTCTGGCGGCTTGGAAACTCCTGTCCCGGGCAAAGGGAGGGGAGAAGAGCAGATGGGCAGAGGTAGAGCCCCCCTAACACCCCAGAAGAAGTTCTGGGGTGTGAAGGGTGAGGGCTCCCTTGAAGCCTGTCAACAGCTCCGGACCTGGAATGCCTCCGCTTATTTTTAGCGGAGCAAGAAGCTGCGACCATCTCTGCTGGTAACAAATGGATTTTAACATTCGAAATGTAGACATTCTAAACGTAACATTCTAAACGTAGCAGACGGAACATACCAGGAGAATCTAACAGCAAGTATTTTTACTTAACTCTGGTGTTGTCTTTTGGATTTTCTGGAAGCAACAAAGTAGCTAAAGATGGCGCTTGGAACTTCAAAGGGCGTAGAGAAAGTGAAAGCTACTGAAAGTTTGTGAGAGTTCTGTTTCCTAACAGACGCCTGTAAGAAATCTTTCTTATTTCCTACTTTTTACTTTGATGGACTTTGCTTTTGGTTTTTTAATAAATACATAAGAATTAATACAAATTGAAGATGTCTTTAAAACTGGCAAAGACTGTTCCTTTTAAAGGAATAGAAAAAGTTGAAAATCTCTCTACTCATATTGTTAATTTGCAAGATTTTGCCCACCCCAACACAGACTTTTACGTTTGAGAAGTGGCAGCAAGCCATGAAAGAAATGCAGAAGGAAATTGCTTTAGCAGTTAATAAAAAAAATTAAAGAAATCAACGGAAAAATTACTGAAATTAATGGAAAAATACAAGCTGTCTCAGAGGAGTTCTCATCTCAGACTCAACAAACCAGAGATATTGTGGAAACTGCACTTAAAACTGTGGTATCTAACATGGATTTATTGAAACAAGATGTGGCTGAAATTAAACAGACTACGGTAACTTTGGGTGAAAAAGTAACTGAGATGCAGAAAAAAATTGAAGGGACTGAGGCAGAACTAACGATGGTTCAATATAAAGATATGCAATTTGCTCTACGTCTAAGGGGTGTAAAAGAAAATGCACAAGGGGATTTAAAGGATAAGATTGTGGACGCACTGGTGCAGATTTTGGGGGAAACAAAAGTGGAATTGGGAGGGCAGATTGAAAAAATATATCGTGTTAATTCTTGGTTTGCAAGACAAAATCATTTGTCAAGAGACATTGTAATATATTTTACCACAAAAGCATTGCGAAATCGAATCTTACAGGCGACTTATAAAAATAAGCTGAAGGTGGAAGAACATGAGGTTTTGATATTTAAGGAAATTCCTCCAAAAATACTGAAAGCACGTAAAGATTATACCTTTCTGGTGGCAGAGTTGAAAAAGCAACAGATAAAATATATATGGGGTATTCCGACTGGATTATTGGTTATTTATAGGGCAGAAAGATAGACTTAATACGATTGCCAAAGCAAAGGATTTTCTTGCCAACGTATTAAAGGTGGGGAGACCAAAACCACCAGAAGATAAAGGGAATGAGAATGTTAAAAGAGAGGGAAAGGAAGATTTGTATATTCCACAACAGAAAGGAACTCTGATTAGACAAGAACCAACAAGACAGATTAGAGAAGTATTTGTTGAAAGTGAAAGTGTTGGAAGTGAAGAAGAATCAAATTATTCATTCCAGTCCTCAACTCCTCGAAGTGAAGCAAGATTAAATCGACATATTTTCAGATGTCAACTTAAAGAAATATTTAACTCCTCTCGCAGATTTGAAAGCGAGGGGAATTAAAAATTGATGTTTTAGTGATAGTAGGATAAAGTAAGGATAAAGTAAAATAAATAAGAATAAAGTTTAAATGTATATATGAGGATGTATAAGGTTAGAGGAATTAAATTACAAGAGGTTTAATTATAGAAGGCAAAGTGATGTAATAGAGATTAAATTGGTTTTAAATAATAAGATTAAATCAACAATATAGTTTGGGGGATAAGTATAGAAGGTAATGTAACGTAATAGAGACTAAATGGTTAGAGAATAGAATTAAATTATATTATAGGATGGGAATAAGTATAGAATGCAATTTAATGTAACTAAATGAATGTGAAGTTGCTAAGTATTTTTTAGATATGGTTTAATCTGCTTTTGAACTTAATAACTGCGGCTAGGTTGCTGGAGGTACAAAATTGGAAGTGGAAATTTTTGAATATTGTAAAGGTTATCTAAATGATATATCTGATAATGGAGAAGAAGGACGGATCATATTTGAATTAAGTATTAGATTAAGAAGATTAAAATAGACTGTGAAGGATATATTTCAATTCAATCTTTTGTTTAATTAACAGTATAAGGAGTTAAGATTTTATGATATTTGGAAGTTAATAATTTGTTAGTATATAGTAGTTTTATATTTGTGTAAACTATATTATACCCTGTGTATGTTCTGGGAAGTCTAGGGAGGGGGGAGGGGGAGTTGGGGGGGTGGGGAGTTGGGGGGGTGGGATGGTGGGAGGGGGGAGAAAACAACAAAAAACGCTTGTACTTTGTACGTATAAAACTTTTTCAATAAAAAAAAGAATCTAAAAAAAATGAGAACTTTTTGTTTATAGTAATTGCTAATTATATTTAGCAATTCTGTACTCCTCTTGAATATAGCATGGACTTATCACTGAAGAAAGGACATGGAGTAGTAATTTCCATCAAGTCCCTTTTTCAATGTTCCAGGAAATCTACTAAGCCTCCAGAGCAGCAAGTAGGGGTCTAGATTGCTGTAGTGGAGTGGGGAGGAGAAACTGTTGAAAATGATTACAGACACTCCTAAGCAGACGATCAACACTAATCCTTACTGAAGTGGTTGTTACTATTATTTAAACAGTCCCTGCTACTGGTACTGCAAAGGGCACTGAAGACCTGGCTCTTCCGCCAAACCTTTGACAAAAGTAATAAATGGTCCTTTCTTGCTTTTCATTCTCCTCCTGAACAAAATTTATTTTCTTTGCCATTGTTGTTCTTTTGTTTTATGATCACTTAAACATCAGCCAGCATTGTGTGGCAGCAGCCAAAAAAGCTAATACAATCCTTGGTTGCATGAACAGAGGCATAGAATCAAATTCATGTGATGTATTAGTACCGCTGTATAAATCCTTAGTAAGACCACACCTGGAATACTGCATCCAGTTTTGGTCACCACATTACAAAAAAGATGTTGAGACTTTGGAAAAAGTGCAAAGAAGAGCAACTAAGATGATTAAAGGCCTGGAAACAAAAACATATGAAGAATGGTATGGCCAGTCTAGAGAAAAGAAGGACTGGATGTCCTTCAATATTCCAGTATTTGAGCGGCTGCCACAAAGAAGAGGGGGTCAACTTATTATTTAAACAACTAAATTTTGTTTTCAATAAAGATGTATTAGAAAGACTCTTTATTTGAATGCATTTTGAACTCTAGCAAACACACCAAATGCTTCTGTTGAATAATACTAAAAAGAATATTGAGGATTATCCTAAATACTATTGATAATACAGATAGTTATCAATCAAAATATTCAGAGGCATAATATATTTTATCCTCAGATGGTATGAACAAATAATGTAAGCTTCCTCAGTTTATCCAAAATACCAAAATAAGAACAGCAGACTGCACACGCTTTTACTTTTATGAGATATCTCCATAAGATAGTCAATTATACTTAATCACTCCTAACCAAAAGCCATATATAGACTACTGGGACATAATCTATAAATTTTGCAGGGCATTTAAACTTTGTGAGTTAGACAGGACATTTACAATGTTATGAAATCATTTTCATTCTCTTGCAATGGCTCCTGAAAGCCAATGGAAGAGTACTTGTATATTACTAATTGTACACTGGAGGAAGATTAAAAAAGCATAACAGATTCACATATACAAACAACATTTGAAAAAGGTATATCAAATAAAGAGTTCAATGAGGTATACCTCTTTAACTTGGGCCAAAAATGAAAAAAGAATATTGCGCTCTTTTACAATGACATTTATTGTACATGTGATGAGCTTCCAGTCAATAACAAAATGGGATGAGTTGTACACCACTTTAGATTCAAAGGCAAAAAGGGGTTTTAGATTGCATAGAAGGAGCGTTGGCTTACCTGAACGGTCTTCTCTGTGCGCTGCGGGGAGAGTCCAAGCATGGGATAAACTTTGGTCGGTTGCCAAGGGACTGAGTTATTTTTAGATTGAAGCATGCCCTCTCTGCTCCACTGGCTCTTGATGTGTCAGTTTGCAAATGAAGGCGTAGTGACTATCTGATGGAGGACGTGCAAGGTAGAGCTGTAGTGACCCTGGACCTCAGAAAGCCAGGGCAGGTTTGGACTCTCCCCGCAGCGCACAGAGAAGACCGTTCAGGTAAGCCAATGCTCCTTCTCCTGTGCACTGCTAAGGAGAGTCCAAGCATGTGATATACCCAAACTTAAGTCTCATGGGCAGGAGAAGGCTGGTCTAGGGGAGCAGATGTGGAGCAGACCCTCTGGAGCACCCGCCTGCCAAATGCAGCCTTGGCCGAGGCAAAAGTCCAGTTTATAATTCTGGAAAAAGGGCAAAGGCATAGACCACGTGGCAGCCCTACAAATGTCTTCAATAGAGGCCTGTGTGGCCCAGGCCGCCGAGGTGGCCGCGCTTTGGGTGATCGCGCCCGGAACAGGCCTGGACTGCCCTTCGTAAGCCCAGGCGATGCACGCTTTAAGCCATCGGCTGATAGTCTGGGGCGTGACCTTGCGACCCATGGAGGTTGGTTGAAATGCAACAAAAAGTGCTTCAGAATGAAGCCATCATCTGATATAAATCCAGAGAGCCCTCCTGATGTCCAACTTATACCAACAATGTTCGGATGGATGTTTTGGGTTGGGACAAAAATCCGGCAGAATCACCTCCTGGGCCCAGTGGAACCGGGAGTTCACTTTTGGGAGGAAGGAGGGATCCAGATGAAGGACGACCCTGTCTGGATGGAAGTGACATAAGTCCTCACGCACTGAGAGCGCTGCCAATTCGGAAACCCTCCTGGCCGAGGTGATAGTGACCAGGAAGGCTATCTTGAGTGTCAGGAATCGGAGCGATACCATTCTTAATGGTATTCAGTCCCCTGGGAGTTGGGCGGCATACAAATATATATATATATATATATATATATATATATATATATATATATATATATATATATATATATATATATATATATATATATATATATATATATATATATATATATTTGTATGCCGCCCAACTCCCATATATATATATATATATATATATATATATATATATATATATATATATATATATATATATATATATATATATATATATATATATATATATATATATATATATATATATATATATATATATATATATATATATATAAATAATGGCTCAAATGGAGAGAATGTGAGCACTTGCAGGACGAGTGAGAGATCCCAAGAAGGGTATCTATGGACAACCTGGGGTCTCAAATTGGCTGCTCCCTTCAAGAAACTGCGTACGCTGGGATGGTAATAGAGAGAACACAAATTGTCAAGTCTGAGGACCGTGGACAAGGCCGCAACATGTCTGCGGAGAGTATTGTGAGCCAAGCCTTTATTAAACCCCGCCTGCAAAAAGCTTAAAATCTGAGGAATCGATGCGGACAACGGATCAAGGTGAGACTGGAGACAAAATCTACAATAGGCCGACCAGGTCGCGTTGTAGATATGTGTAGTAGATTCCCATCGAGACACCTGAATGGTAAAGATTACGTCATCGGAAGTCTGTCCTCCCGCAGGAGGTCCCCCTCAAGTGCCAGACGGTCAGATGTAACCATTGAGGGTCTGGATGGAGTAGAGCCCCCTGGCTGAGGGAGATCTTAGAGTCGGGAATCTGCCACGGATGAGACATCAAGAGTTCCAAGAGATCCGCATACCAAGGGCGCCACAGCCAATGGGGAGCGACGAACAGTACTTCCGCCTTCTCCGCAAGCATCTTCCAAATCACTTTCGGTTTGAGGGGAAGGGGAGGAAAGGAGTACAAGAGTCCCGGTGGCCAGGGACTGCAGAGGGCATTGACCCCTTCTCCTCCCGGTGCTGGAAATCTGGAGAAGAACCTCAGTAGTTGTGTGAGTTGCGAACAAGTCCACCAGTGGTCGGCCGAACATCATGGACAGTGTGTCGAAGAGAGCTGAGTGCAGGCGCCACTCTACAGGGTAGATCGTGGAGTGACACAGCCAGTCCGCCTGTATATTTGAGACCCCCAAGATGTGTTCCGCTCGAAGCGATTTCACATGTAACTCTGCCCACAGTCTGATTTTCTCTGCCTCCTTCATGAGGCATCTGGACCTCGTGCCCCCTGTCAGTCGATATGGGATCGGGTCACCACATTGTCCGTCAATATGAGGACATGAGAGTCCTTCACCAGTGGCTTGAAGTGTTGAAGAGCTAGGTACACCGCTCTGAGTTCTAACAAGTTGATGTTGGCATTGACTAAGTCTGATGGTTTCCAGCGTCCCTGGGTCAACCTGGGACCTGGCATGAGCTCCCCACCCGAACAGACTGGCATCTGTGGTTATAGTCACCCAGGTGGGCTCTTTGAAGAGGCAGCCCTTCTAAGCGGCCGGGGATGACCACCAAGCCAGCGAACGAAGGACCGCTGGTGGCACCTTCACCATGGTGTTGGAAAGACTGCTCCACGCTTGTTGATATGGGAGTAGGCTCCATTGGAGAGCCCGAGCATGAAGCCTTGCCCATGGCACCACCTTGATGCACGAGATGAGCTTCCCTAGCAGCTAGGAAAACAGGGATAGGGAACATTGTCCATCGACAACATTGTTGCCGATGGACCAGCGCTACAGAGAAGCAATGCTGTTGCGACGTTCTGGTGACAAGAAAACCTCGCAAGTCTTGGTATTAATTATAGTCCCGAGATGAAGGAGCGAGGTGGTGGGATTGAGGTGGCTCTTTGGAAAATTCACCAAGAATCCGTGTGCCTGCAAAGTCCGAATGGTGAACAGGAAGTCCTCTTGTGCACGATGGGACGATGAAGATTGTATCAATCTAAAAATAACTCAGTCCCTTGGCAACTGACCAAAATTTATCCCATGCTTGGACTCTCCTTAGCAGTGCACAGGAGAAATGTTTGTTACTCCTAAAACCAATTGGTATGTCATCTGCGCATATTAAAAATATAATTTTGTTTTTATATCCTACTGTATATCTTATACATTTGTTCTGAAGAATTGTATTGTGTAAGTGACAAGATTAAAAAATAATTCATTATGCTTAGCCAATCATGACAAACAACTTCAGTCCTTTGGAAAACTCAACTTCTTAGACCAGGATCTCACATTTAAGTACTCTGAACAGCCTTTGATAAATGTCTTCATTAAGTCTTGCTTGGGGATTACTTTTAATTTTGAAAAGGTATTTCCCCATCTCCCAAAAATACAAATATGTAAATTTTAGATAGTACATACAAATCAAAGCTTAAATGGAGTCTTCCTGGTAAACTGGGAAGATTGTATACAATAGAAAAATAACAAAATGCTCTGTATTACTCACCTGAACCTCTGATAGACTTATCTACTCAACCAATAAAAGCATGAAAAAGTCAGAGAAATGCCTATACATAATAACAATAATCATTTTCTCCATTTCTAATTCTTTATTTCAAAATAAAAATATCTGATACTTTACAACTACAATAAAGAGCTATAGCATTTTTTCTCAATGTTCTTTATTACTGAAATGGTTGACAAAAAAATTTATCTCTTAACTTATTATATAAAGATATAACTATAAGTCAATGATACGTACCTGACCAATGCCCTGTAGTACTTCCTGATCTATCAGTACATGTTTCACTCACTGGCCGAAAAACAGTCTCCCAGCCTCCAGTTGCATAGCGCCAATTCTGAGATTCCAAAATCAGTGTCCTTTCAGTGCCATATGCTATCATGAAGCAATAGACCAAGTGATGAAGTTGACAACCATAACCACATCCTTTGTTGATATTGCATATTAGTTTCTTGGCTTTGCTACAATCCTTGGGATTCTATGAACAATAAAGGGAATGTGAAAAAATATATATACAAGGACTTTTTTCAAAATAAATATGAGCAAAAATGAAGAGATGCCATATATTTGCCTGAAAAATGCCACACTCTAATCTAATTAGATTGTTTTAAATGCTATTTATTTTCCCTCTGTATTTATTGCTCTGTTACGTGATAAGGTAGCAAAGAAAAACAAGTGCTTTAGAACTTATTCTGTCTCTGCACTGAGGTTGTCTAAAAGACTCACAATTATGTTTAATTAATACAAGTCACAGATGGCAATGCCATTTTGCCCTTGGAATAAATACAGATATTAATAATGTTATCTTTAAAACCTCTTATTTATTCCAATCTCTTTTTAAAATATCATTTCACAGGAAGCCTTGACATCTGTTATGTACTTGCTTTAGGATATTTTATTCATTTATTATTATTTATTAAATTTATATTTTCCTTAAATATGAAGGTATTTAGGATATTCTTTATCTGTGTTCACCTCCAATTCTTATGATGTATTTATGAATTATTACAAAACAAAAACTGGAGATATGAAGATGCTTGGAGTAAAATGCTTAATTACCAATTAAATTATCTGAATTCATCTAAAACGTAAGTGCTTCCTGAATTGTTTTTGAGATTTACAGAAAAATGTGAAAAAGGTTATTCCACCTGGAAAAGTCACTGTGAAAATCTAAGACAAATACCAGCACTATTTCATAAACATTCAGATGAATGCAAAATACTCAGAAATAATTAAATGAAGCTTTCCTTGGTACTAGGAATTCCAGAACCTTCCCAAGAAATGAATAATTTTCATGATGTAATCAAACATGGAATATCTGATAATAGTGCTCTGCATGCTTTGGATACAATTAAAAAAAGTATTTCTGAGCATGTAGAAACATGAAACAAATCTCTCTTTGCAAACTTTTAAAGCAAATTCACTTTTCCTAGAATCAAACAGTCTTCTGCTGCGGCCATGCAATTCATAAAAAAGTTTGGCTGCTTTAGGGTAACACAGGTAGATGCTACCTCGAAAAAAATATCTTCCTAAACTGAATCCAAAGCACTGCACAACCTTATTTGATGAAATAATATATTCTTTGTCAATGAAGAACAAGTAAGATCTTGTTCTCTTCTATAGAATCTGATATTCGGTTAAAGGATACTCGTTTTTTGGTTTCTAGTCATGTTTATTCATTCATAAACAACTTTGTATACACACATTTCCAGACGTGCTTCAGAACTTTGAATGTTTTAGATTTAGCAATAATAGAATAAAGGCTTGAGGAATCAGATTACTGATTTTTATTACCTAAACGACTGGAAATGCAAAAAAATGAGTATCCTTTAACCAAATATCAGATTCTATCAATACAGAATTGGGCTTCTGGTCACACAATGGGCCATCTCCTTTCTCTTCCCTAGTTCCATTTATATCCTGACACTTCTCTGAAGAGTCCCCTAAAACTTTTGAGTGGATTGGTCGCAGGAGGAGGTAGGAACAGGAAAATTCATTCCACCAACAAAGTATATTAATTTATTTAATGAATGGGATTCTTCTTTCTAAATACTTAAATTTTGAATACTGTTTGCAGTATATTATTATATTGTCCTATACAGGTAGTCCTTAACTTATAACAGTTCATTTAGTGACCATTTGAAGTTACAACGGCGCTGGAAAAAGTGACTTATGACTGCTTTTCAGTTATGACCTTTGCAGCATTCCCATGATCATGTGATCAAAATTCAGATGCTTGGCAACTGTTTCATACTTACAGTATGACCATTGCGATGTCCGAGGGTCATGTGATCACATCTCAATGGGGAAGCCAGGTTCACTTAACAACCGTGTTACTAATTTAACAACTGCAGTGATTCACTTTATAACTGTGACAAGAAAAGTTGTAAAATGGGGTAAAACTCACTTAACAAATTTCTCACTTAGCAACATAAATTTTGGGCTCAATTGTGGTCATAAGTCGAGGACTACCTGTATAGTCTTTCGCCAGAATTGTTACCTGCAGATAAGTTATTCTCCTCTGCACTAGCTCTGTCAAATCTTTGGCTTCTTTTTCTCGCCAAGCACCTGCTCCATCAGTTTGACTGAGGTAAAACAGATCTGTCATTATTGACCTGTTAAAAAAAAGAGACTCAATATCAACCTTTGAGATCATTAAAAAAAATTGGTAACAAAGTAAATATTTCTTGCCAAACTATCCAAAAGCTGTATCTTAACACAAGAATAAAAATATTTACCACTTTATTGCTATAATGTCACAGTTACATTTAAGAGGCAATATTACAATGGATGGGAATTCCTTTTTCTATTATACAATCACATTCCCACATTTAATTTTTCTTCCTAACCATTCCAAAGAATATTCCTAATGAATGAATTCTTGATGGGCAGACTGGTGAAATGAGTCACTAGCAACAATACAAAATATGCACATTTCACATTTTCAAAGTAACATGTAAAGTAAGCAAAATAATAGGAAGATGGTAAAATAATATCTATATTGTATATGTATATGTTCTTACATAAGGTTACCTTTAGTTTAAATTAATTCATGTTCTAGGACAGGGCTCCCCAACTCCCGGGCTGCAGACTGGTACTGATCCCTGGCCTGCTAGGAACTAGGCCACAAAAGCAGTGGGCGAGCGAGCGAAGCTTCATTTGTGCATGCATGGGATCTAGAATACACATGAAACCATCCCTCCCCGGTCCATGGGAGACATTTTTTTTCTGCTGAAACCGGTCTCTGTTCCCAGAAAGATTGGGTACTACTATTCTAGGATATCAATATTCTATGAACATAGCTACTATGGCATTATTTTGTCAATGGGTGAATGGGTGACTATCTATCCTTACTAGCGATGTCTGGAAACAGGAATGCTATTTCATTGTTGTTGGGCATAAAAACAAAATATTAAAATCCTTCCAGAATTGCCTTCTCTCCCTTTATACCAAGCAGAATCAAGTTAGGGTTACAGAATTTTGATGGTTTCGCCTCAAATTCATGTATTTCCCTTTTTGAGAACTGGAGTGGTCTTTAATTTTCTTTCTTCCTACATTCTGGTTATTCCCACAGTCCTCTACAATGGAAGTCAAGAGTCCCACAATAGGCATGCTAAATTCCAGAGAAGGCCATCAATCAAAACACACTGGGAACTTCTGGTTTTTAGTATCAATTCTCAAATAAGCAGAATTATATCTTCCATAACTCCTACTAATCTTTAATAATTTAATAAACTCTTTTAATAATTTAATAACTGACCAATATCTTAAATTAAAAACTGAAATGTCAAAGGACTAAGAATGTATCAGCCTCAAGTTACAGTAGATCAAGATCCCACTAATGTTTATTATACAGGTAGTCCTCGACTTACAATCATTCATTTAGTGACTGTTCAAAGTTATAATGGCATTGAAAAAAGTGACTTATGACTGTTTTCACACTTATGATCAATGTAGCATCCCCATGGTCATGTGATCACAATTTGGATGCTTGGCAACTGGCTTATATTTATGACAGTTGCAGTGTCCCAAGGTCATGTGATTGTGTGTGTGTGTGTGTGTGTGTGTGTGTGTGTGTGTGTGTGTGTGTGTGTGTGTGTGTGTGTGTATTATGTAGGATTTTTTGCTGATATAAATAAATATATATTTATTATATAATAAATATAAATATATGTGTGTGTGTGTATATGTGTATATGTATGTATATGTATATATATATATATATATATATATATATATATACATATACACATATACACATACACACACACATATATACATATACATATACATATACATATACATATACATATACATATACACATTTACATTTACATTTATATATATATATATACACACACACACACACACACACACATATACATACATACATATATATATATATATATATATATATATATATATATATATATATATATATATATATATATATATATATATATATATATATAGTATGCATACATATATTTTATGTATGTATATATGTACATATACAATAGAATGAGTTGGTGATTTTTCATCTACTGTATTCCTTTTCCTGTTTTTTTCTTTTTTGTATCTTGTCTCTGTAAAAACTTATTTAGATATATATAAATAAAAAATAATATCATTTATATCATTTTTTCTCTAATAGATGAATGAGATACTCATTTAATACCAGCTGCTCATAATACAATTAGATTCTTTACATCACACCAGGCTTAAGTCTAGAAAACCAAATTGAAATAACATACCCACAGTCTTAAGATCTAGATGAATCTTAAAATGGGCAACTTTTAATAATCATAACCAAATAGATCATGTAGATCCAACAAAACAACTCCTAGGAATGCAACTGCCCCCAAAAATATGGAGTTATCAGAATAGAATCAGGACAGGACAGGACAGAACTAGGGCAAAGCTCTTTATGTGGGGAATGGCCAAAAGCCCATAATGTGACTGTGCTGCACTGGAACAAACATACAGTTTGAGAATCTTTAGGAAATTTCTAGGTATCTGGAACAATCTCTTTGAGACTACACCAGAAGCAGTTAGATGGTTAGCTTCCTTTGATATTGAACTATAACATCTATCCTATTGTGACTCTATGGCACCATATTGTGTTAATTTCATCATGGTTTTATCAGTGGTGGCATTCAATTTTTTTTACTACCAGTTCTGTGGGCATGGCTTGGTGGGCAAGGTGTGGCTTGGTGGTTGTGGCAGGGGAAGGATACTGTAAAATCTCCATTCCCTCCCCACTCCAGGAAAAGGATATTGTAAAATCTCCATTCCCTCACCACTCCAGGGGAAAGTTACTGCAAAATCCCCATTTCCTCCCGATCAGCTGGGACTCGGGAGGCAGAGAATAGATGGGGGTGGGGCCAGTCAGAGGTAGTATTTACCGGTTCTCTGAACTACTCAAAATTTCCGCTACCGGTTCTCCAGAACTGGTCAGAACCTGCTGAATACCACCTCTGGTTTTACCCTAATTTAATACTTTAACTCATTTATTGTATTGTCTATATACTTTACATACATGTATATGGTGATGCTCTATTTAAACTTATATTTGTGTTGTGCATATGTTTTAATAGTGTTATATATCAGGGACTGCATGACCTCTGTTGATGCCATATGCTAAATAAATAAAATAAAATGATGCAATTTTTTAAAAATACCAAATTGCACTGAATACTAATTATTCTTTCATAAACAATCTTTTACCAAATTGTAGTTGTGATAAGAAGCTCTTTTACTAGTATCTAATATACAGTATCTAATGTATAAAATTTGTTTTCAAAACCACTGCATTCTATATATTACATTCTGTTAAAATACAAGTTTTTTCATATAATAGCTATAATATAATAGTTTCACAGTTCATTTCATATTTTCTAATTAATTGATCTATGAAATTTATGTCATAATTTCAATTCCATGGAAGTCAGGGGTCAGGATTTTGGATAGATTCTGTAAATTAGATAATTGGAGATACCTTGGTTGAAAAAAATTGCCTTATGAGACACTATTTTGCCCAGTTAAAGATTACAGGCATGAGAATTTTAGTAGCATATAGATGGACAGATGGTAACTCTAAAAAGAACTTTTGTTTGTATGGGCACTATTTATTGATGTTTACCATATTAAAAATTAAAATTGATGTCTTCACTTCTATATCACTTCTCACAATTTTTGATGGGATTTTAATATTGTATTATTTTTCAACAGAGGCTGGCAAATAATTTTGATTTTGTAGACATTCAGAGGGTGCTAGGACTTTAAGAAACACTGGTTTATAATGTTACTCTATTTAAGCAAATTTGAAACTGTTATTGCAACAAACATTTAATAATAGCTACTAGTACCTTTCATGATCACCCAAGTCAGATAGAAGTTCATCAATATGTTTATGCGATTTATTTCCTTCCAAGTTTTTTAATTTCTTCAGTTCACTCTGGAGAAAAAACCAAAACTCCTTGACTCCATTTTCAATCCTTCTTCTTAGTATTTCATGGTCTTTTCCAAAGCCCACTAATAAAATAAAGTGAACAGTAATTAACATTATTAATTCTCTAAACGGGATGCATGTTGTGAAATTGAGTACTCATCTAAATATTTAAAAAATTCTCTTATACAAACCATCTCCTGTTTGTTGTTTGTAATTTTCCATCTGTTCTTTGGCTTTTATTAGCTGTTCTTCTAAAGCATGTACTCTTCCTGCAGCAGGGCCCTGTTCAATAGAACCATCTGGTATCCTATAGCAAAAGTAAAAGTATGTGAAAGAATTAAATGGACACATGTGACTGCATTATTGATAGTTCTGTATGTTAAAAGCTACAAGAATTAGTACTGCAATTAGGAAATTACCCAATCAATTTTTAAAATGTGTAGCCCAATAATAAATTGCAATATGGTAATCACATTGTCATAGGAGTGAGCAATTTGTAAATATATCGCAGCCTAAATAAAGGGTTTTTCCCCCCAAAACCACATCTAGAGACTTTGATCTCACTATAAATGGACAAGAAAAGAGAATTAATCATGTTGTTTTAAGTACAATAAAATATGAGGAAAGCATACAACTGCCACTCCTGTTTATAATTGTACGCAGGATGAATATCACATACTGAACAATTTAGTTCAATACAAAAGAATGTCATCCATCCACATTTTGATACAACTTTCCAAATTTGCACTATCCAGAATATACACATATCACATATAACCTCTTTATTGGACAAACTTTCTGTAGACCAGCGGTTCTCAACCTGTGGGTCGCAACCCCTTTGGGGGTCGAACGACCCTTTCACGGGGTCGCCTAAGACCATCGGAAAACACATATTTCCGATGGTCTTAGGAACCGAGACACCGCTCCTCTATCCGTCTCCAGGCGGGTCCACCCACATGCAAATAGACTACTGAAGAAAAAAATCTGTACCATGAGAACTTCTGAGCATGCGCAGAAGCTGAATTTCCGTCGCCATCTTGTTTTCAGCTTTTTTTTTTTTTGCTTTTTAAAAAAATTCGGCACAGTGCATGCGTGCACGCACAAAGCACATGGGCGCCCACGAGGCGCGGCCATGCAGCACAGGAGGAAGCGAATCGGCAGCGAGGTAAGTTAGAACCCACCCCTGAGTTTCCTAATAATTTTATTATTTTATGGTTGGGGGTCACCACAACATGAGGAACTATTAAAGGGTCGCGGCATTAGGAAGGTTGAGAACCACTGCTGTAGACGGTTATGTGCTATCAACCCTGTAGTTGCAAATGCTTCAATTCATTAAATTCTGATTTACATATGTTCATAAACTAGAATTTAAGAGTTATATTTGGCTTTATAATTCTTATTTGGAATTTAGTAAGGAAAACCTCCCAGATACTATGAATTAAGAGCTGGAAACTACATTCAGTAACTGAAACACTCAGCCAAGTACAAATAGAATCCCAAAGTAATAAAACTTCATCTGGATTAAGGAAAATGTTGATCTCTTCACATCCTTACATCATGTAATTTTCAGATGTTTTTCTTGCCAATGAATACAAGCTTTTACAACTAATTTCACAATGAGTTGGAGATGATAATTCTCTTGGTGATTGACAGTTGAAAAGGAAGTCAAATATAACCTCTATAACTGTCTGGTTCGGTTCTGCAACCCTACAAGACAGACGCAGACTTCAGAGGATAATCAGAACTGCAGAAAAAACAATTACTGCCAACCTGCCTTCCATTGAGGACCTGTCAAAAAGAGGGCCGTGAAAATATTTACTGACCCCTCGCATCCTGGACATAAATTGTTTCAACTCCTACCCTCAAAACAATGCTATAGAGCACTGCACACAAAGACAACTAGACACAAGAATAGTTTTTCCCTGAATGGCATCACTCTGCTAAACAAATAATTCCCTCACCACTGTCAAACTATTCACTAAGGCTGCATTACTATTACTATTAGTCTTCTCATCGTTCCTATCACCCATCTCCTCCCACTTATGACTGTATGACTGTAACTTGTTGCATGTATCCTTATGTTTTATATTAATATTGATTGTTTCCTGATTGCTTATTTGTACCCTATGACAATCATTAAGTGTTGTACCTCATGATTCTTGACAAATGTATCTTTTCTTTTATGTACACTGAGAGCATATCAGAGGTGGGTTCCTGCCGGTACGCTCTTACCTGTTGGTCGCCGCAGAACCGAAGAAGCCGGTGGCATTCATGGTGCGGGGCTTCCCCCGCCCACTTTCCCCCGCCCGCCTAGACGCCGCCATTTGCGTTCTTTTGCCCTCTGCGCATGCGCAAAGTGTTCTGCTTGCGAAGAGGGCAAAAGAACACAAATGGCGGCATCCAGGTGGGCGGGGGAAAGCGGGCGGGGGAAGCCCCGCGCCACGAACGCCACCGGCTTCTTCGGTTCTGCGGCAACCAACAGGTAAGAGCGTACCAGCAGGAACCCACCTCTGGAGCATATGCACCAAAGACAAATTCCTTGTGTGTCCAATCACACTTGGCCAATAAAGAATTCTATTCTATTCTGTTCTGTTCTGTTCTGTTCTGTTCTGTTCTGTTCTGTTCTGTTCTGTTCTGTTCTGTTCTGTTCTGTTCTAGTCTAGTCTAGTCTAGTCTAGTCTAGTCTAGTCTATTCACAGAATAGGATTGAGCAAATAAGGAAAACAACAGGCACCTCATCTATTTTAATGGGCATGGTCCTTCTCATCCATTTAAAATGAAGGAATCAAATTTATCTATTTTTAAATAGTCTTTATTAAGTTTTCCAGTTAAAAACAACATAACAAGAGATACAAAAAACATGAAAGCAGTGTTCCAATATCTCAGGGGTTGCCACATCGAAGAGGGAGTCAAACTATTCTCCAAGGCACCTGGGGGTAGAACAAGAAGCAATGGGTGGAAACTAAACAAGGAGAGAAGCAACTTAGAACTAAGGAGAAATTTCCTGACAGTTAGAACAATTAATCAGTGGAATGACTTATCTCCAGAGGTTGTGGATGCTTCAACACTGGAAGTTTTTAAGAAGAGATTGGACAACCATTTGTCAGAAGTGGTGTAGGGTTTCCTGCGTAAGCAGGGGGTTGGACTAGAAGACCTCCAAGGTCCCTTCCAACTCTGTTATTATTATTATTATTATTATTATTATTGTTGTTGTTGTTGTTGTTGTTGTTGTTGTTGTTATTGTTGTTGTTATTATTATTATTATTATTATTATTATTATTATTATTATTATTATTATTATTATTATTATTATTATTATTATTATTATTATTATTATTATTATTATTTAAACCTGGGGTACTGGGCCCTGGACAGAAACAGAGATAGGGTCAGCAGCTAAGACAGGCTGAAGGCCCGAGGCCCCTATGGCTGCAGCAGGAAGGCTGGAGGCCGAGGGCCCCCCCCCCAGGGCTTCAGGGGACCGAACGGTGCCAGCAACCTGCTGTGCCTGACCCGGCTGCTCAGGAGAGGCTCGTGCTAAGGGCACAGACATCTCACTGCCCAATCGCTGTGCCCAACAGAAGATTCTCTTAGTCTGGCAATTTCCTTCCCCAAAGTCCTTTGCCTCTGCCTCTCTGCTTTCTCCTCTTTCCTCGATGAGGACCTGTGAGTTGAAGAATTGGTGTTCATTCTTTCTGTTGCGGCGAGGCCTGCTGCTCTGGGTCTGACTGAGGATCTGGTAGAAGAATCAGAAGCTGGGGTTGACCAAGGACCCTTTGCGAGCGCCCAGAGCCAGATCTGTCCTGCTCCATAGGAAGCAATCTGAAAGTCCTTACCCAGGTTTGAAGCTAGGGGAAGGAAACCCTCAGGCTTCATCACAAAGCGAGGCAGATGATTCAGATCTGTGACCAGAACCCTCACGTTACAGGCCTGACCAGGAACTGTAAGCAGTGCAAAAGGAAACCGCTTTAAACATCTGCCAGACGAGACCTGGGCCCTGCTGCACGCAGAATTGCAGTCCCAGAATGTTAGGGGGCACTATTGGCTGCACCCCCTCCTGCACCGGGCCCACATGGAAGAGGATCTGATTTAAAAATGGTGGCCCCCAGATCCAAAATGGCCACCACCACGTGGCAATGGAGCACAGCGACCCTGCTAGAGCATCCAGAAAATGGAGGGGACTCCTGGTTCCCAACCGCCTCCGCAGACAGCCACCTGAGAAAAAAATCAGCCTTTTACCTCCGCAGCCTCCTGGGGCGATCCCCTGATGCCGGGCAGGCCCTCTGCGCCCGTTCCCGGCTGTGCAGCCTGATTGGAAGCCGGAGAACTCAGCACGCTTGCTCCGGCTTCCCTGACGACCTTTTAAAGCGGAGGAGGAGGAAAAATACCCCCGTCCACAGCTGCAGGGAGAGCTGGCACCACAGCCATGGTAGCCAGAAAGGCCCCAATCGTCGTCCCTTTGAGTTGGGTTATCGAGATGCTCACCAGCCGATGAAGCGGCCAGCAGAGGGCGCTTCAAGCCCGCAGGCCCCCACCAAGATTAAAAACTCCCCTTAGGCTCTGTTGTCAAAAGGGATCAGGAAAAGAGGCAGAGCAAACCGAAAAAAGAAATAAAAGGAAGAAAAATCCAGAGTTCTCAACCAGGGAGTGACAAGCCAGGAAGCTCCAAATCCAGGAGCTAAGGCAAATTACATCCGAGAGCTCTGACTGCATTGAAAAAACTGGACACCGGGACCAGGGAGGCGTGTCTTCAGTTTAATCAATGCGGTCCATAGAGCTAGAAGACAGAAGTGACCCATCCTGGATTCCCCCGTCGATCAGAGCACAGAAAAAGGCAATATAAAATTGTGTATCCAAAATACTATATGAATGACCCACCAGATATTAAATAACAAGAGGGAGAGAACTAACACCTGTAGCATTCCAAAAATATTCACAAAAGTGAATTTGGAAATTTTCCTTATGAACCTTCCAGAAAGTTTAACACACGAACATAAGTCACACTTTAAAAAAAACAGTATCAGAAATACACAAAATTATTCAAACTGTACCAAATTTACATACAAATATCTTCATTAAATTAATAACTCTTCACTGAAAAATATAGAAATATTCCAACTATTTTAAAGCATCAAAATTAGATGCTTTTTACAAAAGAAAAGAAGCAGTTTTCTACAAATGATATTTGATGTCGTCATGGAAAGGCATAGATAGATTATTTAATGTATTATGTAGATTAGATGTTTATAAATGTAACTGCCTAGATTTCTAACTGTAAATTCTACCTCAGTGTAAGGCTTAAGTTTACCGATTATCATAAAGAAATCTATCTAACCACCAGTACTAAATGCTACCGTTTGGAAATATCTCTGCATATCTAAAGTTCAAGTTTTATTTCAATCATAAATCCACTTTTTACTTACAAGATACACATTATGTCTCAAGCTGAATAAACAAAAACAGTAAGAAAAAATTCAGGAAGATAAAATCAATATATGGAAACAAAAACCAATTTGTTATGATGGCTAAGGCACCAGTCTAGAAACCAGGAGAATATGAGCTATTTATTTGGTATCTCTATTTTTTGTAACAAAACAATATTTAATCGTAAAAAAGAAATTTTTGAAAAGATTAAAAATACAAACTAAGAAGGAAAAGAAAAAATCAATGCAAAGTATTTGCTCTATGGACTATGGCAGTGATGGCGAACCTATGGCATGCGTGCCACAAGTGGCACACGGAGCCATATCGGTGGGCATGCAAGCCGGCCAGCTGATTTTCGGGCCTTCTGGGCCCACTGGGAGTCGGGAAACAGGCTGTTTCCAACCTCTGGAGGGAGTGGGGAAGGCCCATTTTTGCCCTCCCCAGGCTCCTAGAAAGGCTCTGAAGCCTGGGGAGAGTGAAAAATGGGCATGCCATCGCATGCCGGGAGCAGGGGGATCACACACATGTGCGGGGGGCATATGGAATTATGGGTGTGGGCACACGTGCATGCAACCCCCCCGCGCAATCCCCCCTTTTGGCACGCGAACCAAAAAAGGTTTGCCATCACTGGACTATGGAGTAAAGAATGGTAGATGCCATTTACTTATGTCAGTTTCAACTTATTTCATTACAAGCAGGTATTCTTTGGGAAAAAATGGAAGGGTGCTACGAGGATGCCACCCGTCCCCTTCCAGTCAGGTTTATTGTTTTATATGTCTTGGTAGCGATTTTTGTTTAATTTTCTTTTTTATATCTCCCTGACCAAGGGTTGCACCCTCTGTTTCTCTCTCTCTTTAGAGGCTTGCTTTTACTTTTACAATATATCTAAGCTCTGCAGGATTGTTTGAGATTTGCTTTATGTGTGGAATAGACAGACGTTGACACGCTTTTTGAACAAACTAGCAAACAGTTTATTTAAATACAACTTCTCAGTAATTGTCAAGTGAATTTGTTAAAACCACAAGCTATTTAATTCTTTCTTTTTCTTTTCTTCCCTTCAGAGACTCTCTTTGCTTTCCTGACTAAATCTAAGCAAATCCAATTCTTCTTTGTTTCTAGGCCTATAGATAAGAGCACGTTTCACCGTTTATCTCTATCTACAAATTACTCAATATTTATCAATAAATAAAGTTCCCTGACCCTGGCACCTGCTTCTCACAGAACTGCCTAAGGCCTATCTTTCTCTCCTGTCAACTTCCCTCTTGGATAGTCAAACTCAGGCAGAGATTCTCTATAAATCTTCCCTCTTTGGAAGTCACACACAGAGCTCCTCAGCTCTCCACACTAAGCCTTCCCTCATGGGATTTACCACATGAGGGTAAATGCGCTTTCTTCACAGCACTTCTCACTAAATCCTTCCCTCATGGAAGTTCACACAAAACAGAGAGCTCCACATCTCTCTCAGCCAGGCCTTTTATAGTTCCTGACCATGCTATCTATGATCCGATTGGCTGTCTCTTATGATGTCATCTATCCCCTCTCCCTTCTGGAGCACCTCCCCCTTTCTACTTACCATACATTTTAAAAGCTGTCTGGCTCTATACTTACTTGTTTAAACAGTTCCTTTTAACAATATTATAACTTTATACAACAACTTACTATTTTTACATTCAGTATCTGTATGTAGGCACCACAGGTGCCCTTCCACTTTTTAGCCACAACTGTAAGCAGAGCATAGCTGCTCATCCCTAAAAACGAGAGCATGAAGCTGCTGTAGCCTAAAATTAATATCTTTTACATTTTTCAGTTAGCTCAAAGACCATTGTTAACTTTTCCAAATATAGTAAAAAAAATTAACATTAAACTATCTATAGCTTCTACTATTCAAAAAAAGGATCTATATCAGGAAAAAATATTACAGAATATGTGCATAGCTCTAAATACATAATTGCAGGATCTGTCAGAAAAGTATTTAATAATGAATTCAGCTTTGTTCTTATGTTTGTATATAGACAATAAATTCCAGAGTACTCATGTTCTGAGGAAGATTTTAAAAGCCTACCTGAGAGACTCTGCCATTCGTCTTAAATCTTCATTTTGCTGTTTCAATCGTTCAAGTTTTGCTAGTATTTTTGACAGTTCACGGCTAGAGTGGTCAGGATGCTCACTGTCTCGTACTAAGTGTCCACCTATGTAAAAGAGCAATGTTCCCCAAGCAAAAAGGATGAGCATAATCCATCGCCAGGAGCCAGTCCATGGCCGCATTTTCAAATGTTTTGTCCACTACAAAACAGTTTTTGTTCACAAAGTAAACATTGTAATTCCTCAGTCAATACAAAGATTCCAAGGCTTCAGTGCTATTCATCATCATCTTGTGCTTCTCAAGGCATTTATCCTATAGCAGAATTTCAGAATAATTATCCAGGATGGTGAATATTCCAAGTACTAAGGTCACAAATGTTTTGGCTTTATGCCTGCAAAAAAGAAACAAAATGTTAATGTTATATTTTAATGACAATTATATATTTAGATAGATATCAAATTACTAGATATAGAATTGCAAATCAGTTATTGGCTTTATACCAGTTCAGCATGTCAACATACTGTGATAATACCACAAACTAAAAAGAGAATTCATCCTTCACTTGTACAACACTATTCCTTAGTCAAATGTAAAGAAGAAGAAACCTATCAATAAAGGAGAATATTTGTAGCTCAGGATTAAAATGAGGGGTTGTTGGTGTTCTCTGAGCTTGGTTGTTGATGTTGTTGTTTTTGGATTTTTTGGTAGCACTGATGATATTAGCTAGTTTGGGTAATGAAATGTCTGCAAGAAAACAACCAAGTTCAGAGAGCACTAGAATTCTTTATTGACCAAGTGTGATTGGACACACAAGGAATTTGTCTTAGGTTATATGCTCTCAGTGTACATAAGGAGAATAAAATACATTAATCAAGAATAAAAAGATACAACACTTTGTGATAGTCAAGGTTACTAATAAGCTATCAAATCGTACAAGGAAACAAATAAAATCAATATAATTGAAAGATACAAACAACATGGTTATAGTAATAAGTGGGAAGAGACAGATAATAGTAAGGAAGAGAAGAATAATAGTAATAGTCTTAGTAAATTATTTGACAGTGTTGTGGGAATTAGTTGTTAAGCAGAGTGATGGCATTTGTTTGAAAAACTGTCCTTGTGTCTAGTTGTTTTGGTGTGCAGTGCCCTATAGCGTCTTTTTGAGGGTAGAAGTTGAAACAATTTATGTCCAGGATGTGAGAGGTCTGTAGATATTTTCACAGCCCTCTTTTTGACTCGTGCAGTATACAGGTCCTCAATGGAAGGCAGGTTGGTAGCAATTGTTTTTTCTGCAGTTCTAATTATCCGTTGAAGTCTGTGTTTGTCTTGTTTGTTTGCAGAGCCAAACCAAGACAGTTATGGAGATGCAGATGACAGACTCAATAATTCCTCTGTAGAATTGAATCAGCAGCTCTTTGGGTAGTTTGAGCATTCTGGGTTTGCGCAGAAAGAACATTCTTCGTTGAGCTTTTTTATGATGTTTTTGATGTTAGGTGTCCATTTTAAGTCTTGAGATATGATAGAACCTAGAAACCTGAAGGACTCTACTGTTGATACTGTGTTGTCTAGTATTGTAAGAGGTGGTAGTATAGGAGGTTTTCTTGTAAAACCCACCACCATTTCTACAGTTTTGAGTGTATTTAGTTCAAGATCGTTCTGGTTGCACCACAAAGCTAGTTGTTCAACCTCCCGTATGTATGCAGATTCATTGTTCTCTTGAATGAGACCTATCACTATTATATCATCTGCAAACGTCAGCATTTTAACAGAGGGATCCTTTGAGATGCAGTTATTGGTGTATAGAGAGAAGAGAAGTGGAGAGAGCACACAGCCTTGGGGGGCTCCTGTGCTAATTGTACAGGTATCTGATGTGATTTTGCCTAGCTTCACCTGCTGCTTCCTGTCTGTTAGAAAGCTTATGATCCATTTACAAATGTGGTCAGGTACAGCAAGCTGATTTAGTTTAGTTAGAAGAATATCTGGAATGATGGTATTGAATGCTGAGCTGTAGTCTACGAAGAGAACCCTTGCATAGGTCTTTGGAGATTCAAGATGTTGTAGGATGTAGTGCAGAGTCATATTAACAGCATTATCTGTCAATCTATTTGCTCGATAGGCAAACTGCAAGGGGTCTAACAGCGGATCCGTGATTGTTCTCAGGTGGCTGAGCACTAGTCTTTCAAAGGTCTTCATAATTACAGATGTTAGAGCAACCGGTCTGAAGTCATTCAGTTCCTTGATGGAGGGTTTCTTCGGCACTGGGATGATAGTAGAGCATTTGAAGCAGGAAGGAACATAGCACATATCTAGTGATTTATTAAAGATGCGGGTGAAGATAGGGGCCAGTTGGTCAGCACAAGTTTTTAAGCAAGAAAAACTAGAAACCTAATTCAGTAGATTAGAGTAATTCAGTACAGAAAATCAATTTATATGGTTGCTAAAAGTTGGCAATGACTCTATGGCAGTGATGGCGAATCTTTTTTTTCTCGGGTGCCAAAAGGGTGCGCACATGCGTGCCCACCCCCCATGCATGCACACCCCCACACCCCCACTACCCCCCACGCATGTGCGCAGATCTCACTGAAGCCTCCGGACTTCTGCTAGGCCCGTTGGCACGTTTTTCCCCCTCCCCAGGCTTCAGAAAAGCCTCCGGAGCCTGTGGATGGCAAAAAAATGGGCCTACCGGAAGTTCGGAAACTTTTGGCTTGTTGATATCCTGGTGCGCTCTGACGTCTGATGCTGGGACCCTTTCTTGTAGCTGTTGTAGCCAGATCAATGAAGTGCGAATGAAGAACGAAGCAGTAGTCGATGCCCGGACTGCCCACGCTGCTGCCTGATGGGACTTCTGCAGTGCTTGCTCCATTCGTCTGTCCTCTGGCCTTAGAAGTTCCTCCGGTTCCCCTGGCATGGCAGAGGAAGGGTGCAAGGCCGTCACCAAAGCGTCTACGGCTGGAGTCTGAAGGACCCGCACTAGATCCGGACCTACATTAAATAACTTCCTATTGGCCGCAGATGGGTTGGGGCCAGACCGCGGCGAAGACCGTTGTCTCTGCACCACATTGACAAAAGTTTTGGCAATGGAATTACATCCACCTGGGCAGTAGGCTCAGCGAACAGCGGGTCAGTTGGAGCGGATTGTTCTGCCGGTGGATCAGTCATTTGATTCCTAAGGCTAACAGCATTTCTAGCCTTGAATAGGAGCGACTTGAAGAGCCCCGGTTGGAACAACCCCGCAAAGGTTGGTTGTTCGGGTAGTATCCCTTCGTCATCTGAAAGGTCAAGCTCCCTATGACCTTCCTCCTCCGAAATCTGAGAATGACTCTTGAGGGAGGGCTCCAGTGAATATGGCTCGAGTAATTCAGGGTAATCCCCCTGAATCATGGGATCCAGGTCATGATCAGGTTCAAATGTCAGGCCAGACGCTAGAGAGGCTGACCATCTAGATTGCTGGAGACCAGCGGCAATACCTTGTTTGATGGCGTCAGCTATAATATCGTGTTTCCCCGAAAATAAGACAGGGGCTTATATTTTTTTTGACCCCCCAAAAAATGCCCCTAGCCTTATTTTCAGGGGGCGGCTTATTATTTTCAGGGTGCAGGTGGGGGGGGGCGTGAGACGCACCACTTACTGGAGTTTCACAGCTCCGTGGTCTCTCGGCTAGTCTGCTTAGGGGAAAAAACCTTGCAAACAGACAAGCCGAGAGACCATGGAGCTGCAAAACTCCAGTAAGTGGTGTGTCTCGCGCTGGAACTCAATTTGGGGCTTGGTGGGGCGGGTGGGGCGCGTGTCCCCCCCCCCACCGATTCTGGATTTGGAAGCCAAAGAGCCGAAGTTTTGGGGAAAGAACTTCGCTTCTTTCCTTCCGTGCAGCCAAAAGCAGAAGCAGCAGAAGTCCTTCTTTCTTTCCCCAAAACTTCGGCTGTTGCGGGAGAGGATTCTGGTCCCTTCATTGCAGGCAAAACGCATCCCTTCAAAACGCTGCCGAAGGAGTTTAGGGGTTTTGGGCGGGGGATGGGGCGGGGCAGGGCACGAGTGAGGAAGGCGGTGGTGACAGGGATGCCCTGCCCCATCCCCCACCCGAAACCCCCAAACTCCTTCGGCAGCGTTTTGAAGGGATGTGTTTTGCCTGCAATGAAGGGACCAATGCTTGGCTCCTGTTCTTCGCAGGCAGAAGTGTGTTTTAAAATGCTGCTGAAGGCAGCCCAGAGCAGTGAGCCTCTGCCTATGTCAGTTTGAAACACCCGGATGAGCGCAGGGCTTGAGAAGCAAACTTCCTTGTCGCCATCCCTTTCGGCTCCGCCTCCTCCCTCACTTGATGGACTGGCTCGCCTGCTCTGGGTTGCCTTCGGTAGCGTTTTAAAATGCGCTTCTGCCTGCAAAGAACAGGAAGCAAGCATCGGTCCCTTCATCGCAGGCAAAACACATCCCTTCAAAACACTGCTGAAGGAGTTTGGGGGTTTGGGGCGGGGGATGGGGATGGGGTGGGGTGCAAGTGAGGAAGGTGGCGGGCGACAGGGACGCCCCGCCCCATCCCCCGCCCAAAACCCCCAAACTCCTTCGGCCTTACCCTGAGCAGGCAACAAGCTGGAGGCAGGGGAGGGTCAGTCTCCTTACCCGGTTGCCTGCCCTCCGCAGCTTTCATCAAGTGTGTGTGTGTGTGTGTGTGTGTGTGTGTGTGTGTGTGTGTGTGTGTGTGTGTGTTTGAGAGAGAGAGAGAGAGAGAGAGAGAGAGAGAAATGGCGGAAAGAAAACGCTTTCAAACAGCGTTGCCTGCAATTCTTGTTACTCCACTCTGTCATTTCCCCCTCTCTCTCTCTCTCTCTCATTCTCTCTCACACACGCAAACATTTGATTGCTGAAAGGGACAGGCTGTGCTTTGGTTCTATTGTAAGCACACGCTTCCCACAATTGCCTGTCCTTTTCTCAAGCAGCAGCAGCTGGGTAGAGGGGGGAAAGGGAGGAGGCGGCAGAAGGCAGAGCCGAAGGGGCGGAAACAGGAACGGGCTGGATGCGCCCGTCTGCTGCTCAAGCCCTGCGCTTTTGGGCTCGCTGTACCCGACCAGCCTCAGAGACCGGAGACAGCCCCTCTGCCGAGAGAGTGGGGGCACGTTTGGAAGAGACAAGCGTGAGCCCGACTGCTTCTGCCCCTGAGCCCAGGTGGAAGTTTGACTTCTAGCCGGGCTCAGGCGAGGTCTGGGTGGCTGTTTCTGCAGGGGATTCCCATGCCACTCTTTTGGTCAGGGGAGAGAGAGAGAGAGAGAGAGAGAGAGCAAATGAGAGGCGGCTACCCGCACATCCCGCCGGACTGGTTCGGCTGCTCTGGGCTGCCTCTGGCAGCGTTTTGAAACACGCTCCTGCCTGCGTGGAGGCAGGGATCGATGCTCGCCCCCCTTCCTCGCGGGCAGAAGCAAGTTTTAAATTGCCGTAGGCATAGCCCAGAGGAGCTGAGATAGTCCCGCGTGGTGTGCACACACCCGCCTCTCGCTTGCTCTCTCTCTCTCTCTCTCCTGGCCAAAAGAGTGGCCACTGCAATGTCCCCGGCATGTCCCCCCTTTCCCCGGAAGTAGTTGGTGGGGCTTATTTTCAGGGGGGGGGGCTTATTTCAACGCATGTCCCAAAAAGCCCTGTGGGGCTTATTATCGGGACATGACTTATTATCGGGGAAACACAGTAGCTTGCATATTGGCCGAGGCTAGAGAATCTGCCCCCATGTCTGGTCAAAGACCTGCAGCGGATGGTGTGAAGGTAGGTACAGCCTTGGTCCTATTGGGCTGTTGGCCACTGGCTGCAACAGGGTACTGTTGGTTGGAGACAGGGCCCCAGAGTTCTGCCTGATCATCATTTGACATATGAACATCTAAGGAGAGTTGCTCCCCAGTTTCCGCAGGAGATAGGCTCCTGGAACGAGCCCTGCCTTCCTGACGTGGCTCTGCTGTGTCTTAGACAAGCCGTAGCTTCTCTGATCTGATTTGGCACATATTTTTTGCAGCGCCTTGTCTCTCCTGCGCTCATTTCTCTCTGTCCTTAGAGCACTTATCGGATTTGTGACCCTCTTTCTCTGGCTGTTGACACCTGCTGCCCTTTTGCTCGCCTTGGAGCTAGCTCTGCCAGTGGCAATGGCATTATCTGCCATGTTGATTCCTTCTGATGCGGTAGGTGCCGTTGAAGGATAAGCAGAGGTGGTCTAGGATTCAGGTGGTAGTTGTGGGAGCGCCAAGGCCTTGTGGCAACTGGTACTAGGTAGTGGCCAGTAATATATGCAACGGAGCATGAAGCTCCTGATGCGGGACTGCCTGAAATGGCCGTCAACAAGAACATGGCCTTATAGGGCGCTTCGCTGGCGGCAGTCAATCAAATAAGAGTGCAAGGCTCTTGTGACCTGAGTTAGCCTCAATGTAGAGTGTGAGACTCTTGAGGTATTAATTGGCTGCAAATTAGAGTGTGAGGCTTTTGCCTCGGAATCTGTGCCCAATGACTAGTGGAGAGTGAAGCTGCTAAGGCCACAACCACCTTAGGTGGCCACTTAGAGCGCGAAGCTCTTGCAATCATTTTGGAGTGCTAAGCTCCTGAGGCCACAGCTGCCGAAATAGCCACCGTTGAGAGCCCGAGTCTCCTGCAATTAATGTGGAGCGGAAGCTGCTGAAGTCACAGCCGTTTTATTTTTGCAGATTTAGAGCGCAAATTAAGAGCACAAACCTCTCGGCCGGGGGAACTATGGCGGCAAGCCTTAAAGGAGCGTCAGACTCCTAAAGCCACAATCACCGAATCCATCAATCAGTAGAGCACGCAGCTCTTCAAGCGGCGATGGCACTGGCAGTTGTTAAAAGGTGCCCAATCTCTCGATCCACTGTCAAATTAATGTGGGGCACTTGGCGGCAGCAATGTGGAGCGCTAGACTCCTGAGCCGGAAATCCCCAACGGCCGTTAAGAAAGGTGCGCAGCTCGTAAACTGAACAGACAAGGTCAACCCATTCCTGGATGCTATCTCAACCCACTATGGAGAAAGTCTCGTTGCCTTTTGGAAAAGCACCCTTGGGATATTGCTATCTATGTTCCTGATTAAGTTTTCCTTTCTTAATCTGATTTCTCATAACAATCATGAGCTCATAACAGGCAGAATTATACAATTGGCATGAAAAATAGTATATAAATATTCTAGAAGAAATTATGAATTCTTTAAAACTGTCATATACGATATTAATTCTTGCTATGAAATGTATTACTTCAACTCTGAAACAAAGTATATAAATGAAAATTACCTTGCTACATTTGAAATAAGTATACTCACATTAGAACAGTTTACAGATAATTAAACAATATAGTACATAAATTATAAATTAAACTAATGCACATTATCCTTAGGATAATCATTACAAAATCTTTTAGAGCATAGTTGAAACATTGGAAAATTAACAAAGTAAATCTTATACTAATATCAGCTTATATATTAATTGGGATTCATTTAACAGTTTTCCTGCTTGTCCACTTGGGGGCACTGATATTATATGTTCAACATGTCTCTTGTTTATTCTAAGATATGATTCATCAATTTAAACTAATGTCACATAGTCACTTATACAAAGCAACCATTCAAAGGATTCATTCTATTAACCAATACCAGCTTCTAACCAAGTCTTCCAACGTATAGACTTATATTTTCTAATGGCATTAACTTTCCCAGGTTAAAAAAAAAGGCACTGAAACAACTAATCTATTACTTTTTCTTCTTGTTGAACACTGTTTTTAACAGATGCCAGGTATGAAAGAAAAAAATTATCACATGATTTTATCTTCACAAAACAGATTCAATAATAGCATACCCAGATCTGAAACCCAGCATGCAAAAGAAATAATCTCCAGAATATATCTAATTTTAATTTAAGAATTTTAAATACCTACCCTTAAAATCTTTACCATACATAGATGTATACAAGCTTGTATAGCATTTTATTCATAAACCCAAATGGCCAGGCATCTGTTCACATGGTTTAGAGCCTAACATTTCTTTATCTCCTTTTTATGTAGATTTTCTTTGGTTATAGCAGATTACTGTATGCTAAGGGCACACTGAATGTGAATGTGAACTTTGATCTCTTCTGGTATAACTCTCAATGCCAATCTCTTTAACACATTCTTCGGCTCCGTCTTTGTAAACAGCAATGGTTCATGCCCAATATTTCCTAGTCGCACATCAAACAATAGCAACGATCTAACACAAATCGATTTTACAGAAGATAATGTAAGAAAAGCATTACGCAACCTAAAACCATCTCTATCCATTGGACCTGATGGACTATGTGCATATTTCTTTTAAAAAGCTCTCCACAACCATTGCTGAACCTCTAAGCATAATTTTTGAAAAATCCTTCATGACTAGCCTCTTACCAAACTTATGGTCACTAGCCACAGTCATCCCTATCTTCAAAAAAGGAGATCCAAGTAATGTTGAAAATTACAGACCAATCTCTTTATGTTGCGTCACCTGCAAAGTCATGGAATCAATCATAAATCAATCCATCACCCTTCACCTAGAAACTAACAACCTACTCTCTAACAAACAATTTGGTTTCAGAAAAAAATTATCCTGTAACCTGCAACATCTACACTGCAAAAACATATGGACTTCACAACTGGATCAAGGTAAATCAATAGACGCAATTTACATAGACTTTTGCAAAGCCTTTGGTTCAGTAGTACATGACAAACTACTTCGGAAACTAAAATCTTATGGCATCTCTGGTCCCCTTCATGATTTGATAACTGCGTTCTTGTCAAACAGGCAACAGACCTTTGTGATCATATTATAAGCAACTGTGTTCTCTTTGGTGACGATGTTAAACTATTCAACACCACCAACAATACTTCTACCCTTCAAAAAGACCTTGACCATGTATCACAATGGTCTGATAACTGGCAACTACAAATCTCAACCAACAAATGTTCTGTCTTACACATTGGCAAAAAGAATCCGAACACAAAATATAAACTTGGAGGACACGACCTTGTAGACGTCCCTCACTCTGTAAAGGACCATGGAGTACTCATATCTAATGACCTAAGTGCCAGAGCCCATTGTAACAACATTACCAAAAAGGCACTAAGAGTTGTCAACCTAATCTTGCGTAGCTTCTTCTCTGGCAATATTACACTGCTAACCAGAGCATACAAAACATTTGCCAGACCAATCCTCGAATACAGCTCACCTGTCTGGAACCTACACTGCATATTGGACATTAATACAATTGAGAAAGTCCAGAAATATTTCACAAGAAGAGTCCTCCATTCCTCTGCTCGCAACAGAATACCTTATTCCACCAGACTTGAAATTTTGGGCTTAGACAACTTAGAGCTACGTCGCCTTCGATCTGATCTAAATGTAGTTCATAAAATCATCTGCGACAATGTCCAACCTGTCAATGAATACTTCAGCTTCAACCGCAACATTACACGCGCACACAATAGATTCAAACTCAATGTAAACCGCTCGAAACTCAACTGCAGAAAATACGACTTCAAAAACAGAGTAATCAATGCCTGGAATGCAATACCTGACTCTGTGGTTTCTTTCCCAAACCCCAAAAACTTTAACCTTAGACTGTCTACAGTTGACCTCACCCCATTCCTAAGAGGTCTGTAAGCGCACCATCGTGCCTACTGTCCCTGTTCTTCTGTCCTATTGTCCAAATTTACCTACAGTATACATACTTTGCTTTTGTTTATGTTTATATCATACCTGTTATCTTGTACACGTGTTGACAAATAAATAAATAAATAAAAATAAATAAAACCTTCCAATGTAACCTTTTCTCCCTTTGCTGTAAGTCATTCTTTGAAAACTGTATCTTTCTCAAGGACGTTTATAATCACTATGTTTATTACCTCCTCCCTACAAGTAAGGCAGTGGGTCAAACTGTTAAACCAGATTCATAACCAAGCACATACTTGCATTTCAAAGCAAATAGCTAGATATTTCCCTAGGATATGGTGAAACTTTGAAATTACGTTATCTGTTTTCTTTATCAGTGGTAAAACAGTTCCTTTGTCTTTAGCAAATGTCTCTCTACTTTGCTGTATATAAGAAGTGGCAACTTTTAGCTGGCAGTCTTCACTCTAGGTGCAGAATTCAGTGACTCACTATAGTTTATCAAATTTAATTTAAAAAATTGTTGGATCTACTCCAATTTTTGGTTTTACTTGCAAGAGATTTCTTCCACACCTTTGAACAAACTGTTTTAGAAAAAAAATCCAGAATGAAAATGTTTTGCATTTATTCCTTCCTATCAAGGTCCCTAATCACATTTTTACGCCCAAATGTTTTACTATGAGAAAATATGAGAAAATTAAAAAGATCTTCAAAATTGTTTGTGAAAAAAAGTCTTAATCACAGTTCCATGTGGAAGGTCAACTTCCCTCTTTAGGAGTTCAACACTTCTAAAATGGCAGATTTAAGCCTGGGAACCAGAAACATTGATAGCTGAGTGATGAAACACTCAGTGCAGAACATGGTACAATGGACATCCCTTCTTGAATGCCTTTTACTTATTAACTCAAAAGTTAATAAGGAGCTACTGAAGCCCACTTTTGTTTTTATGAAAATTGCTTTGCATGTTCTACATTATCAACAATTTTTATCAATACCTATGATAATTTACATTAAAGAATCTTGATTTATCAAATCAAATTGGAGCATAGACTTATGTCACAGAGATTAATTCCTTAATATACATATTAACCCATCCAATAATCCAAGACAAAAGACTGATCTTCTGTTGACCTTGATTTACAAACTCGTATAATATGCTAATCTGCCCAATTCAGCAATAAGTAACTGATATAAAATTTAGATACCATAATCACAACTAATAAAAATAAACTGTTTGCTATTACCACCACATCATCGACTTATATTTGTAAGTAACTAATAATGGGGAAGGGAAGGGATAGGAAGGAGAGCGAGCGAGAAAGGGTGAGAAGAGAGCAAGTGGCTCTAGCTACAATCAGATTTAGATACCACCTTCAACACTTCTAAATAGCAGGATTAAGTCTGGGAACCAGAGACATTGATATCTAACTGATGAAATATCACAGATGCCGAATATTCTAAAATGTTCTGGGAAATAATGTGAGTAGCCTTATATAAAGCCAAATAGCCTTCAGACTACTACTTCCTACAGACTCTGTGATTCACATTTTCCCAGAGAATATATGTTCATTAATATCATTTCAAAACTATATTTATTCAATTTTTTATTCAATTAATCAAATTGAGTGAATAAATGAATGAATGAACACGTATATTAAAATAATTACAAACAGCAGGCAAATACAGTCAATGCATACAATTCAGTATAACTATTGAAGTATAACTACCATTCAGTAGTATATCTACTACTGAAACCTGAAACACAACTATGTCTTCAAGACCTTCCTAAAGGGAAGAAATGTAGATGCCAATCTAGATTCCAGGGGAATGATATTGCAAAGGCCAGGTACTATAGCCAAAAAGGCTCTCTTCCTGGTCTTATTAAGTATTCCTTATTAAATGGGACTCGCAGAATACTCTCCTGCCAGATCTGATGGGATATGGATAGATGTGGCAAGGGAGAGGTGGTCCCTTAATGGTGACCCCATTCCAAGTCTTGTAAGTTATTCAACATAGCAAATCTCCAATATAGTTTTCCTATTCTTGCTTTGATCAACATATGTGCTCCCAACCCAAATAATTATTTCATAGATTTCTTTTTGCAGTGCTGACATCATGTCTGTCAGCTGACCCATGCCTTGAATGAATCAGTTACTTATATAAAAATGCTAGTTTGATTAATTCCCATTGTAAGGGATTATTATTTTATGTTATTCTACAAATAATTGGTTTTCCTATGCCAATTGATATAACTGGGTTATATGACTTTAGAAGGGTCCAGAAAATTTGGAATATGTTTGCCAAGATATTTGAATTGCGTACTATATTATCCTAAAGAATCAGAACCTCTCTAGAACAAATCAATTCCTGGAAGAATATCATCAGAACTCTAAATTAAGACAATTCTATCTTCACCAGCTTCTTTATCTATGTTATACATCTTAGAAAATGGCTGGAAGGTTATGCAAGCAACAGTAACTTTTCTGCAATTATTTTGTTACATAGCCAATGTGTTTACACTGCATGACTACACCAGAGTTCACCCTGAGATGTTCCAAACTATTTGTTAGTTCAGAAAACTTTATAAATCTAGAATGCAACTATCTACACTGAGATATATTTTCAAATTTTTCTTAACTGTATGTGGAACGGGACAAGGCAATGAAAAATTTCCTTTTACCTCAGTTACAATATAAATGGCACCAGGATCTTGATTTTATTTTTTATTAAACTGTAAGATTTCACCAAATAATTAAATCATCATAATGGTATATCTTACAGGTTGATTAAGTTTACAAAAGGATATATTTCAGAGAGTTTTACAAATATTAGTTCAGTTTGCTACATTTATTACCTTATGAGCCATCATTTTCATCTTCAGTTATCTACCATATATGACCCATGTTCCAGTTGATGCTTATGCTTGATCAATTGTGGCATTCCTAAGATAGCAAAACATTTGGTGGACAGTATAGTAATTTGTACTGTAAAAGCAAAATATGTCCCCTTTTGTTACTATAGATATTGTATATGATATGGGAATTTTGCATAAAGACAAGCAGTGAAGTGAACATTCATAACTTCCCACCCACTTCCTGGGAGGTCTTCTTCCTTTATCCCATTTGCCTCTAAGAGTTACAATAACAAAAGCTTCCACTGGTACCACTGCAAATGTTCAAGATATATAACCAGCAGCAACAAAGTTACTCTTCTGATAAAGTAAAATGTTATCATGTACCCCCAAATCTCATACTCATATATACTATAGTACTTTTTTCAAAGCTGTATTGTTGTGGAGGGCCAAGGAAAAAAGTGGGGGCAGGAGGGGAAATGAGTGTGAGAATAATTCCAATTTGCTAAAAGTGATTGAACATGAAAACAACATAATATGATCAAGCTGAGCAATACATTTTAATACAGATAATCCTCAGTACTCTGAAACCAATTTTATATAATAAATGTACTTCTAATCTGGTTAGCTTTTAGGGCCAAATAGGCTATTTCTTATGTAATGTTTTTCTACTGGTAATGATAAATTTCTGTGTTACCCCATATAGGCAAGAGGGGTGTGTGGTGCTCCTGTGAGAGATGAACAAAAAATTTGGGGAGTATATGTCAAGAGTATATATTTCCAATGTGGTCACCCACGGCCTAGCTAAAGCAAACAGGTACCTATACTGGGCAGTAATGATATAAAAAGATGCCAGAGGCAATTTAACGGCAATGGCAAAGGCATAAATCCATACAATGCAAGAGAAGACAATGGTAACTGTATTTTTATCAAGACAACCACATGGAGAGAAAATATAAAATGACTGGCGATAAAGTGCTGGCCAATAGGCCCCTCAGGTAGAATGGGACTCAATATGCTGCTGAAGAAGACCTTAGGCTCTTTTGGAATATTAATACTGTGTGTGACATGGCTAAATTAAAGCCTTTGAGACGTCTAACTGCTGATGCTGCCATACAGAAAATGAAAATCCAAAGCTGCAAAGACAGAATTACAGTAGGAACACAGAACATAAGAAGCCTGAAAACAGGATAGATGAAATGACTATAAATTGACATATTAGACATTAGCAAATTGAGATGGTCAGGAATCAAACACTTTCAGTTAAAAGATCACATCATTTATTACTCACGACTTGAAAAACAAAGGCTTGAGAAGCAAACTTAATTTGTGTTGCTTTCATAGTTTCAAAATGTATAGCAAGACAGTACTTGGTTACAGTGCAATCAATGCTGAACAATAATGATTAGACTTTGTGGGCAACCCTTTATTATGACAATCATTCAGGTTTAAGTTCCAAACACTGACTCAGAAGAAGTGGACGCTGATGACTTCTAAGATCAAGCTCAATCTGAACTTGACAGAACATGCAAACAAGATGCTGCTTGTGATTGGAGACTGGAATGCCAAAGTTGGAAACATGAAAGAGGAAAATGTAGTTATATGGCTTAGGAAACTGAAATGAAGCAGGAGAATGAATACTTAATTTCTGCCACTCCAATGATTTCTTCATAGCTAATACTGTCTTAAAACAACAAAATGATACATCTATACATAGACATTACCAGATGGAGTACATAGCAATCAAATTAACTATATTATTGCTGAAAGGAAAGGAGGAACTCAATTAAAGCATCAATGACATGGCTAGCTGCTGACCTGGAACAGATTACAAACTGCTCATGTGCAAGCTCCAAGTTAAGCTAAAAAAAGGAGAAAGCCAGTCAGTTTCCATAATATGACCTTAAACATAATATCTATCCTTTTCAAAGAGATGGTTAGGCATCATTTTAACATTCTGAATTTCATTAACAGAGAACCAAAGAGATTATGGAATGAACTTAAAGACATTGTTAAGGATAAATGTGAAAAAAGATCACCAAAGATGAAGAAACAGGTGAAAGCAAACTAGATGTCAGAAAAAAATCGTAGAAATTGCCAAGAAGAAAACAGAAGCCAAAGCCAAGAAAGACAAAACTCTCAGAAAGGAACTTAAAAGTATTTCAGAAAGCTGTTAGAAGAGACAGGAAGCAATATGTAAAGACTCAGAAGAAGGAAACAAATGAGGTCAAACAAGCAACGCCTTTCAACCTTATGTTGGTATGATAAAAGAGGCTAATAGACATGTGGCTTCCCTCTTGCAGTGCCTAGAGTAGTGATGACGAACCTTTTTTTCCTCGGGTGCCAAAAGCGCACGCGCACTATCGCGCGTGCCCAAACCCATAATTCAATGC
This sequence comes from Diadophis punctatus similis, assembly GCA_023053685.1. Classification (NCBI taxonomy): domain Eukaryota; kingdom Metazoa; phylum Chordata; class Lepidosauria; order Squamata; family Dipsadidae; genus Diadophis; species Diadophis punctatus. Next base: position 263,915,989 of record JALIGW010000001.1, on the reverse strand, counting down.
CCCCCATGCGTCCTGCCCCCTGCACACACCCGCGCTGCCCCGCCCTGGGCACATGCACATATGAACCTCCCCTCCCCCGCTGCCCCGTTTCCCAACTTCCAGTGGGCCCGGTAGGCCCATTTTTCACCCTCCCCAGGCTCCAGAGGCTTTTTTGGAGCCTGGGGAAGATGAAAATGCCCTCCCCCGCCCCCCGGAGGCCCTCCAGAGGCCAAAAACGCCCTCCCAGAGCCTCCGTGCGAGTCAAAAATCAACTGGCCGGCACGCACATGCACACTGGAGTTAAGCTAGGGCAACGGCTCGCATGCAGGCAGATATGGCTCTGCATGCCACCTGTGGCATGGGTGCCATAGGTTCATCATCATGGGCCTAGAGGTTGTGGGAGTCTGGATGGAGGACAACAGGCTTCAACTGAACAGGAAAGACTGAATAACTTTGAATGGATGGAGCTTTGAGATTCAGGACTTAAATATCTTTAATTCTGGATGAGGTTGCACTAGCCCAGACAGAACTTGGATTCATGATTCCTGCTCAAAGAACAAATGACAGTTGTGGCTAGGAGACCCTTTGCACAACTCCTTGTTGTGCACCAGTTCTGATCTTTCCTGTATTTGGAGTCCTGTTGCTTGGTCACTCAAGTCCTGGTCATCTCAAACCTGAGCTACTGCAATGCGATCTACATGAAGCTACCCTTGAAGATTATGTGGAAACTACAACTGGTGCAGAATGTGGTGGCGTAGGCAGTTCTTGTAGTCCCTAGGGTGACCATGTTACATCGCTGTTATGTGAGCTACACTGGCTGCCAGCTTGTTTCCAGGTACAGTTTAAGGTGTGGGTAATCAGCTTTAAAGCCCTTCAGGCCATTGATCCAGGCTATCTGAGGAACCAACTCATCCCAATGGGATTGCCCCACCCCAACCATGCCAATAGAAAATGCATGCTGCAGACCTTTTAACAGATTAACAGAGTTGGAAGGGACCTTGCAGGTCATCTAGTCCAACCCCCTGCCCAAGCAGGAGACCCTACATCTGCCTCTACCTAGGATCGAACTCACAACCTCCTGATTGTGAGGCAAGAGCTCCAAGAATTTTAACTGATGGGGTCCAGGAGAAGAGCCTTTTCTGCCATGGCTCCTGCTGTTTGGAACATCATACCCAACCAAGATGAGATCTGCATCCACCCTCCTGACCTTCCATAAGGGCTTGAAGACCTGGCACTACCAGTTGGCCTGGAGTCCCAATGGGGATGCAGACTCTGGAGGTGGCTATCTGGTTAGAGAAGACTCCACCTATATACTCCGTGCTCCATTCCTTCCATCATTTATTGTAATTATTATTTATTTAGCATTTTAATGTTGACCAGTTTTTAATGTTTGTAAGTTAATCACAACTGAGTCCAAAATTTATGTCTTTAAGTGAGACATTTGTTAAATGAGTTTTGCTCCATTTCACAACTTTTCTTGCCACAGTTAAGTGAATCACTGCAGTTAAGTTAGTAACACAGTTGTTAAGTGAATCTGGCTTCCCCACTGACTTTGTCAGGTGGTCACAAAAGGTGATCACATGATCCCAGGACACTGCAACCATCATAAATATGAACTAGATGCCAAGCATCTGAATTTTGATCATGTGACCATTGGTGATATTAAAATGGTCATAAATGTGAAAACAGTCATAAGTCATTTATTTCTGTGTCACTCTAACTTCAATTGATCATTAAATGAACTGTTGTGAGTCAAGGATTACTTGTAATATCTTCACATAATATCACTGTTCAAACACCTGTAATAATTACCAGTTGGCTTCCAAGTGCAGTTCAAAGTACTGGTTACCATCTATTAAGCCTTTATGGTTTAGGGCCTGGCTATCTGAGGCCACCTACCGTATTTTTCGGAGTATAAGACGCACCTTTTTACCCCCAAAAGAGGGTGAAAACTTGGGTGTGTCTTATACACCGAATGCAGCCCCACCCACCCAGCCACCCCCACCCTTTAGCCTCTGTCTTCCAGCAATTTACCTGCTTGCAGGAAAGAGGGAAGAGCCTGTAAAGCCAAGCAAGTCAGTAGCAGTTTCCCGAACTACAGCTGATTAGGTTTGCCACATGGGAAAATGAAAGTGAAACTAACTACAAAGATAGCTGGGAGAAACACGCAGATTTTTATTTTTTGCTGAACTGGATGGAAGGGGGTAAGTGAATATAAATGTCTGTAGAATGTTCAAATTATTAGACTTATTTTTTAAAGACTGCTTTATTATTGTTCTAGAGCCAGGGGTCTCCAACCTTGGCAACTTTAAGACTTGTGGACTTCAACTCCCAGAATTCCACAGCGAGCTTTGTTAGCTTTGCTGGCTGTGGAATTCTGGGAGTTGAAGTCCACAAGTCTTAAAGTTGCCAAGGTTGGAGATCCCTGTAAATCTAGTCAACTTAACAAAATAAAGAAGCTTTTTAAAATAAATGCTTGCTCTGAAGAGGCCCAGTGCTATTGTATCTTCTTTTAAATAATAGAGAATAATGTATACCTCCATAAATTTTAATTAATTTTAACAGCTCTGTACAAGTATAGTATGAAATGTAACAATGTCCTGTTTAGTATTAGAGTTTAGTTACCTTGGAGTAGATCTATTTAAATAATTGGGAAGAGTTGGTGTGACTACATTTAAGAAAACTTTCTGGCATAATGTACATTTCTCCAATTCTTTGCTATTTCTATGGGTCAGGCACACATACACAGAAATACACAGCAAACAGTGTATATCATCTGTGCTGTTTGCTGTTTGGCAAATTGCTGGGAGGCAGAGGCCTTTTTCCCTTGTTTTCCTCCCCCAAAACTAAGGTGTGTCTTATACTTCGGTGCGTCTTATACTCCGAAAAATATGGTATGTCTTGATACTGCTCCATCCTGTACAATTAGAGTTTGCATGGTCTAGGTCCCACTAATCAACAATGTCATCTTAAGGATGAAATTTAAAGTCAGATTTTATTTAAACAAAAATTATCAATTGTTCTCCACTGTTTTAATGAAGGTTTTTTTTGCCTCATTTCATATTCCATATCAAGACCTGATTCAAAATTACATTAGTAATGATCAATTTTGCATATACTATATGTGTGTATGTGTCATATCCAATGTCTTATATTGATATTTTAATCTATAGTGTTTGCACATGTCATTATATAAGTTGCAATCTTCAGTCTCAAAGCACGTCTATCAGTGTTTTAGTGAACAGTACTTGACAGCTGAATCCGTTGGAAGGGCAAGTGTAATCAGATTGACAAAAGTGGCTTGCACCATAAACTCAACACTTCTTTTACATCCCTCTAGACACTGTCAGTACTAGACAGATTGAAACAAATCAAGAAGTTCCTCTATTATACCTAAACGTGTATGTGTTAAGGGTCCTATTTCTTAGCTGTATTAACATCTATGGCAATAATTCTACCGTATATATTTATTTTATATTATTTTATTCTTTTTATTTTATTTTATGTTTTAAGATGAAGCATTTTTAATCAGTGTCCTCAAACTAACTGTTACCATGAACTCTCAAAACTTATGAACTAAGTCAAGAGTTTGTCCTACATGTGTTAATGATAAGTATTTCAAAAATGGCTTCATTCTATATTACTTCATATTTTGTTTATGAAGAAGACACAAAAAGAATGACAGTATGATATTAAAAATCTCTGTAAGAATAGATCATACTAGCCAATTGGAAACTTACTAGGAAATGGAGGGAATGGGGGATGACATAGCTGCCCAAGGTAACTTTGGGCTAGTCTGGATATTTTCTCCCTGGGGAAGTAATTGCAGATGGCTGTAACTACTTATTAAGTTAAGGTTTGCCACAAATACCCTATTCACAATCCCCCATAGAGATAGGGAAAGAAAAAAAAACAAATTAAGTGTTTGTCATAGTTCAAGTATTTTTCCATAACACAGCAATGTATTTTGCAAAGCTAAGTCATATACTGTAGATGAAGCACAAATCAAATACCAGCTCCCACACTGACTAGTATCATCTACACTTGAATTATCACATGTAATTGTGTTCAACAGTTACCATCAGGATGGACTGATTTAAAACAAGGGAACCATCACTGCTTAAATCAGAGAAAAGCAATATTTTGGGTTTTTTATTTCTAACCAAACATATCACTTGTAGATCTTGCATTTTTCTTAAACAAATCTGATCACTAAACTGTAAAAAGGTATAATTCTATATCAAATAGTGAATGTTTTGTAATAATTTTGAATATAATCCTTCCTAATTTAAATAGTATTCATTAGCTTTGTCAGACTGCAACTGCAGTTCATTAGGAATCTTCACTCTGTTTCTTCTAAGTCCTCCTCCAATCCTTTGTCTCCAAGGTTTTTTTTTTAATTTATTTTGTCAAGCGTATATATAATTACAGAAAAAGTATAAACATGATTGTGAATACATAAAATGTATAAAAATGGTTATGCGTACGTGAGATGGTTACAAATACATGGGGACATTAGGACAGGGACGGTAGGCACATTGGTGCGCTTATGCACGCCCCTTACAGACCTCTTAGGAATAGCAATAGCAATAGCACTTTACTTATATACCGCTTCATAGTGCTTTACAGCCCTCTCTAAGCGGTTTACAGAGTTCAGTATATTGCCCCCAACAATCTGGGTCCTCATTTTACCCACCTCGGAAGGATGGAAGGCTGAGTCAACCTTGAGCCTGGTGAGATTTGAACAGCTGAACTACTAAACTAGCAGTCAGCCTGCAGTCGCAGCATTTAACCACTGCACCACTCCAGCTCTCTTATGGGGTGAGGTCGACGGTCGACCGACTGAGATGTTTTATAATAATATATTTTATAATTACAATTGTTATAGTTTATAATATCGTATGAGGTTCTAAATAATTTAATAAATACAGTAAAGTAAAATTAAAGACGTCCCAGAGAAAGCAGTAAAAATTAATCCAGAAAAACAGATTTCGAAAAACTGTCATGATTAACAAATTGTGACTAGAACTTGGATTTCCCATTTTACTCAGCTGCTGTGGCCTAGAGGTGGAGCTCCTGCCTCACAATCAAGAGGTTGTGAGTTCAATCCTAGGTAGAGGCAGATGTAGGGTCTCCTGCTTGGGCAGGAGGTTGGACTAGAAGACCTGCAAGGTCCCTTCCAACTCTGTTAATCTGTTATCTGTTATATTTATAGCCTGCCAGTTCTCTATATTTTTGTCTGTGTTATTGCTTATTTGATATATACAACAGTGATAACTTTTGTGAAAAGGTGGTACTATGAGGGACTATTCTGAGCATAATTTGCAATATTCAAATACAGGCAGTCTGGTGCTGCAAACTGATAAGATTAAAAGAAGGGCAAGCTAAATCAGTTTGAAAAAAGGGACATTTGGGGACTATATACCGGTCTTTTCATCTAGACCAGGGGTGTCAAACTGGCAGCGCATGAGACAGATGTGTCATGCACAGGCCACACCCTCTCCAGTTCCGCAAATGGGAAAAACGTCGCAAAACGTCATGTTACGGCAACATGACGCTGCCAGTTTGACACCTGTGATCTAGGCTTTTAACTGTTAACAGTCTGTGATAAAAACAGACCACCTTCAATACTAACTCAAAGAGCCAAATCTTAACATAGGTGGTTTTTCATCAGCACTTCTGGTTATATAATGTTCACCCCAATCTGAAAACTGTTAAAAAATTTATTAGAAAGCAAAAGATAGGGGAAAAGAGATATAAAGTTTATAGCATTGGCAACTTTATTTCATTTGTTTGTTTCTTAAATGAATCTAGTATGGCTTTGATACAGCAAATTATTAAACTGAGTCACCATACTTTTAAGAGTTTCCCAATTATCCACTAACATCTCAAACCACACCAGTGACTGTGAAATTAGGATACACTGATTTTTATCCCAAAGTATATAACTTTAAACTTACTTGGATAGAGCTATATTTGCCACATATTGTTAATTTACCTAGTTTTGGACATTTTACAATCTGCTTTCACTTCAATAATTTGCTGACATCTACTGATGTGGATATTTCAATAATCGTGCCTAACCAAAAATGATTAATGATTTGAGTTTCCTATGTCTTATTTTACTGTTTTATGGAATCTCTCCAGTAAGCCCTTTGATGTTATTCTTTATTATTAATCCATATTTGCTCACCATTAGGCTTGTTTTGTCTTCAGTTTCAAATTTTATTTAGAGTCCATGTGTGGCATGACAGCCATTTCTAGCAACCTCACAAATAAGCAGCCTGAAACCAAAAACAAACGCTCTACTATCATCCCAGTGCCGAAGAAGCCCACCATCAAGGAACTGAACGACTACAGACCAGTTGCTCTAACATCTGTAGTTATGAAAATTTTTGAAAGGCTAATGCTGTCCCACTTGAAAACCATCACGGATCCACTGTTAGACCCTCTGCAATTTGCATATCGAGCAAACAGATCAACAGATGATGCTGTTAATATGGCTCTGCACTACATCCTACAACATCTTGAATCTCCAAAGACCTACGCAAGGGTCCTCTTTGTAGACTGTAGTTCAGCATTCAATACCATCATTCCAGACACTCTTCTAACTAAGTTGAACCAGCTAGCGGTACCTGAACACACTTGTAAGTGGATCATAAGCTTCCTAACAAACAGGAAGCAGCAGGTGAAGCTAAGCAGAATCACATCAGATACCTGTATAATTAGCACAGGGCCCCCACAAGGCTGTGTGCTCTCTCCACTTCTCTTCTCTCTCTATACCAATGACTGCATCTCTAACGATCCATCTGTTAAACTACTGAAATTCGCAGATGACACAACAGTGATCGGACTCATTCGAGACAATGATGAATCCGCATACAGACGGGAGGTTGAATAACTAACCTTGTGGTGCAACCGGAACAATTTGGAACTGAACACACTCAAAACCGTAGAAATGGCGGTAGACTTTAGGAGAAACCCTCCCATACTTCCACCTCTTACAATACTAGACAACAGTAGAGACCTTATCAACAGTAGAGACCTTCAAAGTTCTAGGTTCTACCATATCGTAAGATCTAAAATGGACACCTAATATCAAAAACGTCATCAAAAAAGCACAACAAAGAATGTTCTTTCTGCACCAACTCAGAAAGCTCAAACTTCCCAAGGAGCTGCTGATACAATTCTACAGAGGAATTATTGAGTCTGTCATCTGCACCTCTATAACTGTCTGGTTTGGTTCTGCAGCCCAACAAGACAGACACAGACTTCAGAGGTTAATTAGAACTGCACAATTGCTACCAACCTGCCTTCCATTGAGGACCTATATACTGCACGAGTCAAAAAGAGGGCTGTGAAAATACCTCCAGACCCCTCACATCCTGGACATAAACTGTTTCAACTCCTACCCTCAAAATGACGCTATAGAGCACTGCACACCAGAACAACTAGACACAAAAACAGTTTTTTCACGAAAGCCATCACTCTGCTAAACAAATAATTCCCTCAACACTGTCAAACTATTTACCAAGTCTGCACTACAATTAATCTTCTCATCGTTCCCATCACCCATCTCCTCCCACTAATGACTGTAACTTTGTTGCTTGTATCCTTACGATTTATATTAACTGGTTCCTAATATGATTTGATTGCTTATTTGTACCCAGATTATCATTAAGTATTGTACCTTATGATTCTTGGCAAAGGTATCTTTTCTTTTATGTACACTGAGAAGAGCATATGCACCAAGACAAATTCCTTGTGTATCCAATCACACTTGGCCAATAAAAAATTATATTCTATTCTAAAAGAAGGAACTGAAAAGGTTCTTCTTCATTTCCATACGCAAGATGCTGTTGAGTCATGCAGACAGAACCAAAAGTTTAACAGAAATCTTGAATTTGGAACTTTAAACTTTTAAGTTTAAATTCAGTATTCATGACATGCATGTTATGTTTGGTGGTATCTATAATTCTTTAATAATGGTTTTCCTCTTCTTGCACTTAAATTAATTATCATAGACCTACATTTTTGAATCATTAATTACTAAACAGGACAAGTGGAGAGAATTAAAAAATGTTTTAAAAAGCCAAATATAGCCCAATCCCCACTGATGTACCTAAAGAACTCCAAAAAAAAGTCTGGATTAAATTTGGATAGTACAAATTAAAAATTCAGGTCACAAATGTATCAAAGGAAGTTTGTTTAAAATGAAAACCCAGATAATTTGGACATAGTCAAATGTTTCTTCTGTAATGTATTTTTGAAAATCTGTCCTAAATTACTTATTAATGCTTTATGTCTCAAAAGATTTAATTTAGAGTATACTTGAGGTATTCTAAATTAATGACACATTTTAAAGACTAAATAAAGCAACTACAAGGATAAAAACATGGTTTCTAATAACAGATTAATGTATCAAATACATATATATATCATCAGTGTATTCATTTTCAGAGAAAGCAATATGTGAAACGTAAATATGGAAAAGAGATTTGAAGGCAAATAAATTAAAATACATGTGATAAGGCATAAGAAATTTTACTTAAAATTACTTTACACCAAGACCATTCACTACACCTCTCTATACTTTCCTGACATTAAAAATTATCCTTGCTTTTGCCTTTTCCATATACCACTTCATGCACTGTATTTTGTTCTTTGAACTTTTTAACCCCCTCTCTTTTCAGAATTTCATCAACTCTATCCAACCATGGTTTTCAGCCTTCCCCTTCCTTTAAACTCATTCATCCTCCCTTCATATAATCCTTTTCCAATTTGATCTTCATTCTTTCCGTATGACCAAACTACATTGTTATATTTCTTTCTGTTCACTCACTTTTGAATTCAACCTATCTTCATTCAGCACCCAAGTTTCTTGACCTTTTATAGCACATAATTTTAAAGTACTATATACTTGCTGGAATGAAACTTAACTAAAATATACTTTTATGACTTCTCCAACTCCTATTTCCACATAACAAAGTGGGTACTGTAGCAGCACATTTTCATATATAGCCATTTTACAGCAATATTCATTTTTCACCATAAACATTTGTATATTTTAAATCAATTCATCCATTGTCCCATCTTCTACCAATCCATTAGTCTATAGAACTTGTAACTGTCCAGTCCATTTTCAAATGCAACTGTCTTGGTTTTTAATATATTAATTTTCAGTTTCATATTCCTCACGGTATCACTGAATGTCTAACATTCACTTCAAATCAACTGGATTCTCAGTCAACAACTTGGTATCATCTACATTTAAAAATACTTGTTCATTCACACTCCAAACACTAGTCATTAACATTACCACAAGCATTCCTTATATCCATAAATACATTAAATAATCATGGGGACATCATGCATCCTTGTCTTATTACCTGTTACATGTTGAACCATTCACTAAGCATTCCATTTGTTCTCACATGTGCTTTACTTCCCTTATGTATTACTCTTATTGCATTCAGGAACTGACCTTCAGCTTTATGCAAAGGTTTCTTAATTCAAGTCTATTAATTTTATCAGGACTTTGTTTAAATCAACAAATGTACAATGAACTAATTTTCTCAGATTTACATATTTCTCAATGGCTTACCAAAAGATAAAACTCTCCCTTCATAGCAAAAAGCAGAACTGTGCTTCCCAAATTTTGCTCATTGCTACGTCCTGTGATACCTTTAAATCAGAAATTTACCAAAAACTTTCCCTGGCGCATTTAACAAAGTACTACCTCCCTCCAACTGCCAGAATTAATTTTTGCTACTCTTTCCTGTAAGTGAAAAATAACAACATTCCTCCAATTATCAGGTGCAGATGCAGTCTTCACACACATATTAACCTGGGCACAGAGCCATTCCATAAACAAAGCAGAACTGTATTAACATTTCTCTAGTTACACCATCTATATCCACCGTTTTTCCACATTCCCAGAACATTTATAATTTCTTTGTCATTAATATTTTTTCTTGAGCACTAATTTTTATAGCACATATTTCCGTTCCACTCTTCAAAATATCACTTTAATAAATTATAAAATGCCCCTTCCAATGTCCTCAATTCAATTTCACCTCACCTTATATCATAATTTTAACTTTTTAATTCTACTCAAATTTCTGGAGACTCCCTCTTTAACCCTCTTCATCCATTCTTCATCAAAACATCCATTCTTCATCAAAACAATATTTCTATCAAATTCACTCTATATTTTCTCTGCCTCTTTTAATGTTATCAATTCTTTGCTATCTTGCGTGCATGAGGACCAGGGGAGGGGAGCAATATTACATGGGGGTAAACAAGCATGAGAGGCACCATGAAGGCAGGGACGATGTGAGGTGGTATGCAAGGATACACAGAGATTTGTGAGAAGCGCAACATGGGTTGAGGAAGTATAAGAGGCACAAGTCAAGGTGGAGGGTGCACAGGATGTGAGGGCATGTGTGAGAGGGTGTACCATGTGAGTCAGGGAAAAGGTGAGAGGTGTGAGAGATACCAAGTGGCTCAGGAAAGGTGCATGGGGTGCACAACGGACACATCACAGAGCAGGGAGGTTGTGTGAGGGTGCACAAAAGTCATGGCACATTTCAGGGAGGGTGTACAGGGCAGTGTGAGTGGCCAACACAATGTGAATGCAGAGGGGATGATGGAGGATGTATATGTGGGGGAGATTTGCAATGTTGCCTGCTGACCTTCCCATTGATTTTCTGGGGTGCTTGACAAGCAGTTGTAAGTGCAAATCAAGATCATGATCACATGACCATGGGGTGCTGGTATGGCTGGAACTCCAAGGACCACCATTTGTCCAGCACTGTCATAACTTGGAACTGTAAATAGTAAGAAAAAAGCAAAGCTGTTCATATAACATTAATTGTTTGTAAAACAATATAGGAGAGAGTAACTGATTCCCCATAAAAAAATAAAACTTAAAATTACAGTAATACAGTAATTCAAAAAGAGGCAGGGCAGCGTCTGAATCAAGAGAAAATGTGTGTCTAGGAGAGTGCACTATTTTATGTGTGTAGCAGAATCTTAACGCACATGCATGTTTTACAGGCCACACACAGCTGCACACATGATCCTGGGAACAGGCATGTTTGATTAAGGTGTTTTTGACAGGTATGCCTATCTATGGCTATGTATCCTCAGAACCACATTTCTCCTTTTGAATTCAAAGCACTGCATAGCCCTAGTGCAAAATTTATTGATTTATTAAATTTATTATAAGGTGACTCTGAGCAGCTTAGAGTTTATAAAACAAGTAGAAAAATAATTAAAACATTAAAACAACACAGATTAAGATTTTAGAATAGAATAGAAAATGATTCTGTTCTCCCTAAAAATGAGCAACTAAGTTGAAATACCTGCTTTTCTTCCCCTCAAGAATATTTCTTAGATGGTAAGAATTATGGGAGACAAGAAGGTTCATAGCATCTACAAAGCAACAGTAATGATAAGTACAGCAAATTGTATTTTATTATTTACAGTACATTTCAACTGACTACATTCCAAGGGCTTAAGGTGAGCAATACTTAAATATAAGAGCTGGGCAAATAATTTGAAATATATACTTTATGTTACATGAGAATGTAAGCCACACTCTTCTCTTCAATCATTAAAGCATCCATGTCTTTTCCAAGTCTCACACAATTGTTTCAAATACTGCTTCCAGCTATCCTGAATACATATCATCCTGGGAAGCAAAATACCTGTTCATCTATACATGCGCAAACACGAAGACATAGTAATTTTCAAAACAGCCTCATGATTCTTACAAAAGACATAGATACTTTAATAATCTGGTTAAAAATATGATTTAGTTAACAGAAGAGAAAACTTGGTTCATATTCCCACACAATGTAAAGCACCTATTCAGGATGCTTGTTCTGAATACATAAAAAGTAAACCAATATACCAGGAAAAATATGCACCTCTCATTGTTATTTCCTTCTAATAATTAATACTATTCATTCTTTGTTCTATTATTTCCTTCTAATACTATCAGTCAGTCACACTAAGTATAATACCTTTCCTTTTAAAGATTACTATGGTTACTGTGGTAGCTGCCTTATTTTATTATTGATAAGATCAACACAAACTTTTGAAAAAGAAATCCTATTTTCAGATTAATACTATATCATAGGTTACATACTGGTTAATCCATGTTGCAATAATTCCTGCCAGATGGACTTACTTTATGTCTCCTAAGGATCCGCACAAGATGAAAAAAGGTTTTATTCTGTGCTCACTAAATAACTCATCTCATACCAAATATTTTCTGTGCTCTATGTTCTGACAGAACAAAATTTGAAACATTTTTAATATTCTGTTATAATGAACAAGCTGAAACAAGCCTTTTAATCTCTTATTTTTAATTCTACAGCTATGTGCAAGCATACGATATGTGCAAGTATTCAGAAGATAGTTGGGTAAAGCTCTATCCTCAAACTTATAAAAAGAACTACTCAAAGGGATTTTTTAATGTTTAAATGTTTTTTAAAATGCCCATAATTACAATGAGAACAACAGTTAGCATACTTTTTGCAATCTGCATTTCTTGTAGATCTAAGCCCAGCAAAGTTGCATCAGCACAGATGCCATTTAACAAATTATCATAGCACACACACATACACAAACACAATGAAATAACGATAAAATTATACTTGTCTGGCACTTGGCTCAAGTTTCTTTCTAATCCATATGTACAATATACCTTTTTCCATTTAGTAGTCTTGCTGTAAAAGCTCAAAATATCTACATGTTTATAACAACCCAAAAAATCAGCAGTGTAACATTACAATGCACATGAATGGTGCACACATTTGAATTTTGCACAATATATACAGGAACAACATTACAATTCATGAATTCTCACTTATCCATAAATAAGAGTGTTAATAAAAAAAAATTAAAAATATTACTGAGCAATTAGGCACTAATTACAGCTAAAATGGTTCTGAATCCCCAAGTTAGTTTTATAGTTCCACAATCTGTGAACTTGATAGTTTGGCTAGATCTAGCCTCTTTCCCATTGCAGTTTAGACCTCAGTACAGGACTGAGATTGCATTGGTTATTTGGGAGGAAAATTTCTACCCCAGACCAAGCAGAAAATGTGGTGAAAGTTTTGGCCTGGTGCTAAGAGGTTTCTAGGATCTAGTTGCGGAGAAAAAGTGATAGACAGTTAAAATTATGATATATTTGTATTGTTTGGGATTTACCTATTATTGTAATTATGTGATTAATTGTATTTTAAACTGAATCATTGGGATTATTAGCTGCTAAATCTGTGGCCTGAAGAAGCATAAAACTCAAAGAGATTTCTACCTGCAAATGTCAAAATTAGTATCTTCTATTTCCATTTGCTGGGATAAGATAGATCCTGCCATACTGGCATATGAGGACCATTAAAATAAAGTCTTAGACAACAAATCCCAGTTTTCCCCTTAGCAGGGTGTGGAGACACTCAGAAGGCAATGTTTAGGATCAGTGCATTTTGCGCTACAGTTTGGTTATACATCTTAATGTTGTGGTTGGTAGTGTTCTCACAGTTGTACTTTGCAAGTGCTGCAGAGGTGGGCTTTGTACCCAATTCTCACTGTAGCTGATCTGCAGAAGCAAAAGTCACACTTTTGTCTCAGCTATGTCTTCTAGCTCAAGTTGCGTGTGATTATGTTGCAGCAAGCTGCCTCACGTGACTGATGCTTGTCAATGGAGAAGCCAGAAGGGAAGGTCACAAGTCATCTAAGCATGTCACCCCTGCTTTTCCTCCTGAAGAGCTTGCTACAGAGTGAGAATCCAGGAATCTTATACTCCATAGCACCTAGTCCTCCAGCAGCCTCTACCACCTTTCCCGTGACCTCAGCTGACCTGCCTAAGACTCTAGGAGCTGTGATGGCACAGTGCCTAGAATGCAGTATTGCAGGCTAATTCAGGTCACTGCCAGATGTTCAATTCTCACCAGCTCAAGGTTGACTCAGCCTTCCATCCTTCCAAGGTTGGTAAAATTAGGACCCAGATTGTTGGGGGCAATATGCTGATTCTGTAAACTGCATAAAGAGTGCTATAAAATACTATGAAGCAGTATATAAATCTAAGTGATATTGCTACTGATCCGCACAAGGAGTCTGTTGACCAGCCATGGGTCTCTGTTGGCCCTCCTATGGCTGCTCCCCAACCACCATCACCACGTTCCTTAGCACTTGTCACAACATCTGTGCATCTACCTACTCTCTTTACCTGGGATTTCCGCCTTTTCCTCCTTAAAATCTTGTACATTCTGGAGTGATAATGGCAATTGGACTACCAGGATTGCTATCACTCTGTAATACAGTCAGGTGACATCATATCTTTTAATTTAGCCCAGGTAAATTATGTCACTTCTCCTGCCAAAAGAGCACACAAGCAATAATTAAATTTCATGGGCAATACAGGCAAATTACATTCCAGCAGCAGAAAAACAGTTTATGGCTAAAACAGTTGCCCAATTATTATATTTTACTGGGAGCCACCCAGAGTTGTCTGAAAGATAGGCAGCTATGTGTTTTAAATAAATAAATGGGTTACAACTTGACCCATATACAAACCTGAACTCATTCAATCAAATTACTTAAGACTTAAAACGACGCTATAGAGCACTGCACACCAAGACAACTAGACACAATAACAGTTTTTTCCAGAAGGCCATCACTCTGCTAAACAAATAATTCCCTCACCACTGTCAAATTATTCACTAAGGCTGCATTACTATTACTATTAGTCTTCTCATCGTTCCTATCACCCATCTCCTCCCACTTATGACTGTATGACTGTAACTTGTTGCTTATATCCTTACAATTTATATTAATATTGATTGCTTCCTGATTGCTTATTTGTACCCTATGACAATCATTAAGTGTTGTACCTCATGATTCTTGACAAACGTATCTTTTCTTTTATGTACTCTGAGAGCATATGCACCAAAGACAAATTCCTTGTCTGTCCAATCACACTTGGCCAATAAAGAATTCTATTATCTATTATCTATTACTTGTTTGGTACCCAAAAATGCATCCCCAAAGGAATCTTGAGATTTAAAGCTAATATGCCAAGTATTAAGGCTCAAACCTGAATTAGACTTCTAATCTCAGGATTTAGTTTGACCCCATATGCCTGACTCCTCTGCTGTTGTCAGCTACAAATATCATTGGCACCATGTCTGTGTAGCAGAACTTTGCAGTCTTTGCGTCACTCCTGAATATTTACGCCAATTAACCCTGGAGAAGGCCAAATCAATAGTAAAAGAGAAAATCAGGGACATTGATCATCAAAATGTTATTACCAGTACCACTGAATTCTATTGCTAAATGTTAGATAGCCACACGTCCTCTACTGTGGGATAGCTACGCAATGAAAATCTAACCAAATATAGATCGGCCTTTCCAGAACTGGCTCTGATCACCTCCTATCAGCTGGTGGGAAGATTCCATGGGATTCCTTATTTGCAGAGACTTTGCCCTTGTATTCCAGGATGGTAGAAACTCTTGTACATGTCCTCATATGGTGATATTTTTATGATGCCCCAAGATATGCTCTGATCTCCCAATGATTTTCAAATATGAGGGCCACACTGATAAATTTTATGTTTATTACTTTTTAAGGGACGCTAACCCCACACATTAGATGGCCAAATATCTTTACGGAGTTATACAACTGCATAAAACCTAATTAGATATGTCATTTTATTGTCCAATTGTTTTTTGTTTTTTGTTTTCCCAATAACAAATTATTGTGCCAAACTATTTCTATTTTTTACTATAAAGGGTGGTCAAAGATTGTAATAAAGGGATTTGATTTGACCACATTACTTAGCAATGGCAATTCTAGCCCCACTTGCCATTGTAATCTGAGGACTTTGTCGCCTGGACTCAATTATTGTCAGGGGACTGCTAGATGACCTGGTTGCCTTAACTGATTCTCTATCATTCTCATTTCTGCTCTTCAATTACCTCAAACCAGGGATGACAGGTAGAATATGGACCTATTTATTGGGTAATACACTTTCCAAATCATAGAGTCTGAAGATTTGGGGGGGGGGGGTTGAGGGAGGGACACAATCATAGACATCAGAAGATTTAGAACATGGGATAAATCTTCCCCTTTAGTCCTGAACTTAGAACAAAACTTCAGAACACTCACAACAATTATTATGATTTCAGAATATTTGGCATGCTCAGGTATTCCAAGTGAATAAATGTTGAACAATAAACCAGTATCCACATGTCATTTTGCAGAAGGTACATTAACTATTTCATTTTAAACTGGTTAACTTACGTAATAAGTTTTTACACTGTATTGATATTGGGCTTTTTTTTTTTAACATTACACCCAAGGTTCTTTAGCATATGGTAATAGTTCCCCACTTTTTAATGTGGCAGATGGTTATATGGATTACTAATGTGTGCTAGTATTGTGGAGTGAGGAAAATACAGTATATACATTATACAATTTCATGCTTATTTTTTTCTTGGTAAATAATGACTAAAACCTGTCCATTGTTTTCAAGGTTGAATTTTCTAAGCTTTTTTATTATTTGTAATAAATACTGTATTTGGCACATATTTTTATATTTGGCATAAAAGAGATAAAGAAAATGAGAGCCTAGAAAAGTACTGTATCTAAAGTAACATTCATTTAAGAACATTTGTTACATAATGAAAAACTGGGGATTAAATGGTAAACCAGAATTGTAAAGAATTTGAGTTTACCAAGAAGGTTAAGTCCTCTTATCGCCACAAGTTAAACAAAGCCAGTTGGAACTATCTGGGCTTTGTTTAGATTCCTCTTCACCTGAAGAATTCAGGTTTGATACTTTCCTGGTAAATTGGAACCACAAATAATTTTATTGGAACCTTTAAGTTATTTTACTGACTTGTTCACAATAAGTAGGCAAAACTCTTAGCACATCTGATGACCTCTACATGTTTTTGACTTCAATTCCAAACAGCTTCAATCATTATGGTTAAGAGGAAGGAACTGTAAAAGCTGTAATCCTGTAATTTAACTTATCCTTGCATAAGGCAAACTAGGCAGAAGTATGAGAGTTGATTAAACTGCTTTGAAGAAAGCATAAGAACAAATAACTTCAAATATTAAGAAATATTTTAAAACTTATTTAATAAATAAACTGACTAGTAGAAAAGATTGTAAGAATATGTTGATAATGGCAATTAGTAAACTTAAATGGTAAAACTACTTTGTTGTAAATGTTAGTAGTACATTTAGATGCCAGGTAAATCTGGCTTATAAGTTTAGAGTTTTATAGTTATATGTTACAGTGTATATTATTTTTACTGTAATTGCATATGCATTATGATGTATATTGATATTTTTTTGTATAATTTTAACTTGTTAATTTTATTAAGGTTGGACTACTTCCATGTGTGGAGTACACTGAAAATAAGGTTGTTTAACCATAAGGACTGTGCAGCACTTTGGATTTAAAGCCAAAGCAGTGCTCCAGACCATGTAGATATACTCTCATAGTACCTACAATTATCTTTTTAAAAGATTTGTTATCCCACCTTTATTACTTTATAAATAACTCAAGGCGGAGAACATATACATATGAGCCGAGGTGGCGCAGCAGTTATAGTGCAGTGCTGCAGGCTACTTTAGCTGATTGTGATCACCAGTTCAGCTGTTCAAATCTCACCGGCTCAGGGTTGACTCAGCCTTCCATCCTTCCGAGGTAGGTAAAATGAGGACCCAGATTGTTGGGGGCAATATAAATATACATTGCTTAATGGTATAAACCGCTTAGAGAGTGCTTAGAGAGTGCTTGCACTATAAGTCTCATAATAAATAAATAAATAAATAAATAAATAAATAAATAAATAAATAAATAAATAAATAAATAAATAAATAAATAAATAAATAAATAAATAAATAAATAAATAAATATTACTCCTTCCTCTCCTATTTTCCCTACAACACTAAGGTGAGGTGAGCCAAGAAAGACTAACTGGTCAAAGTCACCAAGCTGGTTTTCATGCCTAAGAAAGTATTAAAATTCAGTCTCCCTTAATCTCAAAGAGCACAAAGGACCCTTCAGTTCAGTTCCACCCTGAGCTACAAATATTCTCCTTTATTGGAAATTAACCTTTACACTAAATTAAACTAAACCTAGGATCCACAGCTGTAATACAATCCCAGGAACAATCTCGTTTAAGGAAATACAAATAAAGGTGTTTACTTAGCTGAAAAACTAATTAACAGACATTTCTTAAAAGAGAACAAATTGAAAGTTTCCTTAACTATATACAAGTTTTAATTGGCTCAGAATGATAGTCGATTCCCAATAATATGGCTTGTTTATCGCATCAGATGATATAAACCAGGCCTCTACATTGTTGTGTTTTAAAAAACATGATTAAGACAAACAAGTGGCTTATTGGGATGGTTAACTTAGTCATTTTTGAGAATTTAACTCTTTTAAAAAAAAAATAGTTCAGATTTTTAAAAGCCATTTTCAAAATTCAGTAAATAGGGATATCCACTAATGAAACTCATAGGAGTCAGATTTGGCAGCAACAGAGTCACTGCTTATGTAAATTCTTCTTCACTAATGCCTTCTGTGAATAATACTTTTCAACTCTACATTGTACCTCATAATCACTTTTCAAAAACCAAGATGCCAGTACAGTAAATATTATATCACTTTAAAAGAACAGTAAACCAACTTAAGCAAATCATTAATACAGTGCAACTAGATACAAGAACAGTTTTTCCCGAACGCCATCACTCTGCTAAATAAGTCCCTCAACACTGTCAAACTATTTACTAAGTCTGCACTACTATTAATCTTCTCATCGTTCCTATCACCCATCTCCACCCACTTATGACTGCATGACTGTAACTTTGTTGTTTGTATCCTTACGATTTATATTGACTGTTTCCTAATGTGATTTGATTGCTTATTTATACCCTATGACTATCATTAAGCGTTGTACTTTATGATTCCTGACGAATGTATCTTTTATTTTATGTACACTGAGAGCATATGCACCAAGACAAATTCCTTGTGTGTCCAATCACACTTGGCCAATAAAGAATTCTATTCTATTCTATTCTATTCTATTCTATTCTATTCTATTCTATTCTATTATTATTCTATTCTTGTTCTGTTCTGTTCTATATACCATTATGCAAACTCAATAATCTGTCTTTTAATAAACAGCTATAAGGAATGTTGAGACCAAAGCCCAACTAAATTCAAGAAGCTAGCTGAATGAAAATGCACAGGTACAGTATGTCAGATGCCTTCCAGAACAGTTCCCTGGGAGTTAGCCTGAGATACGGGACCGATGGGAAATTGTTCAACCTGCAAAGACTCCAGTATATGTGGTACCTTGCTCAATAGTAGTAACTGTGAGAGGGATCTTGGAGTCCTAGTGGACAATCACTTAAATATGAGCCAGCAGTGTGCTGCAGCTGCCAAAAAAGCCAACACAGTTCTAGGCTGCATAAACAGAGGGATAAAATCAAGATCACGTGAAGTGTTAACACCACTTTATAATGCCTTGGTAAGGTCACACTTGGGATACTGCATCCAGTTTTGGTCACCACGATGTAAAAAAAATGTTGAGACTCTAGAAAGAGTGCAGAGAAGAGCAACAAAGATGATTAGGGGACTAGAGGCTAAAACATATAAATAATGGTTGCTGGAATTTAGGAATATCTAGTTTAATGAAAAGAAGGACTAGGGTGACATGATAGCAGTGTTTCCAATATCTAAGAGGTTGCCACAAAGAAGAGGGGGGTCAACCTATTCTCCAAAGCATCTGAAGGCAGGACAAGAAGCAATGATGGAATCTAATCAAGGAGGGAACCAACCTAAAACTAAGGATAAATTTCCTGACAGTTAAAACAATTAATCAGTGGAACGACTTATCTCCAGAGGTTGTGGATGCTTCAACACTGGAAGTTTTTAAGAAGAGTTTGGACAACCATTTGTCTGAAGTGGTGTAGGGTATCCTGCTTAAACAGGGGGTTGGACTAGAAGACTTCCAAGGTCCTTTCCAACTCTGTTATTCTATTCTATTCTAAAATTGAAATAAAACAAGTAATGAGCAATATTAGCCCAGACCTAAAGTTTGGCCTCTCTTTAAGAACCTACTTCTGCATCTTCCAACATGCCAACTGATAACCCTGTTCTAGAACAAACTTAACCATGTAAGGGAGTCAGAAAACTTTAACCAAGTCAAGTGAGTCCAGTAGCTAACCATTAGGGAGAAATTTTAATTTATAACAGTTCAGGTGGTTGGGACAAAATTGATTCTCACAGTCAAGTGTGCTCTCCAAACAAGTATCCCTCTGAATTTGAGATGAAGTCATAGAAACTGTTCCTTCAAATTTGAGATAAAACCATAGGAAAAAAAATCACAAAAAAGAACTTTTGTTAGGAATGCTATCACTTTTTTACTCCCCTCTCCAACCTACAGCCACAAGGGGAAATAAAAAAGGAGCATACAGGAATGGAAGTACATAACCCCCCCCCCCCATGCCCCTAGCTTCTATATTACATTGATGCTGGTCCTAATCACACCATCATAAATCATTGCATTTCCTCCAAAGAGGAATAAAAGTTAACAGAAGGGTAGACAGTGATATTTTGCCAACCTCCCTTGTGGCATCTGGAAGAATTTTTTTTAATGGCTGCTTTCTAACCCATTGCATCCTTGGAAATCATGTATCCTTGGAAATCATGTATTTTAGATGTAGAGATGAGTCAATTAAAGCAGAAAGTGGTTTAAATTGCATGTTCAATAAAAAGTAAATTTCACTGTAGTCAAGAACCTGAGTTGATTTTGGTCATATACTCTAAGTTCATGTTATCAGGTTATAAAAGTCTTTTCAATAAAAAGTAGCTTTAAACTGAGAACTTTTGAAAAGAAATTGATAATCATGATGTAGTATATAATGTAGTTGCCCATTGGAATGGGATGGGATAATGAATTCAATGAAATTAATAAATAAAAAAGATTGAGTTCTGAAATATCCAGACTGATCAAACTTGTTATGAATCATGCAATACATTGTATGCAAACTTTTTATTTAATAATGCACTTATTGTAATGGGCACTAAATGCAATAATATCAATATTACTATTATAAGTTGCATAAGGTTTCTTCCCCATCAAACATTTTTATAACAATATAACACAATCATAAAGCTAGAAAGAAACTTATGTTTTAAAGATAGAAGCATAAATTTGAATTTTCTTTTACTTTGGCACTAGCTCCCCCTCCAGACCAACTTAACACTGTAATTACTTTTTTCATTATAAATACCACAGTAACCACAAATCCACATTTTCTTCAAATCTTGGGATGATTTCAGTCTCAAAAATAATATATTTCTTTAAAAAGAAAATCATTTATGTTATCCTTATCCCTAAAACACTGAAATGTACTCCGACATATGTTTGCTCTAATAATAAACAACTTGCTTTCAAACTGGAGAAATACTTCCTACATTCAATTGTATGTACATTAATAAGCTGCCCTGTAATCTTATCGCATTCCTACACTATCAAGGGGTATATTGATCACTTTATGACACCTTTTTTTGACAGCCTAAGTGGCTATTGACCAATGTTAATAAAAACCCATCACTTTATATTTTACTATGTAGCTCAAGCAACAGTCTCCTAAAATAAACACTGTAAGAATTTATTATACAGTATTATACATTGAACTTGAAACAAAACTTCATCTTACTCTAGTTTAGAAGACTCAAGGGAATGGATGGCATAAATATTCCGAATAAATACATTAAATCTGCAGCCCTATACTGTACACACTTACCTGGATATAAATTCCAGAGAAATCAATGAAAATTACGTCTGAAAGAGGGAAAGGAGGTTTTCCTTTGGCATTACAGTATTCAAGTATATATATCTGCAGAATTCAAATATGAAGTTAAAATAAATTTAAGCATGCATAAATAAAACTGTTATTCAAAGTTAAACCACATCATATACTAAATTAATGGATAACAGTGTCTTCTTATAAAGTTCTAAGATCTCTTTTATCAGCAACTATAGACATGATCTGTAACTATCTACTTCTAATAAATGTAAAATATTGTGTTATTTTTATAATCAATATAATTTTGGAAAGACATGGTAATAGCCTTGAAGGCATATTCTTTCAAGATTAATCGCCATCCTTTTAGCTTATACATACAAGCTGCTAAAGTCTGAATATATTTTTAAAACATGGATATGTAAGACATAAAACTATTAATTTCTAACAGAAATACCAGTAATTGTTATTAACATTAATAGGCATCCTTAAACAATTTAAATTTAAAAAACATATTCCCAAACCAAATCTTACAGATGTTAATATAAACAGAATTCTAAACATTTGCAACCTGCTCCTCAGACATATGTTATCACTTTGTTTTAAATAATTCCACTGAAAAGAACCACTCCCGAACTATCAATTGTCAAGTTTTGCATGTAAATATTTGCAGACTTAAGGCCCAAAGTGAATTACAGAAAGTGTAGAGTTTCATATTTACTTAAGTGCTGCGTACAGATCAGTAGACAATAGTGGTTTTGAAAACTTTTCTAGTCAGTGACCCTAAAAAAAGATTTGGCCTTGTAATGTGATACTTATGATTCTTCCGATATTTTCATGCCATGAATCCCTCCACCGCAAAAAAAACCAAAAAAACCAACAGCCAAAAACCCCTAGTCTTATGTTTAAAATACATAGCAGGTTTTATTGAAAATCAATTCAGTGTGTTAGAGATTCACTTTGCAGATAGCACAATTTAAACTCAAAGCATTAGATAGTAAAAGATATCCAAAGAAAATAGATGTCATTACACGAAGCACAAAAACATCTTGTTAAGAATTAGATCACTGAATAAAATAGATACATCGACAATTAATCTCCATGGATATTGACAAACTCAACGTAGTTTCTTAATAGGAATCACGAAAAAAGAAAATCGCGGCATCCAATTAGACCCTTATCCCGTCCTTCTGACGGTACACATTTCACTTTCGCTAGCCCCCAGGTGTATTTCCCGACTTAGGGTTTCACTCTTTTTTTTCAGGGACGCGGGGAGACAAGAAATCAGAAAAAGGGGCAAGAACAGCAGCCCCGCAGCTTTTCTTTCTGAGGCACTTTTTCGGCATCCCCGGCCTCCCTTCCCATCCCTCCGCCGCGCGCACTTGCCCTCTCCAGACACGCACCCGCAGCTGGCACACCGGCAGCCGATGGTTTCCGCTTTTTTTTTCTTTTTTCTTTTTTTTTTTTTTTTGCGGAGCTCGACGCGACTCTCCCAGGCGCCTCCTGTACGGATTGATGCTTGAAGACTTCGGCTCCCGCCCGGTCTTTTCCTCTAGGGCACCGGGTTCCTCCTGAAGCCCGGTGCAGCCGCTTTCCGGGATTCAGCGCCCACATAGCAACCGCAGCGAGTCATCTCATCTACCTACCTACCTAATCTCTCTGGCCTCAAGCGCCCTCCTTGCCTTCTCAAGGGAGTCCAGGCCCTGGCTGGGCTGACAACCCTCCTTCCTCCTCCCTAAGAATCCTGTCCCGGGAGGGCTCGGCAGCCTTGGCGGAGCCTGCACATCCCCTCTCCTATCCTGCCTTTCGCTGACAAGAAACAACACCAACACCCCCACATACACACATATACACACACATACAAGCCGGCGCCTTGAATAACCGCTGTTTCTACGCCAGGCCCACCACGAAGAACCGGGTCGAAGCGAGCGAAAGCCGCCTCAGCCCCAAGCGGAGCATCCTCTCAAGTTTCAGAAATCTTCCCCCCTTTCGGAGCCCTCACAACGGCCTCGCCTTACCTAAATCCGCGTCGGCAACCTGGCTTTTTGGGTCTCCGCGCCGGCCAAAGCTCCCGCGGTGCCGGGGTCTCCGATGGAGGAGAAGCGGGGAGGCGGCGCGCGAGGGGAGAAGGCGATGGAAGCTGGGGAGGGAGTAAGCGAGAGGTGGGGGGAGGCTGAGAAGACGGAAGCAGGAACCCACCGCCACTTAAACGGAGCCGCCAGAAGACTGGAGCCGGGGCGAGACGTTGACAGAACGCCGGTGTGGGGAGGGGGGGGGAGAAACGGCGCGCGCAGACGCGCTCCCCCCGCGCGCCCGAAAGCCTGGCCGATAGGGAAGGAAGTAATCCGAGCTAAGGAACTGTAAAGAAACGGGGGCGCGCGCGAGATAGGAAGGGACGCAAAGGCCTTGGCGCCCGTTGCCTCCAAAAGAGAATAGACCCGAGGGGGCGTGGACTAGATGCGCGTGATGGGAGGAAAGCGGCCAATGAGAGAAGGGTAGTCTAAAATCTCTATGCGGGAGGAACGTTAGCTTCGCGGCGGCCAAGGAGGCAGTAGCTGGGGGGGGGGGGAGAGCGTTGGCAGCACGCATGCGTGTTATAACCCCCGACGTCCCTGCTGGTTTCCCCGCGGGTGCCTGCAACAGCTGGAGGCAACACGTGCTTTCTTGCAAGTGAGCAAAGAGGGTGGGGATCGCGCACCAAACTGGAAGGGACTACTAGGAAGCGAGTTGTCCGGTCCCCCCCCCCCGCTCTCCGGGCGGGCGTGAGTTGTGTCTGATACCCCTTGGCGTAGTTACCTAACCCCCTTCTAAAACTGGCCAGGTTGGCAGCATCTTGCGGTGGTAATTTCTTGAGTTTAATACAGGGTTTCTCAGCTTTGGCAACTATTAAGACGGGTGGACTTCAGCTTCCAGAATTAATGAGATCCATATATGCTGTGCTTTCTAAGTGGATCCCAATACAGTGGCAGATTAATCTGGAGAGGTCAGTTTTTCACGGAATCTGGTCCTAACAGTTCAGAAAGTTAACCATCACCGCAAGCACTTCGAATTGTACTTGGGGTAGATGAAAGTCAGTTGCCGGTGTTTTAGCTGCAATCGTGCTATATTCTCTAAAAATAACCCCTTTAACAATATTTCTTTATTTGTTAAATTTCTTGACCGCTGCCACTCCCTTGACTCTCCATCATTTGTAGCAATGGGCTTCTGTAGCTAACTATATGCCACATTGCAGAACGGGTGACTTGTTAGTAAATACTGTGCCATTTCCTCTCCGAAGGCCAAACCGTTAAATTCAAATCACATGCTTATTTTTTGTAATACATTTAGTCTGTATTGCATTAAAATCTTTGTTACATCCTTCCTGACTGTGAAAGCAACACTGTTCCTTCCTTGTTTTTCCAGCCCTGACTACTACAGTCTTCTGACCTGAAGTGTCCAATCCCAGCACATCTTAATTTCTTAATTCCTAAGATATTAGTGTTTGCTTATTGCCAAGATGTCAGTCACTTGTTGAGCTTTCTCCTGTTCATGGTTCTTAATGTCCCATGTTCCCACTATAATTCTGTCCCTGCATGACAAGATCAACAATTAAACATCCCAAAGGCTTTAAAGTAACTGCACCTTAAACATCATTAGTACTCTAAAACAGTGTTTCCCAACCTTGGCAACTTGAAGATGTCTGGACTTCAACTCCCAGAATTCCCCAGCCAGCGAATGCTGGCTGGGGAATTCTGGGAGTTGAAGTCCAGACATCTTCAAGTTGCCAAGGTTGGGAAACACTGCTCTAAAAGATCCTCAACTCTTTCTCAGTAGTATGTTGATTGGCATCAAGGCACCAAGTTGGAAAGGGCGGGGGGGGGGGGGGGGGGGGACCATGAATTCTAGCTATGAAAGCCAGCTAGGTAACTTTGAGCCAGTCACTCTGTCTCAGTCCAACTCACCTCACTGATTTGTTGTTGCGTGGAAAATAGGTAGAGAAAGGCATACTGGATATGCTCACCACTTTGAATTGTTTGTAAAAAATAAGGTGGGATATAAATAAATAAATATATAAATGCCAATCACTTTATCTTACCTATCCATCTGGTCCCAACTATTCAATTGTCTGCAGAGTTGACAAAGTTATAAAGAGAGACAAACATGTAATGTTGGTTTCTCTCATTTTTTTCCATTCTATAATTTGCACTATTTCTATATGTGAGAATTTTATGCAATTTGAACACATTTCTCCCATTAACACACATCATAGATCAATGTTTGCTTAATAGTTGTATTTCTTGTTGTGTTATTTTTCATTGTTTATTGTTCTATATCTTCTGTTCATTCACTTTTCTTCCTTTTTTATTGTTGTAAGCCACCTAGAGTAGCCCCAAAGTGAGATAGGAGGCAAATAAATTTAACAAATAAAATAAATAAATAAATAAATACTTGTGCTAATTCTGTTTTTCCCTTTTCCATTAACATGCTAGATGCATTTTTAAAACCTTTAAAGCGTAAACAATGAAGGTTAACTGCATTATGGTTCACATTTATCAAGGAAGTGCAAATTTAGGAAGCTAGTATGAGGTGAAAAAACACAAATAAATATTCTCCCATCCTACTCCATCTGTAATGAAATGCACACATGACCTTGGGGAAAGGGAGCGAAGATGCTGCCCAGGAAACAATCTGACAAGAGAGGCAGGAGCCCTCATGGCTTAAGGGTCGGAGAAAGAAATGTAGGGAAAACCCTGCCTAATGGATCAAGCAGTTAAATGTGGCAGCAGGAAGTTGTACTTTCTCACTTGCAAGTTTCTAAAAATGGCAGCAGGAAGTTGTACTTTTTCAATTTCAAGTTTCCATTAATGTAACGTTAAAATAAAGTAGAATTAAGTTTGTTTTGTCATGTTTCCTCGCTTGATTTACCTAGGAGGGCTGAGATCTCTTGCAATTCCACCAAAATATAATTTATACAGTATATCTTCTGTAGGACTGAAAACACAAAAAATAATACTGCCCTATCTTCTTTAATATTTTGCAGGGTTTTGTCCATGTTAGAATTTTGGAAGCAGAAAATTAAGGACCACCTTCACCAGCCCTCCTCCCACTCTGAGATTAGATTGCTAGAAATGGGATTGTCTTGGTGATGCCTTGGTTTTGAAGTGTCTTCTCAGGGTGGTTTGTGTGATCTCTACTTTATATTTGACATCTTCTATACAAATTGTTCAGACAATTTGAACCAAAGAAAACAAATGGAACCAGGTAACAGCCGTAATACCAACATTACAGGAAATCTATTCTGATTTCTCACTGTCAGCTGCCACTTTTAATTTCTTGCCTGCTCATGGATCAGTCCATAAGATACAAAGGTATTCTGTTATTCAGCCATCAGATATCTCTTGTATATTTGAATGGCACCAAGTCATTTTGTTATAGATCATAAAAAAATATAAAAGTTTGCCTTCTGCGCTGATTTTAAAGCTGCTTCTGTGTTTCAGAAATTCCAGGAAAAAATGCTTGTTACGTTTTAGGCACTTATATTAATTTAAAACCAAACAGACAAATATAAAAGACAAGGAAATGAACAAGGAAATGAATCACCTGCTGCAATTACAGTAAAGGCTCTGTGGTGAAATTGTCTCACCCAAGGGAAGTGCATTTACCTTTAGTTACTATTTATTTTCCCAATGTAAAACCAAGTGATTAAATCAATGTCAAGGAACCAAAGACTGCTTTAAGAGGATAATCAAGTTGTTTGAAAAATACATTTTGTTATTCCTTCATAATGTATCTATGGGTATTTGCAAGGGAGAGAATTCTATGAAAGGCTAAAATTCACTATGTAAAATATTTGTTATCAATATTAGTCAGGATTAAGAATAAATTTTAAAATGTGTGATTTTTTTCCCCTTCTGGTACCAATGGGATGACCCATTGTACCACAACTGTAGCTAAGAATGTTGTGCCATTGATTCAAATAAGATTATTTATTTAAACATTATAGGATATATCACTTTCCTGTGCTCTTGGTGGTCTGCTCATGACTCTGGTTTCACTATTGATAAAGTATATTGGCTTCAGAACTATTTCTCAGTATTCCTCTTCTGGCATCAATTTTACTTAGCTTCAGGTATCTACTTATAAATTTGTTTGTTAAATATTGAAACAAGAAAGATTTTAGTTAAGTCAACAGCTTTATTTGATTTACTTTTCTATTTTATTTATTTTGGCTTAACTGTAGTTTTGTTGTTCTATACCTTGCATATTTTAAGTTAACCCATTTTATGATATCTGGGTTGACACAAAGGCCATTACATTACATATAAAATTCCAAGAGACTAATAAAATGAGCATTAAGGCCCATTTCGAGAAGGATGAAAGAAGGAATATTTATTATAAAAGCAACTTGGTATCCAACATGATAAGAAATTAAGAATACTAGAGTTATGGTCAGGTATAAATATAGACACATCTAAAAACTTTTAAAGCAGCCACATATTTCTTTGGGATTGTATAAGAAAACATGGAGATGCTTTTAAGAGTTGTAAACAGGTGCTAGATTTGTGTCTCTGCTCTGAAACACCTTTTGGCATAGAACCGTGATGGCGAACCTATGGCACGCGTTCCAGAGGTGGCATGCAGCGCCCTCTCTGTGGGCATGCAAGCCATCATCCCAGTTCAGCTCTGCCGTGCATGAGCGCGTGCCTCCCACTGGCCAGCTGGTCTTCTGGTCTCTGCCGTGCATGCGCATGCAGGGTGGGTGTGTGCAGGGGTCCACACGCATGCAGGGGTCAGGGCACGTGCAGGGATCTGTGTGCACATGCAGGGGGGAGGGCACATGCAGGGGGCTGCGCGCGCATTGCATTTTGTAGGTTCAGGCACGCGCTTTGGGCACTCGCTCCGGAAAAGGTTAGCCATCACTGGCATAGAAGGTGAAATGCTACATTTTCTTTAAAAAAAATACACAAAAGGGGCTAAAGAAACGGTGATTGAAGTTACTTTTTTTTTTGCTAAAATTGTTCACAAAGATGCCCCTAATTATGAAAAGTGAAACTGAGAAGGGGAATCTGTTCATCTTATTATTAGACTACACATCCCTTCAGAAAATACGACTTCAGCAACAGAGTGATCAATGCCTGGAATGCACTACCTGACTCTGTGGTTTCTTCCCCAAACCCCAAAAACTTTAACCTTAGACTGTCTACAGTCGACCTCTCCCCGTTTCTAAGAGGTCTGTAAGGGGCGTGCATAAGCGCACTACTGTCCCTGTCCTATTGTCCTCTTTTATCGTTACTTTTTACTTATGTTTATACAAACTACTACTATCCTATACATGTTTGACAAATAAATAAATAAAATAAATAAATAAATAAAATAAAGCATTCCTGACAATTGATTATGCTGTCGGGGGCTGATACCGTAGGTATTGTAGCTCGGCAGTACAATACCCATAAGCCCATAGATACTAACTAAAGGATCTAGTCTTTACCTGAAATGGTTCTAGATGTGTGAAAATTAGGTGTGGGCAACATTCAAAAGCAGCAGTTATTCGTTATATGTTTTTGTTTGGTTTTTTTAAAGAAACATTAATTTTAATGACTCCAGTTAGGGAAGTTTAGATAATAACAGCAGGATGCTTAAAACTTTTATTGCCATGTGTTTTTGTATGCAGCTCTGTTCTCCTATTTCAGATGGCACTGTGGTGCCTACTTTGAATGCTTATGTCTACATGAGTAGGAAGCATACAGTGTTGATAGCTAGGATGGATGCCAAGAGAAATCACTGGAATCTATGCTATATAAAACTGTTTTGTAAATGCTTGCACATTCAAGAGAAAACTAGCCTTCATAACTATAAAGATAACTATATCTCTGCCAAAATTGCCCTTGTTGCACCTCCTTAATCTTCCTTTGCTTGTGTTAATTCCTCTGTGTTTACATTTACATCAGGAGCTGGCAACCATTTTGGCAAACGTGCTGGAAGTGAAGCTCAAAATATATGAAGGAGCTATCCTAGTGTAGACTACTGTAAATAGCATAAACTATTCCTCGGCATGCTTTGGAGAATTGTTGAGACAAAAAGAGACAAAATTGTGCATAAGAGCCGAGGTGGCGCAGCGGTTAGAGTGCAGTAGTGCAGGCCACTTTAGCTGACTGTGATCTGCAGGTCAGCGGTTCAAATCTCACCGGCTCAAGGTTGACTCAGCCTTCCATCCTTCCGAGGTAGGTAAAATGAGGACCCAGATTGTTGGGGGCAATATAAATATATATTGCTTACCGGTGTAAACCACTTAGAGAGTGCTTGCACTGTGAGGCGGTATATAAATCTCACAAATAAATAAATAAATAAATAATATTACAACGGCAAGGCCCCAGACTGATTATATGTAATAGCCAGGTGGGAGAATGATAAATATTGGACCCACATTCTGTACTAAGTACAGAAGGGTAGAAAGAATGCTTATCATTATATAATAATAAACATGTTTATTGTTTACTGCCAGTATCACTGTATCATAAGGTAGACAAAGAATATACAGCAGCACTACAACAGTGCAATTAAAAATAAATAATTAGGCATTTACTGTACATGGTATAGAAAATGCAACAATCAGATAAATTGGGTGATTCATAAAAGAATAGACCGGCAAATTTCCTTACTACAAAACAGTCACTGCCAATTGGTAAAAAGCTCAAACAGCAGGCAACCTGTATTGATTCTTCTGACAAAAAAGATTAATCCTGCATGTTCAGAACTGCAACTGTCCAATTTGTAATATACTAGGCAGGATGGTGGGCCCTTGATTTCTAATACTGGTAGGCCTCAGCTTGCGACCAAAATTGGGACCAGCATTTCTGTTGCTAAGCAAAGAGGTTGCTAAGTGAATTATGCCTGGGTTTGTTTTTGTTTTTTGCCGTGGTTATTAAGCAAATCACTGCAATTCTTAAGTGAATCCAGTTTCCTGCCATTGTCTTAGCTCATCGGAAACTGGCTGGGAAGGTCTCCGATGGTGAACCTGGGACATTGTAACTCAGAGGTGGGTTTCAGCAGGTTCCGACCAGTTCTTGAGAACCGGTAGCGGAAATTTTGAGCAGTTCAGAGAACCGGTAAATACCACCTCTGACTGCCCCTGCCCCCATCTATTCTCTGCCTCCCGAGTCCCAGCTGATTGGGAGGAAATGGGAATTTTGCAGTATCCTTCCCCTGGAGTGGGGTGGGAATGGAGATTTTGTTGTATCCTTCCCTGCCACGCCCACCAAGCCATGCCACGCCCACCAAGCCACGCCCACAGAACCGGTAGTTAAAAATTTTTGAAACCCACCACTGATTGTAACCATCATAAATGCATGTCAGTTGCCATGCACCCAAATTCTGATCACATTACCATTGAGATATTGCAACAGTTGTAAGTGTGAGGACTGGTCATAAGTCACTTTTTTTCAATGCCGTTAAAATTTACAACATTTGCTAAAGGAATGGTTGTAAGTCAATGACTACCTGTACAATATTTTATCAGCATATGTAATAAGGAACTGTTGCATGTTTGATCGCTGTCAGTAGAAAATATATTCTCCATGTGACACTCTGAAGAACCGAGGATGAAGACTATAAGATATGCTAGCATATGAAATAAAAGCAACAAAAACAACAAGTAGGAATACTGCTGAAGCATAGTATCACTAAGTAATTATGAAGAGAAGGATAAATAAAAGATACTGGGAAGGCCAAGTTCACGTGAGCTCTGCATCAGATTATTGCAGCAATCACTTGTAGCCAGGGTGTGTTTTGAAGAGCTGAAAGTACAGAATGGTATATTGGTGAGTTACAGCCAAGGGTGTGGCTGTGACTGGAAACTCGTTCGTTTTTTATCATTCAGAGTCATCATTCTTATTTCATTACCTAAACAAAGAAACAGAATGACTACAGAAAGACAAGCAGTGGGGAGCTGAAGGGAGTTCCCACTTCCTACCATCTTCCCCATTGAGTTTCCTTGTGGGACACACACAGCATTCGAAACATTTCTTCTTTCCTTCCTTCCTTCTTTCCTTTCTTTCTCTCTCTCTCCCTCTCTCCTCCTTTCCTTCTGCACGCCTGCCCTAAGATTCCTCCTTCCCTAGAATTCTTTTATTTGCATGTGGAAAGCTTGCAGGGAGAAAATCAGTGAGTAAGAGCAGGAAGTTACAAATTTAAGGTCAGCAGGCAGGTAAGTGGCTGCTGCTGGGTGGAACAGGGAGTGAGGGGATATGTGAGAGGTGCATGGGTTTGGAAGGGTGTGTGGGTGCACTAGAAATGCTGAATGGGTCAGGGAGGGAACAAGGGTAGGTGGCTTAAGTCAGGAAGGGTATCTGGGGGCGCAAGAGAGGTGCTGCATGAGTCAGGAAGGGCATAGAGGGGGCCAGTGCAAGTCAAGGTAACTAATGGTGATTGGGGTGTATAAGAAGTGACACAGGATATGTGGGATACATAGGGGGAAATGCAGGTAAAGAGTGCATGGGGTCACAGGTGAGAGGTTCCTCATCAGTCATGAATGGGACATGGGAGATATATGGTAGTTGGAAAGAGTGCATGGGGGTGCTTCAGAGTGTGCAAGAGGTGCCACCCAGGGTCAGTGATGGTCACAAAGGTGCATCAGGTGTGCAAGAGTGCTATGCAAGAAGAGAAAGCATGTGTGCAGTGGTGCAGATCATTGGGGGTGCCCAAGAGGCGCTGCACAGGTCAGGAAAGGCACACAAGTAGCACAGTTTGGGGAAGACTTGTGGGTGGGGTGGAAGGGGCCAAGTTGGATGCATGGGGGTTTCTTTCCTGTCCCTCCCTTCTCTTCCCTTTCTAGCAGGCAGGTAAGTGACTGCTGATGGACAGGGATGGGGGCGAGGGATTGCAAGATTGCCTGGGAAACTATCACAGAACATTAAAAATGAAGATCACATAATCACAGCAGGCAGCACAGCTACAGCCAGTAGCACTAAAGTATGCACAACTTCCCAAAATTTCATTTTCTTGGGAGTCAAGGGTCCCAGATTTTGAACACATTCTGAAAATTACCCCATTTGAGACACCAGGGTTCAAAAACCGTTGCTCTATGATACGCTGTTTCACCCAGTTAAAGATCATGAAATCAAACATTTAGTACTACGTAAATTAACTGATTCTCCTAAACTGGTATCAATCAGATGTACTAGTACTCTTAGCAGTTTATTTTAGTCATGAAGTTTTAAGAGTTCAATCCCACGATTCTGAGAGAACTAGTTTGGGAAAGTTCGGATAATCCCATCTAATTTAGCAAGGAAAAAAATAGACTTATGGAAGTTTTGCATTGCTATTACAAACCATGGCACTACTATTGCTGTCTGTGATGCCTACCAGCCAGGAACACACATGCAAACAATCTTGGCTCCAGTCCTGGCCTGAAGATTTGAGTTGATCCATTATCTAAACTCTTTCCATCGATTTCTTAAAATTGTGATGATCTGGTTCACATCTACACATAGAGAGATTGTAGAGACTCTTTGTGTAGAGAGTGTTACTCTATTCACTGAAAATGTGAATACTGAATCACACAAAGCACTGTAGTCCTTAAGTATTCAAATTCTGATGATACTTCAGCCATTCAGGGTCAGCCCAAAAGATGGCACTTTAGGCAAATAATACCTTTGGTACTCTCCTCAGAGCTTTTATGAATAGATAAATAGTAGTTTACAAATAGTGCATTTATAATTGCATAAATAGCTCATTTCATTACTGCAGACTATGCATGCATGTTGTAGCCCTTTCACACAAGGCAATAAAAGGACATTGCATTTTGATCACTATATAACATTCAGGCCGTACAGCCTTTGCTTCAGTAGGCACGGAAATATTTTTTTTATTATTCCTTGAGTCACCTGCCCCTTGATACAGCCTCTAGCAGTGAGGTCATAAAAAGACTTTCCTGTTATCTTGACAAGGAGGAGAATAGTGCATAGTTCTTTTAGTGCATAGTTATTACCATTCCTTGACCAGAGAGAAGATTCCAGGATTGACATCCAGAATCCAGTAGCCATTTTACCCAGCCATGGTGGCGCAGTGGTCAGAATGCAGTATTGCAGGCTAATTCTGCTGACTGCCCACTGCCAGCATTTCAGCAGTTCAATTCTGACTGGCTCAAGATTGACTCAGTCTTCCATCCTTCCGAGGTTGGTAAAATGAGGAGCCAAATTGTTGGGAGCAATATGCTCACTCTATAAACTGCTTAGAGGGGACTATAAAGCACTGTGAAGTGGTATATAAGTCTAAGTGCTATTGTTATTTTGGAATTTGTTCTGAGTGTTGTTCATCTACAGCAGCGGTTCTCAACCTGTGGGTCGCGACCCCTTTGGGGGTCAAACAACCCTTTCACAGGGGTCGCCTAAGACCATCGGAAAACACATATATTTCCGATGGTCTTAGGAACCGAGACACCGCTCCTCTATCCGTCTCCAGGCGGGTCCACCCACATGCAAATAGACTACTGCAAAAAAAAATATCTGTACCATGGGAACTTCTGAACATGCGCAGAAGCCAAATTTCCGGCACTGCACATGTGTTGCCATCTTGTTTTCAGCTTTTTTTTTGCAATTTTTTTTTAAAAATTGGCATTGCTCATGCGTGCGTGCACAAAGCGCATGCGCGCCCACGAGGCATGGCCACGCAGCGCAGGAGGAAGCGAACCGTCAGGGAGGTAAGTTAGAACCCACCCCTGAGTTTCCTAATAATTTTATTATTTTATGGTTGGGGGTCACCACAACATGAGGAACTGTATTAAAGGGTCGCGGTAGAACCACTGCTCTACAGTATTCTCTGATTACAGTTTTAGCTGAACAATAAGCAGCAGTTTTCAAAAGAAGTTCTACATGAGTGCATTTTCAAGCAGCAGAGTGATGACAGATGAAATTAAACACACTGTCCATGAATGTAAAAAAAAAGTTAAACTTAATTTGCAAAGTTGTCAGAATTCTGCTCTCAGTCTGTGCAGATGATACAAAAGCAAAGATGTCTGATTGCAGAACAGGAGATAATAATCCTGAAGTGCCTCTTTCTTTTGGAACTACTTCTAAGCCATTTCCTCCACTAAAACACACTTGTTACATAACCATGGTTGGAATACTTAAATATAATCATTTCAGACAAAAAGCTTTCATGCATTCCTAGACTGCTACAATTAGTGTTACTCTAATGGAGCCTGTACCAGCCAGGCACCATCCTGTTAAATTGGAAATGTAATTCTTAGAATCTCACATCTAAAGGGCTCCAAGTTGATGAGACCTTCTATGATGAAACCATTTTATATGGAGCTTTGAAAATATCTGTGGTTTAAATTTTGTTCAGTTTTGCTTATGCATGACCAAAATGGAAATTTTTATAATAATAAGCACGAGGGTCTTTTGCGCATGAGCAAAAAGGTGTATATGGTTGTCTTTTTTATTCTTTATAACAACCTGGAGTAATAGACTGCAAGACAGTGATGGGTTCAAAATCATCTGGAGGTTTCATGGGTGGAACAAGATGAAACCTTGGTTTTTCTATTCTTGTAAGAACTCTGTCCTAGCAATTGCATTATAGTATACTAATCTATCACAATAGATGTGCAAATATCACATGCATATTTTGGGAGTAACATTACTTTCTTTTTTTTCTGTCAAGACAAAGGAATTTAAACTATTTCCATATATTAAACCACTGTAAACTATGTCTATTCTATTTATATCTCCTATTTCCTTGAAAATTGGAGAACAAGGTTGTGTACAAATTTATTACACTAGGTGACTCATAATCCTTGATGAGAACTGATGAATATGAAGCTAATCAGTTACTTCACTCTAGGAATGACATTTGCAAGCTATAAGGGTGTGGTACAATCAAGCAGACCAATTTAACACATACACTTGTTGGGTGGATCTAAAATTACTGCAAACTATTATGGCACTTTTTTTCTTTCACTTTTGCATTATTCTGCACTAATAAAAGATAATGTAGCTGACAAAAGAAGTACTACTTTTGTTATTTGATTGATTGGGATTGTTCAGTTACAGCAGAAGGTACTGTTAAGACAATGTTTGGTCTGTATATTGGGTCTTCTTGATGGCTTTGGCCATTTCCCCCTGCTGCTCCAGTTGAGTGACCGGGCAGCAACACATCAGTAGTCTTTGTTAGAATCATGGGGGAGGAGGGAGAAAGGAGAAGGTTTTAAGCTCTGGACATCCACATTGTTTTGAAACCACCATGCAAATATCTTTCCTGCCTATTTCCAAATACCAAGAGAATACAGAATTCTCTCTGAGTCAATCGCTGTTCCTTCTTTAGCTGATCAATAGGTAAGCTCAAACACTGAATTCAGTCCATAACTCATTCCCTGCAGTAGGAAGAAACCTAGGGAAGCAAGAGTCTCCGCTCTCAAATAAGATAGGGAGGACTCTTTCCCCCAAAATGGAGCATGGTACTTTGGGAAGGGGGAGGAGGAAGGTAAGTAGGTAGGTTGGTTGTGTTAAGTATTAAGACTGCATAGTTTACTCCAAGGTCCGCTGTTCAAGCCGGAAAATGGAAACTGTTGATTGGTTGAGCCATCTGACAGCTCCCTATAAAAGGGGAAGCTGTCAGCCTGGCTCTCTGCTGGATCTTGTACATAGTTCAATAAAGAACTGTTGTTCTAAGCCTGTCTCTAGTCTCTTCAGTCCCAGAACCCAACAGGTTGGTTTTAAGATGCCCTGGCTCCTGATTTCATTCCTTTCTTACATTTAGCAATCTTCGAAGATTAAACAAGAATGTACTACTTTTGAAGCCAGGCATTTTCTTCAGTATGTCTAAACCAGTGGTTCCCAACCTGTGGTACGTGTACCACTAGTGGTACGCGAGGGCCTTCCAGGTGGTACGCGAACACTTTTGGGGTCATGAACGATTTTTAGTTAGTTATTTTTTACTTCACAAAAATGTTTACTGCCTAACACAACTGTTGCCACACGCCACCCACCTGGTCCCAGCGGCCCGAGAATCCAGTTGCTGGATGCGCGGGGCCAAAAAAGGAACGGTACAATTATGGAAATAAAGTGATATCTGATCGAATTTAGTTTCTCTGGAACCAGATGGCACGCGGCGACTGTACGGGACCTCCAAGTGGTACTCGATCACAAAAAGGTTGGGAACCACTGGTCTAAGCGATATGGTATAAGAGAAGCTTCAAGAATAAGAGGATGGGCCTTGGACGATGGAGGGGCAAGAGGAAAATATTAATGTTTGTTTGATCCCAGGATGGGGGACAAGCTGGGGATTCCCACCAATGAAAACCTAAGCCACTCACAAGCTCTATTTAGGTGAGAGAGCGAGAGAGAGAAATGAAACATTGCCTAGTTTTGAAATGAATCAGCCCAAATGTAGGGGGGAGGGGAAACCCCAATTCAGCTCTAAAAAGAAAAAGGTGATGTTGAGCAGTGAGGTAGCGTTAAAATCACCTTTAAACTTACTCAACAGTTCAAAAATACTTAGTCTTCTCATGCTTTTCATAGTGACTTAAACTCAGAAAATTGGGTCAATTTTCATAAAAATTATCATTTTTGTGAGAAGGAGGTGTTCTTACATTTTACTATTCATGACTTCTTCTCGGTGACATCTGAAAATACCATGTATCAGTCCCTGAGTATGAAAGGTTTATATGCTCTGACAAACAGAGCTTAGGTGCTGCGCTCTATCCTCTGAGGGATATGCATTTCCTGAGGGAAATGGAAAATTGAATATGTCAGGTGGTAGCATTTGTTTACCAATTCATATTCAAATCTCAAGGGCATGTATTGTTTCTGAATACATAGTAGCTAGTAAGTAATACTACTGTATAGCATGGCATCAAAAACAGGTTTGTGAAGTATTTGACAAAGTAACAGTCTCCATAAGGAGGCTATCTTTCCTGATCTTGAAAAGGTAGTCATCAACGTACGACCACAATTGAGCCCAACATTTCTGTTGCTAAGTGAGACATTTGTTAAGTGAGTTTTCCCCGATTTTATGACCCTTCTTGTTGCAGTTGTTAAGTGAATCCCTGCACTTGTTAAATTAGTAATGATTGTTAAGTGAATCTGGCTTCCCCATTGACTTTGCTTATCAGAAGTTTGCAAAAGCTGATCACATGACCCTGGGGACACTCGAGCTGTCATAAATATGAGTCGGTTGCCAAGCATCTGAATTTTGATCACATGACCATAGGGATGCCCCAACGATTGTAAGTGTGGAAAACAATTATAAGACACTTTTTCAGTGACATTGTAACTTCGAACGGTCACTAAACGAACTGTTGTAAGTTGAGGACTACCTGTACGTGAATGATTTTGCTCTCAGTTTAAAACTTCTTACAGAGAATATGTCATTGCTTACCAGTAAGGAAATTAGTCCTTTCAAAGCTCCATAACATGTTTGGGGAAAAGATCATCTAAACTATTTAAAGAACTACAGGAATTTAGAATAGAATAGAATAGAATAGAATAGAATAGAATAGAATAGAATAGAATAGAATAGAATAGAATAGAATAGAATAGAATAGAATAGAATAGAATAGAATAGAGATTTCTTTAAAAACAAAGCTAAACACATAATTTTACTTCAATAATAGCCCCATAAAATACCATGCAAGTTAGATTTTTCAATCAATCATAACATAAAACCACAATTTAGATAATATTTTTGTATTCATATACTGTTAATCTCTGTTTTATCTTATATTTTGGAATTATAATTCTCAAGAAAAGAAAGATTTTATAATAACAGAATAAAAAATTATCTGCAACTCAATCTCAGTTTGAAGGTAAAATGAAAAACCAGATGTTATTCAGTGCTGATTTGGACCAGGTGTGCTGGTATATTCTTTTGCTATCGATTTTGCTTGACCTATCCAAGCAGTCAAAGTATGATCTATTGCATATTTGGAATTGTATGCTAATTTGGGACTCTGACTAGATCTTTCAATAAAATTATCAACCAAACAATTTTTTTTAGGGGAAGAACAAATCATGAATTTCTCTTTGCACATAAGGTTATACCATGGACAGGAACACTAGGAGTGTCATTATATATGAAGATCAATGTTTTCATGCCAAATAAACCAGGATTCAGCAACTTGACACCCACCCACAATATTACTAGATAGCACACATTGGACCCCAACATTAATTTTTAAATAAAATTTAAAAGGCCCAGTTCTTAAAAGATACCCAGTGCTCTTGCATGAGATCCTTGGAAAGAAATAAACAAAATCCAGGAAGATCATGGGATGAGTTATAGTCTTATTCTTTGGTACACACTCATAGGCAGATGTTACCAACAAAACAGGCAAAAGGAGATTAACAATAGAGGAAAGAAATAATATTTAAAAAGCATCTTATTGACTTAAGTAATTCTGGCATACATGCAGTGGTGGGTTCCTACAGGTGCGGTCCACTCTATAGCACCGGTAGTGGCCTGCTGATGATGTCACAGTACCAGTGCAGTCGGTTGCCGGTGCCTGGGCTCCACCATTTTTTTTAAAAAAAATTATTTTTTTAAAAAAATTTCTTCTGCGCATGCCCAGAAGCCGAGCTTCCTACCCCACAGTGAGTCCAAGCAGGGGAGGATGGCTGAGGGAGCATGTGAGATGCTGAAAGAACGGGCGGCAGGACCTATCTCCATTCCCCTCCCTTCAGCAGTCCGAGAAGCCACGAACGCGCAGTGATGATCCTCGGCATTTTAGCACGTTCGAGGCTTCTTGAGCTGCTGAGGGGAGGGGGAATGGTCAGCAGGACCTATCTCAGTTCCCCTCCCTTCAGCAGTCCGAGAAGCCACGCCCACCCAGTCACATGGCTGGCAAGCCACACCCACAAAATAAGCCACGCCCACAGAGTGGTAGTAAAAAAATTAGGAACCCGCCCCTGCATACATGTACCTGTCAAAAATATTAAAATATTAAAATGTTGAACTCTTCTCAATACTGGTAGAATTGTTAATATGCACAGTGTAAATGTTTACTTCATCAGTTGTTTTACTATTTTGAAGCATAATAAGCTTTGTGTTCTCTAAAATGGTAATAGAATTTATTCCCATTTGCAGTAGCTTGTTTAAATCTAATCTGAACTTAATTGACTCTATTTTAATTTTGATATGTGACTTTCTTCTTGTCTTTTTCAACAAAAAGTCAAGAAGAGAACATTACAACACAGTTTGTTCATTTGTAGACTCTTGAAATGTGTAAAAGATTTTTAAAAATGCTTGGAGGTTAATTAATCTGGGTATTAGCCAAAAGTGAAATTTTTTTTAATGAAATTGAAGCAGGCTACCATGCTGTTGTAATTGTTTTCTAATGTTATAGGGAAATTGCTTGACCAAATTATCTGAAGGTTCTTCAGATCATTTACTGCGAAATTCTGCCTAGCTACAGAGAAAATTGAGGAATCAATGAACATTACAGATGAACTATACAGGCTTATGAACATTTAAAACTCAGGACTGAAATCAGCTTGAGTGTAATTTAATCCTTTTATTTAAAACTTGATTGAGGATTATGGGAATAGTAATATCACAAATATAGAAGAGTCCAGGTTAGGGAAGGCTTAATAATGAAGAAAGTAATGAACTTTTACTAGAGAGAACAGGGTTCAAACTTCTAGACAAGCATTAATTTACACATATGGCCTTTAACAGTTAATTTACACTGTGGCTTGGAGAAAATGTCATAATCTCATTTAGTTTGGATTAATAATGCAAAAGGAATTAAATTGGGAGAAAAAAAATTCTTAAAATTATCAAGCGAATCAGAATACCACAGAT
Organism: Diadophis punctatus similis; assembly: GCA_023053685.1. Lineage (NCBI taxonomy): Eukaryota > Metazoa > Chordata > Lepidosauria > Squamata > Dipsadidae > Diadophis > Diadophis punctatus. The sequence continues at coordinate 263,875,389 of JALIGW010000001.1, read as the reverse complement.
GGGTAAGGGAATTGTGGTGTTTGATCAGTGATGTCATTTTCTAGCTCCATTTTAGTCTGACTTCTGGAATGGCTTTGGAACAGAAGTTGCTTTGGTCACCCACTATGATCTTTCCTTACATACAAAGAGTTTTTGTGGCAAATAGAATAAGAGAATAGAGAATAGAGAATAGGGAATAGGGAATAGAGAAAGAAAATCGAGAATTGAGAATCGAGAATCGAGTGTAGCGTAGAGCAGAACAGAACAGAACAGCTTTATTGGCCAAGTGTAATTGGACACACAAGGAATTTGTCTCCAGTGCATAAGCTCTCAGTGTTTGTACAACAACAAAGTAATATAATCATAAGATACCAATAGGAGAAACTAGTAGAAAATATGAGCCTATCCCACCTTTTTTTGTCTTCAAACTGATGTATACTGTAAGGTGCAGCTGTGTATGGCAAGAATCATGTATCATCAATTATGCATGCTGTGAGATTACAATCAGTTGTATGTGGGTTACTTTTAAAGGCAGTATGGAAATTTCAGACTGCCAAAAAGGAGCTGCAAGGTAACTAACTATGACTGGTCCATACGAGGCCAGTACTTTGTCATCTACACTAGTTGCTTGTCTATTTTCAAGTCCCAAATGCTGTAATGTACTGTTTCTTTAAGGCAGTTGTAAGTATAGTGATTGTGACTTAGCAAATGCACAAATATAAATTAACTTCTTGGCTTTTTACCAAAAAGTTTGCTTCTTAGCTATTCCCTTCATTCTTGTCCTTCAGGCTTTGGTCATAAAAATTTATCTTGAGAAGACTTGAATGCTCCAGGCTTCTTTCATATTTGAGGAAGCAATAAACTTCATAGTGTTGTCTTCCAAAGCCCTGGGTAGCTTGGGGTCAAAATATCTCAAGATTACTTTCATCCATCTGTGAGGCTCATCCTCCAAGGATTTCCTCTGGGTACCACAGCCAGCTGAAGTGGAGTGAGAGGTTTCCAAAGCCTTCTCAACTATAGGGCCCAATTACAGAATATTCTCCCCAGGCAAAGGTATTATTTCTATGCATTTCAATAGTGTGGTACTCAGTGGGATGTTGAGTGGCCTACTTTGTACTGGGCCAATGTATTGCAGTACATACTTAAAGAGTTAAGTACTGTAACTTCATGAATTTTCCCACAAAAAAACCTTCAGTTACTAGAAATTATGTCATAACTGATTGGCATTAGGGGGAAAAGCATTCAAAAATTTGTGTTAATTCTCTACATCATGAGCTCTACACTAGGATTTTTTAAAAAAACTAGAAATGTTGTCATGAAGCCAGATTTTTTAAAAATAAAAATTGGTATGATTGGGTTCATGTAGTGTTCACATTTAATGTCTAGGCAGTATAAATGCAAATAAGCTTATCAGGTTGTGAGCAAAATCCCAGAGAACCTCTTCATGTGCTGCTGCATGAGTGCTGAAAAGAGGTAATATATGCATTGGAACATAAGCTGTGTTGATTGGACATCCTTCTCCAGTTGAAGTTCCATCTGAAAATAAAACCATCAATCCTAGACCCATCAGTTATGCTCCCTCATCTCCCCTCAAGAGCAATCTATTCCTTTGAGCCCTACCTAGTCACTGAATGGTGCTCATGGCAGTTTATAACAGTGAAGTACAAATTAAATACATCCCAGAAACCATAACATGGAAAAATTTTACCAGAGTGATGAAAATTATCTACTCACTATGTTATTTAGCACTTGGGACTTTATTTCAAAGCACTTCCTTCAGTGATAACTACATGGATAGGAAGGCAGGGTATTGTTGTGGTTATGGTAATTCTCCTTTTGGTCACCATGGTTGGTGTTGGTGGGGGGGGGGAGAGGTCAAGCCAGCCCTCAGATCCTTACTTGTGGGGGGTAGATTGGGGTCCATATGTATTACCTTTCCTGATGTCATCTACATGACATTGCTGAGTGACATAATCTGAGTGACATAATCACTCAGTGACATAATCACTCAGTGACATAATCTGAGTGACATAATTATCTGCTACAACGTCCTTCCTGTCAATGACTACTTCAGCTTCAACCACAACAATATACGAGCACATAACAGATACAAACTCAAAGTGAACCGCTCCAAACTTGACTGTAGAAAATATGACTTTAGCAACAGAGTGGTAAATGCCTGGAACTCACTACCTGACTCTGTGGTTTCTTCCCCAAACCCCCAAAACTTTACCCTTAGACTGTCCACTGTTGACCTCACCCGATTCCTAAGAGGTCAGTAAAGGGCGTGCATAAGTGCACCAGCGTGCCTACCGTCCCTGTCCTAATGTTCCCTTTTATCAGTACCCATCTTATGTATATAAACAATGTTTTATCTATGTATATTACCAACATGTACTTGACAAATAAAATAAATAAATAAATAAATAATCTGCTGCCACGGGCTCTAATAGCATTTGCATACTAATGGTACTCAGTTGTTCATCTCATCCATGGGCCAATCAAATAATGCTATCAAGGTCATGTCCCAATGGCTGGAAGCTGCAAAGGATGGGGAGGAGCAGGCTTAAATTCATTACTGATAAAATGGCATGGCTGAGAGTTCTCAATGTCCCTGGTATCAGGGACATGCCATCTTTTGTTCTGGATGGGCTACTTCAGACAGTACTGGTGCACGATTTTAGGGTCCTTCTGGTTCTCAGTCCAGCTTGAAAATCAGTTAGCAGCTGTAACCAAGACAGTCTTGAATTATGTCCGTGGCATGAATTCCACTTTTTCCTGGCCCAGGACTTTCTTCTCAGAGACACTCTTGCCTTAATCTCCTCATGTTTAGACTGTTGCATGCCCATGTGATATCTCTGCTGTGCAAGTTGCGCTGTTGAGTTCCTCGATTAAAATCAATGTGTAGATAGAAAACTATAAAGCCCATCATAGCATACAGGCTGGTTACCTGAGGGACTGCTTTTCTCCCATTGTTTCTGCCCATCCTATAAGATCCAGCAGAATCCAGTTCTCATCCTTCAAACAATGTGGAGCCTGTGGTGGCGCAGTGGTTAAAAGCAGTACTGCAATCTGAACTGCTAGTTCAGCAGTTCAGCTGTTCAAATCTCACCAGGCTCAAGGTTGACTCAGCCTTCCATCCTTTTGAGGTGGGTAAAATGAGGACCCAGATTGTTGGGGGCAATATGCTGAACTCTGTAAACCGCTTAGAGAGGGCTGTAAAGCACTATGAAGCGGTATATAAGTCTAAGTGCTATTGCTATTGCAATGTCTTCTAATGAGTGCTAAAAAGCATACCTCCTCTATCATGGCACCTGCTCTCTGGCCCTGGAATGTGGTCTTGTTTTTCTTGGAGGTTCTCTATGATGAAATCTTATTTTTGGTTTCTTCCTGGGGAATTGTGGGGAGCACTGTTTGATTTATTGTAAGCCACATAAAGTTATTTGAGTTGCACAGTTCTATAAATTTGATTAAATAAGTAAACAGATGTAAATATAGCACCCTATATAAATCTCTGAAGTCATGTTTTCCCAGGCTCACAAGACCAAACCTGGACAAGACCATACCTGGACTTTAGCTATCAGACATTTAGAACACATACCTCCTCATAAGCAGAATCTTATTTAGCTATGCAACCATTGCCAAACGACAAATGCATGCAGTGATGAAGAAGTCTAATCCAGGCTTAAGAGTATACGTTCAAAGCAGGAGACACATTGAGCAGGTGGCAGCATAAAGGTTATCTCTAAATCTTAATCATGAAGAGAAACATGATTTGGATCATGACCCTATTATTACTATGATTATGATTATGATTACTTACTAATACCACTTCTAATGAAAAGCCAAGAATAAATGAGGCAGAAAATTGCCTATAAAGTGGCTCAGCTGGAATCTAGCCATTTCAGAAGCAATATTTTTCTTATTATACTCTATACTGGACACTACTTCTACTAATCTGAATTTGTATCCTTGATTCCACCCAAGACTAGCGTCAAGGTTCCAAATAGTAATCGAGCAGAAATCAGAGTCCAAGGCAAAAAGTTCACCAAAGTTCCAATTTATTGCAGACACCATGTTGCCATCGCATGGGAAAGCCCAAATCTAATTTGTCTCCCAAGTTCCCTTTCAATAGGAAACGGGCACTCCTTGTTCCCCACCCCTATCCGGGTCACGTTGCCCACTAAACTTCTGCCAGCGTGGCAACCCCTCCTTGCAGGTGCTGGACAAAGATGACCTTGGAGAAGCCACAAAGAATGTGCTATCTGCCGCTTCTCACGCTCTCTGCTTTCCCCCTCCCCACTTCTCTGTAGAACGTTCTACTATGTAGAACGGTGGCAAATGATGCTTTGACAACTACTCTGAAGACAGAGGTTTTGATTCACATAGCAGGGTTGATAAAAACAGAACTCACACTTAAAAGAGATGGGGGAGTGAGGGTTGAGAATAATGTGGCTTGAAATGCTACAATTAGGGATCACATGTAGTTTAGCCTAGGCCAGTGGTGGCAAACCATTTTAGGCTCGCGTGCCCAAAAGGGGGGGCTCGCTCACGCGCGCTCGCGTGCCCACACCCATTCCCTCCCCCCCACGCATGCGCACAACACCACCCCATGCTGCCCCCTGCGCATGCGCACACACCCCCACCCCCGCGCAAAGGCCTTACCGGAGCCTGGGACGGCGAAACGGGCAAACCGGAAGTGCGGAAAAACGCACTTCCGATTTGCCGGTGAGCTGTTTTTTGCACTCCGGAGGGTTCAGGGAAGCTCCCTGAAGCTCCGGAATGCAAAAAACTACAAAACGGACAAACCGGAAGTGTGGAAAAGTGCACTTCCGGTTTGTCCGTTTTGTAGTTTTTTGCATTCCGGAGCTTCAGGGAGCTTCCCTGAACCCTCCGGAGTGCAAAAAACAGCTCACCGGCAAACCGGAAGTGCGTTTTTCCGCACTTCCGGTTTGCCGGTGGGCAACCCTCGCGTGCCGGCCGCTATGGCTCCGCATGCCACCTGTGGCACGCATGCCATAGGTTCGCCACCACGGGCCTAGGCCATTTCTGCTTCCCATAACGGCAGTTAATAGAGACACCACTGCTGGAAATTCTGCTTTACTACTAATAGGAGTGTGAGTCAGGAAAACATATCATGATATATTAGTGATGCCTGAGTAATCTGAGTGAATATCTACAAATGCCCATTGTTCATGTAGAATACTATACTTTTCTTTAAAAGAACAAACTGTACCAATATATATATTGTACCACTTATAACTATTGTGGAGAATATCAGAAGCCACTTCTTTGGATCTTTTTTTTTCTCTTTTGTTTTTCTTCAACTTTTTTCTTTTTTATCTTTTTTGCTTTGTCTTTGCTTTTTTTTCTCTTCCTTACTTTATCTTAGTTTGCATTAGTTTTTAATCTTCTTTTTTTAAAGTTTAAATAAAAATCATACAGGTATAAATGACATTTATGCAGGTATAAAGGAAGGACTCACTGGAGAAGAGCCTAATGCTGGGAAAGATTGAGGGCAAGGGAAGAAGGGGATGACAGAGAATGATGTGGATGGATGGAGTCACTGAAGCAGTAGGCATGAGCTTAAATGGACTCCAGAGGATGGTAGAGAAGAGGAAGGCCTGGAGGAATGTTGTCCATGGGGTCGCGATGGGTCGGACACGACTTCATAACGAACAACAACAGAAATAAATGACATAGATATACTGTACCTATATTAAGAGGCTCTTGAATCTGGCAGATGTGGTAGGCACTTGATCATGGATGAGCCACAGTATTGCTGATGGCTCATCCATCAGGTAGCGTGATTGAAGAGCTCTTTCATACTGGGAATACGCCAAGATGAAGTCATCTTCTGTCAGCTTTCCCAGGTAGATCAGACAGGAAATGCAAACAGATGAGCTAATTCTACCTTATTGTAAGGCTACGTTAAGAGAATCTTGCAAGTCTGAAAGTACAAATCTCCTGCCATCTCCCTGATAAGTTAGAGAAGCTCCTTTTTGAGTTTCTTTCTCTGCCCATTATGCAGCTGTAGGCTATGCCCTCTCTTATCTGCTTGTTTCCTAGGCAGCATCTCTTTCCCCTGATTCCCAAGATCATTCTCACATAGAATCGTAGAATCACAGGGCTGGAAGGGACCTTGAAGGTCTTCCAGACCAACTTCCTTTAAAAAAAAATAGTTTTTATTCAAGTATTTACATTTAAAAAGCAACATAAAAGACATACAGTATATAAAAGTAGACAAAACAAAATAACACAATACAAAATATACTACATAACCTCTAGGGTTATATTACAGCAATTTATATCGACAATAATCTCGTGCTTATGTAATCTTTTTCATTTGCATAATTAATTACTATTCATTAACATACTTATAATATTTTAACATGGTTAAACCTCTAATTCTCTGTTTACTGTTTTAAATCTCTTTTCCGTTTCCTTTCATCTTTTTTCCATTCTTTCTGTTTTCTCGTCTATTACTTTTATTTTCTGTTCATTTTTGGCAATTGCTTCTTGTATTGTCTCCATTCTATTATCTAATTTATTTATGTCACCTTTTACTTCTCCAAAATTCCCCCTCATTTCTTCGGGGTTATTTGAAATTGTTTCTTGCGTTTTAACCATAAATTCCTGAATCATATTTAACGAGGTTTGTAAACTTTGTAAGGTTGGGGTTTGTCCTGATTTTTCAATAGTGGTCATTTCTGTAATTAATTTTTGCCCTGCTGGTGAAGCTATCACAGGTGTCGCTTTTTTAATAGTTTTGGTCACTGTAGATGTAGTTGACATGTTTGTTCTTCTAAAAAAATTGTTCCACAATACCATCGAGTTTACCTATCCACTTATAGTATATTTTTCTTATTCAATTTCCTGTTATCAATTATATATATTGTTAGAATATTCATGACTGGGAGAGCCATGTTAACAAGTTTAGCCAATGAATAGGCATAGCAACTGAATCAGCCAATAGGAGCTAACCACTTCTGAGTCTGTGCAGAGAATCAAAACTTAAGCTTAAGGCTGGATGTGGCTCCAGTCTCCCACTCTGCACTCTCCTCTCTGTACTCTCTGCTGAAATGAAACTAACTCTCCTGCTTGTGTTTACCTGTAGCTGATTGAAGAAGAATTCTACTTGCGATATTTAAATATATATATTATGTTTATAAAGGAGTTATTGAATCCAGCTGAATCAGTCATCTGTGTGTGCGTCTTGATTTTGATTTTGCAACAAACTTTAATATATATCGACTTCAGTTGTAAAATTCTATTGTAAATTACTATTGTAAATTCCTTACAGTAAAAGTTATTTTTATATCCAATATATAAGAAAATAGGGAGCCAAAAAAGGAAGTGAGGAGAAGGAAAAGAGAAGAGCAATAATCGTTCCACAATTCCAAAGTTCTAATAAGTAAAGTTATTTGTTAACTGTTAATATTGCTTAAAACTAATTGATTAATTAATCTATACACAGTCTATAAATGTTTAATGCTTAATTCTTACTTCAGGTGTTAAATATCAACATGTAAATTTAAATATATAGTATATAGTATATATTAATATAGTATAAATAGTACAAATATTATAAATATTATAAATATTATAAATAGTAAATATAAGAAATCTAATTGTATAAGTAAAGATCAATATAGATTAGTCCAAAATAAGATCACCCTATATAATCCAAATAAGTACCAAAGAAAAAGAGTTCTTTGCAGTAGAGTCAGTAAAGCCAGTTTTAAGTTTACCACATTTATTAATCCTCCATCTGTTCACTGTCCACTTTCAAAATGTCGGCTCCTTTAAGAAACGCCCAGTCACTGTCCTTCTCTTCTTCTTCTGTCGTCCGTTGTTCTAGACCAACTTCCAGTGATAGAGCACCAGGAGGAAAGCTATTCCAGGAGGTAAACTGTTCCATTGATTAATTGTTCTTACTGTCAGAAAAATTTTCCTTATTTCCAGGTTGATGAGCTTCCACCCATTGCTTCTTGTCCTAACTTTAGGTGCTATGGAGAATAAATCAACACCCTCTTCCATGTGCCAATCCTTCAAGCACCAAGACTGCTATCGTGTCTCCCATCAGCCTTTTCTTCATTTAGGCTAAACGTACCTATCCCTTAGCTGTTCATCATTAGTTGTTCTTTCTAGGACCTCAGCAACTTTATTTGTATTGTGGTACCAGAACTGGATGTAGTATACCAAGGTTGGTCTTACCAAGGCAGTATTTTTTGTAACTGCAGCACACTGCTGACTCATGTTTAAGCAGTGATCCACAAGGATACCTAGAACCCCCTCACAGGGTTAGGGTTAGGGTTACTACTGTTAAGCCAGGTACATCCTATTCTATTTCTATGCATTTTGTGTTTTTTTTCTGCCTAAGTGCAGGACTTTACTTTTCTCACCACAGAACTGCATCTTGTTGGATAGGGCCCAATGCTCAAATCTCCCAAGATCCTCCTGAATCTTGAGTCTATCCTCCAAAGCTTGTTCTTGTCTGCAAATTTGATGAGTTCCCCTTCTATCCCCTCATCTAAATCATTTATGAAGTTATTGAAGAGCACCAGGCCCAAGACAGAACCTTGAGGTACCCCACTGCATGCTTCTCTCCATGTAAACATAGCTCCTTAGAGGTCTACATGCTGAGCGCGATTGATCAGCCAACTGCGAATCCATGCGGTAGTGGTACTGTCTATTCCACGTTGTTCTATTTAACTAAGAAGTAGGCTCTGATCTACTTTGTCAAATGTCCAAATACACTATTGTACATCCACAGCATTTCCCTAATCCACTAATTTAGTTACTTTATCAAAGAAGGCAATAAGGCCTGTCTGCCATAATCTGTTTTTAAAAAAAACATGCTGGTTTCCAGTAATCACCTCGTTGATTTCTAGATGCCCACAAATGCTCTGCTTGATTATCTTTTCCAGGATTTTCCCAGGCCAAGATGATTGTTCTGTATTTCCTGGATCTTTTTGCCCCTTTTGAATATTGGAACCACATCGGCTCTTTCCCATTCCTCTGGCAGTGCCTCTTTGGTCCAGAAGCTCTGAAAGATACCATTCAGTGGGTCCAAGTTTACATCTGCCTGCTCCTTCAGTACCCTGGGATGTAAACCATTTGGTCCCGGAAACACACCATTAACTTTCTCAACCCAAATCTCAAACTTGCCAGAGTTGCAATAGGGACCATGTCAAAAAATTACTGCCCATATTAATGCATATCTCTCCAAGTTGTTAAACATTTCTCAGTTCCTATTCTTAAGATTATATAAGAGACTCCATAGAACCACTCCTTGGACTCATATAGACAGAAGGTTGTGTTCTGTTTTTCCCGCAAAGATAATAGCAGAACAGGCTTCTCTGCGGAGACTCCTTTCCACTGAAGCTAGGCAGATATTCTTCTAATTGCTTGCTTAAATGTCAATGTGTTTGTCTTGGAGCTTGATTCACATATATACAGTAGTTCCATGCAATAGTAGTTGCATCTAGTCAAATTTATGTTTCAATGGATCCCTCAGTGAAAAGAAGCTGACAAAATCTCTACATGGTACTAAGTTAAATATTAGATCTTTCTGCATATTTCTTTCTTTACATTTTCAAAATGTGAAGGTAGTAAATATTGCAGGTGTAGAAGCTCCACCTACAGTCATCGCCCTATAAAATGTCCTTTATGAGAGATTATGGAAAAGTTCAACTAGGAAATTTTATATGGGAGAGAATTAATAAAACTGAATGTAGGGTGGTAGGATATTGCAAAATTGCTTTTCTCATCCTCCCTCCCTCCAGCCCTTCCCCCCTTCCCCCCCATATCCTCCAGTCTGCTCTGGGATAATGCAGACCCTGTTAAAGACAATTAATGAAATGAATTGTGATGAAATGGTACTAACCAGAAAGGTAACAATGATGGTGTATGGAGTTGACTTCGTACCAGAATGGTCACAGAAATAGCTCCAGCTGGTCACGGGCAATGATCTTGGCTTTAAATGAATATATTTCCCCTTAAGTGAGAGCCAACTGAGTGTAAGGGAATTAATCAAAGTGCAGATCAAAGTGCAGAAAATAATAAGGTTTTCTTCCCTGGAAGTGAGAGTCCTAGTGAGAGTGGGGGCAAGTTAGGGTAGAAACCTGCTGAAAGGAAATTCAAGGTAAGAAGTTGGGGCAAATTCGGATTCAGGGGATTCAGAATTGATACTGAGGATGTTGACAAAGGGGATGCTCGGTGTGTTAGGCATTTGGCCGCTGGAATTAGGGAAGATTTGAGATCACACCAGGATGATCATTCTATGAGAGAAAGTGCTAGATGGGCCATTAAAGAAGAAGAGGAGATGAAAATTTGATGCCAATCAAATTTTGTTATTTGCATCTTTCCAGGATACTGTTCATCAGATAATTGAGAGCCTTGGCTTCAAGCTAGTGTTGTCAAGCTAATGTCTGACCCATTATGCTTCTCTTAATTGTGGAGTACAGGTTAGATTTAGTTTGCATCACAAGGGTTTGGTTGGATGAGGATGAGGAATTCTCAAAAAGGAGAGATGGGACCCTTGAGCTGGTCAATCTATGTTGCTTCAGGGCATAAACTCTCACCTATTTTGTTTAACATTCCAGAGAGAGAGAGAGAGAGAGAGAGAAAGAGAGAGAGAGAGAGAGAGAGAGAGAGAGAGAGAGAGAGAGAGAGAGAGAGAGAGAGAGAGAGAGAGAGAGAGAGAGAGAGAGATCTTCTTGCACTAGTTGATGTGCAAGTTGATGTGATACATGACAATGTTTAGCTAACCTTAAATGAATTCTAAAGCGAAGCAAAATTGAGTTTATTGTTTGGATGGGAGACCACCACCAAATGCCAGGTCTATAGACTAGGCTGGAAGCTGTAACAAACTATTTCCATACTGGTTGTGAAGCAAACTGTACGATTGTGTCCATGCAGTCATTATTGGTCCCATCGACCAAGCAATGCCGGCTGACGGGGCCGAGGGGGAGAGCCTTCTCTGTGGGAGCCCCCTCCCTTTGGAACCAGCTCCCTCCAGAGATCAGGACTATCCCCACCCTGCTGGCCTTCCGTAAAGCAATAAAAACTTGGCTCTTCCGGCAGGCAGGGTATGAATGAAAGTTATTTTTAAATCTGGATAGTATTTTAATATGGCTTTTTAACAAAATTGTTTTTTACTTGTTATGTTTTCTATACATGCTGTGAGCCGCCCAGAGTCCCTCGGGAGTTGGGCGGCATAGAAATTTTAATAAATAAATAAATAAATAAATAAATAAATAAATAAATAAATAAATAAATAAATAAATAAATAAATAAATAAATAAATTTATAGAACTCAACCGAAGGGTACTTATTAATATGTACTTTCTTAATTTTCCTTCATGCAAGTGAAGAAAATTGATGAAGGTTTATGATGAAACGTAATCTGTTTTCTTTATATTGTGAAAATGTGTTCAAAACATTCAGATTTTTTTCTTGAAAAATGCAGGAGGAAAAGCATTTGTTTCCTAAACTAAACTTGGCGGTGCTACTTCTATTCATCCATGAAATTTTGAATATTTTCTAAGACAAAAACCCTGGACAAAGGGACAAGAGCCCTTTCTCCATCCTGGTGATGCTAATTTTTATAATGGGGACACTGTTTGAATCAAGCTAATCCCGAGTGACCTTCTTTTCCCCGGGCTTCATTCTGTTCTTCAATTAGCCACAGTGAGAAAGTACTGTGTCCTGGGGGCATTGGCATGTTTAATTTCTACAACATACTGGGAGGTTAGTTGCTGTGAGACAACTGGAACTGAACAAATTAAGAAACGGAGTCCAATTAATTCCATAATTAAAACAAAAAGCATAACAAAAAAATGGATGGAAATGATGGTCCGCTTCTTCTTCCAATAGACACTCAGGAGGTCTGACAAGTGTGACAACTCAACTCACACACATCTCATGGAATCAAATTCTCTGTTTGGGCCTAAACTCCTAACTAGGAGAGCAGTCTATGGAGACGGGAGGCCTGATTTTAACTACAAGAACACACAACTCTGCCACACCACACTCTCTTTAAACAAGGAAGACATTTGGACATTAAAATATAAACTGTTGCCTTTTTGGGTGTGACATATTGAAGTTTGACTGTGACAATTAGACCATCTTGGTTCTTAGTCACTGTTTCCTCCTGACATCAGCAAGCAATGTGAGGGAAAGCTAGAAGCAATGCTTGTGCCTTCTCCTTTCACAAATGTAGAAACAGACACAGTGCTTGTACCATGAGAGTATAAAGAAAGACATCCAGAAGAAAGAAGTATAAGAAGGCGCCTTATACCACATCTTACTTTTTGTCCTAGTGATGAGCAGCTGCTCTCCACCTCAGACAAAGCTCTTTCTCTACTTGCTTACTAAATGTCCTTATGACATTTATAGATATATCTACTATAGGGGCAATTCCTGCCTCTCTCCATGTTCACACCAGTGGAAATTTGGAAAGATAGCAGACGTTTCAAAACTCTTTTAAACTTGTTCAAAGAACTCAGGAAGCAAGTATAAATTAATTTTAACTGGGAACCTTAGAACCCCAAATTTTAAAGAAACCGAGCCTACATAAGGTTTCAGATTCACACACATGCCCAAATACATCTCCTTTGACTACTGTATGTTTTATATATGCTTCCATAGACATGAGCTTCAGCAAAAGCCAGAGAAATTTCTTTCTAAATCCAGAGTTTAAAATGCTTATGTAAGATTTATCGACTCAATTGCTGTATTTTGTTCAAGAACTGTAACAAATGGTCAGTCCACCAATTGTGGTTAACCTATATGCCAGAAATGTAATGAATGGTTCTTCAGGAAAAAAATTGCCCTATTTTCTGAAAACCTAGCTTTTAGGTATGAACACCTCAAGCTTTATAAGTAGAATAAAATGGATGGTGAGTCAAGAGCCTTGAACTTTTGAAGTTGAAAATTGCTTTGGCAATTCAAGATATAGTTGGTTTTGCAGGGGGTAGGTGGGAAGAGACATTCTCCCAAACAATCCTGCAACACGGTGTTGGTATTTTGATTAACCACGGACATGAGCCATAAACTGATCTTATTCAAACTCCCTTTAAATTTTGTGAAAAGGAGAATGTTAAAACCACTATCCTGGCCAAATTCCATTCTGGATAATTACATTCAGCCCACCTACACAGATTGGCAGCTACGGAGAAATGCACTGTGTTGTTGAAACTGTAGGGAGCCAAAAGAGCATGGGCAAATTAAATCACTGCATGAACAAAGGCTTTTGTCTTAAGCTTTCTCCATGAGAAATGAAAGATCCTTTTTTAAAAGAGTGACACCAGTGGAAAGCTTCTATGCTACAAATTCAAGACACACTCCTTTGAACTATAGATCAAGGTGTTTTACATGTCTCTCCCTGTTCAAAAAAGGGAAATGGGGGTAGATATGAAGGGAAAAGTCTATTAGGCAAGGTAAGCACTTGACTTGCAGGGTGGGGAGATCACCTCTGAACAAATCAGAGGTTTTGACAAGCAGGATTAAACTCTTGTAGGAGATAGGACTTGATTAACCATCTTAAAAATTAAGTCAATGAGCTGGCAACCAGCAAGAAGTCTTTGAAAAATAGCAGTAACTTTGTCTGACTGGCTTAGCTTAATTAAGTGGAAGAAAGATTGACAAGTAATTTGTTGGAAAAGCACATTATGGATACAGCTAAATGAAAAATGTCTTTTACTTGCAATTGTCAAGATGCTTTCCTTCTGTTTCCAGATGATTTACGTTAGTTTGTAAGTAAACAGATGTGTTTAGATGTTGCAGTCACTTTAGCAATGTGCCATAGTAAAGAAGGAGCTGCATCTAGCACCAACTTGTTAGTACCACTCAGGAGTGTTTCACTTTCAGTGTGCTTAATTTATCTGGTTTCCTTAATCCTCTTCATATATAGAATATTCAAGCAAGTGGACCTTTCAGATAGCAGATTCAATTTATCTGCATGGATATACTTGTACACAGTTGCACTGTCTGCTGTTTGACGTTTTTATGCCACCAATTATGCAAAATTTGCCTTTATTGTGAAATGAGGTTTTTTTGGGTTGAGTTGGAGCCAGGTGATACCTAGTTAAGTATCTCAAACTGCTTAGAGACACCAGCATGAATACAGCCCATGTCACATATTATAGTAATGAGATGTGCTTGTGTGTTCTTGGAACCCAGCTGTTATCATTTGTATACCAAGATTTATGACATTGCATGTTGTGCAACTCTAGTCAGTAATGCCTTAGTGAGATACCTAGATCTTTTAATTTCATGACATTTTGCCCTTCCTTTTGACAATAACTAACGAATTACATGCAAAGCATCCCAAAAAGTTTAATGGAGTCCAAGGAATTCCACTCCCAATATAGAAACCAAAGGGTAATGTTCAACAAAAGCAGATTGCAGCTTTGAATGGCATTATTGCGATCATGTCCTTGAACCGATTGCAAAGGTTTAAGTGTGATGAGGAGTTAAATGGGTGAAGGTGTCATTATTCTGACCAGTGTGCTCAATCAGGAGAGAAAAAACATCGTTAGTTTCCATTCTTCCTCCACTCTCACCTTTTATGCTGATGAGAATAAGAGGATATGGCTGACACAAATGAGTCACCTCTTATTTCTGTAATTAAGATATGTATACAACTTGAATTTCTTCATATTATTCAACTGTTTTGGAAATCTAGGCAGAGTGAAACCAAAGGGGGGGTTATTTAGAATAGAATAGAATAGAATAGAATAGAATAGAATAGAATAGAATAGAATAGAATAGAATAGAATAGAATAGAATAGAATAGAATAGAATAGAATTCTTTATTGGCCAAGTGTGATTGGACACACAAGGAATTTGTCTTTGGTGTGTATACTCTCAGTGTACATAAAAGAAAAGATACATTTGTCAAGAATGGTTGTCATAGGGTTCAAGTAAGCAATCAGGAAACAATCAATATGAATATAAATCGTAAGGATATAAGCAACAAGTTACAGTCATACAGTCATAAGTGGGAAGAGATGGGTGATAGGAACGATGAGAAAAACTAATAGTAATAGTAATGCAGCCTAGTAAATAGTTTGACAGTGGTGAGGGAATTATTTGTTTAGCAGAGTGATGGCGTTTGGGAAAAAACTGTTCTTGTGTCTAGTTGTCTTGGTGTGCAGTGCTCTATAGCGATGTTTTGAGGGTAGGAGTTGAAGCAATTTATGTCCAGGATGTGAGTAAATATTTTCACGGCCCTCTTTTTGACTCGTGCAGTATACAGGTCCTCAATGGAAGGCAGGTTGGCAGTAATTGTTTTTTCTGCAGTTCTGATTATTCTCTGAAGTCTGTGTCTGTCTTGTTGGGTTGCAGAACCAAACCAGACAGTTATAGAGGTGCAGAGGACAGACTCAATAATTCCTCTGTAAAACTGTATCAGCAGCTCCTTGGGAAGTTTGAGCTTCCTGAGTTGGCGCAGAAAGAACATTCTTTGTTGTGCTTTTTTGATGACGTTTTTGATGTTAGATGACCATTTTAGGTCTTGAGATATGATGGAACCTAGAAACCACAGACAGTGGCAACTGATGCCATTCTTCTGTACACTGAGACAATTTGATGATTTTAGTTTACATCTTTCCTGCTGTTGTCTTAGGTGGGCATTGTTCTTCTTGCCCCCTGGTCCCGGGTAAGATCCTGGATATGCACGCTGCAATAAGCCACAAGATGGTTTATTTGTGTCTGAGATTACAAATCATGCTCATGGCAAAGATGAGATGCCTAATTTTTTCAGGGCCACAGCACACTTCTGAGCACTGTGTTGGAGGCTAAAGTCCCAAATTAGTTGTTTGGAGCCAAACATTTCATTTCATTTCAATTGACAATTAAATAAATTGCAGTATAATTAATATAACTATCTTTTATTGATGTAATGAGTAATTTTGTCTTTTCGCACATTACTGCAAACATTATAATTTGACAACAACTTGAGTTGGGAGTCAGATCCAAAGATCAAGGGCTCCGCAGGTGGCCAAATAGCTCCTATTGGGTAGTCTTGGTATATGCTTAATATGTTGCATGAAACCAATCCATTAAGATTTATTCAAAAGAAAAGAAGGTTAAGTAACCACAGTTCAGCATAATATGTGATCCATCAGCAAAATGTTTAAAAATCGGCTTACTTTATATGAAGGCTTATTAGTTAGATCACAAAGAAACAATTGATTTAAAAACTCAGTATTTCACTGTTGCAACAGTATTTCACTGTTGCAGCACTCAGCCAACCTTGGCTTATCTCCAAAAAGCTAAGTTAGACATGATTAATATTTTGGATAAGAGGCCATTAGGAAATCTCAGGATATACTACACGAGGAAGGGGGAAATTCACAGAAGATAATAATAGAAAACCATTTCAATATTTCTATACTGTTACTGCTAAGCAATCACACAGTTTTATCTATGTGGTTGCCACATGTTCAGCTTCCCTGGGAAGCATTTTGGGGGAAGCATACTGTGTGAAGTACATACCCACCAAGCAGTGGTGAGTTCCTACTGGTGTGGTCCACTCTGCTGCACCGGTAGCGGCCGGTCAATTACACAATTTGCGCGCGACGGCTCCGGTACCGTCTTCACCGGTCCGTCGCAAGCCGTCATCTTTTTTTCAGAATTTTTGGGCTTTCTTTGCTTCCTGCGCATGCGCGGAAGCAAAATCTCGCAAGGGGACACGTGCGAGAGAGAGATTTTGGCAATTTTTTGCTTCCGCACATGCGCGGAAGCAAAAAATTGCCAAAATCACACGCCCACACGTCCCCTCGTGAGATTTCGGTGATTTTTGGCTTCCTGCACATGTGCAGAAGAAAAATCACACGAGGGGGCACGCGTGCGTAGCGAGTGAGCATGCGCACAAAATGTGGCGATGCGCGCACAGCGCACGGGTAGCAAGGTAAGAGAGCAACCCGCCCCTGCCACCAAGGCTGAAGTTTAACAATACAGTACCTCTCTGGAGAGCCCCAGTCAATCTCAACAAACTCTTTGGAACTAAGATTGGTATTTTCAAAAATGAATAGAATAGAACAGAATTCTTTATTGGCCAAGTGTGATTGGACACACAAGGAATTTGTCTTTGGTGCATATGCTCTTTATAAATTCTTCTAAAAGACTCATGTTCTTTCTTAATTTTCTTGATTTTTCTAAATACATAGCAGAAACATACATCAAAATGCATACATAACTTTTTGCTGTCCCATTTTTTCAGCCAAGATATGATAGCAACATTTTTCTTCCAGTAAAGAGTAGAATAGAAATGATTATGAGCCACGGTGGCGCAGTAGTTAGAGTGCAGTACTGCAGACTACTTCTGCTGTGACTGCCGGCTGCCTGCAATTTCGCAGTTCAAATCTCACCAGGCTCAAGGTTGACTCAGCCTTCCATCCTCCCAAGGTGGGTAAAATGAGGACCCAAATTGTTGGGGGCAATATGTTGGCTCTGTAAACCACTTAGAGAGGATTGTAAAGCGGTATATAAGTCTAAGTGCTATTGCTATTGCTAATATAGAAGGACCAGGAAAAAACAGTTTCTAAATTCTTTCTTCAAAGAGCACTTTGGCCCTGTGGGTGGCCCTGTCCCCACCAAGAAAGAAGAGTGAATTACAATTTGCAGGGAGAAGCTCATGGCTTGAGTGGACTGCATGCGCCCTTGAAGCATCACGCTCTGCCATTCAAGACCATGCTAGGGTGGAATGTATATGGATATAAGTTACAGGTAGTCCTCAACTTACAACCATTCGTTTAGCAACTGTTCAAAGTTACAAACAACACTAAAAAAAATGACTTATGACTGGTCCAAGCACTTACAACCATCAGAGCATTCCCCATGGTCATGTGATCAAAATTCAGGTGCTTGACACTATGCAGTGTCCCAGGGTCATATGATCATCCTCTGCAACAATTCTCAGTGTCTTCTGACAGGCAAAGTCAACTGGGGCAGATCGATTTGATTAACAACTGCACAATTCATTTAACAACCGCAGTGATTTATTTAACAACTGTGGCAAAAACATCGTAAACTTGAGCATGACTCACATAACAACTGCCTTGCTTAGCAATAGAAATTTTGGTGCCGCTTGTGGTTGTAAGTTGAGGACTATCTATAGTCCACTACATTGGCAGTGGAAATATCAAGAACATCATAGTTGGCAGCAAAGAGTGAGAGTTTTCTGCATATCTGATCCAGAGGTGGGTTCCTGCTGGAGCTGTCCGGTGCGTAGCTCCGGTAGGGAGTGGCCGATTGCACAATTTGCACACTCCGGAGCCCTCTCCACCGGTCCGGCGTGCGCATCGCCATCTTTTTTGGTGAATTTTTGGGCAATTTTGCTTCTGCACATGCGCGGAAGCAAAATCTCGCCGAAATCTCACACACGCGCATGTCCCCTCACAAGATTTCGCCGTGATTTTGCTTCCGCGCATGCGCAGAAGCAAAAGCACATGAGGGGGCTCGCGCGCATAGCAATTGCTTGCACACCCGAAACATGGAGATGCGCGCGCAGCACACCAGCACCGGTAAGTAAGCAATCCGCCCCTGATCTGATCCCAGCTAATGACTACCTGGATTGTTGCATTTTTTTGAATAAACGGATTCTCATATGCAGCAGTTTATGTAGAGTTTAATTACATTGCAACCCTTGACCATGTCTCTGTTCTGCCCTTTGGACTCTAGTAGTTCACACTGTTTGTCTCTTGGAACTCCTGCTTTGCATGAAACTCGTCTCTGCTTCCCCTTCAAGACTAGGTCACTGGTAGCAACTCTATGCTTTCATTGGGACTAAATTAGTTTAATAGCCTTGCCTTGCAAATTATCTGTTTGCTTTGTTCATTTAAGTATTCTGGTAAAGCTAGTGGCCTGGGGTGATTTTACAAGTAGATGTATGTTGCAAAAATACATCTTATGTATGTTAGGCCAACTGTCTTAATCTACAAAGCACCAGAGGGCAGGACAAGAAACAATGGTTGGAAACTAACCAAAGAGAGAAGCAACCTGGAATTAAGGAGAAACTTCCTAACAGTAAGGACAATTTACCAGTGGAACAGCTTGCCTTCAGAAATCGTAGGCACTCCATCACTGGAGGTGTTAAAGTGAGAATAAATCTCATAGAGGCGATGTGGATCTTTTCTTGGAATTCAGACATTTAGAAATAAAACCGAGATTAAAAGTCTAATAGAAAATATTTATTTCGGTACAAAAACAATAAATCATGAATAGTTACATCCTTGCTAATAAATCGTGACCGTTCTGGTCAGAGTCAAAGACAGAAGTGTATAATGGAGAATCAGGAATGCACACATGCGCAGAAGATCACATCACGTGTCCTGCTTGTATTGGAATGTACCATAATATTAGGATAGGGATGCATCACCCTGCATATACATACAACTGGCAATATTCATACTGTGACAGGAGGTTTTTAAGAAGAGACTGGACAGTCACTTATCTGAAATAGTATAGGTTCTCCTGCTTGAGCTTGGACTAGAAGACCTCCAAGGTCCCTTCCAGCTCTATTCTATTCTATATTCTACATCTGTAGAGACAAAAATGAGTTTTGCAAGGGTAGTTCTTCAGTAAGACATGATGCTATGATTAGCAAGTGTTGATGCAATAGCCAGGTTTTGCATAACACCCAAATAAATTATTGCTTGATAACCCAACCTATTGCTGCTGTAGAAGATAATGAATTGGCTATATAAAGGAAATGCTGAGCCAACCAATTGAATTGGTTTAGTGACCATAATTTGGCTATCTATGAATACAGAATAACCTTGGAAGGATTTGGTCATCTTTTAGTCCAACCCACTGCCTAACAAGTATACCAGGAGTGTCAAACTTGATTTCATTGAGGGCCGCATTGTGTTTGACCTTGGGGGGTGTGGCCAGGGGGGCGTGGCCAGCTCAACATCACTCGTGTCACTCTGCAAGCAAAAACAGGCCCCCGAGCTCCGTTTTCGGCTGCAATGGCTTCCTGCAACCCTCTGCTAGTGAAAATGGAGTTCGGGAGGGCCGCGTGCAGCCCTCCAGAGCTCTATTTTCGCTGGGAGAGGCACTGTGGGCCGGTCTTTCACTGTTTCCAGGGTGGCCCCCGCGGGCCAGATCTAAGTAACCCGTGGGCCGAATCCGGGCCCCAGGCCTTGAGTTTGACACCCCTGCCCCATACCATTCCAGACAAATGGCTATCCAATCAGTGGGATCAATGGAAGGCCACTTTATCAGAACTGCAAAAACCTGGACAAACATCATACCATGGTAAAAATTTATGTTTTTATGTAGCTCTTTGCTGCCACCCAGTGATGGTTTATTTATTGCAGCAGAGATGTGGAAGCTCTGAGTTAGTAAGTTTGCAAATTACTACCCTCTTGGTGTTAAGCTAAGGTGACCAGACGTCCCGATTTTGGCGGGACAGACCCGCTTTTTAATGCTTTGTCCCGCGTCCCGCCCGCCCTCTTAAAAAGTCCCGATTTTTGAGCCCCCGCTTCTTCCTCCAGCCAGACGCGCGCCCGAGCGACAGGCTTCCGATTCAGTCCCCTCTATTCACAGGGTGGCGCGGGGCGGGGCAGAGCGAACCCTGGGGGGGAGCGCCACTTTGCACTTGTCCCATGAGGCCATGCTAAGTGTGCCGTGGCAAAAGGGGCGGGGCAGGGCGGGGCGCGCGTCCTACCTGAGACTTTTCCTGGTAGCAGCTTCAGTCGCGTTCCTTGCTAATAGCGTCCAGAGCAGAGCAGCCCCTCCCAGAAGATCGCGAGACGTTATCTTTTGGAAGAGGCTGCTCTGCTCTGGGCGCCAATTAGCAAGGAACGCGACTGAAGCTACCGGGAAAAGTCCCAGGTCGGACGCGCGCCCCGTCCCGTCCGCCAGTCCTGCCCCCCCCCCCAACCCCCAGCGCGAGACGCGCGTCCGACCTGGGACTTTTCCCGGTAGCTTCAGTTGCGTTCCTTGCTAATTGGCGCCCAGAGCAGAGCAGCCTCTTCCAAAAGATAACGTCTCGCGATCTTCTGGGAGGGGCTGCTCTGCTCTGGGCGCTATTAGCAAGGAACGCGACTGAAGCTACCAGGAAAAGTCCCAGGTAGGTAGGACGTACAGTGGCCTCCCGCGTCCCCCCTCCCCCCCACCTCACCTGGACGCCGACATTTGCTGTTTTGCCCTCTGCGCATGCGCGGCGTTCTGCGCATGCGCAGAGGGCAAAACTCAAATGGAGAAACCCACCCCCGTCAATGGTGTCCCGCTTGAAGAAAAAAAAATCTGGTCACTTTATGTTAAGCATGTTTTATTGAATAACTTACAGTGCTCAGTTCATATATCATGTTAAACTAAACTCCAACAAACTCCATTTATGCTAACAGCAATATGTGAACACAGTCAAGGTTCCTCTCCTTGTGAATCATTTTATCTTGAATCATTTACAAGCTCTAAAGGCCGAGTAGCACTCTAAATATCCCAGGAATAGAGACTTTAGGCCAGAATGCAGGGAGCGGTTCTCCTGTATATATCTATCTATCAAAATGCACGGAGTGTTTCAAGAAGACTGCCACATGGCCCCCATTAATTTAAATGGATCTTGCATGAGAAAAAAGTATTCTCCCTGGATTGCAGCCTCAGGATTTAATTCCTTCTTTGTGATTGAAATGTTTGAGGCTGGTAGGTGGCAATGTGCCAGCAGCCCAGAAAATACAAAGCAGATCTGCCTACAGTGCTAATCTGAAATTCTGTTTAGTTAAGTTTTACCCGTCATTTGCCTGGTCAGAAGCAACCAAGGAAGGTGTTCAGCGGTGCTGAGTAGGTGTTTCACAATAGGAGGTGTTTAATTAGCCAATATCATCTAGATTTGCAGATTTTTTTGCCCTTGAACTATGTCACTGTTTTTTGGGGGGGCTAAATCATATCTAGCTCTGAGCAGCCATAATTGCTAATTAGCACTCAGCTTTTTCTTTTCTAATCTGGTAGTAAAATGCGACAAAAATAAATTATAACAGCAATTATGATTTCCCCTCCTAATGGATCTTTACTGCTATATATCATTTTTCCTTTTAAAATCTCACCTTGATGAAGAATATAAATTTTATCAAGAATATAATTGGTAGTATTTTGAATGGCAACATAATTTTAATAAACATGTTTTGCACAGTGGCGGGATTCAGCCAGTTTGCACCACTTCGGGAGAACCGGTTGTTAACTTTCTGAGAAGTTTGGTGAACTGGTTGTTGGAAGAAATCATTAGGGCAGAGAACTGGTTGTTAAATTACTTGAATCCCACCACTGGTTTTGCACGATTTGTGTTTCTTGTTCTATAAATCATATAGCACAGAAGATGACACATTTGAGAAAAATAACACAGAGTGGCAGAAGTGTGCACAATTATTGAAAATGCTCTCTCATTGTTTTCTTCCTGTCAATCTGATGCGACAGCATCAAATTACCCTATTATGCATATCGTCTGCCATTCTTTTGATAGAAGACCATGGTCAACAATTTAGAGATATTCAAAGTGACAAATGGACCAGTTTCAGGTGACTATTAGTTTGTAAGAGGCTGAAGGAATGCTGTGCTAAATGTCAACATTTTTGTTGTGAATCTACAGCCTTAAAGTGTTTTTCATTTCAGCTCATAGTAACGTCACGAAACAGGTGAAAATATTGTGAAGCTAGTCCAAAGTAAAGACAATGCTTCTTGCCTATGTTCTGAATTGACATCATTAAAATATCACGAAACCAAATTAGCTGAGTTGCATTCAAATAGGATCTCCTTTTCTGTAAGCTTGGACTGTTGTACTCAAAATTATAAATATCACTGGGAGAGATTATTTGTCTCTTTAGCACAATTGGAGCGCAGTTGTATTACTGACCACATGTGCACCTGCAAATGTATAATATTCTCACTGCAGCAATGTTTCTCAACCTTGGCAACTTTAATTTAGGTGGATTTCAACTCTTCAACACTGGCTGGGGAATTCTGGGAGTTGAAGTCCACGCGTCTTCAAGCTGCCAAAGTTGAGAATGACAGGTATAGAGGCTCCTTCAAAAAAAATCCCTGCCTTCTAGCCTTCATCACTCAGTCTTCACACGGAGGCAGAATCATGCTGAGCTGAGCTGAGAAATTCTGGAAATCGAATTCCACCTATCTTAAAGTTGCCAAGGTAAAGAAACACTGCGCTGGAGACTCCATATCATAATAACCAATGTGATTTTTTAAAAAATTGCTAGTTGTCTGCTTTTCTCATGCAACAGTTACTATTTTGTTCCGGAACACATTCAGACCACATCAGACATAGTCATGAATAATTTGTGTGATTGGTTTTTCTTTGAAATGCATGTAATTTTCTTGATCACCGTTTGTGCATATTTTAAAAGAAAGGGTTGAGATCTAAGTACGTTCTGCCCTTCATACTTGTTCCAATATATGCACGTATTGTAATCCTGTGTGTGAACCTTGAGAAAAAAGCCTTATATCATTAGCATTCACGAGGGATGATAAGAGACCTTTCAAAAATTATGAAATCGGCAGTTATAAAATGCATTGAGGGACTGCAGATTATGCTGAAATCAGAAACTTTGGCATCGGTATTATCCAGCTCTGTCCAGCCTGATGCCCTCTTAAAGTTTAGAACAACAACTCCCATCATTCCACACCTGCTGGGAACTGCATATGGAGAGTATTAGACATACGGAGAGTATTATGAATGGGCAAAGCAGATGTCTTTTATTGCTCAACAAAGAGGAATATAATCATTTAATTATCTGACTCTCATATCTGTCAACAATTCCCACAGTGCTCGTATGCCATGCCCAGTTGAAATAACAACCCAGCAGGCCCTCTGAGTTTTCTTTGCCCGTTCCTAAAGAATTAACAAAATGCTTGTAGTCCACAATGATGAAGCAGAATTTTCAGCCAATTTTTTTTCAACAGGTAAAAAGCCGAGTGTATTTACATGGGATTGTATTCCCAGGAAGCCACTCTAACCCACCACACAAAGAAAAAGCCAGTTATCAAGAGATGGACATTTTCCAAGGATATCACACCTGTGCCAAATCCCATTAGGTCAAGCCATCAGGAGGAGAACAGGAAAGCTGCTCATGCTGGCTCTCAAATGACATTGTGCCACATTATTCCCCTGTATGTACGCTGTGTTTTACAACAGCAGCAAAGTCTTTCATGCTTGTACTATTCTTGTTTTGGCTTTGAGAATGAATGACACTCGATTTCCTTGTGACATCCACAAGTTTTTCTTTCCAAGTGTCAAACAAGTTCCAAATGCCATTTATCCCAAAGCAAACAAGTATGCCAGTTTGGTTTAAGTGGTTAAGGCACCAGGTTAGAAATCAGGAGACTGCCTTAGGCACGAAAAACCAGTTGGGTGACTTTGGACCAGTCGCTCTCACACTCACAGCACAACTCACCTCTGAGAGGTGTGGGGAAAACAGGAGGAAGAAGGAATATTAGTTATGTTTGCTGCCTTGAATTATTTATTAAAAACAATAATAAGGGCAAGATTACAAAAATCTAAAAAAAGTATTTAGTAAATTATTTAAGATTATATTGAACATTTTTGCCTAGAACTTTGCCTTCTTTCCTCAAAAGTTTTTGAGGCTATCTGAGCTAAGAATCACCTATGACCTATGATGGCCAGCTGTTTATGGGCAATACTGTACCTGTTCGGACCTAGGCTTCCTGATTAAATAAAACGGCCCAAACGGCATCTCACAAACCTCTTTTATTTGTAACGGCGGATAATTATTTTCATTATCAGCCGTAAATAGTCCAAACAAAGTAAAACAAGACCGACTAAAGTCTTTCAGGGAAAGGCAGATAACACACACGAATCTTGCTCTTCTTTGGCAAACTGCCAAGGCCCAATTTGCAGGAAAAACTTGGCAAGTTCAAACAGGAACAAAAACTGAATCTGAGTGGTAATGACAAGATCTGGAGATGAACTGAGTTGCTTCCTGCAACAAACCCTTTTGTGTTCTCCACTTATATAGCTTATGGGATGGGCCAATTATCCCCAAGCCTTACTCCCGAGTAGTTCTTCTCCTCTGGAACTGTTCTTGCCTTCTGGCAGCTCTGTGCATGCGCGCATTGAGAACAGGCTCCTCCTGTTTCTCTGCCTCACTCATGTCAGCCTCTGAAGATTCTGGAGGTGGGACAGACCTCTCCAATGGCCCTGGCTGAATCCCTGACTCTGGCACCGAGCCTTCTCCAGACTCCAGGCTTGGCCCAGGTTCCTCCCCAGCCTCCTCGCTGTCCGACTCTGCTGCCAGCTCCGCAGGCCGCTGGCAGAACACAACAGTACCTGCTTTTGCAGTCATAGGTAGACTGTTCAGGTTATTGCTTCTGCTTGTACAGGTAGTCCTCGATTTACAACAGTTCATTTAGTGACTGTTTGAAGTGACAACGGGATTGGAAAAAGTGACTTACGACTGTTTTTCATATTTACGATCATTGCAGCATCCCCATGATCATGTGATCAAAATTCAGATGCTTGGCAACTGACTCATATTTATGATGGTTGCAGTGTCCTGGGGTCACGCGATCACCTTCTGCGACCTTCTGACAAACAAAGTCAATGGGAAAGCCAGATTCACTTTACATCCATGTCACTAACTTAACAATTTCAGTGATTCACTTAACAACTGTGGCAAGAAAAATCATAAAATAGGGCAAAACTCACTTCACAATTGTTTCTCTTAACAACAGAAGTGCCGGGCTCAATTGTGGTCATAAATTGAGGACTATCTTTAATTTGCTGCATCAACTTTGGTGAACAAGCAGTTGCTCAGATACTGCAAGTATCAAGGCCCAGTAAAAAGCTTGTGATCAACCTCTGAAGGTCCTCTCCCATGCTTGCTTTTGCTACCTGTTCACTTGCCTTCTTCAAATGTGTAACCAATTAGAGGAGTATGAAGAAGTAGTGATTCTCCCATAAGTAGCCTTGGGGAGGTAGTGAGGATTTTGCTGAGAGAAAGGGAGAAAAAACCAACAATGATGAGGAAGTTGGAACACTGACGGGACAATCCACCAGAACTTAAATAACACTGCAGCTCAACTGTCTCTAGATCGGTGGTGGGAATCCTACTGACCCGGAATCATTCTACATCATTTGTGAACTAATGATGGCAATCAAAGAATGGCTCATACCCATTAGAGGAAAAGGTTAGATACTGTTTAAGACCTATGGAAATTCACTGGTGATTTCACCTATAGCACAGGTGGGGAATTTTTTTTTAAAAAAGGGGTGAACTTCCATCTATGCCAACCTGTGGAAATGCATCCAAGTAAAAATAAAAATAAAACAATAGCCCATCCTTATTTCCCCATATACACAACAGTGAGGATTGTGTGTATTTACAGATTCTCTGCAGCTTAAAACAGAACAGCATATGCTGTGAGAGAAGATAAAAGTGGGAGATGCGTAATGCTGGACATAACAGCCAGCAGATTGTTCAGCATGGATGTTTGTGTGTGTTCTTGTTTGTTTAAATAACAGCTTCTGAACAGGAATAGTGAGAACTTGAAATTTCACCAGCTGTTACTGACTTGACCTTGCCCAAACTGATTGTCAGAAAGAACTACCATCCCCAAAAGGAATAGGATTGGATTTGGTCCCAGTTAACAAGGATAAAATGTGTGTGTGTGTGTATGTGTGTGTATGTGTGTGTTTTGTTATCTGTATGTGATATGTATTGAACACTAGAATTTCTTTTGTCAATAAAACACTGCAAAGCATAAAGCCCAGGTGGCGCAGTGGTTAGAGTGCAGCACTGCAGGCTACTTCAGCTGACTGCTAGCTGCAGTTCGGCAGATCAAATCTCACCAGGCTCAAGGTTGACTCAGCCTTCCATCCTTCCGAGGTCGGTAAAATGAGGACCCAGATTGTTGGGGGCAATATGCTGAACTCTGTAAACCGCTTAGAGGGGGCTGTAAAGCACTATGAAGCAGTATATACTGTAAGTCTAAGTGCTATTGCTATTTAAATGGGGGGCATTTGGCACAGATACATTTATGAAGCAACATGTACATTCTATAGATGGAATATCTTCAGTCTTCAACTGTGATTCACCTGCTGTTGGTAACTACAGTGGAGACCACGTCACCTGAATACTATGCCCAGGTATCTAGGAGAAGCCATGATAGTGCCATATGCATCATGATATCATCATTATGCAAGGGGCACAATTACATCCCATCATGACATCTGCTGCAAATGTCCCTTTGTATTCTTGGCCTCAGTGCAGAAACCATTGTCTTTTCCCAGGTTGCTTTTTGTCTTTGTAGTCTAGTCTGCAGGACTGGAGTTCCTTGGTGCTCTCTCATCCAAGTTCAACCTTGTTTAGCTTTTTGAAAATCAGTCAAGATTGGTTTTGTGTTGCTCCGCCTATTGTGATCTTGATCTTAGAGCCTTGGCCCTAATTTCTCCAAATTCTTATGAGGACCTAATTAGAAAAGCGTTCGTGAATGGGACTTGCACTAGGAGTTGCATTTCATGCAAAGGATTTGTGTACAAGCACCTGTGTACATAAGTACACTCAGATGGTTGATCTGATCTGGAATCCGTCTGAATTCCGAAAGGGGAAAAAAAACTTTGGCTCATGAATGAGGAGATTCCTTTGTTAGAGACAAGCAATTGTTGAGAAAATTATTACTGCTCCTCTGTACAGAAATTGGAGATACGGAAAATTAAGGGTTGGGAGGCCAGTATTGTGTTGTCTGGAAAATCAGTTCATTCTTAAAACATAAGTGGTCAAATGTGTATTTATTTTATCTCATCGATTTATCAAAAGCACTAGGTTAACATTATCAAAATTTTTGTAACACTACTGCCTTATGTAAGAATGTCATGAGAAAAGGGCAGTTGTTCATGTTTGTTCATGGAAAAACCTGTTAAGCAACCCATCCACAGCATTCTCTGACTATGAAGAGATTAATAGAAAACTGTGTCCAAGAAAACTAAAGTTGTTCTACCCATGTAGTCTGTTCTTTGCTCCCTGTCCAGACGGTATGTACGCACATACTTGCTTTAACTCCTTTTAGCTGCTTGGACTAGTCCCTGCAGTTTTCTTGGCAAGATTTTCAGAAGTGGTTTGCCATTGCCTCCTTCTAGGGCTGTTTGGCTCAAGGTGTCTTTGTGCCTAAGGTAGGACTAACAAATCTCACAGTTTCTAGTCTGGTACCTTAAGTACTACACCAAGCTGGGTCTCTGTCAAGATGTAGTCCTAAGATAAACAGTATTCCAGGTGAGAACTTCAATACCCAACCACCACTTTATAACTTTCTAATATTAGAATGATGATGAAATTGCTGATGATGTTAATGGCGGCTTATGCTACCATTTCAAATGTATTGAGATTACAACCAACCCCTAGAATTTCCAAAACATCTGCAGAGTAGTAAGTTACAGAAAGTAGATGTATATCATTCATGCTATCTGCCTTACCTCAATGTTCTTCACTTCTAACTAGAATGAAAGAAACTAGAAAACGGAAAAGATAGATAGAGATTCATATTTATACTTATAACAGAATAACGGAATAAAAAGTTGGAAGGGACCTTGGAAGTCTTCTAGTCCAAACTCCTGCCAAGGAAGAACCCTATACCCCTGATGGCGAACCTATGGCAGGTGTGTCAGAAGTGGCACGCAGAGCCCTCTCTGTGAGCACGCGTACCATCACCAGCTGCTCTTCTGGGTTCCGTCCCACACATGCGCGCCGGACAGCTCTTCCGGTTCTGGCGCTCCGGCACACGCGTGCTCCAGTTTCAGCACTTGATACTAAAAAGGTTAACCATTACTGCCCTATACCATTTTGGACAGATGGCTGTCCAATCTCTTCTTTTAAATCTCCAGTGATGGAGCACCCACAATTTCGGGAAGCAAGTTACTCCACTGATTAATTGGAAACCACTATCAGGAAATTTCTTCTTAGTTCTACATTGGCTGTCTCTTTGGTAAGTTTCCATCCATTTAATTACTTAAATTTAATTTAATCCTCTTGCCCCCAAAATAACCAATATCTAGAACAGTGATGGCGAACCTTTTTTTCCTCGGGTGCCGAAATAGTGCGCGTGCGCGCTATTGCACGCGCATGCGTGCCCACATCCATAATTCAAAGCCCCTCACTTGACCCACCCTCCTGCACATGCATGCACGACCCCCCCACTCCCCCATTTCCCAACTTCCAGTGGGCCCGGTGGGCCCATTTTTCGCCCTCCCCAGGCTCCAGAGGCTTTCTTAGAGCTTGGGGAGGGCAAAAACGCTTCCCCTGCCACCCTGGAGGCTCTCTGGAGGCCGAAATCACCCTCCCAGAGCCTCTGCGTGAGCCAAAAATCAGCTGGCGGGCACGCACATGCGCATTGGAGCTGAGCTAGGGCAACGGCTTGCGTGCCGGCAGATATGGCTCCGCATGCCACCTGTGGCACCCGTGCCATAGGTTCGCCATCACTGATCTAGAATATCTGAGAAAAGAAAGTATTATTTTTATTTCAGCATAGAAAGTGCATTCATCAAGGCCACTATGGTAGTTTAGAAACCTTTCAATTGTACTCTGGACAAAGTCCAGAGTGTTCACTTCTAAGACCTTCTACATCCCACACTGGAACTTAAGCCATAACATACCTAAGGTGGGGATTTTGTGGCACTCTGTTCTAAGAAGGCTATAGTGCCATTATTCCTATGTTCTTTTGCAGTACAGGTAGGAATTTGGATTCATGGAATATTATGATATCTGTATTTATATGTAGTATTAGCATACTTGTATGACTACAGTATAGGATAAAAATGTAGAATAAAAAACCTGAAAATAAACAAGGAAATCTAATGCTCCAGACTCAATGCTAAATTTATTTACAATTTTCTTTCAAAAAAGAACTTATTAAATTTCATTCAAATTACATTCAGCCACAACTGATTTGGGGGGGGGGGAGGTGTGTGTGTGTGTGTGTGTGTGTGTGTGTGTGTGTGTGTGTGTGTGTGTGTGTGTGTACATGCAATCTTGGCAACCAATGAATATATGGGACCATTAGTTTTCATATACGACTTATCCTTGTTGTAGAAGTAAATAAAATGGACTCTAGATCAGGGCTGTCAAACTCGCGGCCCGTGGGCCAGATGCGTCATGTGTTGGCCACGCCCGGTTTAGTGAAGGGGAAAAAAGTCCTGATATGTCACGTGACGCCACCGTGATGACACGGATTTGACACCCCTGCTCTAGATCATAAAGCTTATACCACACTCTTTGTTGTCTTTGAGGTTATCTTTGAGGTGGCACAAAACCTTTTGCTTTAGTAACTAAATGCACAATCAAAATTGTGGAAATTCTAGCTAATAATAAAAAAGTATTCCATTTTTCCAATACATTTAGAACTGGGACCTGTCTGCTTCTAGAAAGGAAAGGGCAAGCCACATGATAGCCCAATCCATAATAATAAATAATTATTAATTAATGGCTCAATGGGGCTGGAGATAGAAAGGTCCAAAACAAATAACTTCAGGCTCAAATAATTTATAATAAAACAAAACAAAACTTTCTGATGAAGGTGAGGAATGACTCAACTGAGCAACATTGTGATGTATGTATGTATGGATGGATGGATGGATGGATGGATGGAAGGAAGGAAGGAAGGAAGGAAGGAAGGAAGGAAGGAAGGAAGGAAGGAAGGAAGGAAGGAAGATGGAGTCAACCTTTTTTTTCTAAAGAGGCCACCAAAGATTGACCTCAGTTACAAAAGAAGTGGTGGCTTTTAGATCTGTTTCTCCTCTCAGTGAATAAGTAGGTAAGTATATAAGTGCTGAGAAATAAAACCTTCCCTTTCCCCAGGGAAGGATTATGGCCATCATCCAGTCAGTGGTGGGTTCCTACTGGTGCGGTCCACTCTATAGCACCGGTAGCGGCCCGCTGGTGACGTCACAGTACCGGTGCGGTCGGTTGTCAGTGCCTGGGCACCGCCATTTTTTTCAAAAAAAATTCTTCTGCGCATGCCCAGAAGCTGAGCTTCCGGCACTGCGCATGTGCTGCCTTTCTACCCCACAGTGAGTCCAAGCAGGGGAGGATGGCTGAGGGAGCGCGTGAGACGCTGAAAGAACAGGCGGCAGGAGCTATCTCCATTCCCCTCCCTTCAGCAGTCGCACGTTTGAGGCTTCTCGAGCTACTGAGGGGAGGGGGAATGGGCGGCAGGACCTATCTCAGTTCTCCTCCCTTCAGCAGTCCAAGAAGCCATGAACATGCGGTGATGATCCTAGGCATTTTCTCATATTTGAGGCTTTTCGAGCTGCTGAGGGGAGGGGGAATGGGCGGCAGGACCTATCTCAGTTCCCCTCCCTTTAGCAGTCCGAGAAGCCACGAACGCGTGGTGATGATCCCAGGCATTTTCGCACGTTCGAGGCTTCTCGAGCTGCTGAGGGGAGGGGGAACGGGCGGCAGGAGCCTAGGATCATCGAATGGGGAGAAGCATTCAGGCCAGATGGAGCCTCCTAGAAGAACCGCTGCTGTGGTCTTGCTGCTCCCGCTGCGGGGGGGCTGCGTTGCGGGGGGGAAATGCCCCCCCTGCTTCTCTGGCTGCTGCCAAGCTCCCGAGGACCATGCCTACCCGGTCACATGGCTGGCAAGCCACGCCCACAGAGTGGTAGTAAAAAAATTAGGAACCCGCCCCTGCAACCAGTAATGTATCACTTGGACAGAGCAGAAATGCAACAGAGAAGGACTTGTCTCTAGGAAAAGGGGGAGAACTAGAAAGGACCCTGAACACCAAGATGGATGAGGACAGAGGGAAACAGAGCTACCAGTTTAACAGAGAGAAATGTTTTCTCTCCAAGCTGAACCTTATAAGGTTTTCAATGCTTCACTACCCCAAGGGAACTGTTTTTATGCTTTCCTCAGTGAAACCACCAGTTCCCCAAGAGGTCATGTGAAAAGCTTGACATCCTCTTTATTCCTCCTATGATTTTGGCCATATCTCAAAAACCTTTTTCCAACACCAGCATTCAACTTTCCTGACTGCCATCAGTAATGGTTGTGCCTCTGGGCTTTTGATCTTCTCTAATCAATGAACAGGCTCAGTGAAAATACATTTGGAGGCAGAAAAAAAAGTTAAATCTAGGTAATTAGGCATTTAGACCTACATTGTGAGCTCATTAAGTATAAACGATGTGATTTGTCCATGCACCAGGAGCCTAATTAAGGATTTAGGAGGTTAACATTGAGAACAAGTTGTGTTTTATAGTTTTTTACAGCCTTGAGCATATTTCTAGTTCTCAAATATTAAGCCACTGGCACTGGTCTTGCTCTATTAGCCAAATAATGCAGACAGCACATACTGTATGTGTCCTCCCTACTTGTTGCAGAATTACTGTCAAACTTGCAAATCCCCAATTCGAGGGAAATTTATATTTGAACAATTTGCTCTTTCTTTCAAAGAATCCTGTCCATTATACATATCAGTAGGCTGTGCACAGGCAGCTGATGTGACTTGTCTGTTCATGGGAACCGTCTGTTCATATTGAGACTATGAAATACATTAAAAGAAATCACAAATCAGACATTATACCGGTGGCCCTCACTTAATGACTGCACGTTTAGTGGCTGTTCAGACTTGTGATGGGGCTGAATGAGTGGTATGTAAAACCAGTCCTCAAAGTTCTATCTGTTGCAACATCTCCACAGTCGTGTACTCATAATCTGGGTGTTCAGCAACCGGCCCAGATTTCCAACCATTGCAATGTCCAACCATCATTCAGTGAGGACTACTTGTATTACAAATTAAATATCTAGAACGGGAAATGGGAGTATGCCTTGTTGTCAGAAATTGACGGCAGTAGTCAAACAAACCATGGTCTTATGCAATTTGTGAATAGAAATTGCAATAGCAATAGCACTTAGTCTTATATACCACTTTATAATGCTTTACAGCCCTCTCTAAGCAGTTTACAGAGTCAGCATATTGCCCCCAACAATCCGGGTCCTCATTTTACCCATCTCGGAAGGCTGAGTCAACCTTGAGCCTGGTGAGATTTGAACTGCCAAATTGCTGTCAGCCGGCAGTCAGCAGAATTAGCCTGCAGTACTACGTTCTAACCACTGCGCCACCGTGACTCTTAATCCAATCCAATCTAGGAATCCAAGGTGGATTTTCTAGGTGGAAAAATAATTGGCAGCTAGGCAGCTGGGGAGATTATGGAAAGAAGGCCATAAAATATAAATTGAGAAAGTCAGTTAGCAGGTATTTGTTTAGAAAGCAATTGATCTGGGATAGAAAGAAACATAGTGAGAAAGAGATATTGGGGATTAATGATAATGAAAAGTTATTAGTGGAAACACAAAGGAAGTCATGGAATTAAAGGCTGAGAAAAGATATCAAAAGCTAAGCATAGCTTTTAAAGAGATTTGCCACTTGATAGAATAATTATTAGTTATACTATTGATTCCTTGTTCTTGATATTTTAATGAAAAATCAAAACATGAATATAGATAAATACATATTTACAGAAGGAGATATATTTAAAGTATATTTGAACTATGTTCCCATGTGGGTGGATGTAAATTACTATGGCTCACTTTATATGCTGACTTGTGTTGCATGAAGTATGTATCTCAGCAAATGAATAGACGGTGTGGCAAATTTTTACCTGGGGTGTGGTAACAGAGCCGAGGTGGCGCAATGGTTAGAGTGCAGCACTGCAGGCTACTTCAGCTGACTGCTAGCTGCAGTTCAGCTGTTCAAATCTCACTGGCTCAAGGTTGACTCAGCCTTCCATCCTTCCGAGGTGGGTAAAATGAGGACCCATATTGTTGGGGGCAATATGCTGAACTCTGTAAACCGCTTAGAGAGGGCTGTAAAGCACTATGAAGTGGTATATAAGTCTAAGTGCTATTGCTATTGCTAATTACAGGAAATTTAGATTCTGGGGATTCAGAGGATGATAAAAGATCACAGACCACTTATCTAACAGTCTCTAAGACCCCTAGACTCCCTACATTTTATTAAGTGGATTCATGAGTAACAATTTCTATTTCATTTCTATTCATTCTGTAATGTCTTCACATTAATAGAGGTTTGCACATTACTTTTACTATATACCATCCTTTACAAGACTGAACACCCACACGCATTTCATGGCTTCTCTGAAATTTCGTCAATAAAGAATTGCCCTGATTCTTGAATTATTAGATGTAACATTTTTGCAGACCAAAAGATGTGTTGTACAAGTTGTAACTCATGTGTCAGAAAATGTGCCTTTTTTACTGTCAAAGACACAGTATCTATTTTAAAAATTAATTTTTCATTTCAGCATCCATGTAATGCTATCTTAAAAATAACAAAATAGAGTCACATAATTTTTGATATTTCCCCAATAATTCTAAAGGCATTTAAGATCAGCCCTTAGAAATACTTTCAATATTATTATGCGTTTAACTTGGATTAGCAATCAGCACTGTTTGGGACATTATGAGAGTATTTCTAAGAAGTTATGCATTAATACAATGCATAATATACAAAAACAATACATCCCAAATACATTATTGCAAAAATGTTTTATTTGGAGTCTCGTTAAAGAGGGGGGGGGAACTATAGGCTCCTTAAAAAGTTACCTAAAGCATTGGAAATCAGCTGTTTAAAATGTATGACCAGAGATTTCAACTTGAAAATAAGTTTTTAGAATTGCTGAATGGGCACTGTTGTTTTTTTAATGAAGTAATAAATTAAGCATCCAAACAAAGATAACTTACATTGGATCAAATTTAGATATATTAGTACAATTTTTGTATATTTTCAAAAGAATTCTACACATTAGACAATTGGAGTACATGAGTGACTGTACTTAGACAACCTTAGCTGAGCTAAAAAAAATAAAATAGGATCGGTTCCTGTTACGATTTGGATGGAGAAAGTATTTGAGAATCCCAGGAATTTTTTTAAAAAAAACATCCTGGGGGAACAGAATAATAAATTAGCTTTATATCACTCCAAGAAGATGGCATGGACAAGAGCATGTAAATCAGTGGTTCCCAAAGTGGGCGGTACCACCCCACAGGGGGTGGTGGGAACCCTTAGGGGGGCAGTGAGAAGCAAGGGGGGTGACAGGGGGGCGGTGAGAGGGGCCAGGTGGGTGGTAGGTGGTTCGCCATGCTTTTGCACTTGAAGCTCCCTCACGTTCCTCGCTCTTGTGTGCAGGGCAGCCCATTCTGAAAGAAAACGTGAGATGTTTTCTTTCAGAATGGGTTGCCCTGCACACAAGAGCATGGAATGCAACGGAGTTACAAGTGCTAGGTATGATGCCCATCTCACGGTCCTCCCAGGCTCGGCTCAGCCCCGCCCCGCCCTGCACGACTGGTCACCCCAAACTGCGTCTTGGTGGGGTCGATGTCGGGGGGCAGCTGGGTTGAGATCCACGGGTGCGCCATGCCGGAGGGGAGCCCGCTGAATTGCACGCGCCGGGTTGCTAGGTGCCGGGGACGCTGGGCGGGAAAGTCCACGCACGCGCAGGTTCCGCAGCAGGGCCTTCCCACGGGTCTGCGAGCACTCGCCCGAACAGCTTCGGGAGCAGTCGGCTTCCCTCGTCGCTGTGCCGCGCTCAGTACATAGCACTTGTAACTCCGTCGTGTTCCTCGCTCTTGTGTGCAGGGCAGCCCATTCTGAAAGAAAACGCAAGATGTTTTCTTTCAGAATGGGCTGCCCTGCACACGAGCTTGGAATGCGACGGAGTTACAAGTGCTAGGTACTGAGCGCGGCACAGCGACGAGGGAAGCCGACCACTCCCGAAGCTGCTCAAGCGAGCGCTCGCAGACCTGTGGGAAGGCCTTGCTGTGGAACCTGCGCGTGCGCGGACTTTCCCGTGCGGCGTCCCCATCGCCTAGCAACCCGATGCGCGCAATTCGGCGGGCTCCCCTCCAGCATGGCGCACCTGCGGATCTCAGCCCAGCTGCCCCCCAACATAGACCCCACCAAGGCGCCTGTGGCCTTTGGCCACCGAGGCCTCCCCAAGCTCAATGAAGAGCTGCAGTACCCCGAGCTGCTGGTGCGGCAGCCAGCCTTGATGGTGCTCTGCGACCTGGTGCACAACCCGGAGAACGCTTACCAAGCCATTACCAAGCCATTACCAAGCTGGCGGAAGGGAAGGGAGGAAAGAAGGAAAGAAAGGAAAGAAAGAAAGAGAGAGAGAGGGAGGGAGGAAGGAAGACAGAAAGAAAGAGAAAAGGAAAGAAAGAAAGAAAGAAAGAAAGAAAGAAAGAAAGAAAGAAAGAAAGAAAGAAAGAAAGAAAGAAAGAAAGAAAGAAAGAAAGAAAGAAAGAAAGAAAGAAAGAAAGAAAGAAAGAAAGAAAGAAAGAAAGATGGTAGGAAGCAATGAAGGAAGGAAGACAGAAAAAGAAAGGAGGGAGGGAAGAAAGAGAAAGGGAGGGAGGGAGGAAGACAAAGAAAGATGGTAGGAAGGAAGGAAGACAGACAGACAGAAAAAGAAAGGAGGGAGGGAAGGGAAGGGAGGGAAGAAGGAAAGAAAGAAAGAAAGAAAGAAAGAAAGAAAGAAAGAAAGAAAGAAAGAAAGAAAGAAAGAAAGAAAGAAAGAGGGAGGGAGGGAGAGAGGGAGGAAGACAAAGAAAGATGGTAGGTAGGAAGGAAGACAGACAGACAAAAAGAAAGGAGGGAAGGGAGGGAAGAAGGAAAGAAAAAGGAAAGAAAGGGAGGGAGGAAGAAAGATGGTAGGTAGGAAGGAAGACAGACAGACAGACAGAAAGAAAAGATGGAAGGAAGGAAGACAGACAGAAAGAAAGAAAAGAAAGAAAGAAAGAAAAAGAAAGATGGTAGGAAGAAAGAAAAAAGGGGGAAGGTAGAGAAGAAAGAACGAAAGAAAGACTTATGACCACAATTGAGCCTAACTTTTTGGTTGCTAAGCAAGAGCATTGTTAAGTGAGTTTCACCACACTTTACAAGTTGGCCACGCCCACCCGGTCACCTGATCACTAATCCACGCCCACCTGAGGGGGCGGGGTGGGGGGCGGTGAGGGTAAGTTTGTAGCACCAAGGGGGCGGTGGACTGAAAAAGTTTGGGAATCACTGATGTAAATCATCAGAACTGAACTAGACTTTATTTTATTTGAGAATTTTATTTTGTTTGGGTATTATAAATGTAAACCCTTGTACACAGCATGACCACAAAGTCCATAACGAACAAATCTAAGTAGAAAATTAACTGAAATGTGTAAAGAATTGAAGAATTGCAGGACAAGAAGTCATGATGGTCTGGCCTGTGAATTTCATAAACCATTACAAGGAACGCTATGCTCATACCCCTTCAACCTATTTAGCCCACCACTAGAGAGTGACACACACACAACCCCAAAAGTTTGGATTTATCCAACTTAAGAGAAACCAACATTTTATCTTTATCTCTCGTCCTCCTTTCTACCAAACTAGACCGGAGTCATTTCCCATAGATATAAACAAGGCTCAATTATTTATCAATCTGATTTTTTTAAAGCCACAGTAGCTCTGTTACCCTTGATATTAAAAAAAAAATTCTGATTCAGGGAATGTCCCTTGTATTAAATATTTACTTTCTTTTTCATTTAGTTTCTCAACAATACTCCCAGTCTAATGTCTTAGTTAGAACAAATGGGATAGAATCAGTTAATTTTAAACTAGACAGTGGCACCAAAGATGTTCATATCCTTAAGCTATAATAATCAAAACCCGGGCAATAATAGAACTAACCTCCAAATCTTAAGCCATTACATTATATGAAAATGTACAGGCTATAAATATATTTGATGGGTTATGCTCTGTTGATCTTTCACTATCCAAAAATTATGATGCCTGAAATCAAAAAGAAGTTTTAAAACAATGATGTTTAACTCTGGGGTAAAATGGAATAAACCATGTCATTAATCACCCAACTTCAATCATTCAGAGAAATATTGACAAAATAAAAACAGGGCAGAAGAATCTTACTGCATATTATAGATTTATTTGAAAAGGGGAGAAGCACAGAAATAAATAAGCTGCTCCAGAGACTTAGATGGAAATAGAATTACCAGCTCACACCATTGCCATCCAAAAAATAAATAAATTCACATTCAAACATTATAAACCATGAATCAATAATCCAGCTTCAAATGCCTTTAACAGAAGTTGATTTCCTGTATGAGCAATTAAAAATAACCCAAAAAGCATTATTTCAAGACTATAATACAGGTATAGAAAACAGCTTTTGGGCAGATATATCTGAAGATAGTTGGAATATTGTGTGAAAAAACAGCCACTAAAAATAGCAGCCCCATGCTTAAAAGAAGTATCTCTCAAAACAATGTGCAGCTGGCACTATGCTCCTATTAAATTTAATTACAATAATCTAAAATTTTTGTTGCTTTGATGGAGAGGCTGCAGTGAAACAGCATCTTCATAGGTGGTAAGCTCATGATATAGTTAATCTATTTGTGTTGGGGGAATTGTATTATTTCAACAGTTGCATCATGTACCCTAATTCAACATCAGTTCAGCTTATTCTAAACATTTTGCCGAAGTGCATACCAAAACATCAAAGACATTTTAGCAATTACAAAGCATAGGAAAACAAGTGTAGAATTTTACATAACTGACTCAACAAATTATGCCACTTATTATTACAGATTTTTTATTATTTTTTTTTATTGCTACTGTTCTTTTTATAGTAGTTCTTTACATGTTGTATGCCACCCTGAGTCCCCAGGGAGTAGGGCGGCATATAAGAAAAATAAATAAATAAATAAATAAATAGATAGATAGATAGATAGATAGATAGATAGATAGATAGATAGATAGATAGATAGATAGATAGATAGATAGACAGACAGACAGACAGACAGACAGACAGACAGACAGACAGACAGACAGACAGACAGACAGACAAATAAATAAATAAATAAAACACCCACCAAAAAAGCACATTCCAAGAACAGCCATTAATTATATTGTATTTATTGTGACATGATGTTTCCTACTCTCTTGTGGCTTACAAAGATAATACATAGCCATGTTTCACCGCAACAACTATATTTATTCTGGAAGGATTTCATATGTTGCTGATACATTTAATTTAATTTAATTTAATAGATTTGTATGCCGCCCAACTCCCGAGGGTACATGATTTTTAAAATGTATGAATTAGTATATTGGTGTGATAGAAACAAGGGTGATTTGCAAGAATAGAAAGATGGGGAGAATTATAGGGAATTATATTGGAGTAAAATAGATTTAGCTCTTTTTCCTTTCCTTTTTTCTTATTGCATGTTTTAAATTCTTTTGCTTACTACTTTTACTGCTATGCATAGTATTACTTATCTTGAAAGGTGACCATATAAACAACATACATGTGTTTATGCATGTAAAGGAGAATAATGGTACACCTAGCTAAAGGAAACAAAGAACAACTAAAATTTTATTTTATTTTGTATTTTATGTATGCTGAATTTATTAAAAGAACATTATTTTTAAATTACACGTATAACATATTAACAGCATAAAACCTAATAATCAACTTCTGTGTTGCTAAAAGATAATATGCCAAGTTTAATATTATAAAATACTTACATCAGAAGTACCAGTCCCAGCCTATCTGATACTTCAATCCAGGCAGCCATTAGAAGAGTGCAAAAAAACATAGAAAAATCTAGTTATTTATTAAAATCCTGTGGCTCATAGGAGTTTTGTAGATGGTAGTTCTTAGTTGTACCAACTATACATTTCAAGACTACCCATAAGCTTAATCACAGTTATCAAAACCATTTCTATACCTGGCAAAATGATCTAGTGTTAAGGAATATTTCATATTGTCTCCTGCATAAATACTATAGTGTTATTAAATGCCCAATCAACACACATCCTATTACTGTAATATTACAATGCTTGGTTGAAGAATGAAGTAAAACAAATTGGATGAGAAAAAATGCATTTAAGAATGATTGCTGCAAAAAATTAACTTAAAAAGTACAGCTGGCCTGTTAATGCAGATAATAAAGCAATTTTACTAAGGAATTGCTAATCAATATAGGCAGCAAAGTCAAGTCATTATAATTTATTCTTCATCAGTTCTAATCTACCAAACTTTACAATCAAGTGATCCTTTCAAATTCATTTAAGTTAGAACTAATTCATTTATATTCCATTCCTTCCATATCAGTGAATTCATTGGAAAGAATTACAGTATATAGATTTCTAGCATAAAACACTTTTTTTCTGAGAGGAATCTGTCTTCTTGGCTTACAAAATATATTATTCGAAAACTATATATAAATCACCTATCATAGAAGACTCGAACTTTAAGAGTCATTTGCTTTCTCGAAGAGTCATTATTGAAAGACTTGGAACAACAAAAAGGAACAGCGTTATTTCACAGTTAGGAACGCTATGTCGAGCACTATAGTTGGATATAATGCAGCCAATGACCAAATAATCTCAATTAGACTACTTTATGAATAACTCTTTAACATGATTATCATCAAAGTTTATTCTCCAACCACTGATGCAGAAGGAGGAGGCTGCTGATATTTATGGTGCTGAGGTGGCGCAGTGGTTAAAAGCAGCACTGCAAGTTCAGCTGACTGCTAGTTCAGCAGTTCAGCTGTTCAAATCTCACCAGGCTCAAGGTTGACTCAGCCTTCCATCCTTCCGAGGTGGATAAAATGAGGACCCAGATTGTTGGGGGCAATATGCTGAACTCTGTAAACCGCTTAGAGAGGGCTGTAAAGCACTATGAAGCGGTATATAAGTCTAAGTGCTATTGCTATTGCTATGGTCAAGTTTGATTTGAAATTGACAGAATATGCAAGCAAGCTGTCAGTCCTCCCAGGTAAACCAGGCAGGAAACACCACAAGATGAGCTAATTCTACTTTATTGTAAGGCTATAATAACAGAATCTTGCAAGTCTGAAGGCGCAACCTTCCCACCTCCACTTTTAAGTGTTTGATCCATTAGGGCAGGGGTTTCCAACCTTTTCTATACCCCGCACCCCTAGAATACTTCTGATATATTCTCACACCCCTTACAAAAGTAAATAATTATATGCATATAATTATGCATATACACCATAATTTTGAAACTTCTAAACCCAAGTTTTTGCACCCCCTGGAATATTGTCTGACACCCCCCCCCAGAGGGTGCGAGCACCCCCAGTTGGGAACCCCTGCATTAGGGTGTGTCCTTCCTAAGTTTCTTTTTCTGACTTTAAGTAACTATGGGCACCTGCTTTTCTTGTTGGATTGTTTCCCAGGCAGTATTTGTTCGCCTCCTTCCCCAAAGCCATTTATACATTACATTACGCAAGATGTACTGCATGTGATTGGAAGGTGGAATGCCAAAGTTGCATATATTAAGAAGGTAAATGTAGTTGGATTGCATGGCCTAGGAATGAAGCAGGAGAATGAATAATCAATTTCTGCCACTCCAGTGATTTTTTTCATAGCTAACAATGTCTTCAAACAACTAAAACAATGCCTATATACACAGGATCAACAAATGGAGTACATAGAGCTATATTGACTATATTGACTATAACAATATAACAATAGCTATATTGACTATTGTTAAGGGAGTGTGGAGAAACTCGATCATAGCATCAAAAAAATGGCCAAGGCCTGCTGGAACAGATCACAAAAAGTTCATGTGCTGGAAGAAAGGAGGAGGAGGAGGAGGAGGAGGAGGAGGAGGAGGAGGAGGAGGAGGAGGAGGAGGAGGAGAAGAACAGGAGGAGGAAGAGGAAGAGGAAAAAGGAGAAGGAGAGGAAGAAGATGATGAAGATGGAGAAGGAGGAGAAGGAGAAGGAGAAGAGGAGGAGGAGGAGGAGAATGGGAAGGGGAAGGAGAGGAAGGAGAGGAAGGAGAAGAAGAGGAGGAGAGAAGGGGGGAGGAGGAGGAGGAGGAGGAGGAGGAGGAGGAGGAGGGGAAGAAGGAGAAGGAGAAGGAGAAGGAGAAGGAGAAGGAGAAGGAGAAGAAGAAGAAGAAGAAGAAGAAGAAGAAGAAGAAGAAGAAGAAGAAGAAGAAGAAGAAGAAGAAGAAGAAGAAGAAGAAGAAGAAGAAGAAGAAGAATTAGTTTCCACAATGGGATCTTGAATATATATGTAGGAATGAATATCCACCATTTTTGATATCAGGAATCACTTTGAATCCTGGACCTTAGTTTTTAATGATGAGTGTGAAAATATATTATCAATGACTGTCTTCAGCAGACGAGAACAAGCGGAATGTAAGAACAACTCATGGGAATTGTGAAGAAGAGAAGAGAAGCCAAATCCAAGAAAGACAAAAATTTCAGAAAAGAACTTTGAGTTTCAGAGAACTGTTAGAAGAGACAAGAAATAGTATTACAATAACATTTGACAAGATACTGAAATTGGAAACAGACATGGAAAAACTATCAAAGTTTTCCAAATGTTCTCTGAATTCCCAATGAGGTTCCAACCTCAAATTGGTATGCAAATAGAAACTAGTGACCAATTCAAAGGAGATCAAAGAAAAAAGAAAGCCGTTTACTGAAATATAGTAGAAATGTCGATTTCCAAGATACCTGACAAGATATCCCCTGTTTACAAGAACTTCTACAATAGCACTGGAATATGAAGTTAGATCAGCACCCTGGTCATTATCAAGTCAGAATGCTATAGTGTGGAATACCCACAGAAATACAGCAAGCAACAGAGGAAGAATCTGTGAAAATTATAAGCAGGCTAGGCCAGAAAATCTGGAGAAAGACACAGTAGCCAAAAGAGTGAAAGAGGATAATCTACATACCAATATGGAAAAAAGGAGACATCATGGAGTATGTAAACTATTGAACAATATCTTTAATTTCACATGCTAGCAAAGCACATCTTAGGATCGGCCAATGCAAATTAAAGCTCTTTATGGAAAAAAAGATGCCAGATATTCAAGGTGGCTTTAGAAAAGGCTGAGAATACATGATTGTTAGATAACTGAGAAAGTCAAAGAATAGCCTCAAAAGGTCAGTTTGTGCTTCATGACTATTGCCTTTGATTGTATTGACCATGTCAAGCTATCTCAGGTGCTAAGAAAAATGGAAACCCCACGACATCTCATTGTCCTCACAATAAGCCTATATACAGGTCAGGAAGCCACAGTACAAAATAGAACATGATAAAACAGATTGGCAAAGGAGGGAGAAGAGGCTGTGTACTCTCCTCTTATTCATCCCACCTGCAGTATTTACTGAATATAAATTAAAGGAAGCTGGATTGGTAGAACATGAGTATGGTTTTAAAATTGAAGGAAGAAACATCAACCTACACCATGCTGATGACACAATTTGCACAAAAATGCAAAATGTAGTGCAAGCTCTAATAATAAAAGTCAAGGGCTAAAAAAATGGGAATAAAATTAAATATAAAGAAAACCAACTGATGACAATAGATACAACAACCAGCCTTAGAAATGACAATGAAGATATCAAAACACTAAATAGTTTCTAAATAATTTATCAACCATCAACACTAAAGAAACAAGCAGTCAAGAAATAGGCCATTGACTAGCACTTCATAGAACAACCATGAAGACTCTGGAAAAAATAAAGAGATGCTGTGATATGTCTATACTTCTGAAAATAATGGCACCACAACCAGATTCTTATTCTATTCCCAACCCCTTAAATACTTCTCTTCCATGGTCATGATTATGTACCACCAGGTTGGCATCAACTCTTACTGACTACATAGATTTCCTCCATGATGATCTGTCCTGAATCTGCCCCTTCAGCTATTCCAGCTCATCACCACTGTAATTGAGTCCAGCCACCTTGCTACTTGGTTGTCCTCTCTTTCTCTTTCCTTCCACGTTTCCCAGCTTAGAGCCTTCCAAGGAGGATAATTTGAGCCTTGTTATTTGAGCCTTGAGTGAAAATTCAGGGTTAATTTGTTTCCTCGCTACCCATGGTACTCTTAGGAGACTTCTCCAACACCAAAGTTCAAAGGTATCAATATTCTTTCTATCCTGCTTCTTAAAAGTCCAACTTTCACTTCCACAGAGTGTCACAAGGAATACTACAGTCTGCACCTACAAAACACCAGTTATTTGGAGACTACAGGTAGTCCTTGCCTTATAATCATTTGTTTAATGATAGTCAGTAATTTGATGGCCTCAGAAAGGTTGTTTCACAGCCAGTAAAGCACTTCTAGTTATCACAAAACATTGTACCACCACCCAGATGGTCACGTGATTGTGATCTAGGTGTTTGGCAATCTGTTTGTACTTACAACCAGTTGCCAAGCATCCCGCAATCATATGATCACTATTTGCAATCATCTCTGCCAGTTTTCCCAGAAAGTTAATGGAAAGCTGCCAGGGAAGCTTGCAAACTGTTGCTACCTGCTGAGAAGGCTCTCCCTTATCTCTGGGGCTGGCTGAAAGAGCTGTCTGCTGAGGGGACCTCAACCCCTTTGGCAGTATGCAGAAATGAGTTCTGTCCATGCACTCAGCCAAAGGAGTTCCCTTCCATGAATGGAGAAGAGCAGAAGTCCTTCAACAGGCAGCTCTTTCATCCAGCCCCCAGACAAGAGAGAGCTGAAATCCAAGCAGAGAGGCACCCTGGTAAGGAAAAGAGTTTGGAGTACCTCAGGAAAGTGGGGAGCATGGGAGGCCCAGTACAGGCCATGAGTGAATCTCTCTCTGCTGTTTTGTTTTGTTTTTGGAATTTTTTTTATTTTTTCCCCACAATCATCATATACATATTCATACATATACCATAAATCATATCAAAATGTATATAATTATACATTTCTATCCATTATATCATAAATTAATACCCTAATTTTGCACAATTATACTTCCATTTGCCAGTCTGTTTTCCCTCATTTCGTAACACTCCCCTCCCTCTATCTCCCTCTCTTCCTTCTACCTTCTTTCTCCTTCTCTCCCCCTTCCTACTTCCCTCCTCCCCTCTCCCCTCCCGTCCCTTTTCTACTTCCTCTTTCTCCATCTTAACCTTTCCCTCAGTGATTCTAATCAAATTTCATCCTATGTTTAACGGACTAGT
This sequence comes from Diadophis punctatus similis, assembly GCA_023053685.1. Classification (NCBI taxonomy): domain Eukaryota; kingdom Metazoa; phylum Chordata; class Lepidosauria; order Squamata; family Dipsadidae; genus Diadophis; species Diadophis punctatus. The sequence continues at coordinate 263,830,394 of JALIGW010000001.1, read as the reverse complement.
AACATATACCCCTACATCACTTAATAACCGGTGCCCCTTTTAAATTTGAATGTTTTCTGTATCATATCTGTACATATAACCTCTTTTTTTTCTAGGTATATACTCAGTGGTGGGTTCCTACCAGTGCGGTCCACTCTATAGCACCGGTAGCGGCCTGCTGGTGACGTCACAGTACCAGTGCGGTCGGTTTATTTTGTTATTTGTTATTCTTGTTATTCTTTGCCGGTTGCCGGTGCCTGGGCGCCACCATTTTTTTTTAAAAAAATTTTTTTACATTTTTAAAAAAAATTTCTTCTGCGCATGCCCAGAAGCCGAGCTTCCGGCACTGCGCATGCGCTACCTTCCTATCCCACAGTGAGTCCAAGCAGGGGAGGATGGCTGAGGGAGCGCGTGAGACGCTGAAAGAATGGGCAGCAGGAGCTATCTCCATTCCCCTCCCTTCAGCAGTCCAAGAAGCCACGAACATGCGGTGATGATCCTAGGCATTTTCTCACGTTTGAGGCTTCTCAAGCTGCTGAGGGGAGGGGGAATGGGCGGCAGGACCTATCTCAGTTCCCCTCCCTTCAGCAGTCCAAGAAGCCACGCCCACCCGGTCACATGGCCGGTAAGCCACACCCACTGGTCACATGGCTGGCAAGCCACACCACAAAATAAGCCACACCCACAGAGTGGTAGTAAAAAAATTAGGAACCCGCCCCTGTATATACTGCTATTCTAGTGCTGCCTCCTTTACTACTTAATTTTGTCACCTGGATATTTCACCTTTGCTGAATCTCTCTCTGCTCATGGGCTGAAAATCCTGCTTGGATTTTGACAGGGGGTGCTCAGCTTACAAAGGTCTCCCCCATCCCTGTGAGGCACCTCACACTTCTTACCTAAGACTCTGCCTGCCTACCAACCCACGAGATCACAATGACTGCAAATGGGAGTGCTGGGATTGCAGTTGTTGAGCAAAGCAGCCACATGACATCTTGCTTAACTATCACTTTGCTCCACAACCAAGATCCTGGCCAATTGTGGTCATAAGTCAAGGGGTATCTGTAGACCAGTCATTTTATAAAGTGCTCCATCCACAAAAACATGCCATGGGTAAAAACCTTTTGTGATAAAATGCTTTTCAAATAGATAATCCTGAAAGTGAAAATTATTTTAAAAACTAAAATCATGTTTAATATGTATTTCCAGTCATCTTCCAAAAGAAAGGGTAAGACAGATGGATGCCATTTCTCGTCCCTCCTGCCTGGATTATATTGTAGGGCTGCTAATTGAAAAAAAAGAAGATAAACATTAACTTCCAAAGTACTTCTGTCTCTCTTTCAAACATTTCTCATCTTTATGATTTGCTATTTGCATGAAAATTGGATTTTAATTTTTCATGTATTTGGAATTACATCATCATTTCCTGTCTGTGACTTGATCACATCTTGTGAAGTTTGTGAAAATGTGAACCAAGAAACATCCATTGAGAGATGCAGCTAACATTAGAGATCACAGAAGCTGATAACAAAAGATGGTTAAAAAAAAAAGAATCACAAAAGCAACCATATACTGTTTCCTGCTGGGTTTTTTTTGACAATCATTACTTTTTTTGTTGTCTTGATTGAGCAAAAGAACAAAAACGAATACTCGTTGAGTCCCAGATGGACTACTATAGTGTTTGAATGCTGCATATAGTTTGACTACTCTCAAATTATGCAGGCCTAATTAAAACAAGTTCTTTCCGTAATTAAATCTTGCCCTTTAAAACAGAACTGAAATATAATCTGTATAGAAACACCTTTAACCGTCTTGGAGAAGAATGCTTCCAGACAAGGCTTTAATTGTACTACAATTATGCAACAAGGAATGTTATGTGTGCGGGGGTTGGCAACTCCAAACAATATCTTGATTTGAAGCCGACCTTTAATTAAATCATGATTACTTTCCTCTTATTAGAAAGGAAAAAATGTTGGAATAGCTGAGCTGTAGTTTTGATTGGTAGTGGCCTGAAGATCTTGCCTCTCCATCACACCTTAAACATGCCCACATACTATACATCACCCACCTCCCACCCAGACGCACGGGTCTTCCTGCTGTCACTCATATCTTTTCAGTTCAAATTTCCAGGTGGTATCCTAAGACCACAGGACATGATGCAAACCAGCCTCTTTCTGACAAATGCTTGGACTGGCATCAGCACTATTCTCTGTTGTCCATGAAACTCAGAGTACTGGAAGATGAATATTTTACGTTTTATGACCTTTCTCGGTTAATTATTTAAAAGCAGGACATTAAAACTCTCCTACGAAGTCCAAAGAGCCAGTGCAATTAATTGTAGTAGCAGCAGCAGGCTGGCCTGGAAACATTCTTCAGTTGCCTCACTTGTTATGTGGGATGATGAAATGTTGCAAGAACGGAACATGCAGGACACAAAAGACTCTGCAAATTGGTGAGGGACAGATGAGGAAGCAGAATGTGGTGATCCACTCTTTTAAAGAGTATGTGAGGCAGGGGTGAAATCCAACAGGTTCTGACAGGTTCTGGAGAACCAGTAGCAGAAATTTTGAGTCGTTCAAAGAACCGGTAGCGGAAATTTTGAGTAGTTCGGAGAACCGGCAAATACCATCTCTGGCTGGCCCCAGAGTGGGGTGGGAATGGAGATTTTGCAGTATCCTTCCCCCAGGAGTGGGGAGGGAATGGGGATTTTGCAGTATCCTTCCCCTGCCACACCCACCAAGCCACACCACACCACAGCCACTAAGCCACGGCCACAGAACCGGTAGTAAAAAAAATTTGGATTTCACTACTGATCTGAGGCCAGATAAAATTGCTTTGATGAGGAGCCTAGCTGTTATGGAGAGGAACTATTGAAAGACAATATAGGAACACAATTGTAGGCGCTACACAGCTCCTGCTTCAAGAACCACAGAATGCCCCTCTGGCTTTACCAAAAGCCTGATATGGAGAAATAAAGCAGGTGAAACAGTCTCCATTCATAACAGCATAATCCTTCTTTCTGCTGCTTCTTTCAGCTGGCTACTAAGAACATGGGGTCAGCGTCCATTAATTGGGCTTGTTGCCCTCTTGTTTTAAACTCTTTTCCTCTGCCTTTAATGACAGTTTGATTTTCAGATTTTTGTACAGGTATTAACTTCTTTGTGAGCATGCAGTGAAAAGTAGTATACTACAATTACTACTACTACTACTACTATTTTAAAAAGTTGACTTGGTAATTACTTCACTTTGGTGGCACAAAGCAACACAAAATGGTTTAAAAATCATAAGCTGGTGATCCTAATCAACTGTTTGTTAGGTGCTCTGAACCAAACATACAGATTAGACTAGGGCTACCGCATCTGGGCTCTAAAATCCAAAGGAGTATTAGATTGCCTCGAAGAGATTTCAAAACCTCTTATTTGGTTTTTCCAGATCACAATAGGTAACCCTACCACATGCAAGAAGTGTTTCATTCAGCATTGCTTCGAATTTTGTGGTCTTATAAAACCTTCCAGGTGATTTTGACCAATGTTCACAAAGGGAGAAAAAGAAAAATGGAGATTTTCTCTTTCATGCTTGGCTGATAGCTGAATAATCAGCCAACTCTAATTAATACAACCTGTGCAAATTTAGCAAGGAATACTGTTTGACTGTGCAGCTTTTTAAATGCATTTTCTTTGGTTTTGATTGATCTCTATGTTCATTCAATAGTACATGATTTTTCTTCAGCCTGAGCAATTCTTCCTCTTCACCCCTTTTTCACTGGACATCTTTTTTATACCTCCGACAACCAACAGCTGAACTTTTGTCATCCATTCTCCACTGCAGCAGGCACAAATGTAGGGGTAGACAATAAGGCCATAGCTGATCTGCACAAGGCCCTAATATGAAATGTGGGCAACTAGTTTATGTGCAGTGAGAGTCAGTTTGTTACAGAGGCTAAGGCTCCAGGCTAGAAACTGGGAGACCATGAGTTTTAGTCCTGCCTACAGTGCCTAGGCATGAAGTCAGCTGGGTGATTTGGGGCCACTCATTCTTTCTTAGCATAGAATAGAATAGAATAGAATAGAATAGAATAGAATAGAATAGAATAGAATAGAATAGAATAGAATAGAATAGAATTCTTTATTGGCCAAGTGTGATTGGACACACAAGGAATTTGTCTTGGTGCATATGCTCTCAGTGTACATAAAAGAAAAGATACATTTGTCAAGAATCATGAGGTACAACACTTAATGATTGTCATAGGGTACAAATAAGCAATCAGGAAACAATCAATATTAATATAAATCGTAAGGATACAAGCAACAAGTTACAGTCATACAGTCATGAGTGGGAGGAGATGGGTGATAGGAACGATGAGAAGACTAATAGTAATAGTAATAGCCTTAGGTAAAAAGCAGTGGCAAACTACTTCTGCAAACTCTTGCCAGGAAAGCTGCAGGGATTAGTCCAGGCAGTTGTCAGGGGTCATATGGACCTGAAGGCACACACACAAGTTTATGTGCAAACCTAGAGCTACCACATCAATGCTGCAAAATCCCAGATGGCTGCGAGATGGCAGCAGGAATTAAGAAGCCAAGTGCAACCTCTTCCTTTTTGTTGGCATAGGTTGACCTAAACTGAAATTTGACCTTTTTTGGCCACAGATAAGGCGATCCAATCTGCCCTGGAAAAATCGACATGAGGGCTTCCTATATCTTTGCTGCTCTCGTGCGATGATCCTGATTTTGCAGTGCAGAATGGGAACCCTATGCTAGCCCAACCAATGTGTTAGTTTATTTTTCAGAGTCTTCTGATACCCCAGGTATTTAGATGAATTGAATAAGCCATGATTAAGCAAATGAGATATGAGACAGCATAATATATAAACAACAGAACCCAAGTTTTTTCCATTTAATACATAGCTAAATAACCAGGCTATTGAATCTCCCAATACAGTGCAAGGGAAACAATTCTTCCTTTTTTTTTTTAAGTATTATCAACTTCTCAACTGGACCCTCTCACAGCCGCTTGGTTTGGAGTAACCAGCAAGCAATAATCTTTAGCTCTATGCCATAAAATACTTGATCTGCACGTTTCTCTATCTCAAATCTTCATTATACGATAAAAGAACTAGGACAGATTTGTTCATTGCTAGCATGTCTTACCACTTCTACCAGCTTTCTTATTCTTCATGCCAAGTTCCAGTCCAATAAAAATGTGGAATTAAGGACTTTGTCTTGGGCCTTAAAGAACAGGGTATAGTCTCAGAATTTCTGTCTAGAAACAGAGGTATGGAAGGAAAAGTCATAGTCTGCCACCGTACGTACACAGAATGAACCTCTGGCTAGATTCCAGTGCCTCCCTAGACTAAAAGGTGTTCTTGTCATTTGTAGCCCAGAGTGTTGCCAGAAGCTAACTACTATGTTTGGTTAATGGCTCAGTGACATTTGAGCACCTAAGCAATTGGATTAATTGAGTAAACATTGGTTCTGTTAAACACTGATCCTGTCAGTGAATGTGGATGTCATGTAAGCATGGTTTATTATGTAGAATTTGTGAGCGTGACACATTTGGGCTGCATTCATTTGACTAGGCCTCGATCAACCCACAACTTTGATTTAAAAAACTCAGAGTAACAGAGTCACAGAGTTGGAAGGGACCTTGTAGGTCATCTAGTCCAACCCCCCGCTCAAGCAGGAGTCCCTACACCATTTCCGACAAATGGCAGTCCAATTTCCTCTTGAAAGTCTCAATTGTTGGAGCTCTCACAACCTCTGAAGGCAAGCTGTTCCACTGGTTGATCGCTCTCACTGTCAGAACATTTCTCCTTATTTCCAGGTTGAATCTCTCCTTGGTCAGTTTCCATCCATTATTCCTTGTCTGACTTTCTGATGCCTTGGAAAATAGCCTGACCCCCTCCTCTCTGTGGCAGCCCCTCAAGTATTGGAACACAGCTATCATGTCTTCCCTGGTCCTTCTCTTCGCTAGACTAGCCATGCCCAGTTCTTGTAACCGCTCTTTGTATGTTTTAGTTTCTAGCCCCCTAATCATCATCGGTGCTCTCCTCTGCAGTTTTTCTAGAGTCTCAATATCTTTTTTATAGTGTGGTGACCAAAACTGGATGCAATACTCCAGGTTCCGGTCTAACTAAGGCTTTATAGAGTGATGTTAGTACTTCACTAGATTTAGATTGTATCCCTCTGTTAATGCAATTTAGGATTGCATTGGCTTTTTTGACTGCAGCTGCACACTGCTGGCTCATGTTTAGCTGGTTGTTTACTAAGATTCCAAGATCCCTCTCACAGTCACTGCTATTGAGTGTGGTTTCACCCAGTTTGTATGTATATTTTTGGTTTTTCTTACCTAAGTGTAGGACTTTACTTTTCTCTGCATTGAACTTCTGGTGGATTGCCTTCTTTAACCTTCCAGGAATTGTTGCTGGCTCTCTGAAGCCTATTTGTTTGTTCAATTGCATTAAAAAAATTAAAACAATCCATGGTGACTTGTTGATGGAAGGTGGGCTGGTAATAATTAACTACGAATGATAGCTAGATGAAATCTCTATATTCAGATTTCCCCACAGGACAGGCGGACATCTCTCAGAGAGATCTTAGTCTCATTTTACATAACTTAGGCTACTGTATTGTTCAGAAGGCTGGCTAGATAGGGAAATCCAGTGTGAAGAAGCCAATGTCCACACAGGATCACAGAAAGACAAAACTCTTATTTCTGTAAAGGAGCAGAAGAGGACGTCCCTGGGTTTCGCACCCAAAGAGCACGCCAGATATTAGGTACAGTTATGTTTTTTTGTGCAATTTACTTCAGGAAACAAAAGAATTGCCGATTGGTTACAAAATTACATGATAGTCACACATGTGCAAAAAGCAAATCCATCCCATAATGCTCCATTAATTAACTATTTATTTTATTTATTTATTTATTTATTTTTGTCAAGTACGTGTTGGTAATATACATAGATATAACATTGTTTATATACATAAAATGAGTACTGATAAGAGGGAACATTAGGACAGGGACGGTAGGCACGCTGGTGCACTTATGCACGCCCCTTACTGACCTCTTAATTCTATTTCATTATCATATAGGTTGACTACATCTGGGTGCGTTTTTTTATTACGTTAATAATGAACACTAGAGCCATACAAGAAAGCAGGAGATTATGCTTTAGCCCTGAAAGCCATATGGGTGATTTTGGGCCAGTCACTTTCTCTCAGACCAACCTATATTGTTGTTGTGGGGAAAATAGGAAGAGGGACATATGTTAGATACGTTTGCTGCCTTGAGTTATTTGTAAAAATAATAAAGGTGGGAAATAAACAAACAAACTGCACTTACCTCCTGACTCTTGTTGCCTCTAACCAGGGGTGGGCTGCTGGGGGTTCGCAGGGGTTCAGGAGAACCTCTAGCTAAGATTCTGTACAGTTTGGAGAACCCCTAAATCCCTCTCCTGGCTGGCCCCGCCCCACCCCGCCCCACCCCTCCCAGGAGTCCCCACGCGGCCTGTTTTGGATGCAGGTAAGTGCAGGGTGTGCGCGCGGAAGCTCAGGGTGGGCGAAAAACGGGCCTACCGGAAGTTTGGAAAGGCCAGAAACGGGCCTGTTTCCGGCCTCCAGAGGGCCTCCGGAGCCTGGAGAGGCTGTTTTCGCCCTCCTAGAGGCTCGAGGTAAGCCTCTGGAGCCCGGGGAGGGCAAAAACACCCCCCACAGTGGTGCAGGAGGCCGACTAGGCCATACCCACCCAGCAACCAGGCAGAGAACACCCTGCTAAAATTTTTGAAGCCCACCCCTGCCTCTAACCATTGCTTAAGCTAAAGTTCATGTTATCTTCCTTGATTCCAGTAACGGGCTCATTTGCAAGGTATCTTAGCTGAGTGTCAAAACCACAACCTGTTAGTCTATATAAGACATATTTGTGGTCAACCTACGGAGTGCTTATTGTCAACTCCTCTAGCTCTTGCAGGCAGGTGTTAAAGAAGTACTATTTCTGGCAGGCAAAGGCACAACTAATAACTCTGGCTAAAGTACAATCATAGCTTACAAGAGCCTCTATTTACTTATTAATAAGCTAATAAAAATTAGGCAAATTTCCACTTACCCTGCACATGTATTTGGTTGCTAAAATCCAAACGTCAGCAAAGAGGCCCCAAAAATTCTAATTCTGCCCCTCTTTAAGGATTCACTGGATTGATTCAGCCCAAAACTGGGTAGCAGAACATGAGTCTGAAAGAGATGTTTTCCAAGATTTCTTTTATACCAATAATTATGAGCTAAAAGTTTACCTCGGACTGCCAGAGGTCTGGGACAGGCATTAAAGGTTGATGTGTAGCAGCCCAGCTTGTAACAGGCAAATAAGTCTTAAGAAATTGATTATTAAACTGACAATCTGAAATGAAACCGAGGAATCTGAATGAAGATTCTTGCATGGCTGGGCAGGATTAAGATACGTTGAAATTCCAAGATCCCAGACTGCAAAAGGTAAAAACAAAAATGTATGGCAGTAATGCAAAAAAAAAAACACCTTTTAATCTATATTTATATAGAGTCTGTATCTGTTAACAGACAAACTCAGTAAAGTTCACCTAAAGAAAAGACACATTTTTATTTTTCTTACGTTTACCTTACCTTGTTAAGGTTTCAAAGACTTCTTTTTTAAATCACAAGAACAGTTACAAAAATCAGAACTTAGCTAATAGAAGTACCAAAGTAGCTTGCAATAAAATTAATTCTATTGCTCAGAACGTTTATCTTGTTATAATCGTACACTGCTTCATGTCCCTTTTTGAAGGAGATGGGTAGTTTAGAAATGTGAAAGCTAAATAAAATAAATAAGTGAACTTTGTATAGTCTTAAAAGAAAATAACTCATGTCTTCTTATTTAGAAAATAAGAAATGCTAGTCTTTCAATGTAAAGAAAAATGAGAATATGACCTAGATAAGTAGATAGTGTAATAAAGTTGTCAAAGTCTGGAATGCTGTGCCTGATACAGTTGTCTCAGCTACAAACTTTCATAGTTTTAATCACAAATTGACTTCCGTGGACCTCACTTCATGCTTAAGAGGTCCGTAGAGGGGGTGTGCATATGTGCACCAAGGTGCCTATCGTCCCTGTCATCGCATATTTATAATTATTCCTGTTTTTGTTTGACAAATTACAATATATAAATAAATAAATATTTTTAAAGCAGCTACATTAACCATATAACTGCTCTACATTTAAGTATGATTTCATTATTTTTAAAGGAGCATAACTGATTATGTCAAATTATGTCAAATTACCAGCTGCAATTTTTTTTTGTATACTGTGCACTTAGTATTTTTAGTACAGTAACTTTTCTTGCAATGTCCTTGATAACACATCATTTTGTTACCACAACAGAGAAACAGTAACTGGTAGGACCAGTTAGTGAGTGACACTCAATGAACAGGCGTTCTCTCCCGTTCCATTTTGTGTGACCTTCCATGGCTGGGTCAGGTAGGATTTTCAGAGTTTTGGGATGGCTGGAAAAAATGGCGAGGAGGGGATTGGCAGAGATAACCTGTTGCTGAAGGGACTTGTTGAATGGGTTGGTAAGCACAGTCCCCTTGGTCTACCTAGGGAAGATGTGACTAATACAGCAGTTGCCGAAAGGGAAGCTCTGGGATTTCCTCTGAAGCAGCATGGAAAAACCAGGCTTCAGAATTTCAGCAGGGGATTTTACGTGAAAAAGTAGTGAAGGCAAAGACATTACAGTAATGATTATTGCTGTTAATTATCACAGGCACATCTAATGCACAGCCTGCTTAGCTTGTGCCTCTATCTGGCACTGCTAGGAAGAGGTTACAGAGATGTGCAAGTGTGCCACTGGGGCCGAGCAAAAGAGCGAGAAGATAAACATAGTAAAATGTGAGTCAGGACAAGACAATCACTTATGCTCCTAATCCAAATTATAACCACACATGAAAAAACTAATTGTACATTGTCTTATTTTATTTATTAGATTTTTTTTAAAATCCAGTCTTTATTAATGTATAAGTAACCCAAGGCAGTGAACACTGATATTACTCGTTCCTTCTCCTTTTTTGTTCCAGAACATCAATCCTGTGAGATAAGTTGGGCTGAGTAAAAGTAATTGGCCGAAAGTAACTCAGATGATTTTTGTGCCTAAGATGGAACTAGAACAGTGTTGGCAAACCTTTTTGGCATTGAGTGCCGAAATGGGAGCACGCGCGCACCGGAAACCAGAAAAGCAGCCAGAAGACACTTCCTCATTCTTCTGTTTCCATATGAGATCATTAGTCCAGAACTGTTGACATATGGGGTGTGACACCTCAGTTCTCTATTTGTCAATACGGTGTACTTCAAAAAGTTGGCTATTCTTTATCCATGACCCCAAGAGAAGAGCTTCAAGGATTACAGCACACAATTGTTTTAAATACCCACTCAACATTTGTGTTACATAGTTTGGTGCAGGGATTAAGATGTTGGGCTAGAAACTGGAAGATCGTGGATGCCCTTAACACTAAAAACTGGCTGCATGAATCTGGATCAGTCACACACTCTCTCAGCCCTACCCAATTCACGGGGATGTTATTGAGGGAAAATAGGGGGCAGGAGCATTATGGATATCACTTTGAGCAGGACAAGAAAAAGGCAGGATATTGATCTAATCCTCCTTCTCCTCCTCCTCCTCCTCCAAATTTAGGATGAACAGATGCAAGGAGGTTGCTTTAAAAATAAACCCACCACCACCATCACCTGCTATGAACCATCCACAGTCAGCTGGAAGTCAGGTGTATACAAATTTAATGAAGGAAGAGGAAGAAGAAGAAGACGAAGCAGATAGTTTTTTTACCTTTCCCACCCAAGTGATCACATCCCTTTTAAATCTATTTATAATTCCACTTCCCAGCAGTTCAACAGAAAAGTAGTGAGTAATAACCCACCCCCCAAGATACTCTGAAATTATACTTAGGTAATATGTAGGGTGAAAGCCAGTTTGGTCTAATGGTTAAGGCGCCAAGCTAGAAACTTGGAGACCATGAGTTTAGTCTTGCCTTAGGCACAAAGTGAGCTGTGTGACCTTGGCCGGGCACTTTCTCTCAGCCCCAGGAAGGAAGCAATGGAAAACGGCTTCTAAAAAACTTTGTCAAGAAAACTGCAGTGATTTGTCCATCAGCCTCTGAGAATTAGACACAATTAAATAAGAGTGTGGGGGAGAGCATTCTATCATTTGTCCCCCTCCCACCCCTGGCTGTAATTCCTTACATCAAGGAGTTAGGAAGGTACGCCCAGTTGGTGGGATTCAGCCGGTTCTCTCCAGATCGCACGAACCGGTAGGCGGCTACTGTGGGAGGCTCCACCCACCCGGATGTAACGCGCGAGCACTGCGCATGTACAGAAGGCCGTGCGCATGCATAGACACGCGCTCTCACATTTGCGAACCGGTAGGGAAAGGAAGGGAATCCCACCTCCGGTGCGTCCCAATTGAGTCGCTCAAAGGGGAAGGCAGGAGGTTCTGACAGCCCTCTCAAAGGCCAGGATGGGAGAAAGCTCTTTTGAGGGCAGGCAATTGAGAAAGAAAGTGGCCAGGCCAGAGCAGACAACAGGATGCTTAACCTTCTTTCAGCCCCTTAGTATCCTATAGTAGTTTCCTCTTTCCATGGCTTTCCTTTCTTTGTGTGTGAGGTCCTTTGCCCAAGTGCATGCTTGCAAGCAGTTGTCCAGCAGATTACAGATTACAGATTATTAGAGTTGGAAGGGACCTTGGAGGTCATCTAGTCCAACCCCCCACTCAAGCAGGAGTCCCTACACCATTTCGGACAAATGGCAATCCAATCTCCCTTTGAAAGTCTCAAGTGTTGGAGCTCTCACAACCTCCGCTGGCAAGCTGTTCCACTGGTTGATCGCTCTCACCGTCAGAAAGTTTCTCCTTATTTCCAGGTTGAATCTCTCCTTGGTCAGTTTCCATCCATTATTCCTTGTCTGGCCTTCTGGTGCCCTGGAAAACAGCCTGATCCCCTCCTCTCTGTGGTAGCCCCTCAAGTATTGGAACACTGTTATCATGTCTCCCCTGGTCCTTCTCTTCGCCAGACTGGCCATGCCCAGTTCCTGCAACCGCTCTTCATATGTTATAGTTTCCAGTCCCCTAATCATCCTGGTTGCTCTCCTCTGCACTTTCCCTAGAGTTTCAATGTCTTTTTTGTAGTGTGGTGACCAAACCTGGATGCAGTACTCTAGGTGTGGTCTAACTAAGGCTTTATAGAGTGGTATCAGTACCTTCCTAGTTCTAGATTGTATCCCTCTATTAATGCAATTTAGGATTGCATTGGCTTTTTGGGCAGCCGTTGCACCATTACAGCATCCATTACAGATGTCAACAAGCTGCAGATTTGCTGTCAGGACCTCCATCAGCATCCAACCTTAAGCCAACTGTTGTTCTTTGCATCTCTGGGTTCTGCAGGAATGGAAACCCCTCCCCCCCCCAGCCATTGGCTTCCATGCATAATGTGCTCACCAGGGAAGGACTCTTGTCCTGGAAAATGCCGCCTCTTGGAACCTCCCCCAGAATGGAAAGAAAACATGAATAAATTAAAATGAGAATGCTGAGAAGGGGTGTGTGTGATATGTGTATGTCACATCTACGAAAGCAAGTCTTGCAGAAGAAGAACAGGACGCTCTGGACAGAATTAAAAGTTCAAGCCAGGAGAACAGAATGAGAAAACCAAGAGCCTGCAGGGCCATCAGAATAAATAGGGGGTTAAGCTGAGCTGATTGCAAAGAAAAGAGACAATAAAAGATGCTGGGATTTTATGGTAGTTTTGTCCTTGCTTTGGAAGTGTTTTTAGTCCTTTTGAGCCTTTTCTATAAGAAATCAGCTTGGATGTCTTAATCTTAGCAAAGAAAATGCCATATACGATAAATCAGTTCAGAAGAACAAGGCTGTACAGTAGAAACGGGGGATATTTTTTTCGCCCATTAGATTTCTGGGGGGTTTTTTTCTGGCTATTTTAAGAATTGTATGCAATTTATTATTTTCTGCAGCTCAGGATTTGATTTAGAATATTATATATTTATTAGAGAACACTGTGTCATAGGCATCTGCAACTTGTTTATGTTTCTTTCCCTTGCTCCTCTGCAAGTACACTCTATAGCGCCTCTTTCAAGTTTCTAGTCCTTAAGTATTAGTATTAGTACTGTTTTAGTATTAATTATAGTATTAGTATTAGTAGCACTTTACAAAGCCTTAGTAAGACCACACTTGAAATACAGCATCCAGTTTTGGTCACCACAATATAAAAAAAGATGTAGAGACTTTGGAAAGAGTGCAGAGAAGAGCAACAAAGATGATTAGGGGGATGGAGGCTAAAACATATGAAGAACGGTTGCAGGAATTGGGTTTGTCTAGTCTAGTAAAAAGAAGGAGTAGGGGTGACATGATAGCTGTGTTCCAATATTTGAGAGACTGCCACAAAGAAGAGAGGGTCAACCACAAGAAGCAATGGATAGAAACTAATCAAGGAGCGAAGCAACCTAGAACTAAGGAGAGATTTCCTAAAAGTGAGAACAATCAACCAATAGAACAGCTTCCCTTCAGAAATTGTGGGTGTCCCATCGCTAGAGGCTTTTAAGAATGACTGGACAGCCATTTGCCTGAAATGGTATAGCGTTTCTTGCTGAAGCAGAGGGCTGGACTAGAAGACCTTCAAGGTGTCTTCCAATTTTGTTATTCTAAAAAGTTTGGTACCTTACTAGAAGACAAGTTTGAAAACATGAAATTAGCACCACGGTTTATTGCTGACAGATCTTTCAGGAACATTGCAATTTTTCACCACTGGAAACATACAGTAGCTCCTTCCTTATCCATATTCATTTCCTCAAGAGCTCGGCCAAGGCAAAAGGCCAGAAATGAGTTCTCTCAAGTTCTTCCAAGTTAGGAATCCATTGGAACCAATAATACTTCAAAGGCGAGATGTTTTGTATACAGTGTGTGTGTTTGGGTAGAAGCATGCCATTTGGGTGCAGTTCAACAATTGACAATTATGCAAGTGTCTGTTGGGACTGCAAGTACACAAGAGTGGTTTTTCCTGAATACAAAGGTGTTTTCCCTAAAAGAAAGACATTTAAGATAAGGCTGCAGGACAGGATCAGTGGCAGAGATTTAAATCCCCCTTCCCATGTGCCATGGAGCTAATCCTGGGACTGTTAAAGACCAGATATGTTAAACACACAGTTGCATTCAACATCCTTTTTGTTTTATTTGATTAATAAATATTTCTTTGAATTAAATGTGCATATCTTTGTAATTGCATATGGGCAAACACATGGTTTAGAAGCAAAAATGGTGTGTTTGGAGATGATGCTGATGTGCTTGAGGCTAAGAATGGTTGAATCTATAGAGTCTGGGTTTTTCCATGTCTTCAGGTTTCAGCCATAGGTATTTTTTTAATCTTATTTTTGCATAAAATAATCTTCCTTCCTTCCTTCTTTCCTTCCTTCTTTCTTTCTTTCTTTCTTTCCTTCTTCTTCTTCTTCTCTTCTTCTTCTTCTTCTCTTCCTCCTCCTCCTCCTCTTCTTCTTCTTCCTCCTCCTCCTCCTCCTCCTCCTCCTCCTCCTCCTCCTCCTCTTCTTCTTCTTCTTCTTCTTCTTCTTCTTCTTCTTCTTCTTCTTCTTCTTCTTCTTTCTTCTTCTTCTTCTTGAGAGGACTGTTCTCCAAATGCTTCCACATTTGGCAGTCTTCATACCTATTTCTCATAATGTCAGAATGATATTTTTAAACTCATTTTCTCTAATACTGTAACTTTTAAAATTCTGAACTGCATTACAACATTTGGAGCAATGTAGATGTTAATTTGTAACTGTATATAGAAACAAAATTGTCCTTAATTATAGAAAATCCAAAAATTAAGATTTGGATAAGTTTGTGTTAAAATGAGACCCAAATTACTTTCGAAATTGCAGGGGCTATCATTACAGAAAGGTAATTCCCTCCAGAAATGTCAAGCTGGTAATTCATGAGAATTGTACTGAATCTATATATCAGATTGAATTAAGCTGAACCTGAATCTCCTTGACAAAGTGGAACCCAAACAATTATCCTTCAGAGTTCATGATTTATTTATTTATTGAAAAATAAACCCTATGCAATTCCACTCTTGACTAGCAAAAAGTATAAAAATTCATATGATAGAATCAAATGCATGTTGTCATAAACTAATGCATGTTTTCATAATCAGTAAATTAACGTAGAAAAGGGCTGTAACAGATGCAATATTGCGATGGAAATAAATTGATCTTCTCTCCCTTAGAAGCAGCAGGCAGCACCTTAGAAGGAGCATTTTATCCGCTGTGAGAAAGAAGAAGGAATACCTCTTACATTTGTTGCTATTTCAAGTTTTGTTGCATTAAAGTGGGGATTTTATTTAAAACAAAACATTTTGCTCTATTAACTGGAGCCTCTGTTTAATTAATTAATTACTTCACTAAGCAGTCAGTAAACATGCTAATAACCTGATCTTGTAAATGTGATCAATTTCATGGGCAATCCTGTCTAGACTACATATATCTGTTGGACCCACGGAAAATTCTCCCAGTGAAAGGAATCCAAACATTCTCCAGGTACTTCCTGGTGGACGAGATGAAATACTAATTATCGGCCTTTGTGCAATATCCCGTTTTGTGCAGCCGAACATATTTTTTGTTTTGTTCTGATGTTGCAGAAAGGAAAAAGTTCAGTGGCAAAGATGTGAGGGTTACAAATAGAAGATAATGTTATTGTGATGCCCCACACAAAATAGGGTTGATTATATGAGCTATCCATTGTCTAGATCAGTGGTTCCCAACCTTTTTGTGATCGAGTACCACTTGGCGGTCCCATACAGTCGCCGCGTACCACCTGGTTCCAGAGAAACTAAATTCGATCAGATATCACTTTATTTCCATAATTGTACCGTTCCTTTTTTGGCCCCGCGCATCCAGCAACTGGATTCTCGGGCCGCTGGGACCAGGTGGGTGGCGTGTGGCAACAGTTGCAAATTGTTGCCAGATTATCTTGTGTTAGGCAGTCAACATTTTTGTGAAGTAAAAAATAACTAACTAAAAATCGTTCATGACCCCGAAAGTGTTCGCGTACCACCTGGAAGGCCCTCGCGTACCACTAGTAGTACACGTACCACAGGTTGGGAACCACTGGTCTAGATGCTAAATGGGCCATCACTTTGTAACAGAAAGGCTCTAAACCAGTATCCTACCTAGACCAACATTAAGTTCCAATGAGCATCATCCATATGTTAACTGTCTTCCGGTACTTGAGGGGCTGTCACAGAGAAGATCAGATTGACTTATTCTCCAAATAAGTCAGAGGGCAGGACAAGAAATAATGGGTGGAAGTTTGTTAAAAAGAGATTTAACCTAGCAATAATTAATTTTCTGACAGGAAGAACAATTAATTAATGGAATAGCTTGCCTCCAGGAGTTTTCCAAAATAGACAACCATTTGATTGGGATGGTGTAGGTTCCTGCCTCGAGCAGGGGCTTGAACTAGTTACTAGAGTCGATCTCCTAAATCCCTTACAGCTCTATGATTCTATGTTCTATGTACTACTATAGATTTGTGATATCCAGGTATGAGAGACCTAACAGCTATGATTTCTGAGGGGTGTGGGCAGAAGTCAAATTCAGTTGAACTAAGGAGTGCTTATCAGTTGATTTTAAATACTTGACTGCCCCCTGCTGGGAGGAATGATTAAAGCCCCTTCATGTGGGATATTCTCTCTTCACAAGCATTCTCTGGGATTGAGGAAGCATCTTTATATGTGATACCTGAAAAGTGGGCCGGGGGGGGGGGAAATCCTACAAATTGAATCCAAAGTCAAAGAGGAAAGCATCAATTGTGACCCAAGTTGTGGGTGCTATAACACTGGAGATTGTTAAGAAGAGATTGGGCAACTATTTGTCTGAAATGGTATAGGGTTGGACTAAAAGACCTCCATGGTCCCTTCCAACTCTGTTATTCTGTTCTTACAGTATGTTATGGTATTCTGTATTAAGATCATCCAAGAATTTGTGAAACTCATCTGTAAACTGGCTTTGTTATAGCAATTGTCCCAAAGTCCTAGAAAAACCAAAGATCTGCCTAGGTCAGGGGTCGGAAATTGCGGCTCGCGAGCCAAAAGTGGCTCTTTGGGCCCTCTGCCATGGCTCCCCGTCCCTTCAGTGACTGCCCCGCCCCTTGCCCTCCCTTCCCTTGCCTAGCCCAGGGAGATTCCACCTGCCCCCAGCCTTAATAATGCGCGATGATTCCCATCGGAGGAAAAGCAGGAAGGACCGCCCTCGTTCTGATCAGAGGCAGAGGCGGCTTCCAATGAACCAACTCCAAAAGCCGCCCCTCCCGGCAAAGCGACCCTGGAACGTTCGGTCCCTCGGCGGCCTCGGAACGTTCACTTCCCGACGTTCCACGACATTGAAAGCTCCGCGCTCAGCCGCCGCTCCTTTTTCCCAACCAGTACAGAGTTGCAGTCCCGAGACAAACAGGGCGGGCTCGCTCCCTCCTTCGGGTTGTATGCTTTTCTCGCTCGCTCTTTCTCCTTCTTCACCCCCCCCCCTCTGCCCCTTTCAATGTCGTAGCAGAAAGAAAAGAAAAGAAAAAGAGATGGCAGCGGCAGCGGCGGCAGCCGAGGCAAAGGAAGCAGCGGCAGAGAGAGCGCGAGGCACCCGCAAGGTTAAGGCGATGTCGCGAGGGCGCCATCTCGAGCTGTAACCGTCCTTTCCCCTTAGGATGCCTCTCCCACATCCCGTTGCCTCAATGCGCCAGAAAGGCAGCTCCGACTCCCTTCCTCTTCCGAGCGCCTCTCAGTCTGGCCAGGGGCGATGCCGGCCTCCGAGTGGAGCTTCCATCCCTTCACTATTATGCTGGTAGCTCTCAGGAGCACCGAGAACGTCTCGGCCGCCCGAGACAAATGCTGAAAACCCTTCAGGCTCCGGCCGCCGTTTCTGCCTGCTAGGATGGCCAGAGGGCCAACCCGGCGTCTTGGCCAGGCTCCGTCCTAGCAGGCAGAAACGGGTTCCTCAGCGGCTGGCCCAAGAGATTGCTCTGCCCTATAGAGCCCCCGCTCGGGATCCAGGCCGACCCGCAAAGGACTTTGTTCGCTGTGTTGTCACCGTCCCAGCTCAGCATCTGGTACAAAAAGGGAATAAAACCATGGGCAGACAGACAGACAGATGATAGATGATAGATGATAGATAGATAGATGATAGGTAGGTAGATAGATGGATAGATGATAGATAGATAGATAGATAGATAGATAGATAGATAGATAGATAGATAGATAGATAGATAGATAGATGGTAGGTAGGTAGGTAGGTAAATAGATGGATAGATGATAGATAGATAGATAGATAGATAGATAGATAGATAGATAGATAGATAGATAGATAGATAGATAGATAGATAGATGATAGGTAGGTAGGTAGATAGATGGATAGATGATAGATAGATAGATAGATAGATAGATAGATAGATAGATAGATAGATAGATAGATAGATAGATAGATAGATAGATAGATGATAGGTAGGTAGGTAAATAGATGCATAGATGATAGATAGATAGATAGATAGATAGATAGATAGATAGATAGATAGATAGATAGATAGATAGATAGATAGATGATAGGTAGGTAGGTAGGTAGGTAGGTAGGTAGATAGATAGATAGATAGATAGATAGATAGATAGATAGATAGATAGATAGATAGATAGATAGAGAGAGAGAGAGAGAGAGAGAGAGATAGAGAGATAGAGAGATAGAGAGATAGAGAGATAGATGATAGGTAGGTAGGTAGATAGATGGATAGATGATAGATAGATAGATAGATAGATAGATAGATAGATAGATAGATAGATAGATAGATAGATAGATGGATGACAGGTAGGTAGGTAGGTAGGTAGGTAGGTAGATAGATAGATAGATAGATAGATAGATAGATAGATAGATAGATAGATAGATAGATAGATGATAGGTAGGTAGGTAGATAGATAGATAGATGGATAGATGATAGATAGATAGATAGATAGATGATAGATAGATAGATAGATAGATAGATAGATAGATAGATAGATAGATAGATAGATAGATAGATAGATAGATAGATAGATAGATGATAGGTAGATAGATAGATAGATAGATAGATAGATAGATAGATAGATAGATAGATAGATAGATAGATGATAGGTAGATAGATAGATAGATAGATAGATAGATAGATAGATAGATAGATAGATAGATAGATAGATAGATAGATAGATAGATGATAGGTAGATAGATATGGATGGAGAGAGAGAGATAAAGAGATGGAAAGGGAGAGATGAGAGGGAGAGGGACAGGGAGGGGGAGAGAGAGAGAGAAAGGGCTTTTGTGGTTCCCAGATCTCTGTCGTAATGACTGGCTGGGTGGGCGTGGCTAGGGGGGTCATGTGACTGGGTGGGAGTGAGTGGTGTCAAGTTGGCCACGCCTACCCAGGTTTTGTGGCTCTCGGTGGGTTTTTTCTGTGGGAAACTGGTCCAAATGGCTCTTTGAGTGTTTAAGTTTGCCGACCCTTGGCCTAGGTCATATTATTATGAAATAGAGCAACTGCAGATCCCCTTATCTTTTCAACCAGACGTCTTTCTCAGTAGTAGGTAAGAGATTTTCTCATCTCTTGAGTTTTGATTACTTCTTTTTTCACATGCGGAAAAAAAAAATCCCCAAGCATGTTCTTATATTGATCATTATACTGAATGATCTATATCAGTGTTTCCCAACCTTGGCAACTTGAAGATATCTGGACTTCAACTCCCAGAATTCCCAGAACTTGGCAACTTGGCAACTTGAAGATATCTGGACTTCAACTCCCAGAATTCGAATGCTGGCTGGGGAATTCTGGGAGTTGAAGTCCAGATATCTTCAAGTTGCCAAGGTTGGGAAACACTGGTCTATATTTTTTAAATAAAGACTCTCTGTCACTTTACAATATATCAGTTAGCTACCAAGAGTCAACACTGACAGTTTTAACATCAGGCCATATGCTCCCTAACCTAAAGCAAGGAAGAAACAGAACCCAAGATAAAATCTATGCAGAGGGTTTCCCAGCATCTCAAAACAGAAAGCAAAGAAGCAGATTTGGGTTCATAACCTCTTTCCATTAGTGCACTCTACTATTTTGCTCTCTTCTCTTAAATGGGATGGTTTCCATTTGCACTCAGAAGAACGAAGCAGCCTGTAAAAAACTTGTCTTTCTGACACATGTCCCATTCTTTCTTCCACTGTCATATTTTGGCCAGATATGTGAGAACACATTGTGGCTGCTGAAGATAGGGAAATCCTAGCTGTTTTCATTCTTTTTAGGTTGAAGTTGTTATTTGTGTTTAAATTACATTATTGCTTTTTTTTAATCAACCTCAGTGCTTTAGATTTGACCAAGGTCCAGATCATCACCAGGATCATTCAGGGTAGATTTTTATTTCCCTGTAGTAGAGAGCATATTTTGTTCCACCTCTGAGCTAAGTTTCCATTTCCAAAGTTCCAGTACGTGCTAAAGCAGCGGTTCTCAACCTGTGGGTCACAACCCCTTTGGGAGTCAAACGACCCTTTCACGGGGTCGCCTAAGACCATCGGAAAACACATATTTCCGATGGTCTTAGGAACCGAGACACCGCTCCTCTATCCGTCAACAGGCGGGTCCACCCACATGCAAATAGACTACTGCAAAAAAAAAATCTGTACCATGGGAACTTCTGAGCATGCGCAGAAGCCGAATTTCCAGCACTGCGCATGCATCGCCATCTTGTTTTTGGCTTTTTTTTTGCAATTTTTTAAAAAACATTTTCAGCACTGCGCATGCGTGAGCATGCAAAGCGCACACGTGCCCACGAGGCGTGGCCACGCAGCACAGGAGGAAGCGAACCGGCAGCGAGGAAAGTTAGAACCCACCCCTGAGTTTCCTAATAATTTTATTATTTTATGGTTGGGGGTCACCACAACATGAGGAACTGTATTAAAGGGTCGTGGCATTAGGAAGGTTGAGAACCACTGTGCTAAAGGCAGTAATCTAGCAAAAGGAAGAGCCAACATTATTAAGACAGAACATATTAGAATGGAGATGACAGATGGAAGTATGGGATCAGTAGCAATAGCACTTATATACTGTTTCATAGTGCTTTATAGCACTATGAAAATTTGAGAGATTTTCAACATATTGCCCCTAATAATCTGGATCCCCATTTTACTGACCTCGGAAGGACCAAAAGCTGAGTCAACTTTGAGCTGGTCAGAATCAAACTCCTGGCTGTGGGCAGAGTCAGCCTGCAATACTGCTTTCTCACCACTGCGCTACCACAGTTCTTTGAGAGGATTGCCATGAAATTAAAAAGACCCTTCCAAATGGAGTCAGGTGCCCTCCGTTGGTTGTCCTACTTCTAGAGTGTTACAATGTGGAACATTTTCAGACTGAAAGGGTCATTTCTCCGAGCATTCACTGCACTGTATAGTCATGCTATCCTAAGCAGTTGTCTAAGGAAGTTTTGCAACTATTCCCTCTTATCAGTACCCATCTTATGTATATAAACAATGTTATATCTATGTATATTACCAGTACGTACTTGACTAAATAAATAAATAAATAAATAAATAAATAAATAAATAAATAAATAAATAAATAAATAAATAAATAAATAAATAAATAAATAAATAAATAAATAAATATTTTGGTTAATTGATCTGACCTAGCATAGAAAAATATCTATGAATTCATCTTAATCTATAGCAATCGGCTCTACCACATTCAGGAAAAGCATAATAAGAAATGTGAAAGGATACAACCATTACAATCATTTGCAGAAAATTCTTTCATCTAGTTGGTCTGAATCCTGGCAACACTGCTTGCTGCTGCAGGGAATATTATTACAACAAAATTCCTCACATTTTATGCCATAACAAAAACCACTCTTAATATTTGATATTGGGAGGCGAATAGACCAAGAATATTTGCTGTAATTTCTGCAAAGTGTAGCATAACCGAATCCCTTCATCGCTACGCATTTCTTCCCCATCCCCACCCAGAAGTCTCTGGAAAGAATGGAGCTTTGTTGTTGTGAACAACATTCCCAATCTCCGCCCTCTTCTGCTCTCTGCCATGCAGCCCCCCCCCCCCCCGCACTAGGGACCACCTGAACCTAAGTCTCCTTCCAAACCTCTGCTCAGTTCAGAGCTTTTGGGGAACAGTAAAGGCAAAATCAAGAATACTGCAACTTGATCAAGGAGAGAAGCAACCTAGAACTAAGGAGAAATTTCCTGACAGTTAGAACAATTAATCAGTGGAGCAACTTGCCTCCAGAAGTTGTGAATGCTCCAACACTGGACGTTTTTAAGAAGATGTTGGATAACCTGCCTAAGCAGGGGGTTGGACTAGAAGACCTCCAAGGTCCCTTCCAACTCTGTTATTCTATTCTATTCTATGCTTGATATAGCTCTACTCGGTTGAGGTATTAAGTAAAATTATTATTGTAACTTACAATTCGGTTAACAGTTATACCAGTGATGGCGAACCTATGGCATGCGTGCCATATCAGTGGGCATGAGAGCTCAGGTCCGGCATGCATGCGCGTGCTGGCCAGCTGATTTTCAGGCCTTCTGGGCCCACTGGGAGTCGGGAAACAGGCTGTTTCTAGCCTCCGGAGGGGGTGGGGAAGGCCCATTTTTTGCTCTCCCCAAACTCCAGAGCCTTTCTAGGAGCCTGGGGAGGGTGACAATGGCCTCCCCCCCCCGGAAGCCCTCTGGAGGCCAGAAATGGCCCATTTGGGAGTTGGGAATCTTCCCGGGCCTCCGGGGGGGCTAGGGAAGACTGTTTTCGCCCTCCCCAGGCTCCTAGAAAGGCTCTGAAGCCTGGGGAGAGCCAAAAACAGGCATGTCATTGAGTGCCGGGAGCAGGGGGGTCACGCGCGCATGCACGGGGGGCATGGAATTATGGGTGTGGGCACGCATATGACCCCCCCTGCTCCCCCCTCTTTTGGCACATGAACCAAAAAAGGTTCGCCATCACTGAGTTATACTATTCGTGCAGTTCCCCTTTAAATTCAAGAGTATTGAGGTTGGTGTATATGTTTGAAGGCTTGCAGAGGTCACTGCAAAGCCATTTCCTCATCTTCTGAGAATGCAGGGCCAAGAGAGGTGGCTTCGGTCTTCTGCACCAACATACATTTGCTGCACCCTGATCCCTTTAGAGATCTTGGCAAATCTACCTACCTTGTGGTTGAACTGTTTGACAACGGATTAGTTGGCTAAGTGAAAACAAGTTAGTTGCTCAAGTTTACAAGCCAAGTGCATTGCAGATTTTGAATCCCCAAAGATTTTGCAAATATTATATCCCATCATTTGCTACAGTGCTATAACCTATAACCTCTGAACTGCTTTTCCCCACTGTATCACGCAAACCATTTTAGAGTTCCTGTATTAATGTAAAACTGCTGTCGATAGCTTCAGCAGAGAATCTCAAAAAGTAAATGTTTTTGCACATCACATGCCGTGTCCATCAACTTCTTCAAAGTTCATTCATTTGTAAACAAAAATGCAAATGCCTGACTAAAGATCTGTAAAAGCGTGTTTTGTTCCACCCCCATAAAGTTCCTTGCAATATTGAACCCTTCTACTAATTATAATATGCACATTGTCCCAGACAGAAGTAAAACAAAACCCAAAAAACATAAAATACATCAAGTCTCACTGAACTGAAAAGATTTCTGCTATGTTTCTAGGCTCATAACCCATAATGCCAGCTTTGTTTTTCATATATCACTGCATGCATTTTTGTAGGAAGAAGAATGGAATCTTAGAAACCCAGTCTCATTTGGCTGACAGCTATAACAACGCCACATCATGGCTTTTCTGGCAGAAAGACAAGTCATCCCAATAATGTTTTCTGAGTAGATGCTGTCAACATTTGCTATGGCATTAGACCTAGATTCATCTGAAACTGGCTTGGACAATTTAAGTTTATTGCCTTTTTTTAATCTACCGTCAAATACTAAACCAATGACAACTGTCCAGAATGAATCTAGAACTATTTCTGAATTTTAAGGTGCTTCTTAAGGCTCAGTTGCAATTTGACATTGTCCTGTAGTAACTTGCCCTCTCTCTCTCTCTCTCTCTCTCTCTCTCTCTCTCTCTCTCTCTCTCTCTCTCTCTCTCTCTCTCTCCCTCTCCCTCTCTCTCTCCCTCTCCCTTTCCCTCTCCCTCTCCCTCCCTCCCCCTCTCCTTTTCTCCTTTTCTCCTTTTCTCCCTCTCTCTCCCTCCCTCCCCCCCCCCCTCTCTCTATCTATCTATTTACCTAATCAATTTAAATGGTATACTCAGCTTGCAAAATATAACTGAGGTCAACCAGCAATAATTAAATTTCCAATTATTACTGGCAGGATTATCTGTCATCCTGGTCCAATGCCCAGAGGAAAAGTCAAATCTTCAAGGCCTTGCAGAATATGAATAGGGTCAATACCATCCGAATCTCCAGGGATATGCCCTTTCAGAGGTAATATAATAAAGATTCCACTGTTTTATAGTGGAGACCCAGAACATGCCCGACCTGTTGAGTTTCATGGGATAGGCAGCCAATTGGAGATAGGCAGTCTCATAGGTAACCTGCATTTGTGCCACAAAGAGCTTCACAGGAGATAACCATCACCTTGAATTGTACCCAGAAGTTTATTAGGAGACCGTGCAGTTTCTGGAGCAGTGGTATTCTATTAGCACTTCATGATGTGTCCATAACCACCTATAAGATTGCATTCTGGGCCAATTGCAGCTTCCAGTCTGTCTTAAAGAGAGCCCCATGTAGATATCCCATTGTAATTGGGAAGCAATCAAGTTGTGAGTATAATGTAGATAAACCGCAGGGTGGCCTAGTGGTTAAGATTCTGGGCTGCTTGACCAGAAGGTTGGCATTTCAAGACCCATGCCCTCCACATGACAGGGTGAGCTCCTGTTTCTGCCCCAGTTCCTGCCAACCTAGCAGTTTGAAAGCATGCAAGTGCGAATAGGTAACACTTTGATGGGAAGGTAACAGCATTCCGTACACCTCAGCATATAGTCATGATGACCACATGACCACAGAAGCATCTTCAGAAATTGCTGGCTACCTCGGCTATGAAATGAAATAAGCATTTTGTCAGGGTTACAAGTAACACCCTCAACCAATGGAGACTCCAAGGCTGTCAGTTCCTCAAAGATCCATTCTATTAGAGATGTCATATTGGCACATCTGGAAAAACCCGAATCTGAAAGCTCCTGGGTTTTCCCCACCCAAAGGAAAATCGAAGTCCCTTCCCCTGCACCCACATGTCCATCACATGGTCCAATCAATCCACCGTCCCATCTGGGGATGCCTCCCAGTCACGCCACTCCAGGTGCAGGCTGAACGTCCTTGACTCTCAGAGAAAAGAATGTTGTTATGGCTAAATACTTCTACCAACTCCATACAACCCCCCCCCTTTCCCAGTTTCCCGCAGACTAAATGTGGCAGCCCTGAAGATCCAAAAGAAAAGATGGCCTCCAGGGCTGACACATTTACTGTAGAGTTGGACAATATTTGACTGGGGAAATCTTCCTTTTTTATTGACTTAATTAAAAATATGGATTAAAAAGTTTGCTGGGGGGGAACCATGTGGTGACTATGAGTAGGACGTCCTGATTTAGAAACAAGGTGAACTTGTGCAAAGCCCTTTTGGCTGGAGCTGACATCTGCTCTTCCAGCAGGACCAAAAATCTAACAGGAATCCAAATTGCACATATGTTCTGTCTGGGGGGAGCACTACCCAACCCAGAGCTAAAGGTGGAAAATCCCTTGGATGCAGAGACTGTAACACTCAGAGCTACTGGGTCTTCCTAGAATTAAGTTGGAGTCTTGTTCTTTGCCATCCAGACCCTTACAGCCTTCAAATACTGGAAAAGTACCCTAAGGACTTTGTCAGCAAGGATGGAAATGTATGTCTGAGTTTTATCAGCATGCTGATGATACTTGATTTCATGGCAACTGATGACCTCATCCAACAGCTTCATATAAATGTTAGATATGAGTGGAATGGGTGCAAAATCCTAAGGGACCCTGCAAAGTATCTTGTACACTGCAGTCTCTATACATTTAATATATAAATAGATAAAAGCACTTACATGTACACTGCAGAGATTTACTATATTATAGGATTCTTCAATAACCTATACTTTTTTAATATATATATCCCCTACACCAGGGGTGTCAAACTCAAGGCAAAAGTTTTCAATTAGCAATAATCGCGCCTTGGATAAACCTCCGATCCGGCCCATGGGGATCGTACTTATATCCGGCCCGTGGGGCCACCCTGGAAACAGCAAAGGATCGGCCTATGCCAGCAAAAACAGACCTCCCAAGCTCCATTTTCGCTGGCAGAGGGTTGCAGGAGGCTATCACAGCCGAAAATGGAGCTCAGGAGCCTGTTTCGCTGGCAGAGTGCTTGGGCTACCACAGGCACCCCACGACACAAGTGATGTCAAGCTGGCAATGCCCATCCTGACCACGCCCCCCCAGCCCTCCCCCCAAGGTCAAACACAACCCTGATGCAGCCCTCAATGAAATAGAGTTTGACACCCCTGCCCTACACATATATCCTACCCTTATTTGAAATGAAGTGCATTTGAAAATAAAACAAAAACATAGAATAGAATAGAATAGAATAGAATAGAATAGAATAGAATAGAATAGAATAGAATAGAATAGAATAGAATAGAATAGAATAGAATAGAATAGAATTCTTTATTGGCCAAGTGTGATTGGACACACAAGGAATTTGTCTTTGGTGCATATGCTCTCAGTGTACATAAAAGAAAAGATACATTTGTCAAGAATCATGAGGTACAACACTTAATGATTGTCATAGGGTACAAATAAGCAATCAGGAAGCAATCAATATTGATATAAATCGTAAGGATACAAGCAACAAGTTAAAGTCATACAGTCATAAGTGGGAGGAGATGGGTGATAGGAACGATGAGAAGACTAATAGTAATAGTAATGCAGCCTTAGTGAATAGTTTGACAGTGGTGAGGGAATTATTTGTTTAGCAGAGTGATGGTGTTCGGGGGGGGGGAAACTGTTCTTGTGTCTAGTTATCTTCGTGTGCAGTGCTCTATATCATGGTTTTGAGGCTAGGAGTTGAAACTATTTACAGTATGTCCAGGATGCGAGGGGTCTGTAAATATTTTCATGGCCCTCTTTTTGACTCGTGCAAACCTACAAAATGTGTATTCATTTCCTATCAATTCAATTTGCATACTAATCTAATTATTCCCAATAAAATTGACTTGTTCTCTGTTTCAAGTTGGCCGTTGTCTTATTATTTCCTCCCGCCTGACTCAACATCTGATCATTTGCAACATCCGTCTTTGCTCTAGCCCGTTTGGAAAATACAATTCAGTTTAACATAGGAAGGAGTGCCTTTGTTCTGAAGGAGTAACCACCCAACTGAAACTCTGATCTTGGACCAGGGCATGCAGAATTTGAAAAACAGACAGAATATAATTCTAATTTAAATGGTGTATGTTTACCAAATGTATGCAGCAGTGAGCATTTCACATTCATCGGGTATTAAATCATGCTTCATGACAGAATTAGCCATAGTAACCTGACAAATATTGACTTGAGAATTGCAGCAGCAATTCATTAACGCTGTTATCTGATAACTGAAACAATGGAGCCCAGTTTTTTCCCTTAATGTTAGCAAAATACTTTGTGATCTATAGCCATTGAAAGGCAGTTACCCTTGCCTCTCTGGGTACTTCCAGATGTTCAGCCTTTTTGTCTTCAGATCCCCATATCGAGTCTAAGATTGATCTGGGCTGTTTTGGTTCTTTCCAAAATTGTCTTTTGCCTTGCCTTTCTTGCAAGTTTTATTTATAAGTTCAATATGCACCCACACAAAGGAAATTTATTGGAGTTAATTAGTAATAGACTAGCTGGCACTCCCTGTTTTTTTTCCAAGTGAAAATAAAACGTTTTTCTTCTCTTCAGAAAGGACAAGGTAGTGGCCAAGCTTTTCTTGAGTTGATTCTGGATTTTTGTTTATCTGTTTCTTTGGTGTGTCAGTTTGAAGAGAGCCAGAAAGTTGCCCATCCACAGTCCCAATGGAACTACATTAAAATTTTGCAAAATTACAGGCTTCTGACCCAGCGGAGGGTTCTGGTTATTTTTGCTACAGGTGCGCATCGTGAGCATGCGCAGAAGTGAACTCGCGTTCCATCGGGCGATTTCACTTCCATGCATGCTTAGGACGACATTACAAGCCGAAACACAGCTGAGGAGCTTCTGAGCTGTGCTTCGGAGGAAGAATAAAGGTCGGTTTTGAAACAAAGGTGGATGGGAGGGCTTTTTTCCAACAGCTCAGGATGCGGAGAAGCCGGAAAAAGCACCTAAAAATTGTCCCACATAGCACCAGTAGGAACCCACCACTGTTCTAACCATAGTTCAAACACCAGGGAATTCATCTTACATCTAAAGTAGGAAGACATCCTTCTCTATTAACTGCTGTATTATTAACCTGCTGGAATTATTCAAAATAAATATAAAAATAATGTAAACCTTATAATATCTCCCAATGCTTTCGATGCATTTTCTCTTTTTTGCTTTTAATATACCACCAGCCTTTCCAGAATAAATCAGCAAAGCTCAATTAAGGCACCTGGCAGAAAAATGATTTATGAAGTTTTGCCCTTGCATCATTGCTATTCTATCCTGCAGAATCCCTTTCCTTGCCTACTTTCCCAAACTTAGAATGTTCCTTTAAAATCTCCTACCCATTAATGGGCTTGATTCGCTATCAGGAAAACTATTTTTGATTCAGAAGTCGCTTGCAGTGCTTTGTAGCATCCTCTTCTGTGTATCGCCAGCAGCACCTTATTCAAAGTCTGGTTTTGGACTGGTAATAAAATAAATTTGCAATATGTACTCTAAATTATTGTTCACACACGAATACATCCCACTTGAAGAATCGTTTTATACAATTGTTGAAACAGGTGCATAGCTACCCTTTTGGAAAGATTCCTCTAGTCTGATGTTCATCGGGATATTTATGCCTACAGCAGCGGTGGGTTGCTCCTGGTTCGAACCGGTTCTTAGAACTGGTAGTGCCGGTGGTGGGAGGCTCCGCCCACCCACCCGGGATGTTTCTGTGCATGCGCAAAAGCTTTGCACATGCGCATGAGCGCGCACATGTGCAAACCGGTAGTAAAGGGTTTTAGAACCCACTATTGGCTTACAGTCGATGGGTATGTGTGAATGATGAAGCATGGTTAAAAGAAGCAGCCTACAAGACACCATTTAAAGTTTATTTCTTTGTCTCAGAGCCGTAAGACAAACTGGGAAAGATATTCTCTGCCATCTTTTGCATCTCACAAGATGGTTCTCTACCACTCCAGCTGACTATTGTCTTCTTTCTTTCTTTCTTACTTTCTTTCTTTCTTTCTTTCTTTCTTTCTTTCTTTCTTTCTTTCTTTCTTTCTTTCTTTCTTTCTTTCTTTCCTTCACATACCCACCATTTCTATGTTTAAATCTGCATCTGGAATCTATGTGCCCCCAGTGTGTTTCTTGAAAATAAGGATCATACTAGATATTGATTATTAGCACCCCGCCAACTTCCCATTTTATTTCTTTTTCTAAATGAATCTTTAGAAACAGAGAAAGCAACCACTGCCAGGAGAATTGATGGGGGAAATCTTAGGACTTGAATTGCAGATCTCATGGCTTATACGTTGGTCTAACTCCTGAGCTTTCTTGCTTCTTCATTTCATTTCATTTCATTTCATTTCATTTCATTTCATTTCATTTATTTATTTATTTATTTATTTATTTATTTATTTATTTATTTATTTATTTATTTATTTATTTATTTATTCATTCATTCATTCATTCATTCATTCATTCATTCATTTTTGTCAAGTACTTGTTGGTAATATACATAGATATAACATTGTTTATATACATAAGATGGGTACTGATAAGAGGGAACATTAGGACAGGGACGGTAGGCACGCTGATGCACTTATGCACGCCCCTTCATTAACCCCAGATTTTAAGAATTGTTTTTCTGATAACATCTCTGGAGATCTCTTTATTTGTTTTGATTGGTCCTAGTAAGCGTGCCATCCAGGCTTTTGAGAAAAAAGATGCTGAGTGCTAATAAGTGGCCCTACAAATACCATTGTCATTGGGAACATTTATAATCTCAACCTTCTTATGGTCCATCTTCTCAGTTATGGTCATGCTGAGCTCATTCAGATTCTCATCTGCCCAATTATGCACCAGCATATTCCTAATTACAGGGCCCAGCTGGTCTCCGATTTTCATCTCTCCCAGACTGAAACTGGGGTCAAGGTACCAGGCAGCAGCCCATGAATTTAAAACAAATGATGCCTTAGAGACATAGCAATAAACCCAATAAAAGTGCAAATGTAAAGTGCTTCTAACAGAAACATCCTGTTAGAAATTGCTATGTGGGAACAGCTCAAACTGATCTCCACCAGTTAATAATGTTTGAAGTCACATGCAGCATTCACACTATGTATGAACACTGGCTAAGAATCTGTCCTTCTGTGGCTATTGCCTTTTGTTCACAAATCCACTTCATATTCATAGCACAGCTTTTGTTATATTGGTGATACTGGAAGATTGCATTATTAGCCCATTGTGAAATGTTTCATTATGTAAATATGAAAATTTCAGCTTTGGATCATTCTGGCTTTTTAAGTGGCTATGCTTGAAAAATCACACTTTTCTGACATCTCTGGACCTTCAACAGTATAAAAGGGTGAGAAGGATGAACTGATTCAGTTTCCAGTGACCTCTTTTCTTCCTTAGATAGATTTATTTTCCCAGAGGAAATAGCCACTTCAACACCCCAGATTCCAAAAATATACAATATAATATAGCAAACAGGATGACAACCATTGCTAGTGGCATTGACCTATTGGGTGGTCTTTTTTTTTTCATTTTAATTTTTTTATCCCACTTTTATTATTTTTATAAATAACTCAAGCTGTGAACATATTTAGTACTCCCTCTTCCTCCTATTTTCCTCACAATAACCCAGTGAGGTGAGTTGGGCTGAGAGAGAGTAACTGACCAAAGTCAGCCAGTTGACGTCTATGCTTCAGGCAGGATTAGAACTCTCAGACTCCTGGTTTCTAGCCTGTTGCCTTAAGCACTAGACCAAGGGTCAGCAACCTTAAACACTCAAAGAGGCACAAAGGTCCTAACCAGAAGCCCCCATTCAATTCTGGGCCGACCGGAAGTCCGGTTCCCCCACCAAAGAGTCTCCTCCTAGCACGGCATCCTTTTTCCTCTACCTGTCCTAACCGAAAGCCCTATCAATTGTGGAGCCGACCAGCAACAGGGAGCTGCAGCAGAGGGATGAAAGAGCCACATGTGGCTCTAGAGCCATGGGTTGCTGACCCCTGCACTAGACAAAAGTGAGTCTCTTTCCTATATAATTCCGCACACATAACATTAGGATATCTAGGAGAAAGTTCTTCATTTTTATATTATATCTCATTTTTTATGTACAGGGCGACCAGTTACAGGGGGCGGGTGAAATCTCAGTTTCTTTCATCTGCAAGAAACCTCGACTACTGTTTCTGTGAATAAGCTTGCAAAGCCATATTCAGTACAATAAGCGTCATACACTTTGCCCTTTGTTGGGGAAGACTATTTTTAAGACCAAAGATCTTCCCCATCTACCTGCAAAGAAGAACAAAGCCAAAGAGGTTGAGCTCTGGCAATTCTTCATTGTGAAGCTCCATGAGACCAAGAGAAAAATCTGCTTGCTTTTGTAACATGTCCCACACCTAAAATCAATTTCTTTTAAAAGCCTTGTGCTGAACACAGAGTGGCCATCCATTTGAAGCACTACTGGCACACAATAGGCATTTGATACGTTTCTACATTGTGTACATACTGCTATATATAGCAGCCTGAACAGGAGTAGGGATAATGGCTTTGGAAAAGGTTTTTAAACTTATTAGAGACACTGGCTGAGATTGTCTGGAAGCCCTTGCAAACTGTTATCTCTTCTTCTAGTAGATTAGGTAGGTCCAGTCTGCAGAACTCAACCAATTATTGCACCTCTAAATCTATTTTCTATGTTAGAAAATATAAAGCTTTAACATCTTTAGAACCAGGAAGTAATGGCTCACAATATTTTGGGATCGATTATTCAGATTTGCACTGAACGCTGAAATTTCTCTCTTTTATGCAGGATTCATGCAGGAATTGAAAAGAAGACCTCTAACCTTACAATTTCTGCAGGCTTTTCAAACTTCTCTGGAGCAGGTAAGCATTCAGTCTGAGGTTCTACATATTTCTATATACAACTCCTATACGTTCTGTCATTTTATATAATGGTGGCTTGAAAACTATAATTTGATAAAAATACAGCTTTGTATTAAGACCTGTATTAATTCGGATCAAAATATTTAATCGCTCCCTTTCAGTGCTTACAAAATCTCCTTGATTAATTTAAGAGGGAGATCCTAACACATACTTAACACAAATCAAAAAGCAAGTGTTAAGGCACAGGGGTGGGTTGCTCTCTTACCTTGCTACCAGTGCACTGCGCATGCATCACCACGTTTCGTGCGCATGCTCGCTCGCTACGCACGTGTGCCCCCTTGCGCGATTTTGCTTCCATGCATGCGCGGAAGCAAAATTGCGGCAAAATCTTGCGAGGGGACACGCGCACGCGCACGATTTCGGTGATTTTTTGCTTCCACGCATGCACGGAAGCAAAATCTCACTGAAATCTCACGCGCACATGCGTTCCCTCATGAGATTTCATGCGATTTTACTTCCGCGCATGCGCGGAAGCAAAAAATCACCGGAAAATTCGTGAAAAAAGATGGCGGCTCCTAGGGACCGGCAACCGACCGCACAGGGTTGGTAACCTCTTGGTGACATCACCAGCCCGCCGCTACCGGTGCGATAGAGTGGACCGCACAGGTAGGAACCCACCACTGTTAAGGCAGCCAGCTCAAAAGCTTTTCCATTCCCTGTGGAGCTCCTTTCTCTCTTCCTTGGCCAGACTTACCTGCTAAAATATTCTGAGAGCTTCCTGCCCAGTCCAACTTGGTAGAAACCATTGAATAACACTGGCAATAACACTTGGTAGAAGTTGGACTGTGACAGTGTTATTCAATGGCTTGCTTTGCCCTTAATCTAAGAGCTTTAGCATCCGGCCTACCCATCTTTTGCCTTGCACAGCAAGCTATAGTATTGATCTTGACATAATTAAGAAAAACAGGCACGCTCCTGAAGTCTTGCTGCTAAGACAGATCTCTGTGGCCACCTGTTTATGTATCTGATTTTATCTATATCCATGAAGCAGTTTTACATGCTAAAATTCTCAGCGGCTTTTCTCTTGGCAGTTCAATGCATCCTTATTATTTCTTGTTTACTTTGTTAGGAAGAGTATCCTAACTGAATGCAGAAGATAGAATCGGACTGGAGAGCTGCCATCCGCAAGGCTGGGGCCTGCTGTGTTTCAGAAGGTCAAGGAGAGCCGTGGGGCAAGGGGAACAAAGCTGCACAGAACTATTAAAGGGGGAAAAATTAATATTATCTTTGCTTCCCACCTATAGATTTCTCCATTTCTTTCTCCTTAGCAACACATAAGAAACAACAATCCGACACGAGACAGATGTAGCTCCAGGCACCACCTGATATAATTACTTTTAGATGAAACTCAGCTCAGTGTTGCAGCCCTTTTTTTTTACTACAGTACAGCTTGCTTAACATCGTGTCAATTTTGGTGCAAGCAAAAGACAATGCTACAGGAGATTATTTTCTATGAGTCCAAAACATACATCTATGTATATGCTGCTGTGGCAAGGTCTCTTGCCATACTGCTAGGTCACTATAGAAAGCATGATTGCTAACATAACATCGTACATAGTGGTGGGTTCCTACCAGTGCGGTCCACTCTATAGCACCAGTAGCGGCCTGCTGGTGACATCACAGTACCGGTGCGGTCGGTTGCTAGTGCCTGGGTGCTGCCATTTTAAAAAATGTTTTTTAATTTTTTTAAAAAAATTTCTTCTGCGCATGCCCAGAAGCCGAGTTTCCGGCACTGCACATGCGCTGCCTTCCTACCCCACAGTGAGTCCAAGCAGGGGAGGATGGCTGAGGGTGCACGTGAGACGCTGAAAGAACGGGCAGCAGGAGCTATCTCCATTCCCCTCCCTTCAGCAGTCCAAGAAGCCACGAACGCGCGGTGATGATCCCAGGCATTTTCGCACGTTTGAGGCTTCTTGAGCTGCTGAGGAGAGGGGGAACGGGCAGCAGGAGCCTAGGATCATCGAATGGGGAGAAGCATTCAGGCCGGACGGAGCCTCCTAGAAGAACCGCTGCTGCGGTCTTGCTGCTCCCACTGCGGGGGGCTGCGTTGCGGGTGGGCAATGCCCCCTTGCTTCTCCGGCTGCTGCCAAGCTCCCAACGTCCACGCTTACCCGGTCACATTGCTGGCAAGCCACACCCACAAAATAAGCCACGCCCACAGAGTGGTAGTAAAAAAATTAGGAACCCGCCTCTGATCATACAAGATTAAAAGCACAAACGTTATATTGTCATTAGGGAAACTGGCAACAGTTTGCACATATTCTGGTGTGATGATGGCAACCTTTTCTGGAGAGAAATGGACCAGCCGCTGTACCATTTATCTTCTGGTAAACTGCTGCTTGGATTATTGTAGTGCCTTCTGCCCTAATACAGTAAATGACTCAGATCTTTCAGCTACTGCAAAACATGACAACAAACTACTACCTACAATACCTTTCCGAGTGACCATGTAAAGTGGGTCCTAAAAGAACAGCATGTAATATAATAACAAGTCTGAAATAAACAAACTTTATTGAAGTATCCATTTACTGAATTACCTATTTTCAATGCTTCCAAAACGTCAAATCTCAAACCCAGAATTGAATTTGAAAGATTCCAGAAATGATTCCAAGTTGAGCTGGGTCCAAATATGTTCCCTCTAAACTTTGTTAATGATTCAAAGATTCAAAAGGACTCTCCTTCCAAATTAGAAATGTCAGACAAGCAATCCCTAAACAATTCACATTCAACTCCAGGAAACGTTATGGTTGTATGAAGATAGAACCAGGAGAGTGACAAAATTAAGAATGTGACCTGAGATTAAAGAACGGAGAATCCAGACATCTGAGCAAAATAGAAAAGTAGAGTCACACTTGAATTCCAATTCACAGTAATTCCAAGAGGTATGAATCAAGGCAATACAAACAAAACAAAGGCCATCTTCTCAACATTTTATTGTATGCAAGTCAAAAGCTTTTGCAATCAGAAATTATCTTAGTTAATCCTCCATTTTAACTGAAAAAGGTGCAATACTCAAGCATTTTCCTTTTGGTTGTCAAGTTCTGTTGGCAGAGGCTTCATGTGGCATCTGAGCATGTAAAAGTTGCATTCCTAAGGAACAGGAGAAGTTCTTCAGTTCTCATCTTAAATACAAGATCAAGGAAGCAAAGAGCCTCAATTGTTGAATGGCATTATCTATTTCTCCTCTGCCAGAGAGGAATTACTGTATTTTTTGGACTATAAGATGTACTTTTTTGACCCCACCCCAAAATGGGTGGAAATGTCTGTGCGTCTTATAGAGCGAATATTGCGGCGGGGGGAGCGGGTTGGTACAGCGCTGATCAGCTGTTCTAGGTGGCGGGGATCACTGCTGTCACTGCTGCCTATCGCCATCGCCGCCACCTGTTTGTTGCTGCCCGTTCACCGGCGATCGGCGGCAAACAGGCAATAGTGAATGGGTTGTGGCAGTGAACAGGTGGCGGTGAACGGGCGGTGGTGGCAGCAAACAGGCAGCGGCGAATGGGCCATGATGGTGAACGGGCTGCAGCTGCGGCGAATGGGCCACGGCGAATGGGCCACAGCGAATGGGCCATGGCGAATGGCCCACGGCGAATGGGCCACGGCGGCGAACGGGTCACAGCGAATGGGCCGTGGTGAATGGGCCATGGCAAATGGGCCACGGCAGCGGCAAATGGGCAGCAGCAAACAGCTAGCAGCAAATGGGTGGCGATGAACGGGCCACGGTGCGGCAAACAGGCCACAGCAAATGGGCCACGGTGAATGGGTGGTGGTGAACGGGCTGCGGCAGCAATCCCCACTGCCTAGAACAGCTGATCAGCAGTATTCCGGAGGTAAATCCAATCACCAATCAGCTGCTCAGTAGCGAAGGCTTTAGTGTTCCCCAGCGGTGGCGGCAGCTCAGCTCAGTTGACCGGTGGTGAGCGCAACGTAGCAGAGCCCTGACGAGCCACATGCTGGGGCTGCGATAATGGTCACTCACGCCCTCATCACCTCCCGGCTGGACTACTGTAATGTGCTCTACATGGGGCTACCCTTAAAGAGTGTCCGGAGACTGCAATTGGTGCAAAATGCAGCTGCACGAGCTGGGGTGGGTGCACCAAGATACACCCACGTAACACCTGTTTTCCGCCAGCTGCATTGGTTGCCTATTAGTCTCCGGATGCAATTTAAGGTGTTGGTTATGACCTTTAAAGCCCTACATGGCTCAGGACCAGGCTACTTCGGGACCGCATCCTGCCACATATCTCCCTACGACCGGTTAGGTCCCACAGAGTTGGTCTCCTCCGGGTCCCATCAACCAAGCAATGCCAGTTGGCGGGACCGTGGGGGAGAGCTTTCTCTGTGGGAGCTCCTTCTCTTTGGAACCAACTACCACCAGAGATCCGGACTATCCCCACCCTGCTGGCCTTCCGTAAAGCCGTGAAAACATGGCTTTTCAATCAGGCGGGCTAAAATAAGGCCAATGAGAACATCTGTGGTCTTCCCATGTATGAATGATGATAATGTCTTTAATTTTTATAACTGTTTTTAAATTATTATTATTATTGTGTTTCTTTTTAATAAATTGTTCTTCTTGCCTGTTGTATGCCGCCCAGAGTCCCGCGGGAGTTGGGCGGCCTATAAGAATAAATAAATAAATAAATAAATAAATAAATAAATAAATAAATAAATAAATAAATAAATAAATAAATAAATAAATAAATAAATAAATAAATAAATAAATAAATAAATAACGTGCTGAAGCTGACCAGGCTGTTTGCTATTTGCTGCAAGGACAAGTCAGATGAATACCGGACAGATGCTGGGAGGCAAAGACAGATTTTTTTTCTTGTTTTCCTCCTCTAAAGCTAATGTGCGTCTTATAGTCTGGAGTGTCTTATAGTCCGAAAAATACAGTACTCAATTGATTCAGGACAGGGTCAGTTTGAGAAGCAGACAGCTACTGGCTTCACACATTACACTGTTCTCAGCTTTCTGACCAAAATAAATACAATTTTATGTCTGTATAAGCCAGGTCACTATGGTTTGTTCAATGAACCATGGTTAAAGCATAGCATCATCCATTAGAGCACATGAATTAAGCTATAGGATCTGTAAAAGTTGGAGATTTTCCTCCAATTCTTTAAATACGGC
Source organism: Diadophis punctatus similis (assembly GCA_023053685.1). Classification (NCBI taxonomy): domain Eukaryota; kingdom Metazoa; phylum Chordata; class Lepidosauria; order Squamata; family Dipsadidae; genus Diadophis; species Diadophis punctatus. The sequence goes on along the minus strand of JALIGW010000001.1, from coordinate 263,792,869 downwards.
AAACTGGAATAAAGCACGTTTTGTTTGGTGGTGTACAGTATGATCTACTAGTTATAATATATAGTTTTACTTTCAAGTGATAAGGTTTTTAGATGATATGGGTTAAGATTTGCAGGTTCAAAAGCAATAAACATACAAACAAGGTAAAAAGTGAAAATTCTAGCCAAAAGAATAACTTTAATTGCAAAGCATAAAATAGCCAGGAAATGTTAGACAGTAAAGCAAGATATGGCCACATTCATTATAAAGAGCCTCTGGTCCTTATCAAAGGAAGTTAAGGAAGTTTTCCAGATTATTCCAGCTAGCCAGAGGTGGGATTCAGCCGGTTCAGACCGGCTGAGCCCGCCCCCACCCACCCGCCTGGGCGCAGTCCTGTTCTATATCGCTGTGTTTTGTGACGCCGCACGCATGTGCAGATAGCATGCGCAAGTAAATTGTCATGTTTTGTGACACCGCACGCATGCGTGGATGCCAAAGTGACCAGATTTTTTTTTAAGCGGGATGGGGGGGCGCCTGGGCGCCGCCATTTGTTTTGCCCTCTGCGCATGCGCAGAACGCTGCGCATGCGCAGAGGGCAAAACAGCAAATGTCGGTGTCCAGGTGAGGTGGGGGGGAGAGGGGGGGAGGCGGGAGGGCGCTTGGATGCCTGGAGCTCGCGACAGGTAAGCTGCCGGCTGCCTCCTTTCCCCGTCTCCCGCCTCCCGTTTGTTGCTTGCCAGCCCGGCCGAAGGGGAGGCGGGAGGCGAGGAAAGGAGGCAGCCGGCAGCTTACCTGCTCCAAGCACCTTTCGGGAGGCCTTTCCTCGCCTCCCGCCTCCCCTTCGGCCGGGCTGGCAAGCAACGAACGGGAGGCGGGAGACGGGGAAAGGAGGCAGCCGGCAGCTTACCTGTTCCAAGCATCCAAGCGCCGCGGTCTCCCGGTCGCCTGCCCGGCCCCAGGGCAACGGCGGCAGCGAGGCGACGGGGGAAGAAAGGGGAGGGGGACGAGGAAGGGCTGTTTGCGCCGCTCGTAAGCTTAAAGCAGCGACGGCTCCTCGTCCCTCACCCCTCCCAACAGCAGCGGCGCCTCCGAGGGCGGGGCTAGGGATGGGGCGGGGGAAGGAGAGGAGGAGCAGCCTCCCTTCCCCCTCCCCCCAGCTTCCAGCCGCCGCCGGAGGAGTCAACAACGCGGGACGCCCGCCCGCCGCCAACGCCGCCCACGGCCGGCCCGAGCTGAGAGGCCTGCTGCCTTTCAGGCCGATTTTTTGAAAGAATGCCCTAGTCGGGCATTCTTTCAAAAAATCGGGACTTTTTAGAGGACGGGCGGGACGCGGGACAAATGATGAAAAAGCGGGTCTGTCCCGCCAAAATCGGGACGTCTGGTCACCTTAAGTGGATGCTCACATTTCCGGTGCTGGGCGAACCGGTTGTTACAGTATATGAAGTCCACCTCTGCAGCTAGCATAATAACACCTTTCCTTGACAGACCCATACAAGAGTTCCCCCCAGGTAGGTTTCTGAAAGCTTATGTACTATTCTGTTACAATTTCACATCCTTTTAATTATATACATTTACTGTTTAGACAAGTTGCCCAGTAGTTATAAAAAAATTATCTGAGACACTTCCATTTCAGCCCTCCCTATCTGGTTGCTGGCCTTGACAAAGCACTTCTAAATGGAAGAGATAATACTGATGAGCAAAGCTAGGTGAGAAAATGTCCAATTAAGTGGGGAGGATGTATGTATTATGTATTTGGGGAACGCTGAAAATTTGCCTAACTGTCCTATACACAATGATCTGTGAAAGAAATGCCAGTCATACAGAAAAACACAGAAAAAGGGAGCTAACCCTCCTCACCAATGCGATCATCTCCCACAGGAGCATTACACAGGTATTGTGTAATAATATATGTAAAATATTGCTAGTTCTGTGTATAAAAAGATTTTTAAAAAACCTACTTCACTTATTGGCTATTCACTTCGAAAATTAAGACCTTGTGCCTTTGCTCCCATTTCATATCTCTTCCTGCATTTTTGCAGTTTTTAGGGTTTAGATTGAATATTAATTAAGGGTTAGAAATGGATTTAGAACTTTATGAATTGTAGATTTAGAACTTTATGAATTGTCCAGAGGTCTTGGATCCAATGGAAAAAATATATATGTAACTGTGGAATCTTTGGTGCTCTCTGAGCTTGGTTGTTTGCTAGCAGATATTTCATTACCCAACTAGGTAACATCATCATTGCAAGTTAAGTGTGGGGTTTACTGTCTGTTTATGTACAGTACAGTAACTTGCCCCACCAGTTTCAATGGGGGGTGTAGTTTCCTCTTTGGTGGTTCCTTGATTAGGATATTGCTTTCTGCCTGACTGTTTGACCCTGCTTATCTGAGTGTTGACTGCTGGAGAAGATTATTTTAGTCTTTTTGTTTCCTTCATAGGTTTTTCATTGTCTTCTTTGAATGGTACATACAGTAAATGTGTTTTATCTCTATCCGTTCATTTATGGCTGCTTTGGCTGAAATGCCAGGCTTCCAGGAATTTTTGGATTTGTCTTGACTTAAAATAGTAAGAGTTTCCCAGTTGAAACTGTGGTTGAGTTTGTCCATGTGTTCTCAGTTTAAGGAGTCATCAAGAGTTTTTGTGAAGTCTTCTGACTGCTAGTTTATGTTCATAGATACATTTCTTACAAGGACTGTAATAGCCACCAGAAAGGCAGAAGACTAGTAGACTTTAGCTGTCTGGAGAAGGCTCTGATGCTAGGATTGGTGGAAGCAAAGAGAAGAAGAGGATGACCAGCAGCAAGGCGGATGGAAGTTATAATGGCAATGAGTGCCTCATTAGACCTGAAAGATCAAATTAGCAATAGCAATAGCAGATTTATATACTGCTTCACAGTGCTTTACAGCCCTGTCTAAGCGGTTTACAGAGTCAACATATTGCCCCAAACAATCTGGATTCTCATTTTACCAACTTCAGAAGGATGGAAGGCTGAGTCAACCTTGAGCCAGTGAGAATCGAACTGCTGGCAGTCTCCAGAATTAGCCTGCAATACTGCATTCTAACCACTGCGCCACCACAGCTCTTAGGGATAAATCGTTATGGAGAAAATCTATCTATGTTGTCGGTAATAGGTGTCCCCAACTTGATGGCACATAATCATAATGAAAGAATGGAAACAAACACATGGATAATATTTCTACTGATGACTTGGGCTAATTTGGATAAACAAATTGCAAAGTGCTGTTTTTGAATTCACAGAAGTGCTATTGCTTGTTCTAAGATAATGAAATGTTAAGGACTTGATCTTCCTCTATGGGATCTTAAACTGTTAGTTGAATTTAGGTTAGTTTTGATTCCTCATTTGGCAACAGCGCAATTGGTAATAGCTTATTTTATTTTATTTATATGCCACCCATCTCTCTATCCAAGGTGACTCTTATCCTTATTTTCCTATCTGCTGCAAAGCATTTTGGAACATTGTAATTGCAGAAAGGGAATTTATAAATAAGCTTGATTTTAATAGTAGTTGAAATAATGATAGCCATGTGAACGGTGCTGTCTAATACATAAATTAATACTGTGTCTTTTACAATCTGCAAGAAAAATATTGTCAATGGAAGCAGTCCTGTGCCTTTTCTGAATCTGTTTAGGATTCATCAAAAGGCCTACTCTTTTTTTTTTACTCCAGTCTTTTATCTTTGTCAAACATGACTCTGGCCTCATCCCATGCTGGCTTGAAAGAGTGCAGTTTTGCATGCAGTGGTGGAATTGCCCAAAGGATGAGCACACAGCTTTTATGACACCCGAAACAAGACTGAGAATAAATGAAAACCTAAGTGAAGCTTTTATTCCCGTGGTCTATGAAGCTGAAAAGACTAACTCTTCTTCGTGAAATGCATAACAGTCAAAGTGGGCTTGAACTCCTTCCCACTGGTGTGGGTGGGAGAAGAACAGATTCCCTCTAGCAGGATGAGAGACACAAACATCAGCAGGAAGGCCTTAGGGTAGGGATAGTTTAATTATTGTTTTAGAGTAACAAAAAGGCTTAAGGCAACCTTTTATTCATGATCTTTCAACAAAGCTAGTCTGCTATCCACTTCAGAACCGTCAGTTGGAGTTAAGCTATTATTAGCATTTTGGTTCTCTTCTCTTGGATGTGACTTCTGCCACAGAACGAATGTAATCATTTTTGCTTTTTAAAAACCAAAATGGCAGGTAGGTTTTTTTTCTTTCTTTCAAGGATTTGTGATCCTAGTATTGTACACATTCTGCACATTATGAAGGCTGTCTATGAATTTCACAACTTCACCCACACTTGAAAGGCTTTTTCTTTCTTTGAAATAATTGCTTTAATTCAAGTCCATGGAAGGCAGCTCTGTGGATTTGGATGATACCTGAAAGAGCAGAGTGGAAGTGCCACAGTTCGTGTTTTGTCTTTTTTGTAAGCTATCAGAGATTGGATTCATACTATGGAACTTATTTATTTATTTTACTTTTTTTCTGTTTTAACTGCCACTATCTTCCAAAGTTGAAAATTCTCTTCAGATTTCTATAACCTTACTTTGAAAACTCATGAAATTTTAGCCAATTTAAAGTGTGTATGTGTGTGTGTGTGTGTGTGAGAGAGAGAGAGAGAGAGAAAGAGTCACACAGAGAGAGACAGAGAGTGCTATTACAATGACACTTCCCCTGAAAAGGGGTCAATTCCTACATTAGCCAATAGTTTGTTTAACTTATGATTTATTAAATAACAATGAACAGTTCTGCTGTGTTTATAGTTGTGGTGGGTGCGGTGAGAAACGTACTCCAAGCGTCAGGCAAGTTAACTCTTTAATCAGAACAATCAACAGTGGAGCGAATACACAAACAGGATAACTGAGGTAAACTCTGCCTGACAGCTGGCTTTTATAGCCGGCTATCAAGCGGCTCAACCAATCATGAGTTGCTATTTTCCCTCCGCTTGAACAGCGGCCCCTAGTGGCCTACCAGTACACTACACCTTCTCCTTTAGTTCTCCTAAAGCCATAAACTATGATTTACAAAACCAGATTGGCTGTTTACAAGGCGCACTAAGCCAAAAACAAACACCACAGAGAGAGCCAATTTCTACAAAGTCGAAAGCAAAGATTCCAGGACCAACAAAAACAGGTGGAAATCTTCTCCCTGCCCCACCACTCTCCCAGAAGGCTTGGGCCTTGTCCATCCCCACCACTGTTCTAGGAGGCTTGGGCCTTCCCCCCACCCCACCACTCTCCTGGAAGACTTAGGCCCCTCGCTGCCCAACTCTGAGAGTCCCCTTCCCTTCCCTTTCTGTGCAGCTGCTGACAAACACATTGAGCCAATGTGAGGCACAGCTATTAAAGAAAGCTGGCCAACCAGAGGTGGGTTCCTTCTGGTTTGGACCGGTTCTATAGAACTGTTGGTAACGTGGAGGCCTGGGTTGCTGAAACCGGCAGCGACCCAGGCCTGCCACGCCCCTGAGCCAGTTCTCTCAGCGGTGCCAAAGGCAACACCATATTGTTTTTTGCTTCTGCGCCAGCGGCTGGTTCCTCCCTTACTGGTGCCGGTGCGCTGCGCGCACATCTCCATGCTTCGAGCGTGGCCACGCTCGCTTCGGGCACGCCCCTTCATGCGATTTTGCTTCCACACATGCGCAGAAGCAAAATCACCAAAATCTCTGTCGTGCATGCGTCCTGTTGTGAGATTTCGGTGCAATTTTGCTTCCACGCAGAAGCAAAATTGGCCAAAAATTCACAAAAAAAATGGCGACACGCACGGTGGACCGGCAGAGAGGGCTCCGGAGCGGTCGTGTGCAAATTGCGCAATCGGCTGCTCTCTACCGGAGCTGCACACCGGGCAGCTCCAGCAGAAACCCACCTCTGTTCTGCGCATGCGCAGCTCTTTTTTTTAGTACTGCGCATGCGCAGAGGGTCATTTTCAGGAAGTGACACGCGCGAGTGAGCAAAGCACGCGCGCGCAAAACGTGCACTTCTGTCACGATGCGAACCAGTGGGGAAGGTAAGTGTGTGGCCAACGCAATGTTTCTGAAGGTAGAAAGAGCTTCAAAACATTGTGAAGACTGGCACTTGTCTTGTGATGTTTCCAGAGGTAGAAAAAGCCTAAGAATATGGGGAGACATTCCAGGTTTCTGTGTATTGGTGGAGCTAGCCAGCTGGGCACTACAATGGTCAGTTCCTCAGCAAAGATTAGTGAAGCAGGTTTTATAACCATAATACAGGTAGTCCTTGACTTAACAACAGTTCATTTAGTGACAGTTCAAAGTTATAATAGTACTGAAAAAGTGACATGACTGTTTTTCACACTTAGGAAAGCATCCCCAGGGTCACGTGATCAGAATTCAGATGCTTGGTACAGTATTTTTCGGACTATAAGAAGCACCGGAGTATAAGACGCACCTTAGTTTTTGGGGAGGAAAATAAGAAAAAAAAATCTGCCTACCAGCATCCATCTGGCTAGCATCCTTAGCAAACAGCCTGGAACAGGTATATTAGCCTTGCAAAGCTCCATTTGAAAGGCTGCTTTTTCAGCCTTGCAAAGCTCCATTTGAGAGGTTGTTTTTAGCCTTGCAAAGCTCCGTTTCAGAGGCTGCTTTTAGCCTTGCAAAGCTCCATTTGAAAGGCTGCTTTTTCAGCCTTGCAAAGCTGCATTTGAGAGGTTGTTTTCAGCCTTGCAAAGCTCCTTTTGAGAGGTTGTTTTTAGCCTTGCAAAGCTCCGTTTCAGAGGCTGCTTTTAGCCTTGCAAAGCTGCGTTTGAGAAGCTGGGCAGGCTACATTCGGTGTATAAGATGCACCCAGATTTTCACCCTCTTTTAGGGGGGAAAGGTGCGTCTTATACTCTGAAAAATACGGTAATTGCTTCCTATTTATGATGGTTGCAGTGTCCTTGGGTCATGTGATCACCTTTTGCAACTTTCTGACAAGCAAAGTCAATGGGTTAGCCAGATTCACTTAATGACCGTGTTACTAACTTATCAATTGCAGTGATTCACTTAACAACTGTGGCAAGAAAGGTTGTAAAATGAGGCAAAACTCGTTTAACAAATGTCTCACTTAAGCAACAGAAATTTTGGGCTCAATTGTGGTCGAGCATTACGGTAGAGGAGATACATTTCCAGGAAATGGCTGTTACGGATAGGCAAACCCTAGCACCTACTTAACCAACCCTTCCAGAAGGAGAATCAAAGGGTAGGTGCTCTGTGCTGGGGAGAAAGGGGGAAGGAAATGCCTCAGATTAGCAGTCTCTAAGACAAAGAGCGGGCAGAGTTTCAGACAAAATGGGAACAGAGATGGGGGTAAAATAGTGCTAGATAAAGCAATCATTAATTGAGCTTCTTCACTTAGCGTGTCATGAAACTACAGCCAAGGTTTAGTGCTGAGTATACTTACCTCTAGGTTTCACTGAAAACAATAGGATTTACTTCCAGATAGGCACAAGCTGCAAGATTCACCTGTCAAATATTGTGGATTATAGATCCATTGGACATTTTTGTTCAGATGTCACTTCAAATGATGAAAAATATCTGCTGTTTGAAGCGGTCTGGAGAATTGATGTCATTTATATCATTTCCATCAACTTAAATCATTTGTATAATTATGCGATGGACATGTTTATGCTATTTGCATTATCATGAATTGCATAGTTATGCAAATAGAGTCAATTGATGCAAATGATGTAATTTCAATTTAACAAACATTCAGAGTTAACAGACACCCTTTTCTCCCCAAATGAATCATTCAGATTAGGCTTTACTTGTATTTTATAAGTAATCATTCCAATAAAATTCAGTGGAGGTATTGTCATATACTTGATTTATATTCTAAAATCCTATAATTTTAAATATATATACAACTACCACATAAATTCATTGTTAGATATTTAAATGGCAGCATTTCAAGGATACATTCCAATTAGGAAATATCTTCCAAAGTTTTATTGTGACATTCTGTCCCATTTAACCTTCTTCTGCCATGAAATTTACTAGGTAGCCAAGATCATACCATTTTTTCCAGATAATTTTAATCATTCTAAATTAAAACCTTTACCATAGTTCCATTCACTATGTAACTTCAGTCTTGAATTTATTATTGAATTAGCTACACTTTCTTTGATCTTTACTTTCAAATCCACTACACTGAGGACATACATGAAATCATGCAGATGTATTCCTAAGAGATTTTGTAGTCTCCTTTTAGAAATTTGCAGCATCGGCTACTATACCAAGATACCTGATTTATTCATATATCATCTCCTTAATGGAAATGTTTTATTGTTCATTAAGAAGTTGGTGATAGAGTTGTGAATAAGTAGAGGCCCTGAGTCCCTCGGGAGTGGGGCGGCATATAAGAAACCATAAATAAATAAATAAATAAATAAATAAACTTATTTTATTAAGAAAAAAGAACTTTTGTAATTATCATAGGACTAAGAGGATGTTTACATTTTTCTTTAATCATTCAATTCTTCTTATTTCAGTACCACACACATTTTTATAGGAAATCCTTCATTATTTTTAAATTAAGAAGTTTCAACATGGTTATTTGAATTAAGTCAAATAAATAGTGCATAACTGGTGATGCAGATGAAAACAGAGATGAGAGTGATACTTTTTAACTGAATAAACATCAAGACATCAAGCACAGAGCTGAAAAGAGAAACCAGAAACATTAACCTTGAGACCATATGGGAAATACATATGATCTTAAGAAGAAATACAAACCTAACTTGTAAGCATTCTGATTCAACCTAGAAATAAAGAGGAACTTTCTGACAGTGAGAACAATCAACCAATGGAACAGCTTGCCTTCGGACGTTGTAGGAGCTTCATCACTTGAGACTTTCAAGAAGAGATTGGACTACGATTTGTCAGAAATGGTGTAGGGCAGGTGTCGGCAACCTGCGGCTCTGGAGCCGCATGTGGCTCTTTGGGCCCTCTGCTGTGGCTCCCTGTTGGGTGATCCCACCACTGACTGGCCCCACCCTTCGCCCTCCCCTCCCAGTCACTCCTCGCCTGGCCTGAGAAGGTGAGGGCAATGGTGGGGGATGGAGAAGCGGCCAGGGCAGAGACAGAGAGATACATGGGGGGAGAGGGAGAGAGAGAGGGAGGGAGCGAGGGAGGGAGGGAGAGAGAGGGGGGGAGAGAGAGAGAGAGAGATGTCAAAAGGGTTTTGTGGTTCCCGGTGTTTTTTAACAACCGGTTCTCTGCCCTAATGACCGGCTGGGTAGGCGTGGCTTGGGGGGTCATGTGACTAGTGGAAGTGAGTGATGAGTTGGCCACGACCACCCAGGTTTTGTGGCTCCCGGTGTTTTCTTTTCTGTGGGAAACAGGTCCAAATGGCTCTTTGAGTGTTTAAGGTTGCAGACCCCTGGTGTAGGGTCTCCTGCTTGAGCAGGGGGTTGGACTAGATGACCTACAAGGTCCCTTCCAACTCTGTTAATCTATAATCTGTAATCTGTAATCTGATTCATTGTTTCTAACTCAAAAATTGAGGGGGGGGAATATTGTTTTTAAATAAATGTATACAGGTGGTTCTCAACTTCTGACCAATCACTTAGTGATCTTTCAAAGTTATAATGGACGTCCCAGGATTACAGCCCACCCCCAGTTACGTGGCTGCATTTATGGCCAGTTGCAACATTCCATGGTCACATGACCACATTTTACAATAGTTTTTCCCCAAAAAACCTGGCCTCAACTTCTAGTTTTTAGCAAACCAGTCCATAGTGATCAATAGATTCGCTTTACGACCACTGCAAAAAAGGGTCCTAAAATCAGGTCAGTCTAAAGTCATGTGACAATTGCAATGAGTTAATGACTGTTATGGGCAGTTTCCATTATGGTTATAAGTCAAGGACTATCTATAGGATATCTCTGTGTCATTGTGTTAATTTTACAATTAGAACAAATGTGGCAACTAACTCTAGCAATCAATTTTTTTAATCTGCATCAAATTTGTAGGTCTTAAGAAATGGAGATAATTAATTAAGCAGGCTTTATTAGGACAGGCTGCTGAGTGATTTTTCCATTTTCTTCAAAACCTTCTAAAGCAGGGATGTCAAACTCGATTTCATTGAGGGCAACATCAGGGTTCTGTTTGACCTCAGGGGGGCAGGGGGTATGGCCAGGGTGGGTGTGTCCAGCTCAACGTCACTTGTGTCAGGGGCACCTGTGGTGGCCCAAGCGCTTTACCAGTGAAAATGGACTCCCGAGATCCATTTTCTGCTGCAACAGCCCCCTGCAAGCCTCTGCCACTGAAAACAGAGTTTGGGAGGGCCGTCTGCAGCCCTCCCAAGCTCCATTTTCGCTGACAGAGGCACCATGGGCCGGTTCTTCACCATTTCCAGGGTGGTCCCGTGGGCCAGATCTGAGCACCCCATGGGTCGGATCTGGCCCCGGGCCTTGAGTTTGACACCTCTGTTCTAAAGCAAAAGGACTACTCTTGTTGTGGCCCACCCGCAGAATGTGCAACCTGGGCCTTTGGAACCTTCAGTACCTCTTGGCAGTGCTGAGAAAGGAGGGGCTACTCCTTTCCTGAATGCAAGAGCACGCAGGGCTGCCAAGAGGCAGGAAGGTTTACTCCGGAGGAGGTCTCCTCGAGAGTAGAGCTGCAGACTAATTGGCCACGCCTTTAGACTACTTAAGTCCTAACCATGCTGAGCCTCATTGCCGGGAACAACATGGATTCTACATCATGACTTCTGTGACTCCAGTTTGCATTTCAGCCTGCATCTTGTTTCTTGCCTTTCCTAGTTCCGGGACTTGTGCCAAGTACCGTAAGCCGTGCCAATTACCTCTTGGACTTCGGCCACCTGTTAAGATAAGATATTGACAGCTGGGTTTATGAACTGAAGAACTTCTGCCTTTAATTTTGCTTTTGTCGCTTCTAAGAACTTATTAGAAGACTTTGCTTTCATTAGTAAAACAAACTGTGTTTAGACGTTTGTGTGTGCATAATTATTGGTGGGCTCGACGCTGGGGCAGAACAACTCTCATGTTCCACTTTCCATATTATCCACCAATAGATTACCTTCATGATTAATTCTTGATGAACTGCCAATATGGATTTAAAAGAAATTTTATACAACAAAGGATTCCAGTGAGGTTCATCAAAGTCAGATCTCAAATTATCCTGCCAGAAGTTTTCTTTAAGAATTTCAAGAGAACCTACTAGAGTTGCATACAATATTAATTGGCAATACTATCATGAATTGACCCATTGATTCCATTTGAGCAATAATCCATATTATAGTTAGTGACCAAGATATGTGCACCCAGTTTACAACACTGAAATGTCTCACTATTTTAATTCCAGATGCACAATCCTATCACATTAATACCTTGCCTTCAATTGCCAATCCACTAATAGCAGTTACCTTACCTTTTTCATGAAAAGTGGTAGATGTTCCAGACAGCATAATTGAATTTAACTTACTCTTCAATTCAATAACATTAATGTGATTTCTTTTTTTTTCAACAGACACAAACACACACATCAGAAGGTTTTCCTCAGTGCAGTAAATAAAGCTGGTAAAAATTAGCATAGGACAAATTTGATGGGATTCAAAAGAAAAAAATACTGCAGATCTTGTTAATTTCAAGAAATTTCCCCTAGGAAGTTTTCAAAGTCTTGCACTATACATCTACAACTATCATTAGACTCTATTTTATTTCAGACATTTCTTTGGGCAAAATAAATAAAACCACCACAAATTAAAATTTACCATACAACGTCTCCATCTTATGGATATTTTAGAAAATGCACTTCATACAGAAACATGAGCATTTTACAGTAAAGATATATTACACAGACCTGCTTAACATATATGGAGATGATTCATCTCCATCCATCATTACTGTAGAAAGTACTGTTAAAAATAAACAACACATAATTTACTACTTTAAACCTGAATTGTAATAGTACATATTAAATCTACAATTTTGCATTTTTAGTCATATTTCTATTAGCTACAGTTTGGATGATGTGATGGATGTACTCAAAAGAAAGTGAAGTAGGCAAAGCTATCAGCACCATTCCATTCACTCAGCTCTGTTACATCATTTCTATTTCTCTTAGTTTCACAAAGTAAATATCTATTGTTCTTTCTTTAATTTTGTACATTTATTCATACTCTTATATTCCAAGTCTCAAACTTTCATAGGCCTGGATTGTCCCCAGATGGATATGACTTCCACCACTTGTGATGGCTTTGGTCAATTGAAACTTTCACATAAACTAAGGTCACCAGTCTTAGTTGGACTGCATGATCAATCTTGCTACATCTTCCTTCCCACAGCATTGTGGGATGGGTTTTTATGTATTTCTTCTGTGTAGGTGAATCAATGGCATAATGCAACTAAAGGAAAGAAAACAATTAAAAAATGACAATGAGTGTAGCGGTCAAGAAGTTGAACTGTTAACAGAAATCAGACTAGATATAACACAGAATACAGAATTACAGAGTTGGCAGCGACCTCGGAGGTCTTCTGATCCCACCCTCTGCTCAAGCAGGAAAACCTATACCATTCCAGACAAAAGTCTGTCTAATCTCTTCTTAAAAACCTCCAGTGACGGAGCACCCACAACTTCTGCAGGCAAGCTATTCCACTGATTAATTGTTCTCACTGTCAGGAAATTTCTCCTTAATTCTAGGTTGAATGAGTGAATCTCTCTTTGGATCGTCACAATATTTATTGAGATATAGGTACTTGTCAGAAGTCATGAGGAGTACAAATAAGAAGAATGCTAAACAACGTGTACCTGTGGTTTGAACTGAACTCCTCTGAGAGTGATGGGGAAAAGATCCATCAATGCTGAGAATGCTGGAATACCAACAGAAAAGCAAGGAGAGAAATACAAGGGCAGAGGAAACAATGAGTGTAAATGCATGTGAAAGATGTGTATCATCCCAAAATATCTCTTTGGAGTTCATTCAGGAGTGTGGCAATAAGTCACATTTAAAAGTCCCCTTCAAAGAAAGCTATTGTGCATGAATGGTAATTCTTTAGAACAATTATTAGTTTAAGTAACATTGTAGATATTTAAAGATTTATTTATACCACAACAGCCCTTGAATGCAGCTCCTAAAGTGCCTTTTATAATGACAGAGGTAGGCCTGTTAAGTTGCAGAAAAAAATCATGTTAGCAGTACTTAATTACATTTATTTAAATGAAATCAAATGCATTTTTTACTGTGGATCTATCCATTTGTTTATATTGATCTTGTCCCTTATTTGGTGGTTCCTTGTCACATCGAAGGCCTTTTATTAAAAAAAAGACTATACATTCCTGCTTTCTATTAGTTCTGGCAGATTCAAGAAAAATGTGTCTTTTCTTTGTCTCTCCATCTAAGATTCTTTTATGCAGCAATGCCCAATCAGCTTCTCCAAACATCAATAAAATAGGACAGTGGTGGGTTTCAAAAATTTTTACTGCTGGGTCTGTGGGTGTGGCTTGATTGGTGGGCGTTACTTGGTGGTCATGTGCTGGTGGGCATGGCTTGGTGGTAATATGACTGAGTGGGTGTGGCTGGGTGGACGTGGCAAGGGAAGGATACTGCAAAATCTCCATTCCCTCCCCACTCCAGGGGAAGGTTACTGCAAAATTCCCATTTCCTCCCGATCAGCTGGGACTTGGGAGGCAGAGAATAGATGGGGGTGGGGCCAGTCAGAGGTGGTATTTACCGGTTCTCTGAACTACTCAAAATTTCTGCTACCGTTTCTCCGAACTATTCAAAATTTCCGCTACCAGTTCTCCAGAACTGGTCAGAACCTGCTGAAATAGGAAGACATAATATTGTTCTTCAGAAAAAGGGACCAGACTTGTCATTATTTTGGCAATGAGGATTGCATTGGATTAGAATGGAGAGCCTGTATTTCTGAGAAAGAATCTCGTTTTCATTCTGGAAGATAGAAGAATCAAGATAAGATTTCAGAATCAAGAGCATCATTTCCTTACTATTTAAAACTTTTTAAACAAAATCTAAATTTAGCTCTATTTTAGTGTCAAAAAATAATACATAAGTCACTGAATAGGTCAAAGGGTCAATCTATTCCACCTTTCTGGATCCCACAGAAGCTAAGTAGCTGCATATCGAATGCTTGCATCAAAGACCAGAAGACAACAACCCTCTTGTTCTGTTGCTACCCAGCAGCTGGTATTCTATATGTGATCCAAAAGGAAACAATGCTGAACACAATACAACCCCCATTAAAGTTCAATGGTCTTGTTTATATCACAAGTTTAGGTGATCAAGCAGTAATAGTAGGTCAAATTAGCAGCCAAAGACATAAATTTAAAAAGGGTTGGTTTAGAGGGCTTTGGAGTCAACCCATGACATCCAAACCAGAGGTGGGTTCCTCCCGGTTCAGACTGGTTTGCCCGAACCAGTAGCAACCAGCTAATGATGTCACGATGATGTCACAGAACCAGTTCAGTCCGTGGGTGGCGCCATCTTTTTTTTTATTTTTTTTTGAATTTTTTTCATTTTTTTCTTCTGAGCATGCGCAGAAGCCAAGTTTCCGGCACTGCGCATGCGTTGCCATCTTGTTTTTGGCTTTTCTTTTTTTTCTTTTTTTGGGGGCACTGTGCATACACGCACCCACGAGGCGCACCCACGAGGCGCGGGAGGAAGTGAACTGGCAGCAAGGTAAGTTAGAACCCACCCCTGATCCAAACATACCCTGATCAATCTTAGATACATTTATATATTGCTTTTCTGTTCAACAGATAAATGACTAAGTCCTGTGATTATGTTGTATCAGAATAATTACATCTTCTTGTTTTAGAACAGGGATGTTAAACTCAAGGCCCGCAGGCCGGATCCGGCCCGCAGGATGCTTAAATCTGGCCTGCAGGGCCAGCCTGGAAATAGGACTGGTCTGTGGTGCCTCTGGCAGCCAAAACAGGGCGCAATAGGGCTGCACGTGGCCCCCTATGTCCAGTTTTCGGCCTGGACAGCCTCATGCAGTACTCTGCCAGCCAAAATAGTGGGGGGGAGGCATGCGCAGCAGAGGCACCATGGACCAGTCCTTTTCTATTTCCAGGCCAGCCCCGCGGGTCAGATTTACGCACCCCGTTTGGCCGTTTTGGCCGGCAGGGTACTGCAGGAGGCATCCGTCCCATTCCGGCCCCCCCCGGCCGGCCCACCGAGGAGAACTACAATGCTGATCCGGCCCTCAAAGAAATCCAGTTTGACACCCCTGTTTTAGAAGAACCAGATGCTCACATCACATAAGCTGTTAGTAAAACTACTGAAGTTTGCAGATGATACAACAGTGATTGGCCTCATTCGAGACAACGATGAAACCGCATACAGACAGGAGGTTGAACAACTAGTCTCATGGTGCGACCGGAACAATCTGGAACTGAACACATTCAAAACCGTAGAAATGGTGGTAGACTTCAGGAGAAACCCTCCCATCCTACCACCTCTTACAATACTAGACAACACAGTATCAACAGCAGAGACCTTCAAATTTCTAGGTTCCATCATATCTCAAGACCTAAAATGGTCATCTAACATCAAAAACATCATCAAAAAAGCACAACAAAGAATGTTCTTTCTTCGCCAACTCAGGAAGCTCAAACTTCCCAAGGAGCTGCTGATACAGTTCTACAGAGGAATCATTGAGTCTGTCATCTGCACCTCTATAACTGTCTGGTTTGGTTCTGCAACCCAACAAGACAGACACAGACTTCAGAGGATAATCAGAACTGCAGAAAAAACAATTACTGCCAACCTGCCTTCCATTGAGGACCTGTATACTGCACGAGTCAAAAAGAGGGCCGTGAAAATATTTACTGACCCCTCGCACCCTGGACATAAATTGTTTCAACTCCTACCCTCAAAACGTTGCTATAGAGCACTGCACACCAAGACAACTAGACACAAGAACAGTTTTTTCCCGAACGCCATCACTCTGCTAAACAAATAATTCCCTCACCACTGTAAAACTATTCACTAGGCTGCATTACTATTACTATTAGTTTTTCTCATCGTTCCTATCACCCATCTCCTCCCACTTATGACTGTATGACTGTAACTTGTTGCTTGTATCCTTACGATTATTTCATATTGATTGTTTCCTGATTGCTTACTTGAACCCTATGACAACCATTCTTGACAAATGTATCTTTTCTTTTATGTACACTGAGAGCATATGCACCAAAGACAAATTCCTTGTGTGTCCAATCACACTTGGCCAATAAAGAATTCTAAATAGTTTTTAATGTATGGACACAGCCATTGGGGGTTGATACAACTCTGAAATACCATGGTTATGCCATATGTCTGAATAAAATATGATACCTAAGATAGGGCAACATGGAGGGTGAGGTTTAAAAATATTTTGGCATATCTGTGGCTTGCAGAAAAACTAGAAAATAAAATAGTTTTCCTTTCCAATTGATGTTGCTATGGCAACTGGATTCCCTTGTTAATTTAAAGTAATGTCATTTTTTATGATTCACTGTTTATTTTTAGTCATTTTCTTTTTTTCCCCTGTTACCAATAACTATTGGCCAGATTACAAAATGAAGCAGAGAGAAAAGAGAAAGAGCTATGTTTCTGAGACAATTGCACAAATTAACCATTTAGCTAAACTTAAACTTACCTAAAGTAAATTGCAAAATTACTATTGAAGTGTCAGTCTTATATGAACTTATCTTGTAATAAGAATCATTAAACCTAGTGCAGTCTGTAAGGGTTTGTTTTCCAAAATAGCCTTCAGTGATTTCATTCTTTATATACCAGTATATGATTCAACCTTAGTACAGCCCTGACTAAGAATATTCTTGTGCCTGCCCATGATATGCAGAATTGTTAGAGAAACAACAATTGTTAGAGATGATGGCTATGGCAGTTTTATAGCTATCAGGACTATCAGTTCTAGAGAAAAAAATGGAGATTATCAGTCATCTAAGTTATTGTTGTCCCAAAGGTGCTTTTTCAAAAGGCAATTGGACTTTCTTTGTTTTTTTTTCTTGAAGACATTTCACTTCTCATTCAAGAAGCTTCTTCAGTGCTGACTGAATGCTGGGGGAATAGGAGGATTTCAACAACCAGTCATCTGGTTGTTAGCACTTTAAAGGTGGGTCATTAGCTCTCTGAGAGTCATTGAGGCCCCCTGGGAAGTTATCTGTGCCCTCAGGGTCACCTGAATAGTACAAATAGGTGTGGAATCTTATGGGATCTTAAGGACTGTGTTATAAACAGGAGATAGATGATGTCGGAACCCGCCCCCTCTGTTGAGAGAGGGCTATTCAATTTTAATATAGATGGCCTCTTTTACCCCTCTTTCAAACCAATAGTCCTCTCTGTCCATAATGTGCCATTTTTACTACATTGAAGCTGATTTCTACAAAATCCTAAAATAATTTTTCACTATGCCATTATGGAAATTACAGAACTTTGAACTCGATAGATAGAGAGCCAGTTTGGTATAGTGGTTATGTGCTGGACTACCTTAGCCATGAAAGCCAACTGGGTGATTTGGGGTCATTCACTTTCTCTCTCAGCCGAAGCCACCTCACAGGGTTGTTGTCGTGGGAAAAATAGGAGGCAGAAAGAGTATTGTATGTTTGCCTCCTTGACTTACTAATAAAGAAATAAAGGTGGGATTAAAATCTAATAAATAAACATAGTTAAATAAGTCATTGTCTTATCCTGCACTTTAAAACTATGGTTTATTTAATAAGCACAAACTAAAGAAACATAATTTAGTATGATTTTCAAACCCTTTATTAACACTCAAAGCTTTTACTATATATCAGACAGTAGGCAAAGCAAAGCAAATGCTGAGGAAATAAGCCAATAACTTCAGGTGCCTATCTATCCTCCACCCTCATCTGATCCCAACCCCCTCCCTTCATTTAGGAGCACTAAATCCCTCTTTAAAAATGCTCTGCAGACACAGCATTGGTATAGTAGCTGAGGGTGGAAGGGAAACATGCATTGGCTATCTATCGTCACAAATATTCTACAGTTTATATATTTGTACCTGATGTGGAGACAAAGAAAGGTTTGCATTATGAATTTTGACACATTCTGTCATTTGTTTGTCATTGTAATTAGTACCTAGGTTTGTAGGGAAAGCTAGAAATTATTACTATTCCCTATTTAAAGATGTGTTTAATGGATTGAATTTTCCAGAAACATTTCCCCAACTGTCCAGTAGATGGTGGATAGTTACCACAAATGCTTCCGAGTTTTGGATTTAGAAGAGTTTTTTTAAAAGCTTTTCAAAATATACAACTAAATTTTGTACTTTCGTATATGCTTTTATTCATGCAGTTGGTCAACTGTTTTTCATTACCTGTTCAGTACTTTAAAATATGAACAATTTTTCTCCAATCTTTCATTTAAGGCTAAAACTACAATTCCCAGAACTTTGATCCTGGGGAAAAAAGACAGGATATAAATTGAACAAATCATCCTTATCACCATTTTTGCCATCATCATTATCCTGATCCAGCATATCAAGATAAATAATTTCACATAGATTGATCCTATAAAATGTATCTTGAGTTATAAAATCGCAACACATATAAAGATATGTATCAGTAGATAGCAACAGACACGCACAAACCTAACCAAAGCATTTTTAAGAGAACAGATTTACAGATTTACAGAACAGCTGAATAGAATAGAATAGAATAGAATAGAATAGAATAGAATAGAATAGAATAGAATAGAATAGAATAGAATAGAATAGAATTCTTTATTGGCCAAGTGTGATTGGACACACAAGGAATTTGTCTTTGGTGTGTATGCTCTCAGTGTACATAAAAGAAAAGATACATTTGTCAAGAATGGTTGTCATAGGGTTCAAGTAAGCAATCAGGAAACAATCAATATGAATATAAATGGTAATATAAATAGTACAGTAATAATACTATCAAAGTCAAAGAATACGTGCTGAGTTGATAAGAGAAGGACAACCCTTGTCTGCAAGTTTCTCCACTCAGAATTATCAATGTTAGGATGAAGCAGTTCTCCAACAACTGTTTCCAAAGATACTGCAACTTGAAATGTCACAGATTTAATTTTAGATATTGTGTGATATGTGTTTTATCATTAAATTTAAAATGCATACCTCCGTGAAAAACATTTTTAAAACACTTCCTTGGGCTGTAATATCATTTAGAAAACAGCTATAGGGCTAGAATGTACACTATTTCTCATCTACTTTCACCAAGTTCACAGAACATGCTGAAATCTTGGTACATTTGACATACTGTAGTTTACGACATAAATCTCTATTGTCACATAATATGTTGATTGGGTATCCATACAGTACAGGTATTCCTCAACTTACAATCACAATTGAGATCAGAATTCTGTTGCTAAGCAAGGTAGTTGTTAAGTGAAATCGTGCCCAATTTTACAATCTTTTTTGGTCAGGATTGTTAAGCGAAATCATTGCAGTTAGTAAGTGAATCATATGGTCATTAAGCAAATCTGTCAGTTGGGAACATCACAAACAGTGATCCCATGACCCTGGGATGTTGCAGCTATCATAAATACTGTACATGCTGGTTGCCAAGCACCCACATTTTGATCACACAAGTGGGATGCTGTGATTGTTGTAAGTGCAACAACTAGCCAGAACTCACTTTTTTCAGTGCCACTGTAACTTTGAATGGTTGCTAAACGAATGGCTATAAGTCGAGTTACCTATACAATAAGACAAACGCCAATTACATATTAGTTTTGGACAATGTCCAAAGGAGACATGATAGCAGTGTTCCAATACTTGAGGGGCTGCCACAGAGAGGAGGGGGTCAGGCTGTTTTCCAAGGCACCAGAAGGCCAGACAAGGAATAATGGATGGAAGCTGACCAAGGAGAGATTCAACCTGGAAATAAGGAGAAACTTTCTGACAGTGAGAGCGATCAACCAGTGGAACAGCTTGCCTGTGGAGGTTGTGAGAGCTCCAACACTTGAGACTTTCAAAAGGAGATTGGACTGCCATTTGTCTGAATTGGGGTAGGGACTCCTGCTTGAGCGGGGGGTTGGACTAGATGACCTACAAGGTCCCTTCCAACTCTAGTAATCTGAGATCTGAGAAACGTGCAAAATATTTATATTCTACCCAGAAATCTTTCACAAATAGGATCTTGTAGCCTGAAAAGGCCTTGTGATTTTTGTGTCATCCTGTTTTACCTTGTTTCAGTGGCCAAAGGTTGAATGGTTTCTCTTTTCAAAGAAAGTGTCTAGTGAATCTTCAAAAGCTGGAGTTACCATCCCATTGACTGGTTAGGGTTCCTACTAGCAAAAGAGGACAAGGACAATTGGAAAGAAGAACAAATGGGAGAAAGGGGGAGCACACTGACTGCTTAATTTACTTGGATTCTGCAACAAAATTACAACAAAAAGCAGTACAAAAATGCACTTAGGCCTACATGCATATAAAAGTACTTTTGCCAGGATCAGAAAAAAATGTATTTTCAATCACAACATTTTTCCAGTAAATCTTTATTTTCAAGAACATTTACCAAGTGGCAATATAGAATTGACAATGTGCTTTTCAAATAGAAATGTATAATGAGCCATGTGACCTATCTGCTGCAATGATCATAGCTCTGAAGCCAATTGTTGGAATCAGGAAATGAATTAAATAATATAAATCTTGACTGTCCAGTCTGTCAATAGATGAGGGAAAGGGGGAAAAAAGCAAACAATTTAGAAAGTTTGAATGATTACTGTTGTGAAAACAGCCCAAACCTCCCTTCTGCCAAGGCACTCAAAAGATGGATGATATTTAAGGCTATGCCTGCAGATGGAGGACATGAAGACAAAAATATTTCCTCTTTTTGCTGGACATCCAGTATTCCTACATTGGGCAGAGTATTTTGGCTATCAACTTGATAGCTGGTAATGACCATCAGAGCCTTCTGACACGTCAATTACTTCAGCAAAATAGAGTTTAATTCTTGGTATGCTCTTATATTCTGGCTTATTAGTTGGCCCTCCTGGTTTTGCCTTAGTCTGTGTCCTGTCCATTCCTTGATCCAGCAACTCGCGGCTCCGGGTTCTGGAGCCACATGTGGCTCTTTCATCCCTCTGCTGCAGCTCCCTGTCACTGGTTGGCAGTGGCACCACAATTTTGAGAGGAGCTTCCGGTTAAGGGGTAGGGGGAAGCATGATGTGCCAGGAGGAGACTCTATGGCAAGGGCCAGGTTTTCCAGTCGGCTCCACAATGGATAGGGCTTTTGGTTAGGACAGGTAGAGGAAAAAGGACACCACGCTAGGAGGAGACTCTATGGTGGGGGAACCAGACCTCCGGTCGGCTCCAGAATTGAACAGGGGGGCTTCCGGTTAGGACATTTGTGGCTCTTTGAGAGTTTAAGGTTGCCGACCCCTGCACTAGTCCTTTCCTCTTGTTGGCCACGCAGCTTCTGCTTCTGTTACTGTTGTCATCAACCAGATTTTGACAATACAAAAGCAAAGCATCAGCAACAGCATCATTCTTAAAAATGGCTTACTGCACTATGTTATGCTTTGATTCCCACCCCCTGCAAACCTGGCATTCTTTTATTTAAAGCCATGGTTGTCAGGGGAATCCATCTGCCATCTGGTTCAAAGAATCTATAATGGCCTCTAAATCTATAGAGAGTGTTCACAAATGACATTTCACAATACAGAGCTGTGAAAAATAAGAAAAACCAAAATATACATGGAATATGAAAAAAAAATGTTCATCAATCCAGGGGGAAATTAAAAAAAGATGTCTATAATGTGCACAAAGTGTAACAAGATTCATGTATCTGCCCACAACACCTGGATTTTATATGCGGATAAGAGTTGCTAAGTATGTTCTTGTATATGCAGAAACACACAGCAGGAGTGAGAAAGCTAAGTGAATGCAATTATGATATCTTTGTGCTTCACTGAACATTGTCATCATAATAGAGCAGAAAATTATAAGAAAGATCTGAAAGAATCTCTGCAAAGATAGAAATGACTGCAGAACATATGTGTGCTTATCTAACTGGAAAAGTGATAATTTATCCTGAGTTCAAATTGTTGCATGTTTCCATAATGTGAGTATATCCTTAAGTAGAATTTTTTAAAAAATTATTCTACTTGAATGGTTTGCCACATAAAATCGGCGTTTGGCTACCCATATCACATTAAGCATGATTTATTTAATCATGAGTTATCTGCAATTGGTTTCCCAGATCACATTAAGCATGAGTTATATAATTATGAGTTATTGAATAAGTCAGGGTTATGCAGTGCTATAGATTTGATTCCAAATAATTGTTTAAGAGTCTGTGGGAATGCAAATACAACATCTGTCTGCAACTCTTTAAAGTAGTCATATGTTCATGTCTACTTTAAAGAGTTGTAGACCTGTGCAACTTTTGCTTTCCTCCTTACAAATTAAAGGACTGGATTTGCACAGCTAATGGACACTAATTCTTGTTGTTCCAAGAGTTACAGAACTGGATTAGTTATGGAAAGAGAGCACTTCCTAATATGAGTTTCTAGAAAGCAACAAATGGTAAAAGCTTATTGTGGATTTTCAAGAGACACCTGGTTGACCACTCTGGTTTTATTCTTTCTTTGTTCTTATGCATGGCTAGGATTGATTAATGTTGGGTTTTGAGATCTTGGGCCAGCAGTGAGGAATATATACTTCATGGTCAGGTCTGGGCTTGTCAACCCTTGAGGTAATCCAGACAAGAGGTCCCAGCCATGGGTTGTATTGCACTTGTGTCAGAAGAGCTGAGGCACTTCTGGGTTGAAAAGATTGGCTGGTGAATCACCATTGTCCGGGGACGCCCAGTTAGGCACTCCCTTCATATCCCCGGCAGGAACTGGAGCAAAGTACAAGAGCTTACCCCACCCCATGGCAGCACACGGGTCTCAAACATGGGCTTGCTAACCTCCAACCCAGTGTCCTAACCACATGAGCCATTGTGCTGCTAAAAATCATGGGTACTAATACTATTTTTATTGCAAGATTATAATAACAGAAATGTACAAGTCTGAAAATACCTCTGCCCTCCCTTACTTACCTTTACTGTCCCCAAAACTAGCAAGGGTCCCTTCCACCCCCACCCCTCCTTCAGACTCAACTTGCATTTATCAGATGATCATATAGGCTGCAGCTTTTCCTCCTGTTTTCCAAGGTCATTCCCACATACCATTACAGACCTTCTAGATTTATCCATCCAGTGTGCTTGGCCATACCACACTCAGGCCTCACCTCACTGCGTCTGTTTTCTTATTGGTCCCTTTCAAAAGTGATTTTGCAATTGAGGAAGGCACTTTCCTCATCCAAGTTCATATCCCTTTCATTCCTCGGTGTGTGCAGAGAGAAGAAAAAAGACAATGTGAGATGAGGTAAAAAGAAATATTCCTGAAAACCCATTTTAATAGTGAACCGAAAAAGAAAATTTCCATACTGGATCCATTCTCAAACTGGCCAACAAGGACCCCATCTGGTGCTATGGCCCTTAGCATCAGTTGGTCTTCAGGAATGAGCTGGTCTTATTAAACAATCAGGTGATGATGATGATGTTCGTCCATTGTGTTCGAAGAGGACCTTGACATCTATGAGAATCGGGGGGATGTCAAGACTTGCGCATGAATTGGATTAAAGTGGGGGAGAGGTGCGCATAGTCAGCCTCACTCTCTCTTCCCAGATTCCATCTTGCTCCAATAGCAGGACAAGAGTCAAGACAGTTGGAGATGGGCTGGGCGCAGTGGTTGACCAGGGCGTCTTTCGTATCTTGCCATGCTCTTAGCATACCACATCGCTTGCAGAGACCGCCTTCATGACCGTTGTCCAATTCTAGTAGATTTCATCCGCTCAGCCCGCTGGAATCTGTCTTCACATCCTCGGGATAGACAAGTCCCTATCTCACCGAAGGTCGATGACCCAACGGTTACTCTCAACCTGGTTTGGCCAGCCTGTCAAAGCTGTTGCCCGGGGTGTGGCGGAGCCACAGATGAGAGCTGAGTGACAGGTGGGGACCAAAGGTGAACGAGCTGCCCTAACAGCTGCCCTAGAATGAACTGCCGTAAAAGGAAACAACACGCCCCTACACCAGAGGTGCTACCCCTCCCTGAGCACCCCATACACCCCATAATCAGGTAATAGTATTGCCAACAACAACACAGATGAAACAAAAGATTAAGATCATCAAAATAATGAAATTTATGAAGAGCATCATCACATTTTATTAACTTCTGAAACAACCGAGGAAAGTCATGAAAATACTGAGGAAAGGAATAAAGAACATCAGCTCTCTAGCTGTCAACCTTAGTTTAGTTTAGTTTAGTTTAGTTTAGTTTAGTTTAGTTTAGTTTAGTTTAGTTTAGTTTAGTTTAGTTTAGTTTAGTTTAGTTTAGTTTAGTTTAGTTATTTGTCAAGCATATATAAAATAAGATTACAAATAAAATTATAAACATGATTGTGAATACATGAAATGTATAAACATGATTATGAATACATGAGATAGTTAACAGATATCTTGCAAATCTGAAAGTACAAATCCCCTGGTGTTTCCTTTATAGCCTAAGAAATCAGGGAACTTCTTTCTCCATCCATTATGTAGCTGCAAGAAATATCCTTTCTTATATTTCTCAGGCTGTTTCTGACATACCATTATACTGGCAGAGAGATGGAATTGAAAGGAAAAATTAGCAATCGCACTTAGACTTATATACCACTTCATTTACAGCTCTCTCTAACCAGTTTACATAGTCAGCATATTGCCCCCAATAATCTGGGTCCTCATTTTATGAACCTTGGAAGGATGAAGGATGAGTCAACCTTGAGCCTATCAGGAATGAACTGCTGGCAGTTGATAGAATTAGCCTGCAATACTGAAATATTTAACACATAAAAAATTCAGACTATAGGAAAATACTTCCACTATTGAAAAAAGACAAGTAGAAAAGAAAAGTTATGAAATACAGAAATTTAATTGTGGAAACAAATTGGCTAAAACTAATCAACTAATTTATTGCACAGTAGCTATGATAATATGCTTCAGAGATAATGCTATTAAATAAAAGCAATAAAATCAACCTCCAAACACTTAGCTGGGAAAAAATGAATAAATTACAACCTGGGATCAACAATTTTGTAAATATGGCAATACCTAGGGACAGCAGAGTAGAGGAAAATGGATTGGAAAAATGATATGATATGGACTTCTAACAATCAAAATAGGTAGATTCTAGAAAACTCAAGGTATAGAAAACTCAATCTCTGTAACAAATAGATTAAACAAATATTTTATAAGAACATCAACAGCTCTATCAACTGTGGATTTGCAAACAAAAAAACCTAACACTATATTAGGCACATATAGCTTATAACATGAAATCAGGAACCTTGGATTCCCATCTGGAACTCCAAATTCCAGGAAACTCCAGTCAAATTTATGATATCTTTTGTTTTTTTTTCTATGCACTGTGCAATTCCTTGATGAACAAAATCAAATAATGTTTATGATGATCATTGATATAGCTAATGAAGCTTCTTTTGATTGTAAAAAATTCACAAAAAAGAAGTAAACGAGTACTTCTTAGCTAATATAATGGGATGCGTGTAGTGCTTGTCTAAGCTATAAAAATCAGGCTCTGGTCTTCAGAGAAATGTAATGAACAGAATGTCAAACCAAATTGATTCAAGCAGTAACAAAAGCAGTTGGATTGAGACTAAAAGAAACCACATAGCTGCAAAGAAGCTAATACGTAAAGGAAAGCTTGTGCTTCTTCTTTTGCTGCAAAAAGCCATTGCTAGCATTTTAAATTAACAGCAGTAAAATATCTATGATTCAGAAGAAGCCTGCTTTCAGAGGAAATTCAAAGCCAAAGGTAAGCAGGATCGAGAGCTCATTAGTTCTCAGTTGGAGGTCTATCAAAAAATATCAGGGCTACAATTTCAACTGGGAAGTTGAAAACACATCCTGGATAAAAACAATAGCAAATCATTTATGTACTATTGCCAAAAAAGCCATATATCTGTGAAGTAATTAAATATCCAAAGTGACCAAAAGAAGACTTTTTAATCCATATGGGCTTCTTCACAGATCTAAAATGTCTTCGAAATTGAATAAAGCAGTAATAGTCTTCAAAAAAATTTTTTTAATTCTTTATCATCTTTGGAGGAAGGGAGAAGAATGAAATTCAATGTTATTTTTCAATGATTTCAAAAGTTGGGTTGGAAATCAATGGTTGCTCAGCCCATCCAAACTTAGAATTGTGTTGTTATGTTCTTAGCTAGTTTTCAGAAATTAACCCTAAATTTGCTGCAATTCTCCATATGCTATATCTGTGCTGCAAAAATCCAGGTAGTCACCAGAATTAGTTTTATGTATCTGCTGCTTTGTGATCACTTAAGATTTTTGCAACCCAAATATAGTGGTGGAACTCAAAATTTATCTTTAGATATTGGAAAATTAATATTACCGGTATTTAATTATTATTTAATTATGGGTCCCATCAGCCAAGTAAAATCAGCTGGCAGGAACCAAGAGACTCTGCCATAGTCCCTGCCCTCTGGAGCATTCGACCTTCAGAGATTAGATTTATTTATTTATTTATTTATTTGTTTGTTTGTTTGTTTGTTTGTTTGTTTGTTTGTTTGTTCGTTCGTTCATTCATTCATTCATTCATTCATTTTGTCAAGCACATAGTAGATAATATATATAAGTATAAACATGATTATAAATACATGAAATGAATACGAATAAAAGGGATACATTAGGATAGGGATGGTAGGCACGCTGGTGCGCTTATGCACGCCCCTTACAGACCTCTTAGGAATGGGGTGAGGTCAACAGTAGACAGCCTAAGGTTGAAATTTTGGGGTCTGTTGGCTTTTTGTAAGGCCATGAAGATTTGGTTGTGTGTCCAGGCCTAGGCCCCAAGCCTAGGACCCCGTTTCTTGGCTAAATTAACATCCATGGTAATAGTTCTACTCTGTGCCCGTATACATTTATTTTGTATTGTTTTAATTGTTTTAGTGTTTTGATGTACATTGCCCAGAATTACTTCTTGAAGTAGAAATCAAATCAAATAAGTAAATATTGTGTAACATTAGATCTCATACTTACAGTTACAAGAGAGTATGAATGTAATCCAGCTAACTATAGAAAATATACACAAAACTTTAATCTAGAGAAACAGAAAATCAATAAACAATATACTTATCTTCCCACTAAGGTATTACGGCAATGTAAATGTTTAATAAACCATCTCCAAGATTGGCACAGATAATAATGACGTAGATAAAGTTTAGTTTTTCAGCTATAGTGATTGAAGAAAGATACTGCTTTTAATTCTCTATTCAGTGGGTACGAATTATAACTTCAGTAGCTGCTGCTAAGATACCTAAAGCATTATTTAGGTCAGATTCCCAGGTTCTTTATCAATTCAAGAGCTGCAAGTTGCGTCAAATAATCAGCAGGATTTTCATCAGTATCAGTCTTATGCCAAATGTCTTTCTTCTTGTTGTTGTTATGAGACAATACTCTCCTACAGTGCATTTATTCTGTGCACATGAAGCATTATTTCTCTTCTGGGTAATAAAAGATGCACAAAACCAAGGAACAACTATATGAAGTTGGGTGTGAAGGTAGAAAAGGAGATATGACACTGCCAGTTATTATTATCATTGCTACTTTCAATAGCTGTATTAACAGAGCAACAGTAATATTTCTGCGTTCCAAAAACTGTATTAGCCAGTTGATACACATTCATTTTAAATGATGACATCACACTCATTTAAATGATGTGATCTGAGCTGATCAACAATGAATGTGTAGTTGTCTCTGAAAGAAAAGCCAGGATGTTAGGTATAATTAATATATTAATGGGCAGCACTGGAAAAGTCCTATGAATATTGACTGGATAAATAGAGAACTGGAAGTCCTAATTTTCTCCAAACAAAAAAGAAAGCAAAGTACAAGAAAATAATCTCTATCTCAATGGTACAGATATGCCTATTTAGAAGGATTGGATTATTCATTCATTCATTCATTCACTCACTCACTCACTCACTCACTCACTCACTCATTCATTCATTCATTCATTCATTCATTCATGAGATTTATATCCCACCTTCCATTATAGCATGTAAAAGAACCAACAAAAAACAAGCCAATCAAAAAAATAAACACAAGAATAAATTAACTGAAATACAGTTCAAAATGGAACATGGTACTATAATTATAAACATAAAACATACATAATACTATAATAACAGATTACTGCTTGTTGGCTATGTAATACCATAACATACCATACCATTTAAAAAAAAACCTTAATAGCAGAAAATAGTTTTAATGGTTGACAATTACTAATGCCAAATTGCTGAAATGTTATTGTTTTTCTTTTCATAGCCAATTTCTCAGCTAGAGTAAAATTTAGGCCAGTGGTGGCGAACCTTTTTCGGCTCGCGTGCCAAAAAGGGGGGGGGGGCGCGCTCGCGCGCGCTCGCATGCCCACACCCATTCTCTCCCCCACACACATGCGCACAACACCCCCCATGCTGCCCCCTGCGCATGCGCACACACCCCCACCCCTGCGCAAAGGCTTACCGGAGCCTGGGACGACGAAACCGGCAAACCGGAAGTGTGAAAAAACGCACTTCCGGTTTGCCGGTATGCTGTTTTTTGCACTCCGGAGGGTTCAGGGAAGCTCCCTGAAGCTCCGGAATGCAAAAAACTACAAAACAGACAAACCGGAAGTGCGGAAAAGTGCACTTCCGGTTTGTCCGTTTTGTAGTTTTTTGCATTCCGGAGCTTCAGGGAGCTTCCCTGAACCCTCCGGAGTGCAAAAAACAGCACACCGGCAAACCGGAAGTGCGTTTTTTCGCACTTCCGGTTTGCCGGTGGGCAACTCTCGCGTGCCGGCTTCTATGGCTCCGCGTGCCACCTCTGGCACGCGTGCCATAGGTTCGCCACCACGGCCTTAGGCATTAATGCATGCAGCAAAGAAAGTTATCTGAATCTGTAAGAACATAGTCTTTGTTTCACTGGGTGTCCGTATAGCAGATGATATGACTAAAAGAATGATATTCTGAAAATGTTAACAAAAGTTGTTTAATGTAAATGTTGTTTTTAATCCTGGTGACAAGTTGACTAAAAAAACTGTATGGGAAAAATAGATTTGAATATAACTATGCTGATCAAATCAGCCTGAATGCAAATGTAAGAAACTTCTTGGCAATAGTGATAAGAGAATATTAAAAAGCAACAATAATCCCCTCTAGCATAGGGGTATGAAACTCGCGGCCTGCGGGCTGGATGCGTCACGTGCTGGCCACGCCCACCCCCATTTTAGCGAAGACGGAGTTTCGATCTGTCACAAGTTTGACACCCCTGCTCTAGCACCAGAGAAGTTGTGACATGAACTTCTGGGGAGCAACATCTAATACATCAAATGCTGAAAAAGAAGATTTGTTTAATTCAGTGTTTCTCAGCCTTGACAACTTGAAGAAGTGGGAACTTCAACTTCCAGAATTCCCCAACCAGCCAGGGATAATCAGCCTCACCGGTATTAGAAAAATAGCAAGTAAGAATTCTCAGAACTCTAATAATAACTTTCCTGAGAGAATAAACCTGGAAATCATAAAGGAGTTGTTTTAAGTCCTCTGGATCAGGTGCCATGCAACATATATACAGCATTTACCTTGAATACTTACAGACTGTACATACATGTGGCTTTGGCAACCATTTAGAAGCACCCCGGGCAATAGCTTTGACAGGCTGGCCAAACCAGGTTGAGAGTAACCGTTGGGTCATCGACCTTCGGTGAGATAGGGACTTGTCTATCCTGAGCATGTGAAGACAGATTCTGGCGGACTGAGCGGATGAAACCTACTAGAATAGGACAATGGTCATGAAGGCAGTCTCTGCAAGCGATGTGGTACTAAGAGCATGGCAATACACGAAAGACGCCCTGGTCAACCACAGCGCCCAGCCCATCTCCAACTGTCTTGACTCTTGTCCTGCTATTTGGAGGAAGATGGAATCTGGGAAGAGAGAGTGAGGCTCACTATGCGCACCTCTCCCTCACTTTAATCCAATTCATGTGCAAGTCTTGACATCCCCCCCAATTGATAAATGTCAAGGTCCTCTTCGAATACGATGGACGAACATCATCATCAGAAGCAGCCTTGGATCTGCCTGATCTCATGCTATCAATTGGCTTGAAAAACTGAGGTGAATTATTTCTGGCACTTCCATTTATTAGGAACCTGAGTAAATCTGGTTTTCCCTCTTGCAGAGCCTCGTGGCAGGTCATTAACCCTTAGCAGATTCTCTTGCTTCATTCTGTCTCCCTGGCCTTAGCAATATCCTTATTTTTCCTCCTGATTTCTCCCCTAGAGAGCTTCAGCATCTTATTCATTAAGCTTGTCTGTAAACATTGCTTACAATGTATTTCCCCCTTTCCAGGTATCTCAATAATTTGTGACTACTGTGTGGTTACAACAGTAGAAAAAGCTCCCGGTTTCAGAAATGGTGGCTTGTTGTCATTCCACCTTGGCAGCTCCTAAGAAGCTTTTACTTGTAACAAAGGAATGACAGCATCCCTAAGTGGCAATCACATTTTTTTCTCTTTCTCTCAAGGAATAAGCAGGCTGTCATGCCCTTAATATCCTCCAGTGCTGAAGAGGACCAAAATGAGGCAATTGGGGAATTAGACACAGAGCCTATTTGCTAGCAATTGATTTGAGCAGGGGATTGGACTAGAAGACCTCCAAGGTCCCTTCCAGCTCTGTTCAGATTAGCGTTAGCGTGGTGGCACAGTAGTTAGAATGCAGTACTGCAGGCTAACTCACTGCTCACTCCAGGAGCCCAATCCTGACCGGCTCAAGGTTGACTCAGGCTTCTATCCTTCCGAGGTCAGTAAAATGAGGAGCCAGGTTGTTGGGGGCAATATGCTGACTCTGTAAACCACTTAGAGAGGGTTATAAATCACTATAAAGCAGTATACAAGTCGAAGTACTATTGCTATTAGACTCTGGCCCCTGTGATTCAGAATGGATTGAAGTCTCATCCACCTAGCCCACAAAAGCAGTGTCATCTCTCCATCTCCATGTAAAGAGATGGAAGAGTGCTTGGCTGCAGAGGGAAACATCTGGCATAGACAGTTTTCCTAAGCAGCAGCTGGTATGTTGGAAATCAGGACTGAGACTGACAACTATGTTCAGGTTTTTTCAATATTTAATGTTCCATGTATCTGTCTAGCATTAGAACAACTTTCCAGCCAACTTTATACACCATACACTTTGCTATTAACCATGCTACCCTTGAAGGGGCTACCCTTGAAGAGTATCCGGAGACTCCAGTTGGTGCAAAATGCAGCTGCGCATGCTGTGGTGGGTGTGCCAAGGTACACCCACGTGACACCTATACTCCGCCAGCTGCATTGGTTGCCCATTAGTCTCCGGGTCCAATTCAAGGTGTTGATCATCATCTTTAAAGCCCTTCATGGCTTAGGACCAGGTTATCTCCGGGACCGCATTCTGCCTCATACTTCCCTCCGACCAGTTAGGGCCCACAGAGTTGGCCTCCTCCAGCTCCCGTCAGCCAAGCAATGCTGGCTGGCGGGCCCTAGGGGGAGGGCCTTCTCTGTGGCGGGCCCCGTGCTCTGGAACCAACTTCCTCCAGAGACCCGAACCATCCCCACCCTGCTGGCCTTCCGAAAAGCCTTTAAGACATGGCTTTTCCTGCAGGCAGGGGGTAGAGCTTAATTCCAACTGAACTCTCCCCTGGGTATGTCTGATGGTTGGATGGTTTTTTAATATTGTAATTTTTAATTTTTATATCCTGATTTTAATCTAATTGGTTATTGGTTATTCTTGTATCTTTTGTGCTGTACGCCGCCCTGAGTCCCTCGGGAGTTGGGCGGCATATAAGAAAACCTAATAAATAAATAAATAAATAAATAAATAAATGCTGCATATAGCCCATCTAGTAAAGGTTGCTAGGAATATCAATCTTACCAGAAAACTGCTTCTTCCTATCAGTTGTAACTACAAAAAAATAACTCTATTCTTTTAAAACTCAGGCTCTGTTAATTTACTGCATCAATAAAGCTAGGGCCTTAAGGACGTTTTGGTCCCGTCCCACCCTTGTTGAGGTAATATAAAGCCTGTCCCTATTTTAGTTCTATTAGTATAAAGATGGTTAGATAACTCTAGAAGACACTATAGGTTACTAATGTGGAATGTATTTATATTCAATACCCTATCTAATGAATTTCTGATTAACTATTATCAACCCTGTGGAGAACCACACAAATGTACAAACAACATATCAAAGGGGCTAGCAGTTATTTATGGTTTGTTTCAAGAAAGAGGAATTGGACTTTTGTTCTTCCAGCATGTTCATGATGTGGTTGGTTGGTTGGTTGATTACTTATTTATCTATTTTAATTGTTTTGTATTCTCCTACAGGATTGGTCTTCTGGATAGTGAGCACTGATTGGCTCATGGTTCCTTGTTTGTTCTCATGTTTTGAGATCAATAGAAGTGTGATGTAGCAGAGATCATTTTCAAAAGGGCTTATATAAGGAACTGCAGAATGGGAATGGTGTGGTAGAAAAGTGCTCCTAAAAGTAGCTTACAGTCATTCCGTCTACACTGGGAACAGAAAGTTTGCAAGTACTTTACCATAATTTTGCATACATATATATATTGTTAAGACTTCAAGCCACACAAAATTTCCCAGGGGGAAGGGCAGGAGGTGGAATCTGCAATATACATTCATAAAGCTCTTTCCTCTTCTCCATAGTCAAGCTGTCAGCTGAGCCGCACTCTCTGCTTGTCGCAGCATGGCAATAGGTCCCTACTGTTTTGGGAAGGCAGCTAGTAAAGTCATTGCAAATAAAAATGTGTATCTTTGGGAGCAGTTTGTTTATGCTTGGATATGTTGCCCAGGTTTGTCATAATCTTTCCCTGAAGAAGCAGGTGTTTGTTTATGTTATCTTACAAGCAAACCCCTTGCGGATTTTTTAGCCAAGGAAGATAGTCTGTTACTACAAACACTATTTATTCACCTTTTTGAATTGGATTGACATTAACAGGTCAGCTTTTGCACTCTTATCCTTTAGCAATAGCAATAGCACTTAGACTTATATACCGCTTCATAGTGCTTTACAGCCCTCTCTAAGCGGTTTACAGAGTTCAGCATATTGCCCCCAACAATCTGAGTCCTCATTTTACCGACCTTAGAAGGATGGAAGGCTGAGTCAACCTTGAGCCTGCTGAGATTTGAACAGCTGAACTGCAGCTAGCAGTCAGCTGAAGTAGCCTGCAGTGCTGCACTCTAACCACTGCGCCACCTCGGCTCTTTACCTTCAACAACAACAAAAGGGAGGTATGAAGAAGAAAGAAAAATAAGATTTTCTCCTGATGAATTTTTGTGCTTCTGAACAACTCATTGACTTCTTTATAATTTGCTCTTCAATCAATTTATTTTGAGAGTGTACATTTTTTATCACTCGTGATAAGGGTGTAAAGAGAAGTGTTAAATATACAGTTGAAACTTGAAGTAGGTTATTTAAGCAACAGAAACTAAAATTTCCATTCAGCAACCTAACTCCTGGGAATTTCATAAACTTGTAGACTCCATGCAATTCTATGGAAAAGATTTGTCATTGTCTTCTTCCTTGATCTTTTTTTATTTCTCAATGAGGTTAATTAAGAAATAGGTGAGCTTAGTAAGAGTCTTCAATACCGTATATTCTGGCGTATAAGATGACTTTTTACCCCTTGAAAATCTTCTCAAAAGTCGGGGGTCGTCTTATACGCCGGGTACGAAGGCGCAGCATGTGCAAAGTCTCCCCGGTCACTATGGCTGCACCGGGGAGCCTGCGTCCTTGTCAACGATGGAGATGCTGCGCGCGCAGGAGGAGCCGCGGAGCAGAGGCGCCTGGTGAGCAAGGCGAGTGGCAGCATCGGCGGCAGGCTCCTACCCGTGTCTCCCGCCCGCCCGCCTCTCATTCTTTTAAATGCTAAGGCAAGAGGCGGGCAGGTGGGCGGGAGACACGGGCAGGAACCTGCCGCCGATGCCGCCACTCGTCTCGCTCGCCAGGCGCCTCTGCTCCGTGGTACCTCCCGCGCGCGCAGTGTCTCCATCATTGACAAGGACGCGGGCTCCCCGGTGCAGCCACAGCGACCGGGGAGACTTTGCACATGCTGCGCCTTGCACGAAGGACACGCCGGAGCAGCAATAGCGGCGGCGGCAGCGCGCGCTCTCCTTCCCTCCCATGCGCGTTAACCCTGGCGGCGGCGTGGTCAAGGACTCAGCCGGGTGGCTGGAGCCCCGCCGGAGACGGCAACAGAGGCTCCTTCTTCCTCCTGCAGGGAGAAAGAAAGAAAGAAAGAAAGAAAGAAAGAAAGAAAGAAAGAAAGAAAGAAAGAAAGAAAGAAAGAAAGAAAGAAAGAAAGAAAGAAAGAAAGAAAGAAAGAAAGAAGAGGGAGGGAGGGAGGGATGAAGGAAGGGAGGGAGGGATGAAGGAGAGGAAGAAGAGGAATGTTAGATGGGAGGGTGGGAGGAAGGAAGAGAAAAAAGTGAGGGTGGGAGGAAGGAAGGAAGAGAAAAAAGTGAGAGGGAAAAAAGGAAGAAAGAAAGAAGAAAGAAAGAAGAAAGAAAAAGAAAGAAAGAAAAAGAAAGAAAGAAAGCTGTTAGGAATGAAGAAAGACAGAAAGAAAAAGAAAGATGGTAGGAGGGGTAGTCTTATACGGAGAGTATATCCCAAACTCTATATTTTAATTGGAAAAGTTGGGGGTCGTCTTATACGCCCAGTCGCCTTATACACCGGAATATACGGTAAATAGTTTAGTAAGAGTTTTCAATAAATAATTGCAAATCCAGTAAGATAACTGCATTATAAGAGAAGAAGGGGGAGGGAAACCATTTGGCCAAAAATGTTATAGTAAGATGGCAAAATCTTATTTACTTAGTGCATTGCACTAATCCAGGGGTGTCAAACTCATGTCGTCACGGTGACGTATTAGGACTTTTTTCCCCTTCGCTAAACCAGGAGTGGGCATGGCTAGCGCATGACACATCCGGCCTGTGGGCCAGGAGTTTGACAGCCCTGCACTAACCCCTAATGTAGTGCTTTTGGCTTTGACATGTGAAACCAATCACTGTAATATGTATCCTGTCACAGTGTTCCACTGAGACGGGGTGTATGGGGTGCTCAGGGAGGGATAGCACCTCTGATGTAGGGGCATGTCATGTCCTTTTACGGCAGCTCATTCTAGGGCACTGTTAGGGCAGCTCAATCACCTTTGGTCCCCACCTGTCACTCAGCTCTCACCTGTGGCTCCTAGAAGCTGTAGCATGCACAGCGGCCACACCCCAGGCAACAGCTTCGACAGACTGGCCAAACCAGGTTGAGAGTAGCCATTGGGTCATTGACCTTCGGTGAGATAGGGACTTTTCTATCCCGAGCATGTGAAGTCAGATTCCGGCAGACTGAGCGGATGAAATCTACTAGAATAGGACAACGGTCATGAAGGCGGTCTCTGCAAGCGATGTGGTACGCTAAGAGCACGGCAAGACACAAAAGACGCCCTGGTCAACCACTGCGCCCAGCCCATCTCCAACTATCTCGACTCTTGTCCTGCTATTGGAGCAAGATGGAATCTGGGAAGAGAGAGTGAGGCTGACTATGTGCACCTCTCCCTCACTTTAATCCAATTCACGTGCAAGTCTTGACATCCCCCCCATTCTCATAGATGTCAAGGTCCTCTTCGAACGCGATGGACGAACATCATCCACTGAGACTCTTAAAGGAAAATATTTGTAGCACAGGGTTGAAAGGATGGAGAGCCTCACTGAGACTCTTACCCTTACAGAATATCTCCCAAAACAATTTCCCTAAGTGTTCCCATCTATCTGGATCCAATTTTGAAGTCGCCAGAAGTGCCCATGGAGGATACTAAATGTGTCTGCAAATAAGAAAAAGCATTTAGTTTAGCAACCCATGTAATCTCAGTGTTGTATAGTTAGCTTGACTCCAAATATCTTTACATTATTCCCACCAAGTAGACAAAAGTATATAAATTTGAAAAATAACAAAATTCCCTCATTATATGTGGGAATTTCATTCTAACCTTCAGTTAATGAAACTTCAGATAGCAAAACCTTGAGTCAATGAGAATTGAGACTTGAACTTTCAGAGCTCTGGAAAATGCTTGGCTGAGTAGGCGTGCTTTCAGACTTGTTATATAAAATAAGACAATGTGGCTAGCCATGGTTCTCTTGGTAGTGGTGGGAAATCGCAAAAGGCATAACATTCTATTTTCATAGGCTATAACTTCTTAGCCAGGACAGAAAATCTAAAACAAAGGTAAGTGTCATGTAAGAACATACCATTGGCCCAACAAGGTAGATCAGACTAAGAATCTAATGTTACATTGTAGCAGCTATAGTAACAGAATTCTGCAAGTGTGATTGTGCTTTCCCCTCCCTCGCTTTATCTTTGTGTGAACACAGGAAGGGCTTGTCTGAGATGTTTTCTCACACTATTTTCTTGGGCCAGGCTCATACCCCTCTTATATGGCTGCTGCCTCTTCCTCCTACCACATATCAGGTATATGTTTAATTATTTCACTGTACAGTATAGAAAAGGGGTACGTGGGGTGCTCGGGGAGGGGTAGTATCTCTGGTGTTCCACCACAGCAAAATATTGTTTTTAAAGCAATATTTTTTTCTTATCCACTTGAGGAGGAACCATAAGTTCCTCTATCTTTTTTTTAAATTCAACAGTGTTTCTTGTTTCCACCACAGCTGTTCATCAAAAGGGCTGCCTCTGCATAAGGTGGAACCTCAAGTGCCTTTGGTTCAAAGGGTCCTGTAGATTTTTACAGGGGTCTCCAACCTTGGGAACTTTAAGCCTGGTGGACTTCAACTCCCAGAATTCCCTAGCCAGCAAAGCTGGCTAGGGAATTCTAGGAGTTGAAGTCCACCAGGCTTAAAGTTGCCAAGGTTGGAGACCCCTGCGCAGTGTAGAAGATGCAACAGCAGCCACTAACAAGTACCAAGATTAGCCTGAGGAGAATTTGCCACGCCACATTTCCAGTGGGTCGTGTCACAAAGCATGTGGGGAGGGAGAGGCAAAAGCAACTCCCAACTCCCTCCCCCCCAAATAAGCCTGTCCAAGTGGCCTGTCTCGTGGGAATTCTCCACCAGTGTTTCACTGACGGCCGCTTTGTGGCTGAGAGAAAAAGCCAGGAATATTTATTTTATTTATTTATTGGTATTTCTTATATGCCGCCCAACTCCCGAAGGACTCCGGGCGGAATAATGACCAGCCATCCCCTATGGGAAGGGGAAATTCAGCTGGTGCAGTCTCCCATCTCCGCACCTTCCGGCTAGAGAGAGCTGCACCTGTTGGCCTTCTGCACAGACACCATCTGCCGCAGGGGAGAAAGCAGAACTATAAAGCGCCCGGGGTTAACATCTCCAAGAAGTGTAACGTGTAGCCACGTCCGTTCAGGCAGGCGCGCTCCCCGCCCCGCCACCGCCGCCGTTCCACCTCCGTTCCTTCTCCGGGCAGGCTCCACCTTCGGTCACCGATCTTGCACCGGAGCCACTGCGCTCCTTACGCCCATTCCCGCCCGCCCTTCATAGCGACGGCGCCTCAAAACGCTGGCAGTGCGGGAGAGGCGGCAGCGAGGCTCGCAGTGGCGGCGGCGACAGCAGCAGCGGCAGCAGCTCTCCAGCCGGCTCCCTCCAGTCTCTATAGCGCGTGAAAACGACGCCTTGGGCAGCAGGTAGGCAAAAAAACCCAGCCCCGCCGCACCAGCCCCCTCGGGGCTCCTGAGTCCAATGCTTGATCCTGAGCACGGAAGGTAAAAGAAAGAAAAGGCACCCCCCCCACACACACACACCCGCTCTCGGGATTCTTTTCATGGACTCTTTTTCCCCCCTCCTCCCCTCATCTTTCTTCCCCTCTTCACCCCCGCCCCCATATAGTGGTGCTTCCTCGGGTGAATTATATGTAGGGGTGTGTGTGTGTGTGTGTGTGAGAGAGAGAGAGAGAGAGAGGGGGGGGTTGCATAGAACGTGGGGTAACATCTTAGCATCCCCTAAGCATTAACCTTTTAAAGGGAGGGGAGCCTCTCATTATGGAGGAAAGAAAGGGGGGTGGGTGGGGGGGGTTGCCTGGGAAATCGGGAGGACAGATGGGATTACCGTTTGATGCACGATTTGTTTTTATGGGGCTTTGTTCTATCTGGAATTGGGTCTGGGTAAAATGGATTTCATCCCCATGCAGAATCCTGGCATCTGAGCCAGAGCAGGAGAAAGCAAGGGTCATTCTGTCTCCTTTATCACATCAAACTATATATGTCTGGTCTTTAGGTCAGATTCATCTATTCGCCCCAAGGCCTTAGAAGTAACCCTTCCCCTGGTGTCCCCTTCGCACTTACATCTACCTTTCTCATTCTTGTCTGCAAGCTGCCTGATAAAATGTCAAAAAGAAAGGATGATGTATAATTATGCATGGGGGGGGGGGCAGGAAGAAGGGACCAGCTTCTCATATATACCAGTATCTGGGAAGAAAGGTAGACATTGTTGACTAGCAATCATTTCAATTAAACCGAGGAGCCTTTTTTCAACATTGAAAGCATATCTTATGTCTTAACTAATACTTGGCAACTCAAGAACCCCTAAACTACTATCTGTTAACATCAGCACTGGACACCACCTGTTCTTTATCCTTTCTTGCCTGCCCTTTTCTCATGTGGGATTGGGATTTATAACAGGAGAGAGGTTGGACATTCCCGGGAATGACAGAATGTAGAACATATCTGGAGGGAGAAGGAGATAATTCAGTTCATTTGTAGTACAAGATTACCACATTCAGTCCTGGAGCTAAACCTAATCATCCAAAGCATCAATTTTTCAAGCAGATAAGGAGCTGCAAAAGGTGATGTTTCTTACTGAATTAATTTACCAGCGTGCTATATCTTTGCAAAAGGGTTGTCTTCTGATTGAAAGGTTGGTCAAATACAGAATTACACGGTCATAGTTTTTGCAATGACCTCTTCCCCAACTCTCTCAAAGTTCCTAGGTCAGTTTCTTTTGTGGGTAAGGGTGGGGCAATTATCCAGCACTTTCTTTCTGAGGTTGGGGTTTTGTTTTTTTTGCACATCCAAATGATTAGGAAGTTGTGCTCTGACCTCTGTATTTATGCAGAAATTGAATGTATTCTGCTTCAATTATTCATTTTGATGCTACGGTAATTTCCGGCAAGCTTCTCTTCTCCCAGGATCTGATGTATAACAAGAGGCTTACATTTTTTTTTTGAGGATATCATCCCATTCAGCCATATGGTAACTGTCTTTGTTGCAGTGTTTGTAATGAAAGAAAGAAGGGTAAACAATAGTAAGAAAACAAAGCTGGACCTGGAATTGGTCTCTAGTATTTCACTATGAGACTCTTAAGTTTACCTTTGACATTCAAGGGGAAAACAGAGGCAGGAGTCCTCAGGAATCAGTCATTCAATCATATCCAATTCTTGGAAACTGTCGGGACAAGTCCCTATAGTTTTTGTTTGCCAGGTTTTTCAGAAGTGGTTTGCAATTGCCTGTTTTCTGGAGCTGAGAGAGAGAAAGCCTGGACCAAGGTCACCCAAGCTGGCTTTGTGTCTAAAGCAGGACTGGAACTCACCTTCCCCAAATTCTAGCTTGATGCCTTAACACTTCATCAAACTGGTTTTCATCTTTAGCAGATATAACTTCTTATAATATATATATATATTAAGATCCATAACCTCTCAGATCTGGCTCTTTCCAACTCGGATATTTTCTGGTTTCATGAATCAGAATAACAAATTGGTATTTTGGAATTCCGAACATATTTAGCACTTTCATTACTTCATTCAATTCTCTGAAATATAATCCATAAAATCTTGATTACCGGTAGGTCATTTGGACCAGTAATTTGTCACGCTTCCTCGTCCAGTATTCTTTCACTCTTTGTCTTTTGCTTCCATAACAGTAGCATCCAGTTTCAGTAGACTGAATTAATAGGTAACATAATCAATGGATGCAGATCTACTCAACTTCCATGATTCAGCCCATTTAAGATTTTGTGTCTTATCCCTTCTTGGTAAAATGAAATGTTATCTAGTGGAAGGAAGAAATGAAGGATGAGGATCAAAATAGGAAGAGGTGAAGAGCCAGTGCCGTCTCTATCAGGGTGAATAATACTAAAACTGGACAAGTAATCCAAAATAGAATATCTGAAAAGCACTTCTCTCTCCTGCTGAACAAATAGCATCTGAATCCTACTAAATTTCAATTTAAACCTGTTCTATCATATCCAGACCCTCACAGATTTCAACAGCATTACCATTCTGTCTGGTTACCAACAACTTATTGCTGGTACCAAACTCCAAACCACTAACTGATTTTTGCCAGTGACTTCAGGTAAACATTATATAGGAAGGGAGAAGACCCACAAGAAAATAGCCACTGGGTTGATATGCTCCCCCAACTGAAACCGCTACTAAGGATGGAGCAGAACCACTACAAAACAGTGCCCAAAATGCTAATCCTGAAAGATAATCCAAAAAGATGCAATGATGATGCCGATGATGATGATGATGATGATGATGATAGTGATGATGATGATAGTGATGATGATGATGATGATGATGATGATGATGATAATAATAATAATAATAATAATAATAATAATAATAATAATAATAATAATAATAATAATAATACTAGCAGCAACAATTTGGCAAGAATATAACCATTGACCACAAGTTTCCAAGCCTTTCTCTACTACTTTAAGGGCTGTTTTGTATGTTTATGTGGAAGCTGACATTCTTAAGGAATCTCATAGTCAAGAAGTTTCTTTTAAAACAGAAAAAAAAATCCTCACCACATCTTTTTCTTTCTTTTTTTAGATAGATAGATAGATAGATAGATAGATAGATAGATAGATAGATAGATAGATAGATAGATAGATAGATAGATAGATAGATGATAGATAGATAGATAGATAGATAGATAGATAGATAGATAGATAGATAGATAGATAGATAGATAGATAGATAGATAGATAGATGATAGATAGATAGATAGATTTTTGAGAATCAACACTGGACTTCTATATTAAATAAAGAAGGATCTTGTTCCAGTTTTCTCTGAGTGCAATAATCACAGTAAATTTAATATTTACTTTCTGTTGGTGTTCCCATTGTTGTACTGTATATCAATTGCCCTGTTTAATTTGCAAACATATAATAATGTAATCTCTGACTCGTTCAATTTCTGAAACATATTCAATAACATTTAAGCCCCGATAGATGTTTTGAATTGTGTGTTGTGTATTTCAAATTTGGTCAAGTCTCTACATTTTCCACTTTGCATTTGTAATTCTTTTGAAAGGAAAGGAATATCCTTTTATTACTTATTTGGATATATTGGAACCAATGAGGCATTTCTAAGCATACCAAGAAGAGCAAAAAAAGATTAAGTCTTACAATCTATATGAATTATTATCTCTCCACTGATTTTTTAATACGTTCATCTTCATGAAAATAAACAATATTGAAGCAAGAAGCTAAGCAGCTTCTTTTGTAATTAGCCCATATTTTAAGAGCATTATGTAGAATTGAGTAATAATTTATAGATTGGACATTTCTGTTTGAATCCAACCATAAACATTAATGCAAGTCTCCTGGTAATCCTGCTTCTTAAATACAGCGGATATAACCTAATCTTAAACAACTACTTAGTTTGAGATTTATCTGGGATGGTCCAAGGATTCTTGTCCTGGGCAGGCAATTGGATTATAAGATCCCTACGGTCCCTTCCAGTCCTACAATACTATTATGCTATATAATTTTACATTAGTGTCTCTTAGCAATCAGTGCATTGGATAAGGCAGAGCTTAAGTCATACCTACCATCTAATTCTTATGCTTCTTCTCCTAAATCAACTTTATAGGTGTTGCACTGTTATTTTTAATTCAAGAAACTAAAATCTGAACTGTCCAATTGCTGTCCAGTTCTTTGTGAACTAAAGTAACGCCACAAGTGGTATTTCTTGTATTATTATTCCGTTTGAAGTTAGCTAGATATGCTCAGAACTTTCCCCCCAATTTTTTTCTTTTAACAATACCTTGCATCGGGGTGAAATTGGAGCAACTGAATGGAGCTTGAGCATTTACAGGCCAGATGCCCTTCCTGACACCTATGTGGAGTTTGCAGCAGACAATTACTCATTGTGGGCAGAAAGAGAAATATCTGCCACTACCTAGGATCGAACTCACACCCTCCTGATTGTGAGGCGAGAACTCCAACTCTTAGGCCACCACATCACTAAAACTTCCCCAATATCATATCCATTAAATTATAGGAACTGCAATGTATATAATTCCCTGCCAGCTTGAATTTTGGTTTTATTGGCTGGAAAATCTCAGAGTCACAAATCCATGTTTATCTGGAAGTAACCATATTAGGGAAGTTTTTTTTCTGTATGAACCAAACCTGACTTAACATGGCAAACAGAAATTAGATTTCACCTAATTAGATTTTTACCCGTTTCATTTCTATATTCTTGTATTACAATAATTAGAAGAACTAAAAGGGATAGGACAAGAGGCATCGGTAAAGGCTTGGGAGTATTCCATATCTGCTTGTAGGTGTCATGTTTTTTATTAGTAGAGTTAGCATACCGATACTGCATTTGGCCAAATTACTAATCACTGCCTTGGTAAGAATGGGCTATTTACCACGGAGTTGCATTTATAGAGTGAATATGGAAGGTCCACATCAGCATAGACTTTACTCATACCCATTCTCATATTTCGACCTGTTTCCTTTTTCTTCTGGATTTCCTGAGGAATTCCAGAGTTCACCAGAT
The DNA here is from genome assembly GCA_023053685.1 of Diadophis punctatus similis. Lineage (NCBI taxonomy): Eukaryota > Metazoa > Chordata > Lepidosauria > Squamata > Dipsadidae > Diadophis > Diadophis punctatus. The sequence goes on along the minus strand of JALIGW010000001.1, from coordinate 263,749,994 downwards.
TCACAGCAGAAGTTAAGCTCAGATTGCTTTGTGATATGAATAAGAAGCATATTGCTGCCTAATAGCTTGATCTTGTGCCTTGTTCTACAGCAGCCTATCCAAATAATGAAGAAAACACTGGGGATATCCTTCCCTTCTTGCCCCTTTTCTCCACTTAGGAGGCACTTGAAAGGATCACAAAGGATGGTGGACTAAAGACAGTGTTCCAGCTTTCCCATTCCTGCACTGTGTCCATTGTAATTCTTGGCAGTGTAGTAGCCCAAGGATCCTTATGTAACACATCCTTATCCTGTTCGGAATCAGGATGCAAACCCTATAGCAGGATCAGAGGCATCAATTAGCAAGACAAGTAAAACTCTTCCTGTTAACACAAGACTGTTGGGTGGGATCTTGAAATGCCAATATTGCAACATTAGAGTCCGAGATTTACTTAATTAGTTTAGTTTCACACTGTCCAGTACCACCACCTTCTCCTCCTCCTCCTCCTCCTCCTCCTCCTTCTTCTTCTTCTTCTTTCAGCCATGTAAAATATACTAGTAAGAAATGCCCCAGGTCTACTGATGTATGTATTTTCTCAAGCCTGTTCCAACATTTTACTATCACACCTCCCCTGTGTAAGTTAATCCCCTTTGCTCTGATGAGTAAAGAACAAGAAAGAAAATTCTTACTGTGTCGGATCAAAGGGTTGAGGCTTCCAGTAGGAACAACTCAGCCAGTAAAAGGAAATGATCACAATATTAAAGCATCTGACAGATTACGAAGACGTGTGTGTGTGTGTGTGTGTGTGTGTGTGTGTGTGTGTGTGTGTGTGTGAGAGAGAGAGAGAGAGAGAGAGAGAGAGAGAGAGAGAGAGAGAATTTTTTCACCTTCATCATTGCATTACACATATCCACGCATACATCTTAACACCAATGACAGCCTCAGGCCCTTGGGAAATGTGAAAACCCCTTTTTTCAGGTCACAACTGTTGATTAGGTTTCAGCAGGCAAGATGCTGACTACAGGAAAATCGTTGACTGAGCTTGGCATCCATGCAGCTTGGGCCAGCATTCCTAGACGAAAAGGAAGAGTTGCAATTCCCATTCTCTTTGGGCTACCTAATCCAAATAGTAAGAATTATAGAGAAATGCATGGGGCTTGTATGTTTGAATGAAGCCCGTTTGGTCTAGTGGTTAAGGCACCAGGCTAGAAAGCGGGAGACTGTGGATTCTAAGTCCCACCTCATCCATGAGAGCCAGCTGTGTGACCTTGGGTTAGATATTCTGTCTCTCAGCCAAACTCATCTTGGAATTATGCTTGGAAATAATCTTTTTGGATTTTGTGCTGCAGTTTTCCTGGGACAGAGCTATAAATCCATGTACTAATAAGAATAACGAATGAAAATACACTAATGAAAATCAGTTTTTAGGAAGGACTGTCAAAACACCAGTATAAAATTGTATATCATTTTCCTTTAAATTCTCAAACTGATGCCTAAATTGAACATGCTGCACTGACGTTTCAAAAAATTAAAAAACGGAAAAAATTTGAAATGGATTAATTTATTTATAAACTTTATAAAGGCTATTGCTGCTACAAAATCATCAGAAAGACAATACAGAAAAGGATGAAGCTGTTTTTACTCTTATAGAAAATGAAACTGATCTATAAATCATATAATTTTATCTTTGCAATAGTGGCAAATATCTGTAGCTCGGGTGTAGGATGAGGGTGAAGGTTCATTCTCCGAGCCTGTTTTGCCCCTAAATTTTGCTAAGATGTTACCTAGACTGGTAACGAAACATTCAGAAACCAACCCACAATCTCGGAGAATAAACCATCACCCCCATAATTTTATCTATTTTGTATCTCTGGATTGAATGTGTGGCTAATCTGACCTCAACAATCTTGTGGAATTCACAGTTCCTAAATGTATTCTCCTAAACAATATAGAACAGCGGTTCTCAACTTGGGGGTCACGACCCCTTTGGGGGTCGAACGACCCTTTCACAGGGGTCGGGAGACTTCGCCCAGACGCCACCATTTGGGTTCTTTTACCCTCTGTGCATGCGTAGAACGCTTTGTGCATGCACAGAGGGTAAAAGAACCCAAAGGGCAATGACGGGGTGGGGGATGCGGTGGCGGGCATGGAGGCGGGCACGGCAACGCGGTGGGGGCGCAGGGGCGTGGCGCGGGTCACAGCATTAGGAAGGTTGAGAACCACTGATATAGAAGAACTAGTACAGTAAGTGAATCCATCAACAAGGACAATGTTTTTGTACTACTAAGACCTGAATCTGAAGTTTTCCAAAACCATAAATCTGTCTGAGAAAAGGACATTTCATGGAGCTGACGTATTGTTACAGTCTGGTTATTTGGCATGAATTAAGTAAGAATTATACAGTAAAGCAACTAGACTGGTGCTGTTCTTGAAGTGATAAATGTTAAATCATATGAAGGGAGTAGTTTGATTTTTTTCTAACTGGAAAATTACTAAGGAAGGGTGATGATTGACTACAGCATGAAGTTGAGAAGGTTCACTAGACGATTTGGAGAAAGAGGGAGCATTGGATGACAGAGAGAAGCTGCTGAAAGAAATACTTTGATCTAGAAAGCATGTAATTTATCTTTAGTCTGATAGCTGATCAAAGTGTGTGGGAGGAATGTCATTGGAGCAGGATAAATTTTGTGCTAGTATGTTAGTTTCAACAGGACCTGTAAAGTCATTTAAATATGAAAACCTCTGAATTTTGTGTCCACAAACAAGACTTCCATGGCAATTGGCTGAGTATTGTGCCATACTGTGTGCAAGACTTAAAAGACCAGAAATATATCAATAACAGCCACTTTCTGAACAATAAAAAAAAAAACAAGCAACCTTTTGAAAATAATTCTGGATAAACAGTTTTTAAAGTAATTTTGCTACTGAAAGATAAGATAACCTTTATTGTCATTTTTCCCCTGTGGGTACTCTGGCACACATTCGGGACCGCATTCTGCCTCACACTTTCCTTCGACCGGTTAGGGCCCACAGAGTGGGTCTCCTCCAGGTCCCGTCAGCCAAACAATGCCGGCTGGTGGGCCCTAGGGGGAGGGCCTTCTCTGTGGGGGCCCCCGTGCTCTGGAACCAACTTCCCCCAGAGATCCGAATTATCCCCACCCTGCTGGCCTTCCAGAAAGCCGTCAAGACATGGCTCTTCCTGCAGGCAGGGGGTTGAGACTAGTTTCTATCCGAGATCTCCCCCTGTATGTATGTTGGTGAATATCTTATTTTTAACTTTTTTAATCTTTTAAAATTGTTTTAATCGCTGTTTATTGTTTAGTGTTCTTGCACAATGTTGTACGCCGCCCTGAGTCCCCAGGGAGTAGGGCGGCATAGAAGAACCTAATAATAAATAAATAAATAATAAAAATGAAATTCTGTTGCCTTCTCTCAAAAATGTACACCTACATAACACACATGTAGATATGCTAGCTATACACATATGTATATACCACCTACACCCTTACATATAAATATTAATCACAAAGGAGAAAGAGTTGATCGGTTCAACAAGTAACCTGGTTTGGAATTTCCTGAGCTCCTATATACCATTCAGTTTGCTATTATGTTTCACTGGTGAAAAAGAAGCCAGACAATCAGATTAATCTCTCTCATGAATGATAAGCAAAATTTGAAATCCTTTTCCAACAGGAAGATAGTATCAACAATCAACAATTATCTTTATTGCCCAAATTATAGTCATAGTCAAAAAGAAAGGCATATTTTATAAGAGGAAGCAACTACACAAGGCCTGTATGAGGACAATGATGGCACAACATTATTGCTGAGAATACCTTATTGAGGTCCTCTTAGTAAACCTTGAAGATTGATTACTAAAATTAGGTATCATAAAGAAAATTCAAGCTTAACCATTTTTATTCATCCACCTACATGAGAGAGTTTAGTAAAACAGTTAAAACACCAGGCTAGAAACTGGGAGTCTGTGAGTTCTAGTCCCATCTTAGGCATGAAGCCAACTGGGTGACTTTGAGCCAGTCATTTTCTCCCAGTGCTAGGAAGAAGGCAAGAGTAAACTACGTTCACAAATCTTTCCAAGAGAAGTCCATGAATCTGTCCAGGCAGTTGCCAGGAATCAATGATAACTTGAACACACACACACATACACACACACAGACACATCACAATTTACTTGGACTTCAATAAGGTATTTGACAAAATAGACCACAACCTGCTACTTGATAAGGTAGAAAAATGTGAGTTAAAGAGCATCACCACCAAATGGATTCGTAACTGGCTGACCAACTGCACTCAACATTCAATGGAACTGCATCAACATGGAGGGAAGTATGCAGTAGGGTACCTCAAGGCTCGGTCTTAGGTCCATTACTCTTCAATATCAATGATTTAGATCAGGGGATAAATGGGTAACTCATCAAATTTGCAGACAATACCAAACTGGCACGAATAGCCATCACTCCAGAAGATAGGCTTAAGATACAGAAGGATCTGGACCAGGGGTGGGCTTCAAAAATTTTAGCAAGGGATTCTCTGCCCGGTTGCTGGGTGGGTGTGGCTATGGTGGGCGTGGCCTAGTCTGCCTCCTGCACTAAAGGGGGGTGTTTTTGTCCTCCCCGGGCTCTGGAGGCTTTCTTCGAGCCTCCGGGAGGGTGAAAATGGCCTTCCCAGGCTCCGGAGGCTCTCTGGAGGCCAGAAATGGGCCCATTTCCGGCCTTCCTGAACTTCCAGTAGGCCCGTTTTTCGCCCTCCCTGAGCCTCCCTGCGCACCCTGCACTTACCTGCATCCAAAATGGGCCATGTGAGGACTCCTGGGAGGGGCGGCCGGGCCCACCCAGGAGTGGTATTTGGGGGTTCTCCGAACTGCACAGAATCTTAGCTAGAGGTTCTCCCAAACCACTGTGAACCTCAAGCAGCCCACCCCTGATCTGGACAGACTTGAAAATTGGGTCCTATCTAACAAAATGAAATTCAATTGTGAAAAGGTTCTACATTTAGTCAAGAAAAATCAAATGTACAGATACAGTCTAGGTGGTATCAGGCTCAATAGTAGTAATTGTGACAGGGATCTTGGAGTCCTAGTGGACAATCACTTAAATATGAGCCAGCAGTGTGCTGCAGCTGCCAAAAAAGCCAACACAGTCCTAGGCTGCATTAACAGTGAGATACAATCAAGATCACATGAAGTGTTAGTACCATGTTATAAGGCTTTGGTAACCTACATTTGGAATACTATGTCCAGTTTTGGTCACCACAATGTAAAAAAGATGTTGAGACTCTAGAACAGTGATGGCAAACCTTTTTTTCCTTGGGTGCCGAAATAGTGCGCGCACGAGCTATCGCACACGCGTGCGTGCCCACACCCATAATTCAAAGCCCCCAACTTGCCTCATTCCCCTGCGCATGCGTGCATGACCCCCCCACTCCCCTGTTTCCCGACTTCCAGTGGGCCCAGTAGGCCTGATTTTTGCCCTCCCCAGGCTCCAGAGGCTTTCTTAGAGCTTGGGGAGGGTGAAAACGCTCCCCCTGCCACCCCGGAGGCCTTCCGGAGGCCAAAATCACCCTCCCAGAGCCTCCGCGCGAGCCAAAAATCAGCTGGCATGCACGCACATGCACGCTGGAGCTGAGTTAGGGCAACGGCTCGCGTGCCGGCAGATATGGCTCTGCGTGCCACCTGTGGCACCCGTGCCATAGGTTCGCCATCACTGCTCTAGAAAGAGTGCAGAGAAGAGCAACAAAGATGATTAGGGGACTGGAGGCTAAAACCTATAAAGAATGGTTGCTGGAATTTGGGAATGTCTAGTTTAATGAAAAGAAGGACTAGGGTGACATGATAGCAGTGTTTCCAATATTTCAGGGGTTGCCACAAAGAAGAGGGAGTCAAGCTATTCTCCAAAGCACCTAAAGACAGGACAAGAAGCAACGGAAGGAAACTAATCAAGTAGAGAAGTAACCTAGAATTAAGGAGAAAATTTTTGAAAGTTAGAACAATTAATCAGTGGGAACTTGCCTCCAGAAGTTGTGAATGCTCCAACACTGGAAGTTTTTAAGAAGAGATTGGACAACAATTTGTCTGAAATGGTATAGGGTTTCCTGCCTGAGCAGGCGGTTGGACTAGAAGACCTCCAAGGTCCCTTCCAACTCTTGTTATTCTGTTATCATTACAAAATTTTTATATGAAAACAAAACTGTTCTTGTTTAAAAGGCTTGCTAATTAAAGCATCATTACACTATATTAGAATAAGGGAAGATAGAGCTTAGGAAAACGATCTTTGTTGTATTTAAAATAAGTATTTCAGAACAGCAGATATTGTTACAACTTATTTTCCTGTTACAAACAGTTCCTGTTCAAATAAAATATCTAAACCAACAATGACAAAATGTGAGCTTTGAAAGTGGGCTTGGGAATCTAATAACTTCTAAGCTCTGGAAATCTCATTAGTGGATGACAATAAGTAAATTCCTATCTCATCATTTATATCACTCCAATTGAGCTGCTCTCAGGTTCTTGGGGAAAAGGGGAACATATAAGTGTGATAAATAGCATTAGTCACTTTAAGATAAACATGTTTTTCATTATATGAAAAAGCAAAAACAAAATAAAACCCAGTATTCTCTAGGAAGATATAAAATCCTAAGCAGTGCACAGATGCTACCAATTTATTTACCGAACACTCAGAAGAAGCAATGCTGTAGTGCAAATCCAGGAAAATATGTCCTTTAGATTAAATTACATGGACTAGTTTTCATATAATACATTTTGGGTACTGCAATTCACATACCGTTGAAATAAAGTATCTTGGGGAAAGATGATGTTGTGGGAACAGTACAGGAAGAAAGAATTAACAATCTTACTCTCAATACCTAATCTAATTAATCACCTCCACCTCGAGTACATTTCATCATTTTAAAAAATAGCCATAAAACCCAAACTAAACCGATTTGACTTTGAATGCCCTTCACAGTTCTGAGAGTATCTCAAGAAAATAGATTTGCAAGCATCAAAATTTACATCTTTTCAGAGGATCCGGACAGTCCTAGTGCTGACTGTGAGTAGGCTGGACCCAATGGACTGGTGAGATCACTGCCCTAATTTTCATCCCTTATGCTAAACATCTGTACCTCTTGGCAAAAAGACTTTGCATGCACGGACGCACAAACACACACACACACACACACACAACCTCTGTGCTATTCACTAAGCAACCCTTCGATCTGGATACAGTCATAACAGCATTTAGAATTCTAGAAAAAAGCTGTTATTGAACAGAAAAGGCCTTCCGGCTTAGACTGTCAGTCCAATTATAAGAACAGCATTTCTATAACTGTGTCTGCTGACCTTCAGGGCAAAGGAACAAGACATTAATGCTGACCCTTTAATTGTGACAAACAATTGTGACCTGCAACCAAATCTTGAAAAATGGAATGCTCTTGACTATTGTCAGGAGACTAGCCATAGCATTTCATTTTTTTCTTCTCTTCTGTTTTCTGCCCTTTACCAATCAAGGGAGTCTACAGAGTTATAAAAAACCAAAAACAAGATGGCAACCAAAATTGTATAATTGAAGCTTTGTACATTTTTATGTCTATTTCGGAACACCCTGCTACTCACTTTGCTCTTCATTTCACAATCTGTCCTGCTGTGTACTCGGTCTTTGTTGACCTACTTCATGGGGAATTCTGCCCTGGGTTGTCTCTCACCCTAATTCTGTGTGTGTGTTACTCTAAGTCTGTTAATATCTTCTTGTTGTGTCATTTGAGCTATTTGAGTAGAGCATTTGGAATACTTGAGATAGCAATTAGTAACAATAATTGGTCTTGTGGATATTATTTAAGTTATCAGTTAAAGCAAGAAATGAAACCTAAATGAAACTTACAGTCAAACATTCTTGGTAAGTTTACACAACCTGTTCTCCTCAGATAGGAGGTTTCGATAGTTGTGGGTCTAATATAACTGCAGGAAGCCAGGTTTGAGAATGCAAGCCATTGTAGTCGCACTGTGCCTGGCCTCTGGTTTCAATAGGGCAGTGATGGCGAACCTTTTTTTCCTCGGGTGCCGAAATAGTGCGCGCAGGTGCTATCGCACACTCGTGCATGCCCGCACCCATAATTCAAAGCCCCCCACTTGCTCCATCCCCCGTGCATGCGTGCATGACCCCCCCATTTCCCGACTTCCAGTGGGCCCAGTAGGCCTATTTTTGCCCTCCCCAGGTTCCAGAGGCTTTCTTGGAACTTGGGGAGGGCGAAAACGCTCCCCCCCGCCACCCCAGAGGACCGCCGGAGGCCAAAATTGTCCTCCCAGAGCCTCCGCGCAAGCCAAAAATCAGCTGCCGTGCACGCACATGCGCGCTGGAGCTGAGCTAGGGCAACGGCTCGCGTGCCGGCAGATATGGCTCCACGTGCCACCTGTGGCACCCGTGCCATAGGTTCGCCATCACTGCAATAGGGAGTGACTTGTGAGAAGAATTCTCCTAGCCAAATTCTCCTATCTGCAGAAATGGGGAGGAATGTACTTCTTCCTGAATTGCTCTCCAAAAATCTTCTCCAGAATTTTCCTATTGTGGAACAATATAGAATCGTCTGGAATTGTAGAAGGTTACAGGGTGAGAGGGAATTGTCCAAAAAGTTATCTCCCTACATTTTACCAGCAACATTTCTCTGTTGTATTCGAAATCTTCAATGATCAGAAAGAAGCTTCTATTAATAGTAGCTGAAGCTGGAACCCAATCCTGGTTGAAATCTATCGTCTGTCTGTCTGTCTGTCTGTCTGTCTGTCTGTCTGTCTGTCTGTCTGTCTGTCTGTCTGTCTGTCTGTCTGTCTGTCTGTCTGTCTGTCTGTCTGTCTGTCTGTCTGTCTATCTATCTATCTATCTATCTATCTATCTATCTATCTATCTATCTATCTATCTGTCATCTTAGTCAGACATTTTATTCTTTGGTGTTTGTTATATCTTTGGCACAATTACACATTGGAAAATGTTTGCACCCCTAATAAGACATAGGAAAGGCAAAGGAAGTGTGACGGTTCTCTTCAAATAGTGTGTTGCTCCGCATGCTCTAAAATCCTGAAAGCATCCAGAGTAAAGAGAGAGCTTTATTTTATTGAGATTTCTTTTGAATTCTCATGAGAGAGAGAGAGATAAGTCATGCCTTTGCCAACACTAGCATTTCCCATCAGTTAAATAATGTTCTGGGAGACCTGAAGTTCCTCTGGTACCAGAAGGAACAGCTGAGAATTTCTGCCATGATTAAGCACTGAAAAAATGTCTAATATGAAAAGAGAGTCTCTCTGGGACCAGAAAGCTGCTGAGCAACTGCTGAAATAATTGTACTGAATGCAGAAAACAAGCTGAAGTGAAAGCATTGGAGTTCAGTCCTTCGAACTACCTATTGAGGATTTGCTCATTCGGCTGTGGCATATTAACCTTGGAATCCCCATGTGGTTTATTATTATAATGCATAAATGATACGAATTACTCCTGCTTTGGGACTTTTCAGCAAAGGTAGAAGCCTCTCCTAAACAAAGCATTGTCCTATGCCAGGGCTGTCAAACTCGTGGCCCGCGGGCTGGATGCGTCACTCGCTGGCCACCCCCGCGCTCTGTTTAGCGAAGGGGGGGGAGTAGCAATACGTCATGTGATGCTGCCATGACACCGCAGGTTTGACACCTCTGTCCTATGCTAAATAATAATAATAATAATAATAATAATAATAATAATAATAATAATAATAATAATAATAATAATAATAACAACAACAACAACAACAACAACAACAACAACAGAGTTGGAAGGGACCTTGGAGGTCTTCTAGTCCAACCCCCTGCTTACGCAGGAAACCCTACATTACTTCAGACAAATGGTTATCTAATATGCTGTTACATAGATTAGTGACATATGGTCATTGGCTTCTGATAATTAGATCACAAAATGTAAACTGTAATGTGAGGGTTCTTTGCTTTCAAAGGATTGGACACGGCACAGTGTGGTATTGTGTATCTGTACACAATGCTTTATGCAGCACACCACATTCCCCATCAATAGTCTATTGCTCTGGGTCAAGTCCACACTTCTAGGACTTTGCAAGGTGATGTTGCCACGTAACTATGTCTTTAATACTCGGACTGTTAATACTCAGTCAAACAAAAGTCTCAAAGTAGCATACAGCATTTTCCTTTTTCCAAAGTACTTGCACTAGTTGGGATGAGGTGCTGTTTCAGTGTGGTTATTCCTTTTCTAGTTGCTGCTGAGCTCCGGTACAAAATCCAAGCTCCAGGCAGAACTCCCACAAATAGCAAAAACAATAGCACTTAGAGTTATATACCGCTTCACAGTGCTTTACAGCCCTCTCTAAGCGATTTATAGAGTCAGCATATTGCTCCCAACAATCTGAGTGCTCATTTTACTAACCTCAGAAGGATGAAAGGTTGAATCAACCTTGAGCCGGTCAGAATCGAACTGCTGGCAGTCAGCAGAATTAGCCTGCAATACTGCATTCTAGCCACTGCACCACCATGGCAAGATATGCTGCAACTTTCAGATGCCGCCTCTGCTTTCCCTTCTGTATCCCATTTGCTACTGCTACATACACCCCTCCTCACTCAATCTTAACATTTGTTTTGTAAACTATAAACCTGGATGGCAGGCCTGAGGTGAGGGGGTGCAGACGGTACATTGTTCCGGGGCCCATGGAGCTGAAAGGGGGCCCATGAAGGAGATTTTTTTTAATTTTTAAAAAACCAATTTTTTAAAAAGAAAAACAGTTTCTTTGTTTATGAATATATTTTATATTTCATTTCAGTTTATGAATGGTTATGAAATACCTCAAAAATCTGGAGCTCATAAACACAAGGAAAAACAAACGTGATGAGATTAATAAAAAGGGGCGACACTTTTTCAATTTGGTGTTAAATGCAGCGGCAGCGCTCTTGCGCACATGGCCCAGTTGGGGGGAGCCTCTCCTGAGCGTGCGTATGCACACACATACGCCCTCCCTTTTCGGCCGAGGCCTTTTCAGCGTGTGTGAGGTGAGCTGGAAAGGCCGTGCAGCCTCCCCCGAGTTTCCCATGCAGGAGACCAAGGAGAGCCTGGCGGCAGCGGCCTCCCCTTCCAACGCCCTTTCCGCCAATGCAGAGGGGTCCAGAGGCGGCGGCGGAGGGAGCAGCAGCGACTTGGAGGCCGAACGGCCGCTGGCAGAGTCGCCTGAATGACAGGAGGCCCAGCAGGAACCCCAACCGGACAGAAAAGTCAGAAAACTGCTGACAAGGCTGAGGAGAAGAAGGAGGAGGAGGAAAAAAGCAGCGGGGGGGGGGGGGATATTAGTCTTGTTCCAGCACTTAATAATCCTCTTGGCGGCCCTGCTGGATGGACATCAGTACATCCCTGAAAACACCTAGGTGAGGCTAAATTAGCCAGACAGCTGCAACATGGCCATGGCTGCTTGTGAATAAATGGAAGTAAGAATGGGAAGTGGAGGGATGGAAAGGGTTATACATGACTGCAGCAACTCTCCAGAAGTGCAGACAGCAATCCAAACTTCCCTACCTCACGCATAATACATTAATCAAACTTCAGGGTGCAAAAAGAGAGTTTATACTGTGTATATGATGGAAACAGTTAATGAGTAAAACTACAAATAGTCCTTAGCTAATGACAGCGATTGGGAACAGAATTGTGCTTGCTAAAAATGAGGTCATATAGCTAACCCTTGACTTACAACCATTCATTTAGTGAGCATTCAAACTTGGAACGGCACTGAAAAAAGTGACTTATGATTGTTTTTCACACTTACGTCTGTTGCAGCATCCCCGTGGGTCACATGATCAAAACTCAGATGCTTGGCAACCGGCATGTGTTTATAACCATAGCAATAGCACTTAGACTTATATACCGCTTCATAGTGCTTTACAGCCCTCTCTAAGCAGTTTACAGAGTCAGCATATTGCCCCCAACAATCTGGGTCCTCATTTTACCCACCTCGGAAGGATGGAAGGCTGAGTCAACCTTGAGCCTAGTAAGATTTGAACAGCTGAACTGCTGAACTAGCAGTCAGCTGGAGTAGTCTGCAGTAGCTGCATTTAACCACTGCGCCACCTCGGCTCATCATTTATGATGGTTGCAGTATCCTAAGGTCATGTGATTATCTTTTGTGACCTTCTGACAAGCAAAATCAATGGTAAAACCAGATTCTCTTAACAACTGCAGTAATTCACTTAACAACTGTAGCAAGAATAGTTGTAAAATGGGGCAAAACTCAGTTAACAACTGTCTTGCTTAACATTGGAAATTTTGGGCTCAACTGCAGTCCTAAGTCGAGGACAATCACAATGTCATGTGACTGCATCACTTAGTGATGGCAATCCCAGCAGTCTCCGTTACCATCAAAACTCCAGGACTATCCAGATCATTAAGTGAGGGGATCACGTGATCTTGATGTGGGAAGAGGCTGTAGTTCCAGGCAAACAGGCCGATGGGTGAGACCCATGGGAGGGGGGGACAAGTGCTAGAGAGCATTGGTAGAGTGGCAGATGCCAAGGAGCATAGGCAGGAATTAGGGAACACAAGCTGGCAAGTGCAATTGCTTCTCAAGAAAGGGAAGGGACTGGGGCCTTGAGTCACCCATGCCACGCACCACTGCCTGCCAGGCAACAAGGTGGGGGATGTTTCCACAGTGTCTCCCACACATGTGGCCAGGTTGCCTGGCAGTGACTCTGTATGGCCACCCATTTGAGGCCTTCCTGCATGGCAAGGTAGCTGGAGGGGAAGGCAGTGGCCAGGGGCATGGTTCACTGTGCATTACATGGCCAACAAACGTCTGGAGGCCACTGGTGTCAGGGAACCCAGTGGAGGGGAGGCAAACAAAGAAGATGACAAATGTCAGCTGGAGGTGGCAATATGGGGGAAGGCAGTTGTAAATGCAAGCTAGTTGCCAAGCTCCCAAGTTTTGATCACCTGATTATAGGGGCACTGAAATGGCTGTTACTTTGAGGACTGGTCATAAGCTGATTTTTTCAGTGGACGTAATCTGGGGACTACCAGTATACAGTACATCACCATTCATGTACCTCTCAAGCCATGGTAACTCTTACTGTTTTCAGGTTCACCTCAAATTAGAAGGAATAGGATAGTACATTTTCCAATTAACAAATTTAATTGAAAGGCATAAGCTTTCATGAGGTGTTGCTCACCTCAACAGATGCCTGGAATAATATCAAAATATTTAACATTTCAGGACACTTTATTACAGATCTCAAAGTAACCTTGGAAAAATGAGACTTCAAAGTATCTACCTGTCCTACCAGATTAGATAGGGTGAGCGTGAGTCCAAAGATGCAAAGGTTCCCTATTCTTTTAGCCTTGTGGAGGGCTGTGGAAACCTGGTTTTTCTCCCAAGCATTGGACTAGGATAGGGGTTGAGCTGTGAGGATGAATGGTCTGACCTGAGGGGAAGGGTACTTTTGTTTTTAACTGGGTTTTTTTGTAATGGATTGTGAGCAATCTAAAGTCATCATATAAGATAGGTGGCCAAATCAATCCTGTTAGTAAATAAATAAATCATTTGATACTAGTTGTCTGCACTGTGAATGATTTGTAGAATACTTAATGTGTGACATATGAATGAATCAAAGAGAAAATGGTTTCATGTCCATGCTAACCAGAGGTTTGGCAGGCTATTCATTTGATGGTTCTTATAACTGAGACATTTGAAACTGTCCTTAAACATTACAATGAATGTGATGTATTAAATGAGTCGCCAGGGAGTAAGGCGGCCTATAAGAATCGCAAATAAAAAATAAAATAAAAAATAAAATGCAGTCAACCAGAAAGTGTCTGGATTTTCTAAGGCATCTTATTATCAAATTTGGGGATATATGTAAAATAGTCTGTTTAGCTATCGAGTTTCATTTCTTTCAATATCTTGATATTTCATCTAACTTACTGATTTAATTGATTAACCAGATAGCTGAACTGACAATATACCAATTTAAAACATGATTAGGAAAAGCTCCATTTTCTGTAGTTGGAAAACATATTGCAGTTGGTTTGCAGTTTTAATGTGAGTTACAATATTTTGATTTGTTTGACTTCCAGGTCATTAAGAGCATAGCCACAAGTAGAATCATGTATGGGAATTTTCCAATTGCTTCTGCCACTTCAGATAGACATCTTTTAACATCTGCTAAGTTGCATTCATAAATAAAGTTCATAGAAACCTTATTGTCAACCCCAGTGCTGCTTCTGGATGGGCAAGCACTAATTATGAAGGAGCCCATTTGCAGTTTAGGACTTCTTCTAGACCAGTATTTCTCAAAGTTGGCAAGACATGTGGACCTCAATTCCTAGAATTCATGCTGGCAGAAGGATTCTGGGAGTTGAAGTCCACATGTCTTAAAGTTGCCAAATTTGAGAAACAGTGCTCTAGACTCCGTGATGCCTACTAGAACAGCAGTGGAGACCATCAGAAGACCACTATTGATCTGGAATAGCCTGCCCTTGGAGATCAAACTCACCCCTCTCTTCTGGCTTTCAGGAAATGATTGAAAACTGAATTATTATGGAGGGCATTCTCTTGATTTAATATAGTGCATCATTTATTTTTAGTTTTTTTGTCATTTCTGTTTTCACCGAGGTCTTATATTGTATGGAGTAGAGTTTATGATGGATGTGGCAATTTCTTTGTGGTACTCCCTGTAAACCAGTGAGTTATTTGATTGCAGCAGGCTACAAACTCCAGAAACAAATAAATAGTTCAAATTTTCTTCCTCACCCGAAGTACTTCAGCAAATGAGCCATCATTTACACTGCGAGCAGCAGAAGTAGTGCTAGGATTTGGAGAACACAATGGTTCTGTTTTAAATGGTTATGTGCTTAACAATGTGCTGGCTTTAACATCTTTCATCATCCCCATAATCTTCCTTGGTATTTATGTGAAGTGACTGCTTGGGCATGCTGATAACATTTGAAATGGAGGCCAGTGAAGCAGTGGTCAAAATATGTCAAGAAAAATGCATTGCTGAATATATGTTGGTTGAAACCAAAGATACTGTTCTATTGCTACACATGCTGATCTGTTGAACCAGAAGAGTTGATTATTAACTGGATCCACTATCCCCACGGATCATCCATGGAACATGCATTGGGAATGAGGAAAAATGACTGGAAAATCCAGTTAACTGAACAAATGTCTGATTGGATGATACTGAATACATTGTTCTTTCAGAAAATATAAATGTAGAAAGGAACCCAATGTTGTCCCATTTTTGGATTTAAGAAGTAGGCCTGCTTCCATTGTGGAAGCATCCTGAACATACTTGGATCATCTTCTTGTCCTTTCCAGCCTATGCACAAATAAATACATGATGTTGGGTTTCAAGAAAGTCTTGCCATCACCATCTCTGAATGCACAAAACAACCTCAGCCAAATAAACTATTAGAGATTTTTCAAAAAGAGGAAGATAGTTGGGGGGGGGGGAATATTTGCTGTTCATAAAATAGGAATTCATCCTAAGTTTTGCTGAGGTAAATAACATTTTTCAAATCACTTATAACTCCATTACACCTGAGTCGGTTGAATCCAAATGTGTTCTCTAATCCAATATTAATATCTAAAGTGAAAAAAATAACCTTGGCATACCATCCTTTATTTTATGCTTTTGTCAAGCGGATCTTTTATTTTATTTTATTTGTCATTTATTTCAAGTATAGCTTGCTGTTCCTTTTCTTTTTTTTAATTTAAAGTTTTTTTATTTTTTCAGTTATAATTACAAATACATTATGTGAACAGAGTGTTGTTCGGGTCACACTTATATTCCTTTTACATACATAATTCATTTTACATCATATTTTTGTTTAGTATAGCTTGCTGTTTCATGCACTGATTCCAAAGAGTGAGAAAGCTTTTATTTCAATATTTCCAAGTGTAATCCATTTGTTCTGCAAAAGAAAACAAGGATTGCCCTGAGACTGCCAACAGATGTGTGATCTATAACACTGTTTCTCAACTTTGGCAGCTTTAAGATATGTAAATGTCAATTCCCAATTATGCCAGCTGGAGAATTCTGGGAGTTGAAGTCTACACATCTTAAATTCGCCAAGGTTGAGAAATGCTGGTCTAAAGAATATTTTTACAAATGGAAAGCACGTAAACAAGATCATCACTACCCCCATCCTGCTGTTGCAACAGTCCTTTCCATCCTATAACTAGTCTAAAGCACTAGAAATGTGCAAGAGATCTTTCCCAAGGCGCAGTCATAGGAAGAATAAAGCACACTCATGAGTGGAGTCTTTTTTTTCATTTTTCCTTGGATTCAGTTATCATGGCTTGTTAAGAGCAAAGTTAACAGTGTTCTTCAGTCAAAAACCTTCATTCTGAGAGTGACTAATGAGATTTGTGATTGGAGTAGCCCCCCAAAAATACGACTTTGGATAGCGGGACGAGCTAATAAGAATGGAGATTCGTTTTTCTTCCTTTATCATAGTCCAGTGATGGCGAACCTTTTTTCCCTCGGGTGCCGAAAGTGCGTGTGCGTGCGCTATCATGCACGGGCGAGTGCCCACACCCTTAATTCAATGCCTGGGGAGGGCGAAAACAGCCTCCCCTGCAGCCGCAGAGGTCCCCTGGAGGATGGAAACGGCCCATTTCCCGACTTCCGGTGGGCCCCAGTAGGCCCGTTTTTCGCCCTCCCCAGGCTCTAGAAGCTTCCCTGGAGCCTGGGGAGGGCAAAAACGCCCCCCTGCCTCCCCAGAGACCCTCTGGAAGCCTAAAATGCCCTCCCAGAGCCTCCGCGTGAGCCAAAAACCAGCTGGCCGGCGCGCACATGCACACTGGAACTGAGCTAGGGCAACAGCTCGCGTGCCGGCAGATATGGCTCCACGTGCCACCTGTGGCACGCGTGCCATAGGTTCGCCATCCCTGTCATAGTCCCCTTTTCCTGAGATTGAGACTAGAAATGTAGGGTAGGAATCAGGTTGCACTGATTTCCCTTAAGAAAACCTGTGGCTCTGGAGTTTCTCTCAAATCTGTTGGAGAGTATTGTCCTTTAGTGAACCATCATATACATAATTTATCAAAGACACGCTGTCACCCTCCAAAGAAACTGAACCCTGAGTAAGTAGTATTACCTCGGAATGTCTCTCTGCTTAGATGTAGGATGAGTGCATATGGCAGTAGCATGTCTGCAATTCCAACCTTCCACCTAAGACAGTATTTAGCTCTGATGAAAGAGTCCTCTGAATGTGTAGACTGTTGATGGCAATAGACCAGCTTTGAAGTGACAGGGAGAGACAGAGATCCCAGCCACCAGGCCTTCCAACTGAGTGATGTTTTGATGAGCCTGGGAGAGGGAGGACAGTGAATGGAGCTTCACGTCTTGGCAGTGACTGACAGGCTTGTTCTCAGATTGAAAGTGACCATGGATCATGTTTTGGCCTCTTGTCATTAGAATCATAAATACTGGAGCAGGATAAATGCATTAGGTGTTATATTTTCTTAAATCCCGCCAATGTGATTCACTGCAGTCACAGAGTTTGGATCTATTACTTTACTAACATGTTTTGCTTTATTATAGGAATATTTTCCCTTTGCATTCACACACACACACACACACACACACACACACACACCTTTTTTCAGACTTCTCAAAATCATCCTTATTGTTACTGTTGGCAATGAGATGGTGTCATTTAGGCCAACTTGGTGGGGATTGGGAGGAGGCGGAAAGTGGAAATGTGAGTTCTGCATTCTTCTTTAATCAAGTGAATATAATAGAACAAAGAATCGGCATCTGAATATTCATGTTTTTTGGCCAGCTGAATCGTAAGAGCGTTTGACTAGCCAGCTAAATGAAATGGAGTCTCATATTTTTTTTAAAAAAAAAATGATAATAGCAATAATATCAATACACAGCTGTTAATAATTTCTGAAAACTGAAACACAAGATTACAACAGTAAATTAGATGGGGAAAAAGAATTAAGAATGTTTTTTAAAACTGAACTATACAACTCAATTAGGTTACTGCAGCAACAGTATTTTGAAACAAAATCAGTATCGAAAACATTTGTCTGGAGACATCCTGTCGATACTAAATACAGACCTAACTTGTTCCCAAACTAATCCTACCTACATAATTGCATTTCAATGAGGAAAAAGGTGTAGCCATACTATGTTTCTGCAGATTAACAGGTGTTTTTTCAGGTTTCAGAATTAATAGTGACAAGTATATCTATATTCAGACATATTGCGTGATACTGTCATCTGCATGTTTATTAAGTATTATATCCTGTTGAATTTTCAGTGCAAAATACTTATTCCTATTATGCTTCCAATAAAGAGCTGGTATCAAATGTAGCAGTGTCTGGGTTTTATCTGTTGGCTATACAAAAGTAAGTGCAGTTTTAAGGCTACTCTCGGGTCGAAAAGCAGTTTTTGAATACATTGGTTAAATTGTCTCCTCCCTTCCACCTTTTTTTTATAGATATGATGATCCAGCGGAAAGATCAAATTTCCTTTGGCCTTCTCTTCCATTTGGCCTTCTGCTTTGTGTATGGCTTTCCTGCTGATTCCGGGACTGAATTCCGGTCTGCCTTCTCTGTCGCTAGGACCAGCAGCATGGAAGGAAGCACCGAGATGGTGATCACCTTTGATAAGGTCTATGTAAACATAGGGGATGACTTCGACCCCAAAGCTGGACTATTTCGATGTCGTATCCCTGGAGCCTACTATTTCTCCTTCACTGTCGGAAAGTACCCCAAGAAAAATTTATCGGTCATGCTAATGAGAAACAAGAATGAAGTGCAGGCAATTGTATATGATGAACATCACCGTAAAGAGCGAAAAGTGGCCAGCCAAAGTGCCATGCTACAACTGGACTACGGTGATACTGTGTGGCTACGTTTACATGGGGATCCAAAGTATGCCCTGTATAGCAATGTGGGGCCCTATACAACTTTCAATGGGTACCTCATTTATCCAGACACCTCTAGCTACTTTCAAAATAGAGTAGGATCTCCAGAACTAAGAAAAGAACCATCTCAGCCTCCCTCTCATGTCATTCAGCAGCTTTCCATCAGCCAAAACCAAATCTCAGAAAGACTCCTGCTTTCTGATGAACCAGCTAGACCACAGGATCCTCGCTCTGCCTTTTCAGCTGCTCGTTCCGAAAGCCTCCTAGGATCGGATGAAAAGCAAACCCAGCATGAGCCCATCACATTTGACACAGAGTTTGTGAACATTGGGAATGACTTCAATTTTTCGACTGGCATCTTTACATGCCGTGTTCCAGGCGCCTACTATTTCTCATTCACCATTGGTAAAATGCCTTTCAAAACAATGTCAGTAAAGCTGATGAAGAACCACAATGAAGTTCAGGCCATGATCTATGATGACAACCACTCCAAAAGGCGGGAGATGCAGAGCCAGAGCATTATGCTTCCTCTGCAAGCTGGTGACATTGTCTGGCTCTACAGTCACCAGCATGATGGCTATGGTGCTTACAGCAATCATGGCAAATACATAACCTTCACCGGCTTCCTTGTCTATCCAGAGACTAAGACAAAATCCTCTTCAGATTCCAACATTTCTCCAGGGTCAAATCTCTAAATATGCATATATAACCATAAGAAGCATAAGAGTATTCCAGATGCAGCAAACTCTTATGCAGGTCCTGGACAAATACCACTCTTCACATGAGAAGATACAAGCATGCTATTACATGTCCAGTGTATTCCTTATGGACACCTTCCTTGTGTTTTCTGCCTGCAGAGCCATTGATGTTTCTCTCATTCATCCCTAGAATGACATTTACAAGTTGGTGTGTTTTGTTCATTATTACTGTTAGACATAAGACTAAAGCATGAGTCAACTGTGGAGTAAAGGAATAAGGGGAGATAAATGAGATATGAAAATAAGGACATTTGAAAAATGCTGAAAAGGATTATATGGTGAAAGGCTCCCGCTGCAGAATGTTTGAGAATTGATAACGTTCTGTTCAACTGTTGGCAAACATCACAAGAGAGGGACAGATATAATGGGACACCAAATAAAGCGTGGAACTAAAAGGATTGTGTGTATTTGTACATTTGATGTCGCGATATTCAAACCTTTCCATTCATGAAAAAGGATCCCAGGCTTTAAATGTGTAGTATGTTTGTAGTGTATCTCCAATAATTGAAGAATCATTTGATGTTTGATAAATTAAAAAGTACTGGATATTTTAAACAAATTTGAGTACTGTCAAATCCTTGTCAAAACTATTTCAGGGAATCTAATTTTATCCATAAAGCTATTCATCATTTAGTATTAAAAGGAAATACTATCTTGTAGGCTTCTATAAGTCTTCTTCTCCATCTAATGCAGAAATACAGCAGACCCAAAACAGTTTTTTTTTAAATCCAAGAAATAACTCAATTAGATAAGTGATTAAAACTGATTCCACCTGATAAATCAACTATGGTTATTTTTAACTGATTGATCTATCAGCTAAAATACCTCACTTGTGTGTTAGCATGTTGGATTATTACAAAAGCAGAGAGTTTATGCCTCTAAAGGAAATTATACACACATTTTATATGAATGGTTTACAATGGCAGAAGTACAACAGCTGTAACAAATGAAAAGAATCAGTTTGTTGAGTTCTTCTATGGTACTTTCTTTGATGACTATATTTTTTAAAAAGTAAAAAGATAAGTTAAGGATTTAGCTGCTAGAGCATTTCTAAATTTTATTTTGCCCACAAAGAAATTGTTTTGGGGGAACTGGAACTGGAACTGTTTTGGTAGAACTGAAGACGCCAGGCATAACCATCTGTTCCAACCAGTTTTGGATGCTAAATTGTCTATTGCACTATTGAGCAATCAAGTTAAGTTCTGACCATAGAGTCATGAGCTTGTAAATTTATATTTTAAAATATGTAGCCTTCAGAGTTTCCAGTTTCCAAGGTGAACATATGTAATGTCCTCACCTTATTTACTGTATACGGTATGTAAAACTTGTTATTTATCATTTACAAATAGTATATTCAGCATTTTAAATTGCCTGATGAAACACCTCCCAATTCTTTCTTTCAAATGTTCTGGATACTCTCTGTTCCCTTTTAATGCAGATCCTGTATTTTAGTTGTAAGGTTTTCCGCCATTGCAACAATATAACAAAGAAAATGAAGAAATGTTGTTGCTTAAGCACTGCTTTCTCAAAATTATCCTGCTAAATAGATAATTACTCTTATAATGACAAGATCTTACTTTTAACATACATCTGCTTTCTTATCATTTATGCTACATGAGAAGATAATTTGTGTTCTCTAACAGCAGTTAGCATGGGGAAACATATAGTCCTATTTTCACTGAAACCTAATCCCAGCCAACAGCAAAGGCCTCTCCACTGAGAAAAGTAATCTGTGAATGGAACACCCTAGAGCAGGGGTCTCCAACCTTGGCAACTTTAAGACTTGTGGACTTCAACTCCCAGAATTCTTCAGCCAGCAAAGCTGGCTGAGGAATTCTGGGAGTTGAAGTCCACAAGTCTTAAAGTTGCCAAGGTTGGAGACCCCTGCCCTAGAGAAAGAGGGAGAGCAGTGTCCAAGCTCCAGGATCAGCCTTCTCTAACTTGGCATTCTCCATATGTGTCAGGACTACAAGTCTCAGAATTCTTTGTCAGACTAGTCATGACTGGGTGTTGTAAATTCTAGCATATCTTAAGGCAGGGATAGGCAAAGTTGGCTCTTCTATGACTCGTGGACTTCAACTCCCAGAATTCCTGAGCTAGCATGATTGGCTCAGAAATTCTGGGAGTTGAAGTCCACGAGTCATAGAAGAGCCAACTTTGCCTACCCCTGTCTTAAGGTCATTGGGAAAGGTTCTCCTAAATCAGATTACATTAAAGAACAAAGGACTGTCTACTGAAGTTGGGAAAACAAAGCAGGAAGATTGCTACTTTGGTCCGTGCAGCGTCTCAGATAATGTTACGGAGATCAAAGAACTTCAAATGTATTTCTGTATTTTAGTGTGCATATTATGGGGTGAAAGATGACTCAAGTTTTGCCCTTTACGCAGGAAAATCAGTTTCCTTGAGTCATCACGAAGCTGGGCTGGTAGAATTTCTTAAATGCTCTAACATAGGCAGGCATTTCCTGCCAAGGCCTGGAGGCTAAATGTTGAACAGAATCAGTCAGTTCCTTCGGACAGAATTGTTTGCAGAGCTCCCGGAGGATTTCGTTGACCAGCTGAGAGAAAAGGTTGATCCACAGATTTTTATCCAGGCCTTGGACAATGCGAATCTGGTAAGCAGTAAAGATAGTAGTGAAAACTAGCTGCTCAAATTCCTCCGGAGTGATGGGAGTGTCAGACTGAGAGAAGTGATCCAGGTATTCTTCGATTCCGGATGGGTTTTTGGGAACTTTATGCTGAAAGATCCAGAGTAAGCGCTTTACAGGACGCAGAGTGGCCAATTCTTCATCTTCTACCTTGATGGTCTCGTTTGCCGTAATTTCAATTCCTCCCCAAAGTAACTGAAAAAGAGGAAGAATGAGGGAGTAGCAGAGACTTTTTCCAAGTCTCTAAATTTGAGCTTGGATGATATTCAGTGCTGAACAATGATCTAACTTAACAGCCTGCATTCAGATATCACACTGAACAAAACCATGCCAAGGGAACCATTCCATTGTTCTGAAGCGTGAAAATTGCTAACAGGATTAGGCAATGCTGAAACCAATGTGGTCAAAGCTGAATACTTATTTGCCTGTTAAATATTTTAAATACATATACAAAATATTTTTATTTATTATTTATTATTTATTTATTTTGTCAAACATGTACAGGATAGTAGTTGTTTATATAAACATAACATAAGTAAAAAGTTCTGATAAAAGAGGACAATAGGACAGTAGGACAGGGACAGTAGGCTCAGTGGTGCGCTCATGCACGCCCCTTACAGACCTCTTAGAAACGAGGAGAGGTCGACTGTAGACAGTCTAAGGTTAAAGTTTTTGGGGTTTGGGGAAGAAACCACAGAGTCAGGTAGTGTAGGTAGGTAAAAAAAATTTAAATAAATAAATAAATAAATAATAAATTTTTGTAAAAATAGGTAAAAAATAGTAGGTAAAAATATTTCTTATGTACCAGATTCCATCATTTACAGTAATGATCAAAATATGAAATAATAATGGGAATGACAGGGAGATCGATAGACAGCGTATAATTTAATAAATAAAAACATATCTTTTTAAAAAAAAAAGCTATGAAAAGACCAAGATTGGGAGGCATCATCTATCCCTTCAGAGTCTTGCCTTCAGAAGCAATCTAAGGTGCAGAATTAACTCCAGGATGCCATCTCGTGGCTATTTGCTAAAAGAGTGCCACAGGTCCCAGCCCGTAAAAGTCCTTGAGCTGGCAGAACAAGTTAACAAAAGAAATGGGTGGGATTTTCTTACCTTTGTTTCCCTTCATACCAGGCATTACCTGCTGGCAGCAAAAGCACCTACTGGCCACTCTCCTTAAGGTGGAATGAGGTGTGGGGGGGGGAAACATATTGTGATGCTTTGAATGAGGGGTGGGGTGGAGAGGTTTTAGCCACCTACCAACCTATCTAACAGCTCAAAAGTCTGTGATCTGCCAATTGCACTATTTATGAACCTGGATCTATAATGTGATGTGAAGCAGGAGAGACCTCTCCCTATGTTTTGGCAGTTATCCCATCTGAAAATTAAGTGCCTTAATTAAAATAACAATTAACTCGAGATCCCTAGCCTATACAAAGCTTCAATAAGCCCAGTGCTGTCAAGCAAAACGATTTCTGTTAAAGAACAACAATATCACATTCTGCAGAACTAGGAAATGAGGAAGAATCATTTGAATAGTAATATGAACTTGATAATCAAGTGATAGCAGCATACAATTTGGAGGCAAAAATCCACAAACACTTACTAGAGAATAATAAGGAGGTCCCACAAGCAACTAGAATAATCCCACATTAGATAACTAACTGTACAGGATTTCCTCATTTTTCTGCTAAAGAGATGGATTTTGCTTATGTTACCTCTAATATGATCTCAGCATTCTCTTGAGTATCTTTATCTGTACGGTTCTTAAGGTGAAATTGCTCATCTAGAAAATAGGAATAAAAATACATTTTGATTACAGGGATTAAGAAATAATATCCTTTGACCAATTTCCTTCACATCTGCTGTGTTTTCTGATTTGCTTTTATTGTTTGAGGATTTAAATAAAACAAAGTGAGATAAGCTCTAATAAAAAGTTAAAGCAATGTTATACTGTAATTCACCAAGGTTCCAAATCACTCCTATTCACAGCTACCGGTAGTTACCTAATGGGAACCTACAAAGTAAAAGAAGTATTAGCACTTAAGTTGTGAATGACATCACAAAAGTATGAAATCTTCATTGGCTGGCAGTTGCTTTATCTGATGCTTTGATGCAATCATTACAATCCTTAGAGCTCTGGGATTTTCTGGTTTAAGCAAAATATAGATAAGATGATTGGAATCTGAGCAGGTCTAACAAAGGCAAAGGGCTTATCCCTATTGCCCTGTCCATCACTAGAATAGATAGGCAAATGTTTTTGAGACAACATTGTCTCTATGAATCCCCAACTCACATCACAATGGACAATAGTTACTTTAGAATTAGGAGTTTAAAGTGCAGAGTTAACTACACAACTGCTGATGGAGCAAAAATATTTCTCACATTCTCCTTGGAAGCTACTAGGTGAAGCTAATAAATACATACAACAAATATAAATTGTTGTGTATCTTTTACTGCTTATAGAAAAATACTGTATGGTTACCTAGATTTCAGTTTAAATTCATTAACTTCAGGAATGGTTATTATTTAATAACTACCGTATTTTTCGGAGTATAAGACGCACCTTTTTCCTACCTAAAAGTGGCTGAAAATTCAGGTGCGTCTTATACTTCGAATGTAGCTTTTTTTTTCCAGCCCTAACTAGGTGCTAACAGATCTTCCCAGCTCTTACCTTGCAGGCTTTTTCATTGTTACTCTCTCCAAAGAATGTTTTTCTAGCCCTAAGTCTTTGCAGGGTTTTTTTTCATTGCTCTACTTGCTCCAAAGAAGTTGTTTTCTAGCCCTAACCAGGTGCTAACGATCTTCCCAGCTCTTACCGGCTTGCATGCTCTTTCATTGTTACTCTCTCAGAAGAAGGTTTTTTTAAGTCCTAACCAGGGGATAAAATAATGTGCTGAAGCTGACCAGACTAAGGATGCTAGCCAGATGAATACCTGGTAGGCAGATTGTTTTCCCCTATTTTCCTCCCCAAAAACTAAGGTGCGTCTTATACTCCGGTGCGTCTTATACTCTGAAAAATACGGTAAATCATGCATTTTTTAAAAAAGAAATCTATGCTTCCAGGGAGAGTTATAGGCTCTTCGATTAAAGACAGATGTTTATAATGTTCAGTGACATTTGGGTTGGAGAGCCATTTATTTTTTCCTGATACATAACTTTTGAGACTCAAAGGCTGTGTTTTCTATATTCTGGTAAAATGACACGGAATAATTCTGTGTGAAGACAGATTAAGTCCTGATAGCTATTATCTCAGGCCGGCCGGCATGACTTTTAAAAAGAAAGTTGTCTCTGGAAAGTATTTCTTTGCCTCTAAGAGCCAATAGTTCCTGAAATTCAAAATGACTAATTTTTAGAGCTTCTTACATTGTCCTCTTCATCTGTCCCAGATATAACTGTTTCATATTCTATAACCCATTTATAATGAAATCAAAATCTGTATAATCATTCAGCGTTCTTTATTTTTGAAAAGGAAGTGAACTGCAATTCAGATGTGATTTTAAAAAGAGCTCAGCAGCCAAACAAAAACTATTAGAAGTTATACATGGAGATAGATCATTCTAACTGTTTTGGTTTTATAATGTACACTGCCCAGAAACTTTAGTTGAGATGGGCGGCTGTAGAAATCAGATAAATAAATAAATATTTCCAGTTTATAAGAAATTTTTCTTTCAAGGAAAATCTATCTTTGTTTATTCTAGATCTTAAACAGGAAAAGAAATCTTAATATCTTAAACAGGAAAATAAATGCCACTAAGATTATACGTGAAGAATATTTGAGGTTTTGTTCTGCTTAAAGTCAAAGGGCTACATTTTAATTTCTAGTCTCACACTTTCAGGCATTTACAGTAGAGCTGCATAAAAAGCAGCAAAACCACGAATGCAGATTCTCCTGACATCCTTTCATAAAATCTGCATGTCCTGGAACCCTTTATCAATTGAATTTGTTCCACATGCAGTAAAAGCCCGGTGGCTCCCGGTGCAAGAAAAATAACCTTTGCAAACATCGTTGCATTTGTTTCAATCTATTAAGATTGCTTAGGGTTATATGGCAGCAATCAACAGTTTCCTACACAGCTGCACATCATGGGAAGCTTTCAGGCATATGCTTTAACCCTCCAGTAACAGGAATGCAGGATTCTCTGCCCTTGCCCTTGTCCCATCTATACAAGTTATCCCAAATGTATTTTTCCAGAAGGCAACTGGGGCTTTTTTTTTCTTTGAAAACATTTTGTTTCTCATCCAAGAAGCTTCTTCAGTTCTAAATTAATTTAATTAATTAAACTAATTAATTTAGAGCTGGCAGAGGAGGCGTGCTGCGGGTCCCTTTCGAATTTGGCTAGTGGGGCCCAGGAGAAGAGCCTCCTCTACTGGTGGTGCCTGCCCTTCGGAACATCTTGCCTCCCGGAGTGAGGTTGGCTCCAACCCTCCTGACCTTCCAAAGGAGCTTAAAGACCTGACTTTGCCAGCTGGCTTGGGCCTCCAATGGAGGGGTTCCCCACTGGGGGTGGTTGATAGATTAATAACAGTCCACCTCTTCCTATCCTTCCCCCTCCATCCCCATGTTTTAATTGGGGCTCAGTATTTGGATCTTTACAGCAGTGGTCTCCAACCTTGGCAACTTTAAGACTTGTGGACTTCAACTCCCAGAATTCCTCAGCTAGCTTTGCTGGCTGAGGAACTCTGGGAGTTGAAGTCCACAAGTCTTAAAGTTGCCAAGGTTGGAGACCACTGCTTTACAGTATTTTATTTATATCTTTCGGCTTTTGTACAGTTTTATCTTTTAATATTGTAAGCTGCCCAGAATTACCGTTTGGTAAGATGGGCGGCCAATACATTTTATAAATAAATAAACAAATAAACAAATAAAAATAAATAAATAAACAAACAAACAAACAAACAAACAAACAAATAAATAACCTACCTGTCTGGCTCTGGGATCCAGCAATCGCAAAGAGAAGCAGAACTGCCCAGACAGAAAGTCTGAAGTGTAGCTGGAGACTTTGAGCCATGTCGAGAAGAATCCTTGTCCCTTCTGCGGCCATACACTTTTGGGTGAAGATAATTCTGTTTACTGCAAATTCTTTTCCCCCCTTTTCAATCCCAGAGGCCACTGCTGGAATAGTTTCTTCGCTCCAGTTCCAGTGCTGGGAAGAGTTTGCAGTTGACTTCTGTTCCTAAAAGGTAGTTTCCATCACAGTGCAAATGCTCAGAGCTTTCTGCCAACACCAGCCTCATTTATTTCCCACTTGGGACACCAGGCTGTTTTATTTCTGGCATTTCATTTTAAGTTTCTGATGGGGTTGGTTGTGTTTTTGTTTTGTTTTTTAATGGAAAGGACACTAGGTTTTTTTTTTTGCTCTTAAAGCAAAGTGCATGCTTTAGAAACTAAAAGTTCGTATTAAATATTTAAAACAGACAGAGTGATAACAAGCCCATTTTCAAAAGCCAAAGATGCTTCTTCCTTCAAGACAGGCAACAGCTTGCATTGCTGTGCTTAAACCATTACTGTTAACATTTGCTTTCCAGCAGTTTAACAGAAGACCAATCCTTACATACCATGGGAGGGTGGATCTGGCAAATCCCTCTGTTTTGCAGCATCCAGCACACATATTTCACTGGAAAGACAAGTCGCTTCTCCTCTCCAAATCCACAGCAGTGTTCCTCAAGAAGGAAACTTGGTCACATAACACACCCCTCCCCACCATCTTCTAACATCAGCCGGACTACTGCCACACATGTAAGAAGCTGAATATTCTTTGCGAGTAGATCCTATATAGATTCAGAAACCATCTGGGATAGCAGTTGGCTTTTGGTTTGTTTTTTTAAGAATTTCAGCACAAAAGGATCCCGAGACATTGAAGTCTTGTATTTCTGCAGCTGGAGTGACTGAAAGGGTGAAAGCTATGTACTAAGACAGTGATGGTAAATCTATGACACACACATCAAAGGTGAAACGCCATGACGTTTTGGATGACATGCCAGCGTTCACCAACATTCAACAACTATTCTCAAAAGCACGTCCAGTTCTTGTGTGATTTTCAGAGGCTGAGGATGCCATGCAAGAATGCCCTTGCACGGTCTCTGGCCTCGCACAAAAGTGATGCTGCATCATCATCATCATCATCATCATCATCATCATCATCATCATCATCATCATCATCATCCTAGCCATTGTCTATCCACTGCAGGATGAAGGCCTCTTCCGCATGTTTCCAAGCAATACAGTCTTGAGCTTTCTTTTGCCAATTGGGCCCACAATACTTGCTGATGTTGTCGATCCATCTTGTTTTAGGTCTCTTTTGTGGGTGCTTTTTAATCAAGTGGAAATGGAAATGGGCTGGTCACATAGCAAGAGCAGCTGATGGCAGGTGGACTAAGGCAGTTATAGAATGGATTCCACTGGATGAAAAATGGGGCATCATTTTATTTATTAAATTAAATTTTTTTATTAAATTTATATGCTATCCATCTCCCCCATAAGGCAATCCTTGGTGATTTTGCCCCATTAATTTTGCATGGTTTTCGGAGGCGGCAGAAAAGCACTCTCTAAAACTGCTTCAAAGACAAAGGCCTCATGTGATTGAAGTAGCCTCAGGTAGGCCACAGGTAACAACTGTCAACAAAAGAACACCGCTTGAAAGATAAGCATCATATAGCAGATCCTGAGGCACACACTAACAAAATCAAGTTAGGTATTTTTCAAATTTGTGACACGCTGAGGATAAAAGATTCGCCACGACTGTACTAAAACTTGTTTGCCACAAGGTGGATAGCATTGTCATAGCCCTTTTAATAGAAATGAGTTGCAAAAACAAAGACTCCAGGGTCTCATGGGACTCTCAAAAGGTTTGGAATGACCTCCCACAACTTCCAAAGTTGTTACCAAAAGGCTTGATGGGGGAAATTATTAAATGTGTTATTGAAAACAATCATATTCACATCCCAAAGGTACTTTGTCAAGAGGCAACTGGTCTTTCTGGTTTTTCTTTGAAGACGTTTTGCTTCTCATCCAAGAAGCTTCTTCAGCTCTGACTGGATGGAAGATTTATATTCCTTGCAGACAGCTGGTCATTTGCATTATTTTAGAGGGTCGTTAAGGCTACTTGGAGGTTTATCTGTGTCCTCAGGATCACCTGGGTAGTACAAACGGGTGTGGAGCCTTCTTGGAACTGTTGAAAGGACTGTGTTGTAAACTGGAGATAGATGATGTTGTATCCCTCCCCCTCTATTGAGACAGGGCTGTTCAATTTTCTCTCAACAGAGTTGGAGGGATACGACGACAAAAATGGGATTTGTGAAAAAAATACACATCTAATGCATGTGTTCCCCAGCCTGAGGTGTACCTGAGATACTCTATGGATGAAATGTCTGTCCATATCTATTGTGTAGATCAGTGGTCCCCAACCTTTGTAGCTTGGCGGCCCAGTGGAAGGGGGAAGAGGGAAACCGGACTGTGTGAGCAGCGGACCGGCGGACACGCAGGTCAACTTGTGTGAGCGGTGGGCTGGCATGCATGTGCATGCAGTTCAACTTGCGCAAGTTGAACTGCATACGCATGCATAGACACCAGCCTGCTGCTCGCACAAGATACTCATGCATACGGGGCCTAGTTGCAAATATGCCACAGCCCAGTAGTGGGCCACAGCCCGGGGGGGTTGGTGACCCTTGGTATAGATTGTTCACATGGTAATCATTTTGACTTATCATTTAATTCCTCTTTATTCATCCCTGGTATTTGCAAATACCAGGTAATTGCAAATATACTGCAAAAAGTTCAAGTGTTCTCCTTTCCCAACCACAATCACTCCAGATATATGAAATTATATCCACTGTTGCTCAAGACAGTAGGAATTAAGGGAGCCACATAACTTTCTTCTACCACCGTGATAGCGAACTTATAGCATGCGTGCCAGAGGTGGCATACGGAGCCATATCTGAGGGCATGCGAGGCGTTGCCCTATGTCAGCTCCAGTGCGCATGTCTGCACTGGCCAGCTGATTTTCGGCCTTCCGGAGGGCGGGGGGAGGTCGTTTTCGCTTCCGCAGGCTTCAGGAAAGCCTCCGGAGCCTGTGGATGGCAAAAAACGGACCCAACGGGCCTACCGGAAGTTCCGAACTTCCGGTTGGGCAGTTGGGTCCGTTTTTCGCCATCCACAGGCTCCGGAGGCTTTCCTGAAGCCTGCGGAAGGCAAAAACGACCCCCCCCCCAGCCTCCAGAAGGCAGAAAATCAGCTGGAATCCATTTTTCGCCATCCACAGGCTCAGGTGGCTTCAGTGAGCCCTTCATGCATGCGCAGGGGGGCAGTGCAGGGGGGTTGTGCATGCATGCGCGGGGGGAGGGCATTGCATTATGAGTGTGGGCAGGCGCGCCTGAGCAAAAAAAGGTTCGCCATCACTGTTCTACCACATCTGGAGACCAAAACGATGGTGAGGCCGATTCATCTACAAAAGGGGAAAGAGATTGAGGAAGATTGATGCACCCGTCTCTTAGAAACAAAGTTTACAGTATTTGTGATTTATTATTTCAACATCCAAGCACCTTGCTTCACTTTTTGCTTCAAAATTGGCATGACTTCTGTTGTTTCTAGAAACTTCCCATGCTGCTGCAGATTTCTAACATTTAATGTGCATTAAATATTAATGTAACTTAAAACATCTGCATTCCAGACGCTGTTCTGGGCTCTAAATCCCAGTGGTAAGGAACACTTTTAATTATTTGAGGTCAAGTTAAATATTTTGCTTGCAAACTTTTCAGCTTCCAGTTCATTCTTCATAACTTTATCATAACACCCTTCTTTCAGTGTAACTTTCTAAACTCACTATACTCAAAATACACTTATCAGAATGTTTTGAATTGTATGTGTTCCAAATAAACAAAACTTGAAATATTCTCTCGTGTGTTGCGCATGGAAGAAAATTTGAAACATTTCAAGTGTGGAACAGATAGAATGAAGAAAGCAAACCAGCTGTTCTTTTGTTTTTCCATCCAAATCTATATAGTAAAAAGGGTAGTAATCAAGACCTTGCCATCAGGCATACAGAAAAAAAATAGTGAAAGAGGTGATTATTATTTTTTTAAATGAAATTTTTACATTTTCATAGGAGACAATGGAAGCAGATCTTTAAGCACACATTTCCCAGGCTGTTTGCACAAGCATTCACAGAAATTCAGTGAAGAACTGCACATGGAATTATTCACTTGAACAGAGTCCATGGACAGCAGCAAACTGAAAAAAAAATAACTCATTTAACTATTGGCTTCAAGCTGTTTTTCTCTTCCCAGTGTGAAATTATAGACACAATTCTGTGCTTGACAATCTGGCACCAATACTCGACAAGCAGACAAAAAAAGCAATATGGCCTTGATATTTTAGCATATAGAAGCACATCAACAAGACCAGGTATAACTTGCATTTTACAAGTTACAATCTAAACACTAGAAAAGCATCATTAGCAACATCCATGCCCAGCACAGTCCATTGCACACATCAATCACAAGTTGTAAATCTGGCTGGCAGCCAAAATCAGTCTTTAACAGTAGTAATGTTTGGAGTGGTCATCCAAAATTGCAGATGTAACTCCTTGCTTGTGTCAGGCAAGCGATGATTGGAACCCAGCAAGTATCTGTCTCTAAGCATATACTGTATTTTTCGGAGTATTTGGTTAGTTTTTGGGGAGGAAAATAGGGGGGGGGGAATCTACTTACCAGGTATTCATCTGGCTAGCATCCTTAGTCTGTTCACCTTCAGCACATTATTTTATCCCCTGGTTAGGGCTGAAAAAACCTTTTTTGGAGGGAATAGCAATGAAAACAAGCCTGCAAAGACTTAGGGCTGGAAAAAAACTTCTTTGGAGTAGCAATGAAAAAATCCTGCAAGCTGGGAAGATTGTTAGCACCTCATTAGGGCTGGGGAAAAAAAGCTTCAAAAAAGCTACATTCGGAGTATAAGACACACCCAAATTTTCAGCCTCTTTTGGGGGGGGGGGAAGGTGCGTCTTATACTCCGAAAAATACGGGTAGTTAAATAAGCAGTTATTTTTCCCATTCATTCTTCTCACCCTATTCTTTGCCAACAGCAGTCTAAATGCAACAGCTCCTCTTATTTTTCTGGCTTTGCTGAAAAGAAAAACTAAGCTTATTGCAATTTACAAAACAAACCTCAGGATTAAAAGTTCTCCTTGAAACAGCTCCATTTTGTCTGAAGCTAAGATCAGAAGCAGCATGTTTTGTTCCAAGGATAAGGTAAATGCTGTCAAACCATGAAATTCTGTTCCCAATTTGAAGCAACCATTTCAAGCTTGGAAACTCTTGCACCTTTTAAAAAGCATATATGAGCTGGCAGATGGCGAGCATCTCACTCATGTCTTCCCATATTCCTCAGTAATAGACACTGAAACCCCAGGAAGGCTATTCTGATTAATGTTCCAAGTAATGGTGGCTGCATGATTACAGCTATAATTCAGAATGACACACATTCTTAATAGTCCAGTTCTATGATATAGGTTCCCACCCACAGTATATCATAGCCATTGAAACTCCTGACAGCTTTTCATCAAAAGTGTGAAAACATAAATCGAAATGTAGTGACAATGGTTATAAAGCCTTGAAGATCTTCTCGACCCATTCTTTGCCTGGAGGCTTTTTTGCTGTCTCAAAGAGAAGCTCAGCTCACCACTCCTTATATGTTCATTTTCCTTTAACTCCTTTCATTGTCTCTCCCCTCCTTTATTCCCCAACACCTCCCACCACCACCCAGAACCCCTCAGGCTCTTCCACAGAGCCAATGACTGACAGGATGGCTTAGCAATAGCAATAGCCAACAGCACTTAAGACGTATATACCGCTTCACCGTGCTTTACAGCCCTCTCTAAGCGGTTTATAGAGTGTACATATTGCCCCCAACAAATCTGGGGCCTCATTTCACCGACCTTGGAAAGATGGAAGGCTGAGCCAACCTTGAGCCGGTCAGAATTGAACTCCTGGCAGTCGGCAGAATTAGCCTGCAATACTGCATTCAAACTCCTGCGCCACCACGCAATTAGCAACTCGTTTCACTTTATAGAGAACATTTTCTTTCATTTCACAACCAATCTGGAAGCTCAATTTCTCCCGCACATGAGATAAGCAGAAACTTCACACCGAGTTTTATTTCTTTTTATTATATATAAATACATAATTGGGCAGAGGGGTGGCAAATGTACCCATTCTTCCCCCCCATCTTTCTCACTGTTTTTTCTCATCTCCTTTCTTCTCTCCTGGTTCTATCTTCAAGGTTTGGGGAGCCTGGCGATAGGCGGGGAAAGCCTCCCAAGGATTGTTCAGATCAAATTTGCGGAATTCCTGAGACAATTCCAGTGGCTCTGCGACCACTCGCTTCACCTCATCATCATACCTGACCTAATAATAGAGAAATAATGTTAAAATGAAGGGGGGGGTAGACTATCTAGGGTGGCTACAAGAGACATTTGGATTTTTTGCAAGTCATTTTTCCCCTTGATATATACAAGTGGATTGTTACTCATAATACATTAACGTGGTCACCCCTTGGATGAATGGTGGTAATGTTTTTAATGTTTTATATGTTTTTTTTAACTTTTTATCTCTATCATTGTTTTAATTGTATTGTTCATCTTTTTTTTGTTGTATGCCGCCCAGAGTCCTTCAGGAGTTGGGCGGCCTATAAGATTGAACAAACAAACAAATAGCAATAGCACTTAGACTTTTATACCTCTTCATAGTGCTTTACAGCCCTCTCTAAGCGGTTTACAGGGTTCAGCATATTGCCCCCAACAATCTGGGTTCTCATTTTACCGACCTCAGAAGGATGGAAGGCTGAGTCAACCTTGAGCCTGGTGAGATTTGAACAGCTGAACAGCAGTCAGCTGAAGTAGGTTGCAGTGCTGCTTTTAACCACTGCGCCACAAACAAACAAACAAACAAACAAACAAACAAATAAATACTCAATACTAAAATGTCATCTTTGCCAATAAAACTCCCTTGTCGCTGTCTTTTGGGGATGCTACTCCAGACATTCATGCTCGGTCCTCGGCTTCACATCCCCACCAATGAATGAATTCTTATTTGTAGCCTGAATCTAGAAGTGGAGTATGGCTAGCATTTGTGCAAGCACATAGAAGATCTGGTTTGTTTCAAGGCTGTCTGTCTTGAAACTATTTCCTAATTGGCAAATCGCAACTGTATACTTTCAGTAGCTACCAGCTACTAGACAACGATGACAGAAGATGACATATCATTCCCTTTGTATATCTGTGAGCTTCCTGAATGCATCTGGGTGGCCTCTGCAACGCAGGACCAGATGGGCTCCGCTTTGTTTATGTTTGTTATTATGACTGAATAGGTACTGTAGAGGAGACCAGAAGCCAGCAGGTCAGTGCACTGTTCAGGAAGATGAAGGAAGCTGGTTTGCTCCAAGCCGCTTTGGGAAATTATTTCATCCTTGCATTTTATACCCTAAATTTGCCTGCAAAATATTATACGGGTTATACGGCTGATGACAGATTCTATAGATGGGGATGGCCACTTTCTCCTCAGATCCAGTTTGCTGGTTCTGCTTTCGAATGGAGAATCAGGGAGGGAAAAGGGAATTTCTGGTGGTGCAAATATTGTTGCTACCATTCAGCCGCCTCCAACCCAGACAGACAATGAGGGATGATAGATTTCCCACTCATGGATTAGCCCTTTCTTGCTTGCTCTCCTGTCTACCTCACAACAGAATTCCATGGGGAGCCCAGTTTTCTATTCCTCAAAATAAAATAAAAAGTCACATTATGGATGCTCATTCTGTTGTGAAATGACTTTGTAAATCATTACGTTATTCATACCTCCACATATCCAGAAAGGGGAAAATCTTTCCTGAAAGGATGACCTTCAAAACCGTAATCTGTAAGGATTCGCCTCAGATCTGGATGGTTGGCAAAGAATATTCCAAACATATCCCAGACCTAGAAAAACAGAAATTGGGTAAGTGAACAGCTCAGTATGTTGACTTTACAGATTAGTCTGATCTGGATTATGATTTCCCAAACATGAAATATTAGCTATTAATTGCTAGGAATGTAGGCAGCTCACAGAAACAACTGGAACTTAAATTAACAAATGCTTGAGATCTACGAAAGTATCAGTTGTTTTATTTATTTATCAAATTTATATAGCTGTCCCATCTCACCAGAAGTTACTCTGAGCAGCATACAACAGAGCCACTGATTCACCATTTGTCGAAGTAAATCACCAGGGGTGAGCACAACATGGGGAAAACATTTTGTTTTGAAACTGGAACAAACCAGATCATCCAGTTTAGCAAAAATAATATTCCAGAAAATACATTACCTGTTATAGGTTTCAGATGAAACAAAATCTAGATGGCTTGCATAGGCCAAGGCTGGTGGGTGCCACTCCCTTCACTCCACAACTCCTGACATAGTATATTCCACTGACCTGCCTCACCCCTTCCCATCTTCCCAGCAGCTTGTATGTCTTCCTTGCCCTCAATTGATGCTGCCAGGATCCCAGCATGGTATGCCCTACCAGCCTACTTTCCCCTACTTTCCTTCTTTCTTCTGAGTCACTGATGTCCTTGATTCCCCCCCCCCCCCCCATCCTCCACTATGTCAATATTTCTGCCTGGAACAGAGTATCCCCATTTTCTTCCATTTGTATAAATAGGCCACCCCAAACCAGCTATTCCATGTAGCACATTGTTTGCCCATGGAACAATTTGTGCATTTCATTATAGAAAGCCAGGTTGGTATAGTGGTGAAGATGCTGGCCTAAAAAAAAAAGACATGAAAGCCAGTTGGGCGAATTTGAACCAGGACAATCCACCTTATAGCACTGTGGGGAAAATAGGGAGCAGGATTATTAAGCATGTTCACTGCCTTAAATTATATATAAAATAAGGTGGGGGGAAATATACTAATCCATTTAAAACACCCTGTTAGCAATATTAGCAAAATAGTGTGCAAACAATGAAAGCAAAAGTAACTCTGCTTTCAACAAAAAATCTGTAAAACGGAAAGGATGATATCTCCAATATAAAATTTGGTAATTTACAAGCAGAATCTCTATTAGCAAAGAACCAATCCCAAATACAAATGTCAGATGACTTTCTTTGTTGAGCAGCAACTGGATCAACTTCTCTTGATGAAAATAGAGATTCAAAATGGATCTTTATTTCATTAAAAGGGATTATTTCACACTGATACATTAAAGAATTTTAAAAGTTAGTTTTATATTTAAAAAGTGGGCTATTTCAAAATGTCAGGTTCAAACTGAGGGGAAATATTTGAAAATGAATGGAATCTAAGTGTGATTTAAAACATTTCATGTTTGTTCTCCTTTTCCCTAACCGCTAAGTTTTGAAAAATATGCATTATATATAAACACTATTATCTATTCTTGTCACGTTTCCCTGTATATCATGACAATTTCTTGATCCCCAAACCAATAAACACAAATCCTGCACATCTGGAAAGATTTAAATTAGAGTCATCAAATATGGCCCATCACAACGCATCTTGGCATGCCATTCACCTATGATGCTATATTTTCCTTTTGCAACACTACCAGAGATTGGCTCTGTAATATGAAAAGGATGGTGCTTATTTGAATTACCCAGTTTGCATTTGGCTTGAGTCAACATAAAACTTTTTTTTTCTCCATTTGGTATACTCTTCATTCACCCCAAATCTTACCATAAAGATAACATCTGCTCGTCAAAAGAGAGAAAAAGTGATTTGGAAAACCAAAATTCTCCTCTGTATTTATATGAAGATTTTAGATTGCATTTCTAATATACAATCAGCGTCATTGAGAAGCTATTCCATAGTACAGAAGCACTAGTACATTCCTTGAAATAAGAATATTAGCATGCGTGGAAAAAAATGGAAGGAATGAACATTTATCACTTCCTAAAAGTAATATACAAGTAATCTAGACTGCCAGTGTCAGAATGGCTGACCTGCAAATAAGGAATAATATCACCAAAGTCATGATGCCAGAACTATTGGGGCTTTAAGCACTGTTGGTATCAGAAGCTCAACTACTGCAAGCTGTTCAAAGTTCCTGTGAATGAGTTGGGCAACAATATAAATTTTCTTGAATAAATGAATGAATGAATGAATATTCTCAAATGTGTTAATAAACGGCAATGGGAAAGAAACCAATTCCTTACTTCCCAGAGTTATCATCCCTAATGCTTACCTCTCTTTCATACCAATTTGCCCCTTCAAATAATGGTATTATAGACTCAATCGGTGTCAGTTCATCAGTATATGTTTTCACACGAATTCGGGAATTATAGTGTAGAGATAAGAAATTGTAGACAATCTATAACAAAAAAAAAGTAAAAATAGTGAAGTGAACAGATTTTAGACTCTGTAAAAAAGAAGAATTGGAACGATGGATTAAAAGATGCTTGCTCAGCAAACTCATGAGTTAACAAAATCAAAATTGGAAGGACAAGGTGCAGCAAAAAAAGAACAAAAAGAAAGAGAAAGAAAGAAAGAAAGAAAGAAAGAAAGAAAGAGAGAGAGAGAGAGAGAGAGAGAGAGAGAGAGAGAGAAAGAAAGAAAGAAAGAAAGAAAGAAAGAAAGAAAGAAAGAAAGAAAGAAAGAAAGAAAAGAAAAGAAAAGCCAGGGGTAAAGGGATAAATCTCAACAGGGATAACATCTATGCAAATAAATCCAGTGCAGATCAATATTAAATTATTTTTCAGAGATATTTAACAGACACTATTAAATTGAACAGTACTCCACCTGTAAAATTGTTATGAGTTGTTTTAAATTATCCTCCAAACCTGGAGCAATTGTCCAGGCTTCACAACAGGTTCACACAGAAAACTCACACAAGATTAGATAAAAATCTATATATATAAAAGCGGAACCCACTCATGCATTAATCACGAAATCTCCAGAATCGTAAAGCCTACAAACTTGAAATTTGCCACATATGTTCCTCTTGGCTTCTAGGTGCTCACTAAGAAACTATTTTTCAAAATGACCATCAGAGCATGAGTATTTCTTATATTATTATTAACAAACTGTGATGCTAAGGAGTTCTACTCCCTCTCCCCACCTGAAAAGAAATGTGATCCAAATGAATAGTTGAGCTAAGCCACACACAAGCTCCTTCCTGTCTCCTTCTTGCTCACACAGCAAATACTGTTTGAGTTTTCAAACACCCTTCAACTCTCTCACACATTAACAGGACGCTAGCCAGATGGATGCTGGTAGGCAGAGACAGATCCCCCCCCACCCTTATTTTCCTCTTCAGTTCAGACAAATCTGTTCCTTCTACTGTAACACCAGTTAAAGGGAAAAGAGGCAAAAAACACAGGAAAAGATTTACAGATGCGATTAGGAAAACACAAGTAAGGGAAGCTGCCTGTTTCTCCCATGGCCAATTCTGTGTGGCATGCCCCACAGTCAGTTCACCTGACAGCCTGGTCATCCTCCAGCCAGAGAGCAAAACCAGGAATGTTGTTTACAGGG
Source organism: Diadophis punctatus similis (assembly GCA_023053685.1). Taxonomy (NCBI): domain Eukaryota; kingdom Metazoa; phylum Chordata; class Lepidosauria; order Squamata; family Dipsadidae; genus Diadophis; species Diadophis punctatus. The sequence continues at coordinate 263,711,176 of JALIGW010000001.1, read as the reverse complement.
AGGTCCTGAGCAATTCATCTGACGGACGAATTGAAAGTCTCTGCTATGCAAATAATGTCTTCATCTGTAACAGAAACTTAGCTTACCATCTCTAACGAAATAATACAGTCCCTTTTTTAACTACTCATTAATTTTCAAGCTTTAAGTGTCAATTTATCAAGCCCCATCACATAGTTTCATAGTGAAGCACGGGTATTTAGCTAGTCTAGAAGTATATAGGAAACCCTAGATAGCTATAGACATACCCATAGAGAAACATACATACATATCCATATACACATGTGACAACACAAGGATCAAATTCTGCCCTGATTCCTCTGCGAGCAAATTAACCTTGGGCTGATCTTTTCTTGATTATGAAGCAAACTGTCATCTTATCTTTATTTACAAGCAACTTTATTCGGCTTAGAATTCCACTTTGACAGTAACAGTTTGATACACCCACATCCAAAATGGGATGGAAGATAGATCTTACTTTCTCTGATATAAGTGTTTTAACAGACAGATTAACAGAGTTGGAAGGGACCTTGCAGGTTAACAGATTTACAGAGTCGGAAGGGACCTTGCAGGTCATCTAGTCCAACCCCCTGCCCAAGCAGGAGACCCTCTATCTGCCTCTACCTAGGATCAAACTCACAACCTCCTGATTGTGAGGCAAGAGCTCCACCTCTAGGCCACAAAACGATGTTTTGTAGTGATCTGACTGGCTTGGCTTTTTTTTTTTAACTTTAGCTGAAAAAAAATCACTGGATACTGTAGAAAAAACATGGTTTCACAGAACTCCACTCATCTTGATAATGCCAGACTTTACCCTTGTTGTTTTAATATTTAACATTCACTTTCAATTTTTATTACTTTCATAATAATCTAAGGGTTTTTTTAGCTAACAAAGTGATGTCATTTGCATATATTTCCAACTGTTAACATTTTCAACTGTAATTTTAATTGCAGCCATCATCTCTTTCAACCTTGTCACTCTTATATTCAATACATAAATTAAACGTTATGGAAACAATATTCATTCTTGGCTCATCCTCTTTCCTGTTCTGAACTATTCTGTTTCTTTATAATAAGAAATTGAATTCTTATTATAAATATTGGGGATTCTGGCAACTACTAAGCTTAATACATTCCACATTCTGGCACGATCTACATCAGGGATCTCAAACTCGATTTCATTGAGGGCCGCATAAGGGTTGTGTTTGACCTCTGGGGGCCAAGGGTGGGTGTGGCTAGCTCGACATCACCTGTGTTGGGGGTGCCTATGGTGGCCCGAGCGCTCTGCCAGCCCTGCCCCCGCTGCCTCCGCTGCCCCGCCGCCGCCGTCCCGCCGCCACCCCCGCCGCTACCCAAAACGAGCTGCCACCGTCGCTACTGCCCAAATCCCCCCCCCACCGCCTGAAGCCTGCTCCCGAGGCATCTGAGGAGCTGCTGCTGCCGTCCAAAGAGAGCCGACAGGTTAGAACTTTTTTTTTAAATGGTTTTTTTTTAAGGGTTTTTTTTAAGGTTGCCAAGTGGAGGAGGAATTCTGGGAGTTGAAGTCCACAAGTTTGAAGACCCTTGCACCCCCTTGGCAAGTTTAAGACTTGTCGACTTCAACTCCCATTCCTGAGCTAGCATGACTGGAGGAGGAATTCTGGGAGTTGAAGTCCAGAAGTCTTAAACTTGGCAAGGGGTGCAAGGGTCTTCAAACTTGTGGACTTCAACTCCCAGAATTCCTCCTCCAGTCATGCTAGCTCAGGAATGGGAGTTGAAGTCCACAAGTCTTAAAGCTGTCAAGTTTGAAAACCCCTGGGTTAGGGGTGCAAGGGTCTTCAAACTTGGCAAGACTTTTTACAACCATGTACACTTTTTACAAACTTCAAACTTGACAGCTTTAAGACTTGTGGACTTCAACTCCCATTCCTGAGCTAGCATGACTGGAGGAGGAATTCTGGAAGTTGAAGTCCACAAGTCTTAAAGCTGTCAAGTTTGAAGTTTGTAAAAAGTGTACATGGTTGTAAAAAGTGTACATGGTTGTAAAAAGTGTACATGGTTGTAAAAAGTATTCTGCTACACTGGTAATTTATTAAATAATATATTACTACACCATTTGGTTCAGAATACTTTTTTCCTTGTTTTCCTCCTCTAAAATCTAGGTGTGTCCTATATTCCGGTGCGTCCTATACTCCGAAAAATACGGTACCTCTTCCTCTCCTTTCATTTCTCTCCATGCTCCATCTTGTATTAGCAATCCAATTGCATGTCCTATCGGTATTTATTCAGCAACCTTGTTTATGTAGCAAATTTGTATTTGGTAATTTTCTTTCATTTGCCTCTCCCTTCTTTGGTATAAGTACATATGTCAATACTTCCTCTTTCTTTCTTTCTTTCTTTCTTTCTTTCTTTCTTTCTTTCTTTCTTTCTTTCTTTCTTTCTTTCTTTCTTTCTTTCTTCTTTCTCTTTCTTTTCTTTCTCTCCCTTTCTCTCTCTCTCCTCTTTGCTTTTCCTTTCTCAATGTAACTACCTTCCCCCAACTTATTTCTTGTTGTTTCTGCTGGAAGAGGAGGGTTATCTAATATGTGCTTTTGAGTGTGACAGAGATCATCTGCCTAGTAAGAGGATAAAATAACCAGTGAAGGAATATTGCTGTATGAGTTATTGTCTGTCTGTTCTCTAAACTCCTGATCTTCAACTCTGTAAACTATTGTTATGACTTTCTATCCCTTCCCGTGAACCCTGGCTTTTCCTCACAAATGGACTGCATGTAAAGTCCAGCCATCACAGTTGTTCGCTCTCTCCAATAGTAAAAAAAAAAAAAAGATTGTTTTGCATAGGCTATAATATAAACAAACTGACCATGAAGGGGAGAGCCATTTAAAAATAAAGGCAGACTGTATAACCAAATATTTAATATAAGAAACAAATTTAAAATATGCTAACAGAATATTTAAAATAGTCTGCTAGCAATGATCATTCACATGCTATATCCAGGGAATGAAGTTTTTAGCAGGCAAGGAAAACACTATTGCCTTCCCCCATCCTAAAACTGAAGATAAATTGTTGTGAACCAGTTAAATTATTGTTTAAGCATCCATCTCTTCAACTCTCTTTCTCTTTACCTACAGTACTTTGCAATGGGCTCTTAGCATTTATTTTCGCTTGCAATATTTTCAAAGGAAAAGATAAAGCGGTCCAGTTCAGCTGAAGAAGCAGCAAAGGAAACTCATTGATTTGATCTGAAGGTGAAGATCATCAAAGCGTATGGTCCCAGAAAGAATGTGAATATTACAGCACAAGAAGGACTGGCCCATTCCACCATCTTCATAGTTTTGATGGATAGGAAAAAGATCAGAAAGGCGATGAAAAGATCACCAGGATCCAGGAGCAGTATAAGACAGCAAAAAATGCCCATGTGTTGTGGCCCGCCCGCAGCTTGTGCAGCCTGGGCCTTTGGAACCTTCAGAACCTCTTGGCACTGCTGAGAAAGGAGGGGCTACTCCTTTCCTGAATGCCAGAGCACGCAGGGCTGCCAAAAGGCAGGAAGGTTTACTCCGGAGGAGGTCTACTCGGGATTAAGACTTGGGGCTAATTGGCCACTCCCCTAGTTTATTTAAGGTCATCAGTTGCAGCTAACAAGCTCCAGAGAACAACGTTTTGAAAAAGAGACCTGTCTGATCATAGCTTGTTTCCATGACTCTTGTTTTGGCATTCTCTGCGCTGGCTTGGATGATCAAGGACTAATTTCTAGGAACTTTGCCAACTCTTGGAAACTCCGTAAGATAAACAGACTCAATTGCTCGTCATTGTCTTCGAACTCTTTGAACTGATACCAGCTATTAATGAAGCTTAATTGATAGCTGGTTGCTTGCTGATAACTGTTTGTAAATTGGTGTGTGCATCTTGATTACTACTAAGACGTTTTATTAGTAGCCTTTGTTTCATTAAATCAGTGTGTACAAACTGCTTGTGTGGTTGTGTGCTTTGTGGGGACAGAACACCATGTTATATTTTGAATCAAAGATCAGATACAAAAGAGGATGCCAATTAGCCTTCTTCTCAATCTGGCTAAGATACACAGCGTTCTCAAAACACTGAAAGAATGAGCAGAGCAGATGAGGACTCTACCAAAACATTCCCCAGCAGTCATGGTTGTTTTGAATGTATTCAGTGAAGGTTTAATTTCCACAGCGCATACACACACATCAGGTGAACCGCACCTCCTTTAGAAGCTTGTGCACCTTCCCCGAGCTTCCCCGTACCTTCCATGTACCACCCTCATCCACCTTCCCCAACACTCACTGTACCTCTTTTGTACACTCATGCACCTCCCTCACACACACCCATGCACCGTTGAACCTTCTCCTTGCATCTCCTGCACTGCATTGCACTTTTGAATGCTAAATGGCTGTCATATTCATTTAAGAAAATTTACACAAGCAAATCATTACAGAGAAGCTAATGCTTTTTTTCAGCTATAGTCAAATGAAGCTTTATATAATACCTCCTGGTGGGGAGGGAAAAACAGCCTGTACTGTTTCTTTTAAGCAAAATTTTAAGCAATTTTAAGCAACCAAGGAACTTCCTTGTAAATTTTACAAAATAACTTTTTTTTACAACATATGGTGCATAATGTTAAATATGAGAAATATTTCTGCATTGGTACGGTAACAATTTCCATCTACAGAAGGTGAAGAAAACACCTTTGTCCCAAAACTTCCTGATAGGACACCTGGAAGTCAGGAAACAGGAAGCTAGATGGATCCTAAGTATGTGAATATGCAAGAAGAATACTTTCACATTTTCTGAACAGACAAAGCTATACAACCAGTAGCTAACCCTAACCCTAACCCTTTAACCTTAGTAGCCTTTGTGTTAAACTTACAACAGAACTCTACAGGCAGTACATATTGAAATGTAGATCTTACTTCGAAACGGTATTGCCGACTTGGAATATCGACTGCTGTCAGGTCAACTATGTTTCTGAACTGGGCATTTGTGTGCTCTTTCAGAAAAGCTATCACAGGAAGGATTCCATCTGGATGAATTAAAATTTCCAGCTCACTGAAACATGTTATCTGGTAGAGAAAGAAAAAGTAATACGTTAAAGGGATTAGCTTCTTATGAAAACTACAATGCTAAGCAGGCTCATTTAGTGCTAATCTTTTATTTCAGTCATTGACAAGCAAAATTTACAATCTTAAAATTAAAGCCGCCATTATGCCAATAATTTAATCTACCTGGTATAAAAATAGCTAGGGTTTAAAGTAGTAGCACATATATAGAAATGTAATTAAAGCTTTGAGGAATGGAGGAAGGAATTTTAAGGTCAATGATAAATACCACTGTATACATCCATCCATATACGTATGTGTGTATGTATGTATATGTGTGTGTGTGTGTGTTTGTGTATAAAATAACATTTTATAAAAGTAAAATTAGCAACTAACTGCAGCAATAATTGCTATTGGTCATTTTAGGTGGAATTTATACATAACATAACAACTTTCCTACTTCTTAAGAGACAAAGAGTCATTTTGATCATCTGATAGTATAAATAGAAATATTAGAAAAACCTGGAAATTTAGTTAAAAGAGGGATATTCAGCTGGTGACAAATGTCCCTGTAAATCTGGCAATAAAGAAGAATATAAGCTATGGTTTCTATCTCACTGTGCTGCAGGGACAGTGATTCAAAATAAATTATTTATATTCCCTTTACAAAACAGATGTGGGAAAGTGTCAAAACAGACTAAAGCCCTCCTAAATTTAGGGGTGCGGTTTGGTATAAATATGAAGCTGATTGGCAGCTAAAATTTGATTAATTATACATATATCCTATGGGAAGGTAGCAGTTTCTATTTGACCTATGTCTAAAATCCTCTATCTTAAGGTAAGTTCATCTAGCCTTCATGGTAAAATACCGTTACTGGAAAAATCATGATAGTTTTATGTCTTTTCCGTTAACTTTTTCCCAGGAGGATCTGAAATTATCTGTCAGTTTTAGGTGGCCAATCCAACAGAGTTGCTGAGTAATTTCAACAATTAAGTAAGAATATTTAATCCAGGACTGGATTGATTCCTGCTTCCCACTGAAATGTCTTATCTGCTCATTACTACTCATTTAAATACTACTTAACACATTTATTTATGAAAAGGCAGGATAGCAATGATATAAACAAACAAAAGTGGTTGGATTATGAGAACTGAAAGAATTTAAACTTAGGTTGCATAACTGGAGCAGAAAAAAAATATTGTCTCTTTCTAGGTACTCTTTAATGCACATTTTCATTCCAAAGTGAGCTGGCATTTCCTAGTATAAGACAAATAATTAGCAGAAGTCACCTGGACTTGCTGAACATATTTAGGCAGAATTTCAGCAACATATTCTCCAAAGGCAGACAGCTGTTTCTGTGTTATTTCATCCTTGGGTCTAATTGTGGCTAAAAATAAAGTTCAGAATGATAAGTTATGAAAATAATAGTTTTGTGTTTTGCTCTTCTTTTATTAATTAAAAACAATTAAAAAAATAAAATTAACAAGTTATGAAAATAATAGTTATGGCCAAAACCTGGCTAAAGTAAAGCAACTAAATCCCTTTGAAAATACAACATAATTAGTATGTGCATGCATATAAGAAATAATACAGTATATATACTGGACTCCTTTAACACTTTGATGAGTGACCGTGAGTGAAAGGAGAACCAGAGCTTTGGCCACTACGTTTCAAAGGCAAGACAAAGGCAGGCACAGTGGAAATTATAGTATGACATTGGAATATTTTCAGAGAAACCCATCCACATGGACTTATTATTTATCCCTTCCCATTAGGTTAGCATGACATCAGAGCAGTAGGGGGTTTCTCTTATCTTTGCTACCAGTTCAGGAATGGGAGCGTGCTGGCGCTTTGTGCGTGCACAATGCTTCTGCGCATGCGCAGAAGCTTCTACGCGGAGAGTTTTTTATGACATCCGGGCAGGTGGGCGGAACCTCCTGCCATCACCGCTACCGGTTCGCCGGAACCGGTAGCAACCCACCACTGCATCAGGTGGGTACCGCAGCAACGGTAGAGAAAGCCTGCCTCCAAGTCCAAGTTCCTTTTACTTATTGCAGAGGTGAACCCTGAGAAGTTTCTCAAATGATGTTCAAGCAGAAATAATCATTTTGAAGTAAAAATAGAACTTCATCAGTAACTTGATGTACTGCCATGCAAAACATCAAAAGTAGTATTTCTGAATTAAATAATTGATTACTGTATTAAATAATTAATACAACAGCCAAAGAACAAGTTACGTTGCAAAAAATGTAATGTGGTTATCAGCAGCTAGTCTGACGCAAATTATGCCACCTGTACCTTTTCCATCATCTTTAAGGATAGCTCCATATTGAGTACATTGCACTAATCTAACCGTGTAACTACAGGTCACTGGCACCACTGCTCCATAGTGCAGGTAAAGTTGTGCCATTATAAAAAGGCTACCTTAGTCAGAGCCTTCACCCACTGCGCTACCAGATACTCCAAGTCCAGAAACCTGGAAGGAGAATGCAACCTCATCCAGAGATCTCACTGAAACCAAACTAGAGCCAATATGTTTCAGTAAACCCCTTTGTCCTAGAATTTAATCTGAGCATGTTTTATCTCTGTCCCCAATCTTTTATAGCCCGCAGAAATATTAATATTTTTAAAAGCAATTAACAATATTAAAAATAACTGCTAAAAAGACAAGTAATTATTTTTTCTGCTGAGATATTCCGGACATAAAAACCACAAAAAAAACCCTCCTAAATTTTTTAAAACTTGGCCACAAATTATAACATAAAGTCTTGCAATAATTGAAAGTCAAATGTACTAACATAAAAGGAAGGAACTAGTGTTTCCATTCTAGGATGTCAATATATTGTTGGATTACAAATTCCATAATCCTTAGCAACAATAAAAGGAATTATAGTCCAGCAATATCTTAACATTTAGAATTAGGGAAACACTGCAGTGTTAGCAGGATCTTAAGCATGAATTAGATAGAATATTTTGGAATTTCTTTAGCCACTCAAAAAATTAATATTCTAGATGCACTGAAATATACTGTTGACCTACCTAAACTGTCCATATTGAAAATTCTGCTTGAATATTAAGTAAATCAGACTTACGCTTAGTTTCAGCAGAAGATTTTCCTTCAAACCGGGTCTGCAATAGGACTGCAGGGCGCCCAGCAGCTACAAAATTGGAAAAAAAGTCTATAAAATTATATATTATTCTTTATGCTAATAAACAAATTATATAACTATCATCACAATTGGTCCACAATTGGAATTGGACCAAAGCTAATGTTCCAATGGATAATCAACAGGAAATCCCTGAAAAGATAATGCTACTGAAAAGACTTCAGAACAGCTACTATTAACTTAACTACTATTGCTTCATAGTTTAGAGATTCATACACAAAAATGTTATGTTGAAATATTGTTCTCATCTAAGGAGCAAAGACTACCTATGTAGGATTTAAATGAATTTTCTTGTAGATATTTCTACGGAGAGATGCTTTAAAATATTAGGCAGCCGTTAACACTGTTCATTCGGGAAAACAGAATAAAATCACAGTGCTCCAAAATAAGTTTTCGTTTTAGTATGATAAAAACACGTGAACTGTAATTTGTACGTTCATTTGGGATAGATAAGATTATATTCCAAACTGTGATAGATTAAAACGGTAGACAAATGTAAGTTTAGGAACCCCAGAACAAAAGAAATCGACAGAACAAGGAAGAGACACTACGGTTAAGTTCATGTTCATAATAGAAAGAAATGTTTGTTATCACCACGGTATGTACAGTAACTGTCCATGGCTCCATCTTTACAAAATCACGGGAATTGTAGTTTTGATGAGGGAGTTATAAAGACTCCGTTACAGTTCCCTAATCCAGTGTTTCCCAACCTTGGCAACTTGAAGATATCTGGACTTCAACTCCCAGAATTCCCCAGCCAGCATTCGCTGGCTGGGGAATTCTGGGAGTTGAAGTCCAGATATCTTCAAGTTGCCAAGGTTGGGAAACACTGCCCTAATCTCCTTAGCGAACTACATTACCCGGCAACCCGTGGGAAGAAAAAAAAAGACATGTCCTCCAGAAATAACAATCGATGCCCTTCTACCAACAGTACTAATAACCAACGTTGTCCCACCAGCGAAGAGAAACTTCACCCAATTCTCCCATTAGAGTCAGGCAATTAAGCAGGATCACCTCTCAGCCCGACCCGGGCTAGCTCTCGAACTGCCGCAAGCATCCCACCGTCTCAGAAGCCCAATTCAGAGTCCAGATTTTTCAAGGACTTCAATACCGATCCATCGTGCGCTTGCGCAGCGTTGCGGCTCCTCCGATTGGCCCAACGGAGAGGAAGTATCGCGACCAAGGCTGTAGGCGCTTCCACCGCAGAAAGCCAATCACGCGCCTGACGGTCAAAATGATCCGGAAATGAAAGGCGCGCGCGGCTCGGACGATCACCAAGAGCTGGCTTCCGGGAATGCTCGTCTCGAAATCGGAAAGTGCAGCAGCTCCTCCTGTTGTACCTCACGACCGATCCCTCCGTGGAGTCCCGAGACGGCGGAATGAAGGGGGGAATCGCAAGTAAGAGCTGCCGTTGGCTGAAGCCGGGGCGGTTTCTTGCCTGTTGAGGGGGCGGGAAGGTTCGGTAGCCGTCTGCAGGTGGGGCGGGGGGGCGCGGCGGGAATTCTGCGAAGTGGCGGCATGTCGGTGCTGTTGTTGTTGAAGACGGCCGTTAGGCAGCCCGTCCCGCGCAGTTGAAGAAAGACCCGCGAGACTGGGCTCGATCCAAGTTTTTCTGCTCGTCTGCTTGAGGAGTGGGATTAGCTGCGGCTGCTCGGGAGAGATCACTCAGCCCAGCATGATTTCATGGCCTTGGCTGTCGTTTGTTTACGTGTGAATACACGCAACCACCCAGAACTAAAGTGGTCAACTCCTGCAATCCTATTAAGCCCATTTTGGAGATCACGAGTTCTTAGGTTTTACTTCTAAGAGACTGTGCATCGGATTGGATAGTTTCTAATCCGCCAATACTTTATTATCCTCTTATTCCTTTTCTTCTTCTTAGAAATAACCTGTTGCTTCATGGTCTACTTCGTACAGTGTAAGGGAAAAAAAGGAATGCTTTTAGGCTACTGCAAACCAATCATAGCCTCCATAGTTTGAGTACTGTATAATATTAAGATGTTTGCTTAACACATCAAAGCATGCTTCAGTGGATTTGCATCATACATTGAGCGGCAAAGTACCCATGTTTTAGCCCACCGTGGATATGGCTTAAATATGTTTACAGTTATAATTATTCCTGCATGGATTTGGCAGATTGCAAACTAGCACCTTAAAAACAGAATTTATTTCAAGGCTGTTTATGTCAGTAGATTTTAGCATATACAACTATGCATAAAATTCAGCATTCATTGGGCTTGATTTTGTATTGTATTTTATATACTGAAAATGTAACTGGTAATCTCTGTGATAGAATTATGAAAGAAACACAAAATTTCCTGCCAATTACATGAACTTACTGAAGACACTTGTCTGAGTATATTTCTCATGAACTCATAAACATTATAGCTAAGTCCTATTTTTTGTTCTGGTATTTACTTATGTTCTATTTTAGTTTTTTTTAATCTAAACAGCAGTACACACATTAAAGTATATTTAACATATACTTCATAAAATATGGTACTTAGTGATTATCTACTACCAAACATACCTGGTGTCTTTTGTGATACCTCGTTTATTTTTTGAGATCTTATAAATAAAAAGTATTATGTACTGTGTAAAAAATAGATTCCTGCTGCAGTTGTAAGAAATTGCAGAAATCATTATCCAATAATTAACTCTTACACAGTAAGATGCATTTCTCCACTTCCCAAATTGTATTTTAAGTAAATTTAATATTAGGTTGCTTTACTTAAGGCACAAAATACTAGAAGAATTCCCAATGTCTATTGAATTTCAGATTACTGGAGGTCAAATCACAGCAACAACATGGACTCACTGGAAGAGACAGGAGGTTCCTCAACAGGGGATACTGGAAATTCCTCAAATGAGGAAAACTACTTTATGAATTATACCTTCACTGATCGTTCACATTCCAGCCGTGTGGCCCAAGGAATTATGAAGTTGTGCCTTGAAGATGAGCTCTTTGCTGATGTCACCATTTCTGTAGAAGGCAAAGAATTCCAACTGCACCGCCTAGTCCTTTCAGCTCAAAGCTGTTTTTTTCGTTCTATGTTCACTTCCAACCTTAAGGAGGCACACAACCGTTTCATTGAGTTACAAGATGTTAGTGAGAGTGTCTTTCAACTTGTGGTAGACTATATTTACCATGGAACTGTGAAATTAAGGGCAGACTATTTGCAGGACACGTATGAAGCAGCAGATATGTACCAGCTAACTGCTCTTTTTGAGGAGTGTTCTCGTTTCTTGGCTCGAACAGTGCAATTGAAAAATTGTTTGCAGATTATGTGGTTGGCTGATCAGCATAGCGATGTACAGCTCTACACAACGGCCAAACATTGTGCTAAATCATACTTAGCACAGCTTCAGGAAACAGAGGAGTTTCTGCACCTTCCTCTTCGTTTCCTGACAGACATTGTCTCAGGTAAGTCAGTTATTAAGATCTATGATGATAATGATTGCTTTCCAACTTGCTTTTAATCTATTTATTACTCTGATTCATGGCCTAATTCAGGTTCAGGCTCCGTTTTTGGGATAGATAAAGATTTGTTTAAACTGACATGTCAATACAGGGTCAGGAGAAATACCTCCACCTTGTTTCTCCTGAACCTTTTTTCAGCTTTCAATGCAATCAACAACTGCGTCTTCTGCAATATTTGCTGTGGATGAGACTTGGAAAAATGGATTAGGTTCACACATTGCCCATAGTCATCTTTGGGGGATACTGCAATATGTGACACCAGTCATTGTGGTTTGCTGGGCAACTGTTTCGTCAATAAAGTATGATTTAAAAATTCCAATTTTGCACAACATTTGGACTCTGTATTATGGAGATTCTTAAAAATAGAGGTAGTAGTAGATGAGGTAAACTACCTTACAGTTTTGATTCTGGCTATTCAGTTTTGAGCCATAAATGGTGTACTAGATAACTCATTAAAAAAAAAAAGACAACAGATATTGCTGTGTTTACACATTGTCTAATTGCCCTGCAATTGGATAAGTCAAAACCTGTATAGAATTTACTTTGAACCCTTGTTGTTCAATAGTTCACTGCCCAGAACGATTAGAGACTAGTGATGAGAATAAAGTCCATTAGAAAAACAAGTATATTGCTCCCTTATTATTTCCAGGTCCAGTTAAAAAGGGCTTTGGCAGAAGCAGATCATCTGGATCTATTTCAGTTGGGTTTTATGACAGGTTATATTACTGAGATTATGTTGGTTATGCCAGCAAGATTGAGAGGTTGGTGGTGTATCGGTCAGAACCTTCCATCTCTCAGTGGCTGTTGGTAACTAGAAGCAGGATAAGCATGTGCATGTTATATGCCAGTGGTATTTTTACATGGACCTCAATTGTATTTTTAAAATCTTTATTTGTCCTGTTTCAGAACGGTGTCTATTTACAGCAGAGTTCTACTGATGAGATGAATAGCCATATAAATCTGTTTATTAACTAAAGATGTTGCTATGACATTTATAACCTTATACTATTTAGGATTCTGTTTAAGCCTATCCATATATTAAGACCATTATAGAGGTCTCCTGTCAGCTACAATCTAAGAAACTGAATTTCAGAGAAAGCTTTTTCCAACACTATCCGTGAAGATTGGAACTGCCTGCTATGGGGGAGGTTCATTTTGCCTTTTCATTGGCTTAAGTAAAATTTTATGTAACTTCATGTGTCCTTTTTTGGACATGAATGCTGAACTATATTGTTTTACCTTTGTCAACAATTGTGTAATTCTTTTTTAACATTGGTTTGTTATTTTTATGATTTTTCTTTTTAATAGAAGAGAGTATGTATAGCTCACTACAAGTGCTGAGGAGCACTTATAGCTCTGAGTTTGGTGTTTGCTTGCAGACATTTCATTATCCAATTAGGTAACATCATTGGTGCAAATAAGTGTGGGGTTTGCTCCCTGTTGATATACATTAGCTTACTATGCCACTTTTAGCAGAGATGTGGGCAAACCCCACAATTATTTGCATTGATGTTATTTAGCTGAGTAATGAAATGTCTGCAAAGAAACAACTACGCTCAGAGAGCAAACAAGCAATCCATTTTTCTTTTTGTTGATTTTATTTTTATTAGCTATGTGAAACATCACCATAAACATGGCATATAAGCATTTATGATGAAAGACGTTTCCAAAAGCATTATAAAGTACGTGAAAACTAACTTTACCCTTAATTATGTGTAGCTTATTTATAGCGAGTATACAGCATTTAAAGTTTTCCTTATATCTAGACTAGTGACTCTTCTTAAACTGAAATCTTTTTCATAGCGCTTTTACAGCCATTGATTTTCCTGGTTGTAATTAGATCAGCCAGACAACAGACTTTTCCACAATAGTCGCCTATACTGATGATTAAGCTGTGAAATCTGGGGCCACATCTAACAATGGACCTCATTACAGTAACATTACAATGCATTGCATTGCATTGTATTACCTTGAAAGTGCATGTTCATAATCATTAATTCTATGGACTGCAACAAAAAATATTAAAACTCTGAAAATATCCACTCAAAATTAAAATCTGGTATTTGCAAGGGGAAGGTAATGTGCGTCTTTAGCCAGTGTTGAGTCACATTTCCCAGGTGAGTCACACCTTCATTGGGTAGCCTTGGGAAATAGAGCACATTCTTTGAGTTTTGTAGGATACGAACTATAGTATTCAAAGGCAGTTTAAATGGATGGAAAAGGATCTGAGGAGATTACTTGTTCTGGCCATTTTTACAAGTGTGTGTGTTTGGTTTACCCCTGTAATCATTCAGATGGGATCCCGTGCTCTCAGAATCCTACAGCTGCAATAGAAACCTGGATTGGCTTCAATAAGGAAGAGCGGGCAGGTTTCTTAGAGTTACTGCAATCAAGCTTAAAGGTAGAGTCATGTGCTCCCCATATTCTATCTGCCCATCCCATACGATTTGAGTTCAGACTCTGTGTCCCCTTCCTTGCTTAGGAATTGCCAACTGCAGAAGTGCATTAGATTGCTTTTTTCCCTTCTTTAGGAATAATATTCACTGAAACATCATTTTTTTTCAGCTTTTAAATACTTGGTTTTTCCAATGAGATTGGAACAGTATGGTTAATTCCTCTAAAGTATGAAAAGCATTTTAATCTTGGTTATGTATTTCCAGTCCTAGACACATGATTTTATTTATTTGTATCCCACCTTTTATTATTTTTACAAATAAGGTGGCAAACATATCCAACACACCTTCCTTTTATTTTCTCCATAGCAACCCTATGAGGTGAGTTGGGCTGAGAGAGGCCCAAGGTGACCCAGCTGGCTTTCATAGCTAAGGCAGGACTTCTACTCATGGTCTTTTGCTTTCTAGCCTCACCCTTTTGACTAATGTATGCAAGGCTAACAAAAGTTCCCTTTCTTCCTTATTAGGAAATTGGAGAGAATGTTCATATCTATCTGATTGGAAAGGAATCCTCTCGTACGCATTCCCTTGCTGTCTCCTTGCACTGTGCTGATGACGACTCCATTAGTGTTAGCGGTCAGAACAGTTTATGCCACCAGATCACTGCAGCCTGCAAGCACGGCAGTGATCTCTATGTTGTTGGAGGATCCATTCCACGGCGCATGTGGAAGTGCAACAACACAACAATAGACTGGGAATGGTGTGCTCCCCTGCCCCGAGACAGGCTTCAACATACTCTGGTTTCTGTGCTCAACAAGGATGCAATCTATTCATTGGGCGGCAAAACATTGCAAGACATCCTCTCCAATGCCATCATATACTACAAAGTGAAAGACAATGTGTGGACAGAAACAAGCCAGCTGGAAGTAGCAGTGTCTGGGGCTGCAGGCGTGAATCTCAATGGTGTCATTTACTTGTTGGGTGGTGAAGAGAATGATGCTGATTTTTTTACTAAACCCTCTCGGCTGATTCAGTGCTATGACACTAAAACAGAGAAGTGTTATGTGAAGCCTTATGTGTTACCCTTTGCAGGGTGCATGCATGCTGCTGTGTACAAGGACCTGGTGTTCATAGTAGCACAGGGAGATTCTCTTTTGTGCTATAATCCTCTGCTGGATAGCTTCACTCGGCTCTGCTTGGCAGACGCTTGGAGTTCAGTCCCATCCCCTTGGAAAATTGCCAGCTGCAATGGTAACATTTACATCTTCCGAGACTGTTACAAAAAGGGAGATGCCAGCACTTTCAAACTCAATCCAGTCACCTCTGTGGTATCTGTCACCCGTGGCCTCAAAGTGCTACTTACAAATTTGCAGTTTGTGTTGGCTTGAAAGCCAGGATATTTCAGGGCCAGGACAATGGAAACATCACATTCAGTAGGTCAGAGAGATGCGTAGATCCTTATAGCTGTTTTCTTGAGGCTGATCATAGTATTTTAGAGAGGTTTCCTACTTTTCACAAGGATCAACATCTTAGTTGTACACTTATTTTCACTAGCACTTAATTAGTGAATCTGGGTTATGGCTGAATTATTGTTAGCATTGCTTTTCCTACTGGTCAGCTTCTTGCCTCCCAAAGTCAAGGCCTGAACCCATTTCTAGCAGCAGTCCTAAGTAGCCAAACTCTACTAGACTCTACTAAGCCATCTAGAGCTAGGGCACATGCTGTGAATGTTACAATTTTTGAAATGTATCTCTCCAATAAGTGATTTCCTATAAAGTCGTCCTAATTAGAACTGCATAAGACAACTTTTGAGGTAGAATTGTTTTAAGTAATACATATTTCAGATTTCTTGTTTTTCTAAGACAAGAAGGGATTGCTGTTAATACAATTCCACCTGATACGAATAGCAAAATTGCCCTTGACATCATTGAACTGAATCATTATCCCAATATTAGGTGTCAATCCCACTTATACATACTGTAAGAACTTTGGGTACAAATCTCAATAAAGGCCTTTACTGGAACAGCACCATGATTTCATAATGTTTTATATCTGAGAGAAAAGCATTGTCAAGAAGTCCGAAGCATCTATTCTAAAATAATCAAACATAGTATAAAAGGCAAAGCATGCTCACCTATTGATTGCAAAGCAGGCAGTAATTAAAACTCTTATTCTACAAGAATAGAAACACTGACTGATAACTTACTCCTAAACAATAAATTAGGAACCAGATGTTTTCCGAAGAGAATCCTGAATTTTCAGTTACTTTCTGTCTCTTTGCTTATTCTGTAGTAGTTGGTGTTTTGTATCTGTCGGCTTCTTCTGTGACTCTGAAGGATTTTCATCAGTTACAGTCTTATGAAAATCCTCTAATAACTCCAGCTGTTTACGACGAACAATGATATGAGGACGAATCTTAGCAATGACTTCAATTGCTTCCTGAGGAGTCCAGTGATGGACCTACAAGAGGCCACAAAATCCAAATGTAATTTCTATTTATTGTTAAACTACAGCAGCATATTCCAGCATTATAATTGGGAAGCACCTAGCAAGATAAAGTTCTGCGAGTCCCTTCCATTAAGTGAATCCCTTTTTTTTTATTTCACATCTTGGACAGTTTATTCTTAATCAGTTATTTTGCCATTCCATTTTTGACCTGTTCATCAAAAAATATTCTTACCTGAATTAAATAAGCAGCAACCATGGTGGCACTGCGACTGCGTCCAGCTTTGCAGTGCACATAGACACTGTTTCCACATTCACGATGTTTCAATACAAACTTGACACCTTTCCGGAGATTTTCTAGTGAAGGGATTCCCGTCAAGTCCACAGTGCTAAGACGCATTTGTTCTACACCCATTGCCTCCCATTCCTGTAATTAACCCCAAAATAAGAATTAGATTGAAGGAGAAACTGTAAGGGAGCTATTGGGTAGATTGCAGGAAAAGATGTTGTACACCACCCAGAGTCACTTTGAGATAGGTGGCCATATAAATTTAATTAAATAAACATTCATCTAGAATAGCACATGACTATTTCAACATAATTAAAAGCTCATTGAGGAAGACTTCAAAAATAGGCTTATAAGGCTGGAACATTAGATGATACTATGAAGTAATTAATAGATGCGAGTATAGTATTGTAAATTAAGGCAGCAATCAGATCAAGTACCTTAAAAAGCAGAAAGTTTTGGATCGGTGAAAGTCCTGCCTAATCCTACATGTGTCACATGGCGATCAACCAGATGAATTGGGAACCTACCATGTTTTCCCAAAAATAAGACCTTTTTTGAACCCTGAAATAAGTGCTTGGTCTTCTTGCCATGCATTCAAAAGCCCGATTGGGCTTATTATCAGGGGATGTCTTATTTTGGGGGAAACAGGGTAACAGCAGTGAACATGGGGGTCACTGCTGCTCCCAAACATGGTGTTTCACTTAGAAGGCACTATAAAGCCAGCAAGAGTGTTTAAAGCCATGCATCTAATAGCTGTGTATTAACGTATTGCATAAAGATGTATTTTCTTTTACTGGTATTTAATTTCTGTGAATGAGGGTGGACAAAAGAAAATTCTACACCGTGCATGATTTTGTACACTCCTATTGTGCTTTTTAAGCAAAAAAAGGCACGCCGTTTTAATTCTTTGTAGTAAATTTTGTGTCAATTTGTTCTTTTGTGCACCTTTTAACCTCATAATGGTGTATGTAAAATTGAGGGAGTCTCCTAGCACTTGATTGCATTCAGCACATCAAACTTAATTGGCCTGCTTGGATAAATCCTTTTGATTTTCCTATCCCAAATTATTTGTTCCTTACAAATCTTTACCAGAAAAAAAAAATAACCAAGCCTTGGCTTTTTTGCAAACATGGTCAGGACGTTGCTATGTCAAACAGATATTAAACCATATTGTTTCTTCACAAAGAATTGGTACTCTGTACTTGGGTTTGTACTCTGTTAAACTGATAGTTAGTTGCATCCTCTTAGTGATATACTGGTGAAGATGAGCAGAATTTACCTCTGGAGAGCAGCATAGGAAGCGAGTCTCATACTCTTCATTCATGGTGAGTACTCCTCGGATATTCTCTTGTTCTATCAACTGCAAGAAGAACCAATTTACAACATGCCCAAATGTTCTAAATGTGCTTTAGTTTATATCCAACTTGCATTCTCCATATGTAATGATAACTTACTTAATCTCTAAACTGCCTAGGAAATTGGCAAGTTGTAGCCAACAATCTGTAAGGTATCAGAAAATATCAGCTCTTTTATTGGTCATGTTCTACAATAAAAAAAATAAGTTCAGGCTCTGGTGACTACATGGATACATCCATGCAGATTTTTTTTACTATAGTATTGAAGTGGCTTACAATTGATTTTTTTTCTTGAATTGTTGTTTATTTTTCCAGTTTATTACACCTTGGAATTCCTTAACAAGTTCCCATCCAAATACTAACCAGGTCCAATCCAACTACTGGTATGCCATTATTCCCAGTTCAGATAATTATTACTATTCACTTAAGACTTCTCTTTCCCTATGACTATAAAAACAAATGAAATAGGTGGTCAGGAAGTCTTCTCTTTCAAAAGTACTGGTAGTCCTCAACTTACGACCACAATTGAGCCCAAAATTTATGTTGCTAAGTGAGAAATTTGTTAAGTGAGTTTTGCCCCATTTTACGACTTCTTGCCATGTTTGTTAAGTGAATCGCTGCAGTTGTTAAATTAGTAACACGGTTGTTAAGTGAACCTGGCTTCCCCATTGACTTTGCTTGTCAGCTCATCACAAAAAGTGATCATAAGACCCTGGGATATTGCAATCGTCATAAATGTGATTCACTTGTCAAGCATCTGAATGTAAATCGTGATCATGCGGATGCTGCAATGGTTTGTAAGTGTGAAAAATGGTCACAAGTCACTTTTTTCAATTCCGTTGTAACTTTGGTCACTAAATGAACTGTTGTAAGTCGAGGACTACCTGTATGCTTTTGGTGAGGCACTTTTTTTCAATAACTAAAGCAAACTGAGTTGACTAAAGTCAGTAAATCAGTTCAATTATATTTGAATATCTCCGAGGTGGTATCTTATATGGCATGGAAGAGTGTCTACAGCTAGAATTAAACTGCTCAGAAGTGTCCCTCACTTACCCTTTAGAGCAGGGTGTTCTGTTTGACCTCGGAAGGCTGGAGGTGGTGGTGGGGTGTGGCCATGGTGTCCGTGGCCATGGTGTGCGTTGACACAGCCTCAACATGACACAGGCTCAAGATGCATTTTTTTCCCTTTGCATTCAAAATAGCTATTCCAGACAAAGGGAGATTTACTTTCTGGCACAAATAGTCTCAATTCCATAATGTAGAGATTAAAGACATGTAGAGTCCCCAGCTGCTATGGGGCTTGACTCTTTTGTATAGGAGCAGAGCATAAATGAGCTGACAATTTCTCCAGATGTCTCTAAAAACTGTCTGTCCAACAGTCTATGTTACTATCTCTGACACAGCCCTAGAGGAGGACTTAATATTAGTAATAATTCACAACATTGCTATACCACCCAATTCTCAATGACCCTGGGTGGCTCACAACAAAAACAAAAAATTACAATTAAATCAACCACAGGTAAAAGGTTTAAGATAAAAGATGGCAAACTCAGTGATATGAGGGGGCTCTCTCTCTCATCAAAGACCTGGATGAAGAGCCAGATGTTTTTGGCTCTTCTGAACAACAGCCATCCAGATCTTGGAGGGTACCTAGTTCTAGTTGGCAGATGCTGCTAAAGACAAGGTGAAGAAGGTGCTGCCTCCTGCAGCACTCTGCTAGCCAAAATGGACCGCGGAAATTGATGTATCTTCTAATGAGCTTCTATTTAGAAAACGATTTGAAAGATGATATAGACACCTTGCTATATTGGAGCTTTGTCAATTTTGACACAACTGTATTTATGTCATTATGCTGCTGCCAAATGATTTAAACACAATCTTGGAGGAGAAAAAAGAACAAATGTTAAATGAATCAAATGTGAAAAATTAGATCAGCTTCAGGAGACAGAGTCTCAAGGTTTAGATACAATACTTATCTCAGTAGTTCAAAGCTTAGCATCTGGTTCTCCTTATCTGGATTTAGAAGCTAAGTATAGTTAAGCCTGGTTAATATTTGGGTCGAAATATGGCGGGGGGGAATAATCCAATCATGGAGGGTACTTAGTTTTGGTTGGCAGATGCTGCTAAAGAGAAGGTGAAGAAGGTGCTGCCTCCTGCAGCACTCTGCCGGCGTTTTCAGCCAGATGAGTGCTGCAGAAGGCCGTGGAGGCCAAAAATAGGCGGTGGGGGTACCCTTCAAGGCCTCCCCGCGGCCCATTTTGGCCAGCAGAGGCACCGTGGGCCGGTCCTTTGATATTTCCAGGCCGGCCCGCGGGCCAGATCTAAGCAGCCCGCAGGCCGACTCCGGCCCGCGGGCCTTGCGTTTGACACCCCTGCTTTAGAGGAAACAACAAAAACCAAGTCGTAGTTTAATACCCCCCCCTCTGCACAGCCTAGCCCGAGGTAATGCGTTCATATACAGGTAGTCCTTGACTTACGACCACAATTGAGCCCAAAATTTATGTTGCTATGTTGAGAAATTTGTTAAGTGAGGCTTGCCCCATTGTGCGACCTTTCTTGCCATGTTTGTAAAGTGAATCACTGCAGTTGTTAAATTTAGTAACATGGTTGTTAAGTGAATCTGACTTCCCCATTGGCTTTGCTTGTCAGAAGGTCACAAAAGGGGATCACATGACCCTGGAAAAGTGCAACCGTCATAAATATGAGTCATCGTCTGAATTTTGATTGCATGACCACGGGGATGCTGCGACGGGCGTTAAGTGTGAAAAATGGTCCTAAGTCACTTTTTTTCAGTGCTGTGTTGAAACTTCGAATGGTCCCTAAATGAACTGTTGTAAGTCGAGGACTACCTGTTTTGTACAGGAAAAAGCCTTTCAAACTAAATTTGTGAATGAATGGTCGTCACCTTCTTATCTTGGTGTTATATAGAGCAGGGGTCTCCAACACCCGGTCTGTGGGCAGGCACCGGGCCGTGCAAACATGGTAAGCCCCATCCACGGGATGCAGGCAGCATGCGAAAGCTATACCCCCCTCCGGGTCTGCAGAAAAACCTCTCTCCAGAGAGAGATGTTCAAGTATAACGGAACTGATTTATTGTGTTTAGTCATCTCATCTCAGTTTGCTTGTTAGTTATTTTTTCACCAAAATCATCCAGGTAGCCCATGAAGAATTGGTTCCTGGTGGCCAAAAGGTTGGAGGCCACTGTTATAGAGTAAACCAGTGGCTCTCAACCTGTGGCCGGCGGACCCCTTGGGGGGACGCGATGTCATCACAGCCCCCCCCAAAAGGCTTGAAGAAATGTTATGATTTTTAAATCTTGAGTTAAGTCTTGGGGATCCGTGGCCACAAAAGGTTTTTAAAGGGTGTTCGTGGTGAAGAAAAGGTTGAGACCCACCGGAGTAAACGATTTTTATCCCTCCCTCCATTTGCGCCAATTCTCGCCCTTTCCTCCCACCCCACTCGCATCAATCAGGGCGTCCGCAAAAGTTGTTCCCGTCTTCCAGAAATGAGCCGCCCCGAGTCGACAGCAACTCGCCGCCAAATCCCCTCAGAGCAAAACGGGACCGGGCAGCCATGAACATTTCCGAACTGCAGAAAAGCGCCCGGCCGGACGATGCCATTTAGGACGATGCGAGCAGCAAACGCTGGCGGAAAAAAAACTTCCTAAATATTTTCCTGCGAAACACCCAAGGCACCCGGGAAGCTTGCGGGGAAAGGATGCCCCCTCCTCGTCCTCCTCACTTCCCGACCGGCTAAAGGAGGCGACCGAGCAGCCCCGTCGACGGAGCGGGCTCCGCGGGGCAGCCGTGGGATCCCGCAGACCCTCGTTTTCGTTACCTGGCGGCAGCGTCCCCGCAGTGGAAGGGCTCCCAAGACCACCGCGCGGTCGATGCGGCTGAACCACGGCCGTTGCGAGCCAGGCAGCCGCGCCCGCACCAGCGTGTACAAGAGGGTCGGGTAGTAAAAGAGGCGGGCAATCCCGGGGCCCAAAGCGGCGGAGAGTACCATGGTCAGATCGGACTTAGGCGGACGGGGCTGCTGTGAAGAGTCTTTAGGGAAGTTCATGACACGCGGGGAGGGGCGGCGGGAGAAGGGACGCCGGGGACGAGCATCAAGGCAGCATCAGCCGCCCGAGGAGAACTGGAATCGGGCGCGCCTCCTCGGCTCTGGGAACCAGCTGAGCGCGCTCATTCGTAAAATGGAGGGGAGGGAAGAGAAACACCGCGCTTGCGCCCTTTGTGTTTTTTTTTCCCTTTCCCCCTTTTTGCGCGTCTCTCCAGGAGCTTCTCGATGGTCTCTCCCGGAAGTGCCGCCATCTTGCGAAACCGGCCTGAGGCGGAGGGAGGCGAGCGAGCGCGGGCGGATCCCCCTGGGGCAGGCGAGGGCGGTGGCCGCCAGGAGGAGCCCGGGAAGGGCAGGGAAGGGACAGCGCGCAACTGACGGTGAGTGCGCTCGGTCTCTGCAACGTTGGGTGACTTGTCTGGTATCTCTCCGTTTTAAAGAACGCTCTCCTTTCTCTTTAGTCGGGCCTCGCTACTATCGGAACCGCTTGGCTCGGCTTTCCCCCTGCCGGGGTGAGGGAGGGGGAGGTTGGGAGGAATTGGGGGGGGGGAGAGGAACAGCTGGCTACTTGCCCCCTCCCCCCACGATCTGAGCGTAGGTGCTTTGATCACGACGCCCACCCCGTCTTAGCCGCGCGGGGGTGCTTTCCTTGTACGTATAGTAGTGAGTGTCCCAAGCCCACTTAGGAGGGTATAGGGAGCCCCTGTGTGTGTTCGGGGTTGGGGGGGAGCTGCCTTCCCAGCCTGTGACTGTGCTTGAAACAAAACTCTTAAGCCAGGCAGGCTCTCCATGGGGTGGGGAGGGGGGTTGGGCTGTCTCCGGGGTGGGGGGGTGGAGAGACGGGTCGCAGATTCGGAGCATTGCAAGTTTGCGTCGTCGCCATCCCAGGGCCAGGGGGCGGGGCTCGTCCTCTTGCGGCCGCTTGAAGGCTCGACGCGCAGGGTTTTCTTCTTCCCGTTAGGAAGCTCTCCCTTCGCTCTAGAAAAGCAATTTAATCGCCCTGCCCTGCCCTGCCCCGCGGCTGTGGTAAGCGATCCCCTCGGCACCTGGCTTGGGTAAAATGACCCCGAAAGTGTGATGGAAGGAGGGGGGGAGGGGAGGTGCATTCCTGGCCTTTGCTGCATATGAACCCGGATGGGTCAAGAGGAGGAGGAGGTGGGAATCCCTTGGAGGTTTAGGCACGTGGTACGGTGGAAATGACGATTTCCCGGCTCCCGTGAAACTTCGCGTGGATTGATAATGGAAACCTTCGGGTTCTCCCCTGGGAGTTTGGCTCGGTCAAAGTAGGGGTGATACAAGCTGTTCTGAGTAGTCAGAATAGAAGATACAGTCACTTCAATATGAGACAGATAAGGAAACGGTAAGGGGAAGGGCTAGAGAGACCCCCTTTTTTTAAAAAAAGGGGGGAAATGTTGTGTTTGTTTACTAAATGAAATTTAAGGGCTGCCAGATTCTAGAAAACTCTAGACCGCTTGCCTTGTAAAGTAAGGCCGCTAAAAATAATTTTTTTAAAAATGCCCAAAAAAAAAAGTCCTGAAGGCAAAAATGTTAAAATAAAGGCAGGAAAAATTTGTTTATTTTGATTTGGTGCATTGTTCAAAAAAAGTAAGGTATGAGCTAATTATTTTATGATGTACAAGATCATTTAATGCCCCAATGCATGTCATGATTGCCATGTATTCCACTGGTTGAAGCAACTTGCTAGAATACTTTGACATAGAAGAGAAAGTGCTGTTGATATACCATACTCGGCACAGTTTTATGTAATCTTGTACTATTTATAGTTTATTAGAGTTTGCATAAATTAAATCAAATATTTTTGGAAGCTTTCACTTTGTAACATATAAGGAATTGAATACAGCTATTATATATTGACAAATTTCCTTGTCTTCTTTTGACTGAAAAAAGTGCAGTTATAAATTAAAGCCAAACCAGACATTATTTCAAACAGCAAAGATAATATTGAAAACTCTTAAATGTTAAAAGTGTCAATAAAACCATTCAGCTTTTATTTGTCCTTGGGAGTGAAACAAATAAATGTTTTGTCAGTAGAAAAACAAGAAAGGAGTTTTCTTACCTAGCCATTTAGCCTTTTATAATTCCAGGACATATCCCAGACTCAAAAGCTTCACCTGGTCCAGAATGCAGGTATGTGGGCAATTATGGCTATCTCTCTATGCCCATATTGTACCTGAACTGGCTTCTAGTTTGCTTCCAGATGCAATAATATGTGTGAATCAGGATATTATCTCCTATTACACAAATAGTACATTGCTGTGATGTATTTAGCCAACTAGAGAGAGGGAACTATATTTTGTATGGGAGATAGTTAAGGACTACAGTGGGCATAAGCAATGTTCTCCGATGTGCTGACGTGAGAATCCAAAGTATGGGATTGACTCCGCCTTCCTCCTTTTAGAGACTGAATCCATTGAACTTTTCTGCCACGCCTCCCCTGACTGAACCCGCTTGATTAAGTCTTCATCAGAGAGAGACGTGTGTAGTAAAGCTACTCAGAAAGAAACACTGAACCTATATCACCAGAATGTGGATAGCTCAGGTTTTTAGTACAGTACTTTTATCTTATTTTTATGCTTTCATTAAAAAACCCAGCTTTACTCTTGTGTTTAAAGTGTTTTTGTTTTGCAAAATTTTAGTAGAAAACATGCCATATATATTAACAATTTGCTGACCAGTTTATAGTTTAGTTTAGTTTATTGTCATTGCACCTCATACAACAAAATTACCGTAAATGCCATCTTCAGATACGCATAGGTCACAAAAAAAGAGTCCTGGGGGTCTCACATGCTTCATGGGTTGCTTGCTTCTTAACCAAACCAGAAAGATTCTAGTACTATTTTTTCAGTTATTCGCTAGTGTAGCTACAAAGCTTTTATTTTAATTATAGTTTGTCTGATAGGTCAGATCCCAAACAATAGTTTTCATGAAACAAGCCAGTTTTAGATTCTTAACTATGAAACAGAAAAAAAACTATATTTAAAGATAATAATTCAGTTTTTGCAAATGGAAAGCAATAACTAATCTCAGAATCATGTTGAAATAGGAAACAAGGAAAAAAGTCAACAAGGTTTGCTGTAGGTAAAATCCGTCATGATAAACATGGTTAATATCTGAGCTGCTCTAATGACTAAGTTCTGATACATTTTTAACAATGCAACTCCTAAGCTTTTCTTTTTAATACCAGAAGTATTGCTTTGAAGATTCATGTTTATCATTGCTTGTTGACTGTCTTGTTCAGTACATTGAGCACCAAAGTCTTCAGAAGGAAGTCATTAATATTTTTTTCTTTCTCTGTCTAGTATCTCAGAGAAGATTGGAATATAACCTGATTTAATTTTGTCTTAACAAGTGTTTTTGGAACACTTTCTAGTAAAAGGAAGTAGCTGGATTCACACATCACAGTATGCTGTACTTAACTTTAGTTTATTAAGCAATTATAATGGCCAAGTTAATTTTATGTAATACTGAGCCATAAACAGTAGCTGAGTTCATATTGTATGCTAAGCCAGCACCCAAAGAAAATGTTGTGGCTTTAATGCAGTGTAGAAGTGGAATGCAGCCAAGCTCTTCTCTTCCTGACCATCTAGATGACCTAGTGGCACAGGCTAAGCAAATATTTCAAGCTCAGTATCCAGTTACAAATAATAAATTGCATATGTTAGAACTTATGATCAAGCATGTAGTATTTAACATGTCTCTCAAATGTATTAAAATGTCCAGGGTAATTCTACTATTCTACTGGTTGTAACTTTGATGGGCAAAAGCATCTAAAAGGCACCCAACATATTATATAAAAAAAATCAATCAACCAATCTAACTAACATTAAAAGCCCCAGGAAGGGCAAGCAACATGACAGGATGAGATTAAACCAAGATTTAACAATATAAATACCTAATTGTTTTTTGCAAATGGCAGAAAACTGGGGAACAGTGGGCAAGCCATAGAAGCTTCTTCCTGGTTTTAGCCAAAAAGATTTATGTTTGGGGACATACAACTGCTTATTAGTTTTCTTAATCTAGTTCCAAATCATGCCAAATGGCTGTCAGCTAAGACTAGAATGTCAGCATATCTTAGTAACAGCATGTTGATAAATGACACTGGTTACATTCATACAGCAGAAACCCAAAAAACTGCTTTATAGTTTATTGCAGTGTGTGGATGCAGTTATGCAAAAAAATTGCCAAGTAAAATCATAATTGATAATGGAATAACTAGTATTTGCATTAACAGACTGTTGTTATTGTCTTGTATTTTAAAAGTAGATACTTTGCTTAAATGCATAATTTAGAATCCAAGTGATAGGTCTGTATATATGCAAACATGCCATATATTAGGTGGTATTTTCAGTTTACAATTAGCAATGTTGTTATTGATATTATATAGTGTGTTACAGAGTTAGAAAGCAGGGAGGTTAAAGTGCCTTCTAAGACTTATATTTCTAGAGGTTTAAAATACTTGTGTTTATTTATTTTTTATTCATATAATTCCAAATACAGTAAACCTATTACTTATCCCAAGTCTAAATGCAAATGTCAATTATTTATGAGGGGTTCTTTTAAAGCCAACAGAGGCCCTAATGGGTCTTGCAAAATTCATAGTCTAGTGCAGGGGTGGCCAAACTATGGTTCTTTGAGGATCTGTGGACTTCAACTCCCAGAATACCTGAGCCAGCCATGCATGCATGGCTAGCTCAGGAATTCTGGGAGTTGAAGTCCACAGGTCCTCAAAGAACCATAGTTTGGCCACCCCGGTCTAATGTAATTCATAGAATAAACAAAGCAGTTTGTTTTTAAAGTAGAAATTTTTTTTGCTATATTAAATATATAAGTGCTTATCAAAAATAGGTGCTAGTAACATTTGTATTGCAAATAGGCTTTTCAAATTCAGTTTAACCCAGATTGCTCATAGGTTTGCTTTTGCAGCCTGAGACTTGGTCATTTCTTGCTTGCTATCATGTGTAGTTCTCAATGCAAAGTTAGGGGTAATCCAATATGTATGCTTGGAATGAAAGCTGATTGGTAGGTTCACAAAAATATCTTTGTCCTGTGTAAAACTGATATCCCAGAGTGCATAATGTCCCTGACAGACATTAAAGCCTGTGAAATCTAGTCCTTTCCGTATGCACTTGTCCTTTATATATATTTTTGGAACTGCCACAAATGTTACATAATTGGAACTGGGTTTTTGGGTTAAGAATTAGACTAATGTAAAGTTTCTTTTATTTTCTCAAGTATCTAGATGACATTAGTGATTAGTGTCTTGATATATTTTTCTCTGAGCAGATTTTACTTGGTTTAAGTTATCTATTGTCAAAAAAATTTACCCTGATTTTTAAACGTTTGGTCTCACTTGAGTGGCTCCTGCTAAAACTGTCCTGGCCCAATCAGTTTAAAAAAAAGTGATGGATAACCGATGAGCCTTTAGAGCAGTGTTGGTGAACTTTTTAGGCTTGACATGTCAAAAATTCAAAAAATGCCCAACTTTGCTCTGATGGCAAAGTTACACACGCGCACACACGCACACACCCATCAAAAGAGAAGCAATTATATTTTCTCCATTTAGGCCACCCTTAACAGTGGCATGCAGAAGCAGTGCTAATGCTAAGCCTCAAGTAGAGGCCCGGGGCTCAATTTTAGCCCAAACTTGACTGCTGCCACTCAAACCTGGTGCTGTTCCCCAATCATCTGTGTGCTGGTTACCTTCCGTCAGTATTCTCTTTGTATTGACAGACCCCTGTAACCTACCCAAGGCTGCTGTGGGTTGCATGAGGCCTTAGTTCTTGGAGCTTCAGAGAATACTCTTCTGCAGCCTCTGAAACTGCATAAAAGCACGCTCTGTTCTCACACAATTTTCAGAGGGTTTGGAGGCCATGTGATATCCCATTATCGTGTGGCCTCTGCAGCCTCCGAAAATCACACGAGAACAGGTCATGCTTTCAAGAATAGTTATTAGGTATTGTTAAATGCTGGCATGCCACTCAAAACATTGTGGCATGTCACCATTGAGAGCCATGTCATAGGTTTGCCACCACTGCTTTAGATTTTCCTGAATTTCAACTCTCCAGTGTAGCCAGCATGCCTGTAATGAGGATTTCTATGATGGTCAGTTTATCAATCTGTAGTTTAAAACTTTCCATTAAAACGCACATTCTAGACTTACCAAATTATATGTCATTCTTTCCGCTTCTGTTTCATTTGTTTTCATGGTCATTTGTTTCTATTTTTTTCAAAATAGAAACGGCCCCTTGGAAAGCAAAGAAGGAATCAAATAGTATAGAAAATACTAGGCAGCTTTTTGAGGCAGAAGCATAACAGATACCCCCATTCCTTTGATTTTATTTTACTTGTTAAATATTTTTCTCAGATTACCATTGATGCTATACCTGAGTACTTTTCATAAATGTATTACTAAATAACTTTCTTATTAGTATATGCTACATTTTTCTTAATACCTGGCTCCTTGCTAATATTTTTCTTTTGTCCTGGAAGATAAAATCCCCATGGCACCATCATTAATCTGTCTAGTGCTTTAATAATTCTTGTCATATTGCTATTATGGACAAGTGAAGGCAGTTTCCTGGAATTTGTCAGTCATCTTATTCCATGTTTATATGTACTGAGATAGCATGTAGACAGAGCCTTAGATATACTATCTGAACGTCAGAAGCCTACCTACCTTGAATTAAATTTGGAATGTGGGTGAGCTTAATACTTTCATTCTGCTGTCTTACACCTATATTTGATACCTGTATTTAATGGTTGTGTAAACTAAATATTTCACTAAGCACACTAGGCTAGAATTTAATTCTCAACATTTTCAAAATGCAATGTAACTTATCAATTTACGCTACATGAATTTGCATTACAAGGCATTCTGGAGTCTCATTATCCTACCCCAGACTCAACAAACAACAAATGGAAATATTTTGAAAGGGAAGAAAATCAGTAATGAATCGTAAAACAGCAACCATATCACAGCATTCGGAACAGCCAGAATTCTAGAACAGTGCTTGTTGAAACAGCCAAGTTTTGTTCCACTTTGAGAATCCAGGATGGGTCACTCTAGTCTCGTTGCTGTATTGACTGAGTTGAAATTCTGAGGACACGTCTTCCTGATAACGTTCCCCAGTTTTCAACTCAGTCTCAGATCTTCCAGACACTTTTCTAAGCTCAGAAAGTTTCTGAGCAAAACTTGGAGATCTTCCCTGGATTTCTTTGTCGACCTTTGTGAGCAAAGCTAGAAGCAAGGCTGTTCTCTCTGCAGCTGCAGTAAGAGGCAGGGAGTTCCTGGCTGCTTCGGCGGTCAGACTCCCTTAATAGGGATCGGAAGAGGCTGCGTTCTGGCGCTCCGCCATTTTGGTTGCCCTGTTCCACCAACAGCAACACCCCTGGCTATTCCGCGGTGGTGGACAGGAGCAGGGAGTCCCTGGCGGCTTCGGCAGTCACACTCCCATACCGAGGGGCTGCAATAGTCACGCTTTAGTGCTTCGCCCCAGAGTGCCCTATACTGCCAACGGCAAAGCCCATGGACTTTCCGCGGTGGCGGATCGGGGCTGGAAGGACTTAAGCTTCTCGGTGGCCATTTTTAATCAGCAGGTGACCGCGGCAGCCACTTGGCAACAGCCTGCCATTTACCGCCAACGATTTGGCCCCTGGACTATTCTGAGGAAAGCTTGCACTCTGGGATGGTGAGCGAGGGAGCCATAGAGGGTCGTCTCAGCCTCTTCACAGATCGCTCTGACGAGATCATGACAGACGCCCGGGTCAGGGAGACGATAAGATCAGGGCTCTCCCTGGAATTCCTCTCTTCCCCTCCGAGCCATTTCCTGCGCTGTCCCGTTTCCAAGGACCCGGTAAGACATAAACTAATGGCATCGGTGATCCAGCATTTGCTGGACATTCGTGCCATACAGCTGGTACCTGACAGTCAGTGGGGGCAGGGTTTTTACTCAATTTTATTTGTCATTCTAAAGCCTTGGGCTGGTGGTGGTGGAGAGCAATCCTGGACCTCAAGGGACTCAACAGACATCTGGTCTACAGGAGTTTCAAAATGCACTCCTTTTACTCCAGAGGTGGGTTCCTCCCAGTTTAGACCGGTTTACCTGAACTGGTAGCGACCCGCTGGTGACGTCGCAGAACTGGTTCGGTTGGTGCTGGTCCATGGGCGCCACCATCTTTAAAAAAAATTTTTTTATTTATTTTTTTCTTCTGAGCATGTCCAGAAGCCGAGTTTCCAGCACTGTACAAGTGGTCTTGTTTTTAGCTCTTTTTTAAAAAAATTTTTATTTTTTGCCACTGCACATGCTTGCGCAAAGTGCGTGCGCGGCCATGTGGCACGGGAGGAAGTGAATCGGCAGCGAGGTTAAGTTAGAACCCACCCCTGCTTCACTCCATTTTGGAAGGTATCCAGGAGGGAGACTTCTTGGCTTCCGTGGACTTGACGGGGGCTTACCTCGACGTCCCCATTCGTCCGTTGCACAGACAATTCCTGAGGTTTTGCTATGCCGGGCGCCATTTCCAATATGCAGCCCTTCCGTTCGGCCTGTCTTCGGCCCCGCGGGTATTCACCAAATCATGGCTGCTCTGGCAGCTTACCTCAGAGCCTGTCCCATATGCATTCAATGCTATTTGGACGACTTGCTAATCCAAGCAGCTTCCCGCCTATAGGTGGAGCAGGATGTAGACGCGACAATCCGGATTCTTCGGGATCATGGGTTCTCGGTCAACCTGGACAAATGTCATTTGATACCCACGACAAGGCTCTTACACTTGGGGACGCTCATAGATACGGTGACTAGACAGGGTTTTTGGTCTCAGGAACGCCAGGACAGCATCAACTCCTTGACAGGCCAAATTTGGGTGGAAAAAGTAATAATATTTGCGCTGCTGTCCCAGCTCCTGGGGAAAATGATTTCTTGTATTGCCATAGTGCCTTGGGCTAGGTTCCATGCCAGACCCCTACAATGGTTTTTGTTTCCCTTCCAGAGGGTGGGCCGCAGCACCTCATCGTCAAAGGTTCAAGTTCCACCGGGGTTGCTTCGGTCGTTCCGTTGGTGGAGATCCCGAGCCATCACACAAGGCTGTACAGGGAACTGGATAGACTGACGATTACGTCAGATGCCAGCCTCTTCGGCTGGGGGTCCCAGGGGCGGTGGACACATCAAGCACTCCGGCACAACATAAATTGGCTGGAACTCAGAGTGGCCTGTTTGGCTCTCAGGGAATTCCAGCAGGGGGTGTCGGGACACCACATCCTCCTCTTCACGGACAATGTGGCAACCAAAGCCCATGTCAACCGACGGAGGGACTCGGTCAAGGTCCCTCATGAAGGAAGCAGAGACACTGTGCAGGTGGGCAGAGAAGCACCTACTTTCGATAAAAACAGAGTACACTGCGGGAGTAACCAGTGTTTAAGCAGACTGGTTGAGCAGGGCCACTGTCGACCAGTTGGAGTGGCGCCTGCATCCCAGTCTGTTCGCAGAGTTATCGGAATGGTTCGACCACCTGATTTTGGATCTCTTCGCCTCTCCGTCACTCACCTCCCAAGATTCTTCGCCAGATTCCCGACGCCGGAGGCGGAAGGGGTGGATGCTTTACGCTGCATGTGGCCAAAGGGTCTACTGTATGCTTCCCCCCCTTCCCCTATTCCCAGGTGTGATACGGAAGATGTTGGAGAGAGCGGAGGTGTTGTTGGTAGCTCCCCACTGGCCCAGATGACCGTGGTTTGCCGACCTGGTCAACTTGTCGATCGCCAGACCATGGAGGATCCCCCCAGAAAGGATCTCCCTCAGCCAGGGCCCCATCATTCATCCAGAACATCAGTGGCTCAGGTTGACCATTTGGAGGTTGAGCGGGGACTTCTGATAAGGGAGAGGTTCTCCAGTAAGGTTATTAGGATGATCCAGGCGGCCTTCTACAACTCGCATTTATGATGCTACTTGGAGAATTTTCTGCAGCAGGTGCGCCAAGGACCATGTAGATCCTTCCTCCGTCTCAGTGGCAGACGTTTTGGAATTTTTACAGGAAGGGTTGGATAGGGGCCTATCCCCGAACACCTTGAGACATCAGGTAGCAGCCCTGGCTTCTGTATTAAGTTTTGGGGACTGGCTCCCTCACTCACCATCCCAGCTTTCCTCAGGGGTGCTTCCAATTTGAAACCCCCAGTGATGCACCACTACCCCACCTGGGACGTGACCAGGGTGTTACAGGCCCTTACCAAAGGTCCATTTGAACCCTTAAGAGAAGCTAGTTTATATGTTCGTACATATAAGGTGGCCTTCCTGGTGACAGTTACGTTTGCAAGGCGAATTTTGGAGTTGGCGGCTTTATCAGTTAGAAAGGACCTATGTGTTTTTCATCAGAACAGGGTGGTCCTGTGGTTGGACCCGTCCTTTCTTCCAAAGGTCAACTCCTTGTTTCACAGAGCACAGGAGTTGATCTTGCCTGTACAAATCCTCAACACGAATTGGAGAAGAAATGGCATACGCTAGATGTCAGATGAGCCCTCCGCATTTACATCGCCAGAACCGCCTCCATCAGAAGGACAGTCCCTCTTTGTTTCTTTTCAGCCGTCACCTCTAGGCCACAAGTGACGCCTTCCACGGTGGGACATTGGCTAAGGGCTTGTATTGCCAAGGCCTATGAGCTTCAGGCCCTCCCAGTGCCTAGACAAATTATGGCACATTCCACCAGGAGTGCGGCCACGACGGCAGCCTGGGCAACACAGGCTTCTGTGGAAGAGATTTGTCGGGTGGCAACGTGGGCATCTCCGTCACAGTTCATCCAGCATTATAGACTGGACACATATGCTTCAGCTGAGGCGGCCTTTGGCAGGCATGTCCTGCAAAGAGTGCATGAGGAGGTGGGGTCTTCGGACCAGAGCAGTACCCACCTGTAGAACAGCGAAGCTTTTGTATGTCCCATCCTGGATTCTCCCGTCGACCCAATGGAGAAGGGGTGTTGGTCTTACCCGAGACGCCCTTTCTCGTGGAGGTCAACGGGAGAATCCAGTCCCACCCGGTGGACTGTCTGGTCCTGAGTCCGGGAGGAGCTATGTTTGGACTGGAGACGGACTACAGGATTCACTTCGTCTTCGTTTTCAACTGGGGAACGTTACCAGGGAGGCGTGCCCTCAGAATTTCAACTCAGTCAATAGAGCAGCGAGACTAGAGTGACCCATCCTGGATTCTCCTGTCGACCTCCACGAGAAAGGGCGTCTCAGGTAAGATCAATGCCCCATTGGACTTTATAGCTGCAGAAACAGCAAAAGAAATGCATACGGCTTCTACTGCTTTCTCAGTGTAGTTTAGGGTAATATTTACATTGTTTGTTATATAACAGTTCTTTCCTTTCAATTACAGGTAGTCCTCAGTTAATCGCCATTCATTCAGTGGCTGTTCAAAATTACATTGAATGAATTCTACTTATACCTGGTTCCTGAAGCCATTGCAGCTCCCCATGAACAAAATTTGGGTGTTTGGCAGCCCCCTACACTTACAACTTCAAGTCTCCCCATCCACCTATCTCTCCCCCCCCCCCCAAATCTCTGCCCTTGTGGCCACTCTGCTCAATGGCATTCCTCAGTGACCGTGGTACTGAGACTGAAGTAGAAGCCCAGGACCTTCAGCAGTCTCAGCCAGCCAAGAGATTAATGTCACGTAGGGCAGGGAGTTTTACTGATACCAAGGGGAATGTCAAAGACACATTGCCTATTTCTGCCCTAGAATCTCAGTAGTAATTATAACTAATTCAGATCGCATCTTTATAAGTATGAAGTTAAGATGTGATTCAGTTAGTATCAGTTTGCACTTACTCTGATTTGTTGCCCTCCTCTCAATTACAAGGCTTAATATTTGGTGGAGCCTAAATATAATTTCTACTATTGTTGAAAAATATTCACCAATTGATTAATGTTGCTAAGGCAAAAAACATAGAATTGCATTGGCATGGTTCACCATGCTCTTAAATTGTTAGAGGAAGCATCTTTATCCTTGGTGATGAAAGACCACCCATGTGGCTTAATTTGCTTCATTTTGTCCTGTATTAAACAGAAGGTTAGGAGACTTGTTACTGGAAGGCCAGGGGCAAAAGGTTGTATGCACTGTAGTTTTGAAGATGTGTCTCAATGATCAGAGAATTAGTGAGATGTAATGGTTAGGGAGTTGAATTAAAACTGGGGCAAGAGATTTAGGTTTACCCCTCAGCTAGGGTTGCTTCATGGGCAGCTTTGAGTGAATCAGTCCCTCTCAGCCAACTTGCCTGTAAGATTTTATTGTGGGGAGAAAATGGGCAAAGGGAGTAAAATATCTACTGTTGTGAACTCCTGGAGACAAGTCAGTATATAAATAAATTATTTGAACAAGCAACATTGCTATTGTAGACTGAAATTAACTTAAAATTGCATGCTGCTTAATATGGGATAGGTTATTGGTCTATCTAACCTTTTTTGATTGACATTGATTGGCAGACATTTTCCTTCTTTCAGGCTTTCTTTTATGCCCAGGATTAAATTTGGGACCTTCGGCTGTCAAAATATGTGCTTTATCATTGAGCAACAACCCTTTCTATTTGAAAGCCTTAACTTTTTCTGAAGATTGTAAATTTAAACCTTTTCAAATATTGTGGCTGATGGTGAAATCTGCAGGGAAACTGGCTAGAGCAGTGATGGCGAACCTATGGCATGCGTGCCACAGGTGGCATGTGGAGCCATATCTGAGGGCACGCGAGATTGCCCTATGTCATCCCCAGCGCGCATGCACGCGCTGGCCAGCTCATATTCGGCCTTTTTTTCGGCCTTTTTTGCTCTCCTCAGGCCTCCTGAAGCCTGGGTACGGCGAAAAACAGGCCAACGGGCCAGCCGGAAGTCCGTAGGCTTCAGTGAGGCCTATGCGCATGCGCGGGGGGTTGTGCGCATGCACGGGGCAGCACGGGGGTTATGCGCATGCATGGGGGGGGGAAGGCATTGCATTATGGATGTGGGCGTGCATGCTATTGCGCGCGCACACACCCTTTTGGCACTCGAGCCAAAAAAGGTTCGCCATCACTAGGCTAGAGGCCTCTTCAGGAAGCCCTCTGTGTCTTTGTACCCTTGTTTTTTTACTACTTTTGGGACAGCAGTCCAGTAGTCCCTATTACCACCACCTATCTACCTCCTAAATCTATTTTCTGTGAGAGGTAGGTCTTTTATGCCCTTTGCTATTATTCTGGCAATTTAAAAAGTCATAATGCAAAAATTGAAATAATTTCTGAAGCTTAGAGGCACAGGGACAGGATTCACTCTTTCCTATTGACTTTTGTGAGCTAAGCCAGTTTCACAAAGCATAAACAAAATCAAAACTTGTTAAAGTAAAATGTAAATAAAACAAAAAATCTGTGTTAACTTTGAGTAATAAGATATAAACATTCATTGTTGAAATAAATTGCAGAACTGTCCAGATCAAGTTATATAGAAACTGTAAATTGTTAAAAAGGAAAAATCTAAAATATACAAGGTGCTCTTCTATTAAAAGTGAGTCTCTACACCCAAGGTTTCCAGAAAAAGACTAGCAAAGTTACATATTATTGTTATGGATCACAAGAATTTCTAAAGAAAAGCATGTATCTTCGGCAGACAGCCTGAAATATAGATAAAAGGTCAAATAAACCTCCATACCCTATATGAAATTGTGATACCTAGCACCAGGCAAATAAATAAATAAATAAATACATAAACAGACACAAATGCCTGGCTTGAGATTTTTGCTATTTACTATAGAAATAGCAGGTTTCTGAAGCAAATGTGTTTCTACCTCAGTTTCCTAGACTTTTCCAACTTCTTGCAAATACAAACTGTTACTCAGAGATTGATGAAGAGATGGAAAACCTTGCTCTTTTCCAGCCACAGTCCACAGACTTCTGGTGAGTTCTTTGTTGCAAAAGGATCAACCGTTTGTATTTATAGCAGAGGGAGGGGCTCAGGTAATCTGACTCTGCACATAATTAAGAGCCATGTGTCACTTATGGGGTGGGGGGTTTAATACGTTGTATCTAGCAAGCAAGTTACAGTCACAACAGCTCAATTCTGAGTATGAAAGGCTGGAATCCTTCAGTTAAAGAGTTCTGTATCTTTTATAAAAACTTGTATGTCCCATACAAGTTTTGGTAGCATATGGGCAACAATATTGGCTTACAAGGCAGAGAGTAGTATAACTGTATGGCATGCTGGTCAAAGTATTAAAAATTGATGTTTAATATTTTCAAAGAGTGCTGTATGTATTATGAATACAGCAAATAATTTAAAGGATACATGTTCTTTATCTCAGTAAAATATATTAACTAAAAGTCTTGATTGACCAAAATTGTGGGAGTGGAAGAACTGCTGGTCTGTCTGGTAGTAGACACACATATGGAAGATTGAGACTTGGAATGTAAGAAAACTAAATGGAAAAGGTCATGGATTACTAAAGTCTGGTATATGAAACAAAGAAACAATTGAAAAGTTGTAATAAATATTAAAATATTCTGATCTTGTGGAGCGGAGTTGATAAATGCATATAGGGAAGTGAAAGATATATTTAATTATGAATGAGAAGACTAAAATGTCAGAACGTCATTGATATCAGTTAGATTGTGGGTCTGTATGAAAATAGGAATTTATAGGTTGCATATTATTATGGGAATGTAAATGATAATGGAAGAACCAGGGCTCAGTTTTGGTAAAAACCATACAACCCTTCCCCCAGACATACAGGTTGTCCTCAACTTACAACCACAATTGAGCCCAAAATTTTTGTTGCTAAATGAGACATTTGTTAAGTGAATGTTGCCCCATTTTATGACCTTTCTTGCCACAGTTGTTAAGTGAATTACTGCAGGTGTTAAGTTAGTAACATGGTTGTTAAGTGAATCTGGCTTCCCCCATTGACTTTGCTTGTCAGAAGATTGCAAAGAGTGTTTACATGACTTTGGGACATTGCAATCGTCATAAATATGAGTCAGTTGCCCAGCGCCTGAATTTTGATCATGTGACCATGGGGAAGCTGCAGTGGTTGTAAGTGTGAAAAACGGTCATAAGTCACTTTTTTCAGTGCCGTTGTAACTTCAAATGGTCACTAAATGAACTGTTGTAAGTCGAGGACTACCTATTCATTTTCCTATCCTTTTTCAAGATAAGCAACATTATGTGAATCTTTGAAAAGGCATAAAAATTACCAAAACATTAAAGGCTTAAGATCAGAAAAAGAAAAGGAAACCTAGTTAAAGCTAGTTTATTCCAGTGCCATTTTCAGGTTATGCCAGTCTAGAACATAACGTGCATACACTGTTTGGGCCATAGAGCAGATAGATTTTGGTGGTATCTATTGGGCTGAAATGCATATTCTGGTAGAAGTCTTTCCAGTAAAGGATGTAATACTGCTAAGGGGGGGAAAGGGGGCACATATGGGAGAGGAGTGGAAAAAGTGCAAGATTTACCAACTTTGCCCAATCAATAAATGTGCAATAACATTTTATTCTGAAATTCATATATGCATGATGTATGAACATCAACTTGAGTACAAAGATATTATGTAACAAGAAGGAAGAAGGAAACAAATTAAGTACAAAAAAAGTGATCCAGCGATTCAGAGAGCCAGAAATGAATACAAAGGATAATTCTTTCATGGACATTAGATTTTTATTTTTAAATCTCCATTTTGAATATGTGAACATTAGGAACATCAGGCACACAAAAGGAAACAAATGAACATAATGTGATCCTTTTACAATGAACAATTTAGAGAATTGATAAAGGATAGACAGGTATTGAGAGGTTCCAAATTTAGGAAATCCATTAGTTGATAGTAGCTAGTGCAGAATGACTATTAGATGAGAATATTCAAGTTCTATTTTTAAAAAAAGAATTAGAAGATAAATTGATTGATCAATTGAATGAATGAAAATTTAGGACTTTAGGAAAGAGAATGTATTTAAAGCTGCTTGGAACAAAGTGAGGCAAATACGTACTTCTGTGGAACTACTTCACTAATTGTGGAAATCTACATTTGCATACGTAGACATATGCAAATAAGAATTATGAAAAAAAGATGCTTCATGGAAAAATGAGATGAAAGAGGTGAAGAAAAATGACTATTGGAAAATAAGAATCAAAGATAATGTATAATAAGCATATAGAGAAAAAGATAGTTGTAAAGTATGTAATTAAAAAGGTCAAACATGAAAAGAGAAAGTGCAAAGCAGTTTTAATGAAAATGTTTCAGTAGGGGATGAAACAATTATTTTCGTGGGATTGTGGGGGTTACTGTGTGAATCCCAAAATAGGCACAGTCTTTTAAAAAATGTATTACACTTTTATTTCTATAGATCCAAACAGTTGCATGTCTGTACAGGTGATCCTTGACCTATGAACATTCGGTCAGTGGCTATTCCAAGTTAAGACAACAGTGAATGAATGATGGGTTACAACTAGTCCTCAGAATTCCGGCTGTCCCAGCATCCTAATGGTCATGTGATTACCATTTGCACTTACAACTGGTTTACAAATATCCCACAATCATGTGATTGCGATTTTGTAACCCTGCCAATTTCCCTGGAAAGTCAAGAGGGAAATTGGCAGGGAAGGTCACAAGCCGTTGGGGTTTGTCTCCCCACTCATGTACCCTCCCCATCCGCTGTGCACTCAATCTGCATAAGTCATTCACGCATCCCCATGCATCCTCCCCAACCCACATTGCATCATTGTACACCCTCCCCAAGCCATGTGATACCCTCTCTAACCCACACACCTGCTTCCCTTCACACCCTCCACAACTTATATGGCACTTCTCATACTCTCTCCCCACTCCCTCTTCTACCCAGCAGCATCAGCCTATTCTTCATGGTTGCTGTCATTAAGCAGTGCAATTGTACTTTACAGATGCATCACTTAGCAACAGAAATTCCAGTCTCAGTTGCTGTTGTAAGTTGAGGACCACCTGTACAATAGAGTGTTTATATGAAGGAGCTTTGCATGTGTAAATCTCCATTCTTACTTAGATTATGCCAAAATTAGGATTTAAATATAGCCCAGCATCTCGTTTCTCTCAGTGCCCAACCAGAAGTTGACAAGAATCACTTAGGAAATTTAGGACAAATCAAAACAATTTTTTCAGCAGCAAGTGGTTAATTTACAGCTTTTGTTACAGCAGAATAATAACCATTCTTAGATCATGGCTTTAAGAGAGCAGATTTCTACTAGTAGTTATCAGTACATCATGGTATTTTCTACAACATTAAAGGTCAGTGTGCCACTGAATAATAGAGACACTAGGGAAAGTCTGTTATATTCATATTCTGCTTGTGAATTTAATATCTTTTATATGTTTATATAAGTCCATCTGTGTATAAACCGATTTTTGATTTTAACAAAAAAAAAATCATAAATGTGTCATCCATGGATAAACCAACCTCAAAAGTTGTATTTTAATTTTCACAATTGGTTTATCCATGGGTGGCAAATTTTTCATGGTTAAAAATTTGAAGGATTGCTTATTCATGGGCAGGATTAATTATGAGTATACATAGGATGTATGGATAGTTTAAAAACGTATATGTACTCATAGATAAGCCCAGCTGTGAATAAGCCTAGCCCAAATTTTGGGTGTATTTTGTTACCTACAATTCTCAGATTATTAAGTATGTGGCAGGCTTTTCTCTTTTATGCTCTTTTATAGGGGCATTCTCTGTCTTGTCATCTATGTAGAAATAGGTAGAAAATTTGTGTTATCTCCAGTTCTCCAGATTATTGGATTCACAGTTAATCATTCCTCCTTATTTGTGAGATTAATGGGAGATAGAATCAAGCTACATTTGAAAACTGTAGTTAATACATTAATAAGAATTAATACATGAGTGAGATTAAAAAATGTTTTAACATCTTGGTATTTGCCATGTTAAATGCAGATGTTTATTGATTTTACCAAGGGGGAAAAAGAAGAAAATAATGTGAGTATAATTTTTCCCTAATATGTTGTGGAGTAAAATTGATACTGAATCAGCAAATATAACCTATCGTGTTATCCAGAATCAATAAATATAAAATGCAATGGTAAACAAGCAAATATATTTGAAGTAGATAGAAATCAATGCATTAAATGTGTATGGCAGTTCACTTTGGGAAAAAAAGTATAGAATTATATCTTTGAATATTCTAATGAATGTGATTTTAAAAAACTGAAATTTTGCAGGGTTTTAAAATTAGACTGTCATAGGTGGTGTACGTGACATGTATTTTGATATAATTGTGTGTGTGTGTGTGTATCTCTTTATCTCATGGTGGCATAGGGGAGTTGGAAGTAGATATAAGACAGGCAACCATGGCTCCTGTTGCTAGGAAGCCTTTTACGTAGAACATTTTATGGCATGTTTTTATTTAGTTAGTATCTACACAGCTTACTTGCTACATGATAAATAAGGACAATTATATACTCAAAAAAATATTTGCCGACAGTTAGATTACAGAGATTTATTCAACAGCATTTTTAGAGCTGCATTGTTTTTACAGGACTAAACCCTGAATTTGAATCCAATAGAGCTTGTATCTTGAGAAAAACATTCAGTATGCAAAGTAATAATTTCAACATAATATTAGTATTCTTCATTTCTATGGAGGAAAAGTCATACTAGTAATTTGTTTATATTTTCAAGAATGTTCGAATAGTTTCTGAATTTCTTTAACAATGAATTTGCAGAGCTGGTAATTACTGGTAGTCCTTGACTCGCAACCACAGTTTGGTCTGGAATTTCCATTCTAACTTGGTGCAGTTTAAAGCAAGTCATCATGTGACTAGACCCAATTTTAGGACCATTTTTTTACCACGGTCTTTAGGGTGATCACTGCAGTCGTTAAATAAAATCTCATGATCCATAAGTGAATCTGGCTTCCCCAGTTGATTTTCCTTGTTAAAACTGGCTGGGAAAGTGGCAAATTGTGATCACATGATTGCAAGATACGGCAGTCATCATAAATGCAAATCAACCGATCACATGACTGTGGGGGTGGTGCAACAGTCATCAAGGCCAGGTCATCAGTCACTTTTTCTGAGGCCATCATAACTTTGAAATGTCATTAAACACTTGGAAGTTGAGGAATACCTGTATATATAGTGTCTCTTGTATAAGTTATACATTCAAGGCAGAAATAATATTTGTTAAGTTATTTTTCACATTTTTAAACCACGCATCTCCCTTATAATTCCTTTTATCTGGGTTTATGAATCTTACTTGGAAATAGCAGGTGGGGTGAGACTAGTTACACATTATTTTTGCCTGGATCAAATCAGCATGCACTACTTTATACCATTATCTTGCCTCATATCAGGAGCATAATGTAATGAGTACATACACTAGGAACTCGGTGTATTACTGAGTCCTGTAATATTGTTCCATTTAAATGCAATATTTACTATCATTTTTTGAATAGAGAGCGTGATTAGAATTATGAAGTAAGTCAGAGTTCCTTCTGCTCTGTTTCACACAAACATCTTTGTGAATCTGACACTGTTTATCTAACAGTGCGCTCAATACTGCTTGAGTAGGGGAAATTGCACAAAACAAGTCCAGCGCATCAGCATTTTCATTGTATACTGAGCTGAGTCTCTTCATATGGTCACATCCCCTTTTTAATCCTGGTCCTCATGTTTCTTTCCCAGTCCAGCC
The DNA here is from genome assembly GCA_023053685.1 of Diadophis punctatus similis. Taxonomy (NCBI): domain Eukaryota; kingdom Metazoa; phylum Chordata; class Lepidosauria; order Squamata; family Dipsadidae; genus Diadophis; species Diadophis punctatus. The sequence continues at coordinate 263,669,258 of JALIGW010000001.1, read as the reverse complement.
TGTTTTTGTGGTGTCTGTTGCTGGTCTACCTGAGCTTATGTTCCTGTGGTTTGAATGTTTTTCTATGTGGCTCAGTGTGTTAAGACCTGCAGAACTTAAGTGGTGGTATTCAATTGGTTCGACAGGACAGTGATCTAGCATTAGTGGTTTGTGGTAAGCAGAGAAGTGATGGCTGCTTTTAAGTTGGATTTCCTCCCAGAAATGATGGTGGATCATTGCTCCTTGAATGCCAGCCCGATGTAAGTATTTTGTTTTCAAAGTCATCTACATTGATACTGATTGCTTTGAGTTTATTATTTTGAAGGGTTTGGGGGTGGGAAATTTGCTCAATTGAGTTAAAAAAAAGTAAATACATGTATTTAGATAATAAAATAGAGCCTGAAATATATTTAGTTAGATCAGTATTGGGCAAAATAGCCAATTGTTCCATAGTCGGCTAATTCTAGGGAGGTACATTTTATTTGTACACATATAGCTAATAGTAATAAAGCTGTATAATTTGGCATGTCATTCTAATCTAGGAAGTAATGCCCTAAATACATGTAAATCTTTATAGCTTGATATTTAGCACGTTAAATATGCAATTTAATGTACTATATTTCTTCACACTTGCTATATTTTAAACCCAAAATTTTGTAAGAATTAATTACTATGGGCAACATAGTTATCAAAGTATTGCAGTTATCTATGATTTATTATTGAAGTATTCACTACATTGGAATAAATTGGTTTCAGGTAAGTGTGCAAAGTATGTTGATTTATTTTTCTTCAGATAAACACTCAGTATGCTTTATGTAAAGTACATTAGAGTCCCTCAGTCTTTATCAATACCTAATAACTTATCTGAATTAATAGTTTGACATGGTTGTGTGTGTGTGTGTGTGTCCATAGAGCTTTCTAGAATATAAGAGATCAAGTCACATATCTTGAGGAATCTTAATTCAGTGAAAGAAAAAGAAACACTATGGGAAGGGAAAGAGGAGTTCGAATTAGAGATATATAGGAAATAATGCATCACTTCAGTTGGAAATATTTAGAATGAATCACAGCAGAAATGGAAATGTGTCTATCAACACTTATATCCTAAATAAATTGCCTATCAGACAGTACATAACAATTTATAGATGTATTTAGTTTTACTTGATAATGGTTTAAGGCAGAAATCCTCAAGTATGCATTTTATTTATTTATTCAATTTATAAGGCCACCGATATCAAACAGGTGACTCTGGCTGGTGAACAATATAAAATCAATTAAAACCAAATTACAAGCACAACACAATGAAAATAAATACAGCTTCCAAGAAATTACAATCCAACCAGCAAATGGGACCCTTAACAAAATGGGACCCTTACCAGGTCCCAAGTATATCACTGGGTCTTTAAGATCTTACGAAAGTCCAAAAGGGTCTGGGCTATTCTAATCTCTGAAGGGAGAATGTTCCAGAGAGCATTTTTGTTAAGCTGTCAGTGTTATTTGTATGTACCACCATGATTCACTGAAATACCTCGACTTTTGTATTTAATATCAAATGTAATTGCGTCTCCATTTGGTATAGCTTATCCCATATCTTCATTTAAATAAGAAAGATGCATTTTTTCTTTAAATATATTTCTTAAGCTTTAAATTAATTTAAAAAACCTCATAACTTTGTTTTAAATTTGTTCATTGAGTTTAACAACTTAAGCATAAGATGATAACGGCCGTTAGACAAAATATTGAAAGAAAGTAGCATTAAAATTATACTTCAAATCTGATTTTAATTGTTAGTTAAAATTATTCTCCAAATGCTTTTAAATACTTAAAATTTAGCATACTTTATTCCTTTGAGGTGACTATTTAAAGCTGGGGTGTCAAACTCGATTTCATTTGAGGGCCGCATCAGAGTTGTGTTTGACCTTGGGGGGGGGCAGGGGGTGTGTGGCCAGCTTGATGTCACTTGTGTTGGGGGTGGCTGTGGTGGCTCGAGTGCTCTGCCAGTGAAAACGGGCTCCCAAGCTCCATTTTCGGCTGTGTCAGCCTCCTGCAACCTTCTGCCAGTGAAAATGGAGCTCAGGTTGGGGCCCTCCCGAGCTCCTTTTTCGCTGGCAGAGGCACCGCGGGCCAGTCCTTTGCTGTTTCCAGGTCTAGTCCTTTGCTGTTTCCAGGGCCAGATCTAAGCACCCCGTGGGCTGGATCAGGCCCCCAGGCCTTGAGTTTGATACCTCTGATTAAAAGCAATCATTAAAACCAGCTTGAGCCCCACAACTAGATCAACTCTCCCTTTTGTAGACTGGACAATGTGACTGAGCAAAGAATATAAATATTATCCTTGCTTCTCATTCAGACACTTAATTCTAGAGCAGCTCCTCCCAAAAAAGTAATATCTTTAGGAATGGTCTAAGATGGATGTAGCACCAAGCAACCATTGAAGGCATTTCTCGCTCTCATGCCTTATGTCTTTGTATCTGACGTGTCCTACCATGTATATTTAAGAGAGAAAGCCTAGCAAAGTGGGAGCAGTGAAGTAACATTACTCTGAAACATTCTCCCAGGTAAGTGTACAAGAGGGTCTAGTTGAAGTTCTGATAGCTAGATGGATGGCTTTGGTAGTTCACATGAATCCCATGAGGTGAAAGTTGGATTTAAGTAAGAGTGAGTACACAAAGAAAGAATCTCCAGTTCGTTCGATTTTTTAAAAAAATCTAAATCATCTCACTGTTTTTTAAATGTAGAATATTGGGATTTACATTACAGTGGGATTCATACATAACATGATTTTCAGCAAAACCTGTTGAAGCACATAATGGAAGCTGAATTGAAAACTATCAGAATTGAGAGCTGTCAAGAAAAAGGGAATGAATATAGTATATCCAATTCAAATTTTATTTTTATCTCCAAGGAAAATGATAGGAGTTTTAAAATGTCTCTTATTGATTGAAAAACATAAATGCACTAAGGAGACAGTTGTCATCGAAAGCAGTGCAACCCACAATGAGTACTTTATCTATAGTATCCATGGCAGCTTAGCATCTTGCTAGCAGCAGCATTTGGGGAAGAATCAATTTAGTAGAGCTTGTATATTTGGAGTGTTTATTTATGGATACAAATAATCATTTTCTGTTTATTTAGTCTCAAAATTATACTGCTGTTCTGGTGCTTGCACATTCATCAAAACTTAATAAATACTTCTAAAATCTCAAATACTTAATAATTAAATGTGTAAAACAAAGGAAAATGACACTGGACAAAAAGCAGGTAGATGTAGCAACTGAAATAAAATATTAAATGTATTTTACTTCTTATAAAGATTATTCTAAATAAAAAGGGTGCAATCTAGTATATTGGAGAAGAGTTACATTGTTTAGATATGGTTCTTTCTCTTACCTCGATCAACTAGGCCTTCTTATCATTCAATCATAGAGAAAGGCTTTATAGTTTATGAGATGCAGTTTGGAAGACAGTGGCCTTTAAACACTTTGGCCCTAAGCCCTTGAGGCCTAATGAATGAATATTTGCTCCTCTTGTAAAACAGGTGCGTTACCATTATTGACCAAAAAATGTTTCTTTTTATAAAATTAGAGAATTAAAAGTGACATTAGAAGTCATCTAGTCCAATGCCTTTCTCTCTAAATCATCTCTAACAGATTAACATCTACCTTGTGCCCAAAAATCTCCAGCAAAAGAAAACAATTTTCTTGTGGTAGCCTTGACCGATAGCACATACAGTCAAGAAACTCTTCCTGAATCTAGCTCAGAGGTCTTCAAACTTGGCAACTTTAAGACTTGTGGACTTCAACTTTCAGAATTCTCCAGCCAGCTATGCTGGCTGGAGAATTCTGGGAGTTGAAGTCCACAAGTCTTAAAGTTGCCAAGTTTGGGGACCCTTGAATTCTAGAGTCTGCTTTCTTAAGGTTTTTAACTCAATGGTTCTGATTTTGACCTTTGAGGCAATAGAAAATAAGATCATCCCATCTTCTGCATAATAGTTATTTAGATACTTGAAGACTGTCTCATCTCCCTGTCCCCAGCATCATTTATTTTGTCGGCTAAACATAACCAGATGCTTTAACTGCTCCTTACAGGTCTTGATTTCCAGACATTTTACTGTATTAGTTTTCTTTGAAACAGCTTCTATTTGTCAGTGTCCTTAAAACAAATACGGCCTTTGGTAATTAAAACAGAATATTGCAAATGAGGCCTGATCAAGGCAGAGTAGACTGGAAAAATCAAGACCCATGATCTGGAGTTTGTGCTGCTATTTATTCCTCCCCCCCACCCACCCAATACTATCTTCTAATTAATGCATCACACAGCTATCTTACGTTTAATTTGTGATTGAGAAGGATACCCAGATTATTTTAATGTACATTACTATCAAGTATCTCCTCCATTCCATATTTCTACCTTTCATTTTTCCTGCCAGATACAGAGTTTTATTTCCTCCCTGTTAAATTCCATTTTGTTCATTTCAGCCCCTTACCTGTTCCTTTCTAGATTTCTCTGGATCTTCCATCCACTTTGTACTAGCCATCTTTACCAGCTTTGTGTCACACTTAATTGGCATCCTCTCAACTCCCTCATCCATCATTGACCAAAGTGTTAAACAGCACAGGGCTCAGGACACAGCCTTGTAATCGTCCACTTGATGCTACCCTCCAAGCAGAAAGCATCATGAGATAGTTCTTCAAGAACCTTGCTGAAAACAAAGGACATTTCCCTGAGGTGCTAACTAGTACCTCTCTCAAAGGCTATCATATCTCACAGCATGATATGTTTGCAAACAAATGTGAGCTTACCTGCTAATTAGGGCATTCTTATCAAAGTGCTGTTTAATAATCTTAGGGTATACATGAAATTACTGACAGGTCTGTAGTTTCCCAGGTCCTCCTTTTCAAGGATCTGGATGACAATTGCCAGTCTTCTAGAGTTCTCAACAAAATTGAGAGTAATTTTGTGACCCCTTTCATTACCCTAAAATGCAATCTATATGACCCTGGAAATTTTCATTTATTTAAATTAACTAAATCTTTGTTTATTCTCTTGTCTAACCTAAACTTCAGTTCCCTCCTGTGGCATCATAATGATCAGTTAGAACTAAATTCCTCTTCTGGGAGAAGTCTGGCATAAAATAGGAGTTTTAAAAGTTCTGCCTTCTCACTATCACTCATTATGCACCAAGACAAATTCCTTGTGTGTCCAATCACACTTGGCCAATAAAATTCTATTCTATTCTACCAATACAATTCTTTCTCCTGGCAATGGAGCACTTTGACTTACCTTTTCTTTCTAAGTAGCTCCAGCTCATTTTGAGATTTAATCTTTCTGACATAATTTATAAAGTCCATTCCTATAATGGAGGAAAAAATAGAGTGCTTTGTTTTATTTTTCATTATGCATTCCTCCTTTAGTTTTCTTTGAGTGTTTCTTTTTTTCTTCAGTATTGTAGAGTACCGTATTTTTTGTTGTTGTTGTTGTTGAAGTTAATGCTTTGCACATGCTTATCCTTAGGCAATTAGTAATCATTGTCAATCTTGTTAAATTTCAGTTGTCAATATCTGTCCATTATTGTAGAATTGCAATACCAGGTCTTCTTGAATTAAATATGGCTTCCTTTTTCCTAAGTTTCTATTCAGTTTTAATATGACCTTCCATTAGAAAATTTGTGATCTAAATAGAAAGAAGTTTAAGATTCATAAGTTGAAATAAATCACTGTGACATTTCCCCTAATACTATTTAATTTAGTTCTTTAATTCAGCAGGCAGAATTATTTCCATTAGCTTCTGTGAATGATGTGGCCCACCTTTTCCAGGTCCAGAGTTGGTGATCACAAGTTTCCTGCATTGAACAGCATCTTTGGGTTTAAAGGTCCAATGGGTGCTGCCCATCTCTATGTTACAACAATGTACCCCTCTCCTGAGCTTAGCTGCCCATTGCTCTGGAGTGATCATTCCATTGTGCTATTGCAATGCAAGTAGTCCTTGACTTATGGCCACAGTTGAGACCAACATTTCTGTTGCAACGTGAGACAGATGTTAAGTGAGTTTTGCCCCTCTTTCTTGCTACAGTTGTTAAGTGAATCACTGCAGCTGTTAAATATATAACACACAGTTGTAAAATGAATCTGATTTCCCCTTTGACTTTGCTTGGTCGCAAAAGGTGTTTGCATGATCCCGGGACATTGCAGCCATCCTAAATATGAGTCAGTTGCCAAGCACCCGAATTTTGATCATGTGACCATGGGGATATTGCGGTGATCGTACATGTGAAAATGGTCATAAGTCACTTTTTTCAGTGCAGTTGTGACTTCGAACATTCACTAATAAGTCAAGGACTACCTATAGTATGAAAGGCATCAAAAATGATGATAACTAATTCTGAAATTATTGTATCATCTAATGTATCACAGAGGAGATGGATCATCATTTCATTATGAAACCCCAAACACAACCCAGCTTAATAATGCTGCTAAACTATCACCCAACCATTGAGCAAATTTGGCTGAAGTCTTCAGCTGATACCTGCACAAAGCAGTTAATATATGTAATGTATAGTCAAAATAAAATGTGCACCGTCCAGAGTTGCAGAGTTGAGTAGTCTTACAAAGAAGGAGGGATAAATTGTGATTATGGGGATATCCCCCTAATCCAGTTTCTCATACAAACGTCTCACTAAAAGATACTTTCAACTCTAATTAAGAAATTAGATTTGGTATGCTTTTTCTTTTGGCCTAATAAGCCTTCTTTCTCTAATTCCCCAAAAATTGCAGCTTCAAAGATAGCCGTTTCCTTAAAAATCTTATATTTTGTAGAATCAAGTTGGTGTAGTGGTTAAGCTGCTGTCCTAGAATCTAGGAGTCTCTGAATTCTCCACTTGCCTTATGATGTGATAAAAATCTAATAATAAAAAATAGCAGTCTAAGCAGTAGATAATTTACCTTCCAACAGTACTGCTGTTATTCAGCATTTCAGCCATTTATATTCTTCAAGCAGAGTATTCTCCTACCAAATTTGTGGTTTTGGTTTCTAGCCAATTAATGGTAGGGTTTTTCCCACCTCTTATATGTCTATAGGTATTGGGCTGCATTCTGTGGTTCCCCTTTAGGTTTCTGTTTCTAAATATGTCTTTTATAACTTTTAGGATTCATGCATATTAATGCCTCTACCTTTAATTGAGTCAGCATTCATCATATTTTCATTATTCAGCATTCATCATATTATAAAGCAGTCTTTCTGTTCATTCTATTTGATTATTTTTCTTACTCAGTTAATTAGATTAAAATAATATCAGTTCTTAAGTACATTTTGCCAAATCGGAACCATTTTTAGGATGGATCTAATTTAAATCATTTTTCAAGAAGACTCAACTTCATGATTTAAATCGCAATGTATTTACTATGCAAAATCCTATATTAATTTTTAAGAGTTCATCCTTATGGTTTGATACAAATTTGCATAATTATTCTTCAGTATCCGGAGGCAATTTCATTTTTAGAAGTACAATTATATAGAACAACTATATGTTTTTTTTCAGATTAAGTTACATTAAAAAATGGAACAATTGAGTTATCTAAAAAGCAGGTATATACTTTAAAAATAATTATGAGTTGAACCAAATTCTAATTATTTTTAAGTTAATTATTTTGAATATTTGAAATATATTTTCTCATGATGTGCTGGAACTATCACTGATTTTTAAATTATATAGTACATTAAATAAAATTATTTATTGACTTTCTGTGCACTTTTATAGAGCGTTTCAATCACTTTAAAATATTTATCTGCCCTGCTCTTACTTGTTTCAAATGATTATTTATCCAAAAACATTTTCATTTATAAGCTGCTAAATAAAATTAGAAACTTTCAGGCATATTTGAGAGAAGGCAGTGAGTCATCAGCCAACCTCCTTTTTGGTATAGAAAAATATCCTGATTTTTTTTCTCTCTTAGCATTTCAAATTTGCGAGTTCTATTTAAATACATTGAGTTTTAGCAATTTAAACACTGTACAGTATATGAACTAAAAGGTTGATTGATTACCTTGCCAGTAAAATCACTTATCACATTTTTCTCATTGACTCATATAGCTCAAAGAAAATGAATGGCACATTGGATCATCCTGACCAACCAGACCTAGATGCTATCAAGATGTTTGTGGGCCAAGTCCCACGGAGTTGGTCTGAAAAAGACTTGCGAGATCTATTTGAACAGTATGGTGCTGTCTATGAAATTAATGTCCTGCGAGACAGAAGCCAAAACCCTCCTCAGAGCAAAGGTGAGAGGTTTTCTTCTTCCCATCAAGTTTTAGAAAGGCAGCATTTGGCTGCACTTAGGGCCATATAGAGAACAAAATGACTTAATGATTGGCATCAAGTGTAATTTACATTAAGTTTTATCCAATTGTTTCCATTATTTATACCAACATATAGAGGCACCTACTGGTGTCATTCATTACGATATTTAAAAGTAATAGTAAATTACTACGGTAATAGTAAATAGTTAATAATAATTAACTGAACTTATTTTTATATTGTTATCCACAATGATATGTGCTAATTACATTTTATAAATAATTAGTGTCCATTTAATATCCAAGGAACATCTACAAAATTGGTTTCATAGTATACACAAGACTCTCTTATAAGACTGAAAATTGTTCTGACCCCCAGTCCAGTTTATAAACTACTAATTTATTAGGAGGACAAGGACATTATTAAAGTACGTGAGTCATAAATGAGGTGTGTAGGCAGTTTATTTCAAGAGCAGATGAGTTTTTATTGGGCCAGTTATACTATAAATTACAGTTTGGTGGTCTTACGTAGTAGAATGATAGAATCTGTGACACTTCAGATGGTGGGCAGAGGGTGTTGGAGTAAAGTTAATACTGGGAAAAGTTTTAGAAAAATATAGTAAGTCATCTTGCTGTGCTTTTTATTTGCAGGACATTTGGGTTCTTGCCTCCCCTCCCCCCGCACCAAATCAGAAGAAATAATTATATACTTTGTACCAACTCATTGTGAAGCGTAAATTAACAAGGCCTAATAAACACATAACATTTTAAATATGCTGTCTGATCTAGAAAGAATTCATCTGCAGAACAAGTTTATTCTCCCATCCCCTGAAGCATTATTATCAGTAGGATATTAAAACTGTTGTAGCATAAGAAACTGCATAGGACAAAGTGAGTTAATAAAGATCCCCTTCCTCCAATAAAATTGGCCACTTTGTGTAGGGCATCTTTGGAGCTAACCTAGATTGTTTAAACACCATCTACAATTAGGTCGTTATATCATACATTCCACCAAAACAGCTTTCAGTCTTATTAAAAAATTGTTAGTGATCATGTGGAATATTCAAATGTGTATTATATGTTACACCTGGAATATTCAAATGTGTATTCTATGTTTCAAAAAAGTTCAGAATTTGGTTGCTAGAAATACTCGACTTAGATAATTAACTGATTAATTTAGGCTAGAAGTGTTTTTTAGTATGTGTTACAGAATGTGTTTATTTCATAGGGTGCTGTTTTGTTACATTTTATACCCGTAAAGCTGCACTAGAAGCACAGAATGCTCTTCATAACATGAAGATCCTCCCAGGGGTATGACAAATTATATTATTTCTTGTTAATTCACTCTGTATCTGCAAATCCTCACTGTAAATACTACATTTTCCCTAGTAGATTATGTGGAATCTTTTGTCCTACTGTTTATTTATGACTTATTTTGTATCAATTTATATCCAGAATGATATTTTTATAAATAGAATTATAAGTTCCTAACTATGTTTCAAATTAATATATTTTGTGTATGAGTGATGGGTGATGCTTCGTAGGATGTGCTCAAGAGTTTGAATTCAACATTTTTCAAGCTTGAAATGCCCCATTTCAGTTACTAAATAGTTTCAAGCTTTCCTAGAAGTGATTTATGCACAAATAGGGCTAATTCATATTCAAAATACTTCATAAATGGACAGAAGAGGCCATTCTAAGTGGGAAATGATTGTTTCATACTGGAAACATTTTGAATTTGTTTTGCATATTCCAAACAGTTTATTTTGAAAAATGTAATATTCCTCCATTTCTTTCTTATCACAGATGCACCATCCCATTCAAATGAAGCCCGCTGACAGTGAAAAGAATAATGGTGAGTGTGTGTAAAAGATTGTTTGGCCTTGGTATGTTTTATCACATTGTTGTGGCAACATTGCATTATATGTCAAAATTGCAACTTACGGACATTTAAAAAAAATTAAAGACTCAGATCCCAACAATGCCATCTATGAAATAAACATCCTCTCACAGTTTCATGCCATTCTGTTGAAAATCAGAATAAAAAATCCAGACATTTTATTCCATATTCAAAAGAAGGCAGCTTCAAGTTTGAAACACTTCTGATAATGTTGAAATAGATTGCTTGAAACTCAAAATGTATGTTTTCAGTTCATTGCTTTTTGCACACAGCTCTTCTACTAAATTCTGAGAGAATAGATTTTCTGACTCTTGCTCTAGACCAGGGGTGTCAATCTCGTGATATGTCAAATGTGTGATATATCGTGACTTTTTTCCCCTTCGCTAAAATGGGGGTGGGCATGGCCAGCGTGTGACGCATCCGGCCCACGGGCCACGAGTTTGATACCCCTGCTCTAGACTGAAGATTCTAGATTTGTAGTGGCAGGGTAAAGAAAGTATTCCAATGCTTATGATAATGTTCATTTTGGGGCAACTTACTGGTAAATTTTGCTGGATTGTTCTATGAAAGCAAGTAAACTTACTCAATCACGTAAATAGTCAAGCCACAACTTTTGTTGTTGTTCTTCTCTTAGCAGTGGAAGATAGAAAGCTATTCATTGGGATGATCTCAAAGAAGTGCAATGAAAATGATATCAGAGTGATGTTTTCGTCTTTTGGTCAAATTGAAGAGTGCAGAATTCTACGGGGTCCTGATGGTTTAAGTCGAGGTATATACAGACCTGCTTGTAACTGATGACTTCTCCTTCAGACCTCTCTTCCTTCTCCTCTCCCCACAACTCTTGTCTTCCCCCATCTGCATACACATACAAAACCCTTACATTTAATTGGGAAGTTTTTAGAAATGTTTCTTTGTTCAGGAGATAGCTTGGATAAACTGCTACTTAATGTTGATTGTATTCCCTTCTCAGGTTGTGCTTTTGTGACTTTTACCACAAGAGCAATGGCACAAACAGCAATCAAAGCAATGCATCAAGCACAAACCATGGAGGTAAAAAAAATACTAATTTTGAGAGACTTTTATGTTTGTAACTCAGTATTGCTAATTGTACTCTAAGGATAATTTAAAGTATTAGTTTTAACTTTTAAAGCCTAAATCATTTAGGGCCTACTATCTGATGATTGAGTTTTATTGACACCCATTAAAGTCAACAGAATTACACTCTCTTAAAGATACCTTCACTTGAGATACTTTTCATGTTTAGCTTCCAAGCTGTAGAATGCAGTTGGCTTCTGTCTTTGCAGTATTACCAAAGGAGTTAATACTTTCCTTCTGAGCCAGATATTTTAGTTTATTAAAAATTAAGAAACACTTAAATCTTTATATATTCAATTGTTTTTGAGTTTTTAAGGGATTAAAAAAAATATTGATCCCATCTATGGGTGGTAATAACACATCCAAATCATAATAGATAAATGGTTGGTTTAAGCTTTCCAGTTACTGTGCTAACATCTCTTAGTTTGTACCCCCTGCATGGCACATACCCACACTTCTCTCCACTTGTGTGCAAAATAGGAAAGATACATAATATATGATACATGAATCTGCACTGGAATTCTGGAATGTGACAGGTTGCTTTAAAAAGAAGACAGTTTCTGAATGTATCTTATTTTTAAAGCAATTATTTAAAGAATGTAAATTGTTAGGATTTTGGAAAGATGACAAAAGCTACAGCTGTGTGAATTGTATTGCAGGGATGCTCTTCTCCCATCGTAGTGAAATTTGCAGATACTCAGAAGGATAAAGAACAGAAACGAATCGCACAACAACTCCAGCAACAGATGCAACAGATTAGTGCTGCCTCTGTTTGGGGAAACTTGGCTGGACTGAACACACTTGGACCCCAGTACTTGGCAGTGAGTGTGCTTGACAGCTTCTCTTCAGAATTATTTTCAGTTTAGCATACATTTCTTGTTTGCAAGTGTTCTCATTCTGAGGCTCTGCTATAAGCTCAAAAATTGGTAGTGGTAGTAGTGGTAAGTACAGATAGTTGAAATGTTTTTTTTAGCATTGAAGCCTTGCCATATGTTAGGATTTCTATTGGAAGAAAGAATATGGCACTTAGTTGAGGACTTATGGACTGTGTTGTAGAATTTTGCATTTATATAGCACAGTTTCCGGCTTTGTGTACCGGTGCGGGGGGGGGGGTGTAGGGAAAGGGGATGGTTCCATGTGAGTGGCAGGCAAGCACATGCATCCGCTGCTTGTGCAATTGGAGCATGCATGCACATGCTCACCTGACATTTTGGGCAGCCCAGTTTTAAAACACCTCACAGCCCGGTAGTGGGCCAGAGGTTGGGGACCCCTGTTAGAGAGTAAATAGGGAATAGAAGGTTTATTTTTCTTTTTACTACAATATCAATATACGGTACTCTACCAACTTGTATATCATCCTGCCATATACACATATATGAAGACATTACTGTTGCCTGTGGATTTGCACTTTAGCCTTCTTCCCTTGTTTTTATTTACCTTGCCTCCTCCCAGAGTACATTTATGGTATCTGAGTAGGGAGGAGTTGGCAGATAATATTTCACCAATGTTAGAAACCTTTGTAGCCAACATATTGGTGACACACTAACCATGAGTAAAGGGAGAATATTTCACCTGGAATTGCATGGGAAATTGGATTGTTCCTTTTCTAATAGCATCCTTCTTGGTATGGGATCACTGCTGCTTTGTGTGTATTGGTGATATGTGTGGTCAGTAAGAATTGTGCTTGTAACGGCATTCTGGCTGTGGTGTAGTGCAGTGTCTCCCAGAAGTGGAGCCAGCCCTCATTCTCACTCTTGTTCTGTTTTTGGTGTAATGTCTAGCTTTATTTACAGCTCCTTCAGCAGACAGCAGCTGCTTCCTCTGGGAATTTGAACACACTGGGCAACCTTCACCCAATGGGAGGTAAGTTTCTTTCTCTTCTTTCTGCTTGGGATCTGACAAACAGGGTCAGTACCAAAGTGAAAATTGATTGGTGTGCTGTGATGTATTAATATTAGTGAAGACAGATCTTGGTTGTCTGTATAAGAGCTCAGGCACAGATGGTATCAATCACAAGTTTTTAACTTGAATATGAATATGCAGTAGCTGATCTTTTCACAAATGTAAGCACCTTCTCTTTAAAATTTGCTACATTCTGTTTTGTGGGAACAGGTGCCAATCTGACCTTAAAAAGGAATCAAAGAATACTAATTATGGGTCAGTTAATCTCACACCTGTTCTGGAGAGGAATGGTTGAAAGTATTGTTAGAATTTTTAAAAAGTACGTAGGAGACTTACTGAAAAGGAGTCAGCATGACTTTCAGAAAGATTAGTCTTTTTCACTGATTTTCTAGACTATTTTAGGATGTAAGCAAATGTGTTGACAAGGCTGATTTCATAGGTACGTTATACCTGGATTATAAAGTCTTTGGTACAGAATTATTGTGAGCAAGTTTGGTAGTGATAACATGTTTATGAGTAATAAAAATGGATTTTAAAGATTTATATGCCAATATCTTTTTAAACTTATTTGCCTTGAAGTACAAAGGGTTAAAGGGGTACCCACAGTGGGTAAATGGGCTTCAAAATGGCAAATGCCCTTCAGTGTGAATAAGTGTAAAATGAAATTGGCACACAAATCCAAACTTCACTTGTATATTTATTGGATCCTAGCTGACACAGGCTGACCAGAAAAGGGATCTTGAGATTACAGTGGAGAGCTCAGTGAATAAATCAGTCTAATGTAAGCTGCTATTAAAAAAAATAGAGTGAGTTAATTTCATGCATGGAATCATTAGGAAGAAAATTGAAAATAGAATTGTTGATACAATAAAGAGCAAAAAAAATCAGTCAGTATGATAAAGGGGCTAGAGATATCAGCAATTAAGAGTTATTTAGCTTGGAAGAAAAGGAGTAAGGGGAGATATGAGGGAAGTATATACATAGCAATAGCACTTAGACTTATATACCGCTTCACAGTGCTTTTCAGCCCTCTCCGAGCGGTTTACAGAGTCAGCATATTGCTCCCAGCAATCTGGGTCCTCATTTTATCGACCTCAGAATGATGGAAGGCTGAGTCAACCTTGAGCTGGTGAGATTTGAATTGCTGAACTGCTGGCAGCTAGCAGAAGTAGCCTCCAGTACTGCATTCTAAGCACTGCACCATCATATATGCATTCATGGTATAGATAAAATGGATAGTGATAGTTTTTTTCAGATCTCTTACTAACTTAGGACTTAGGATCATCATTGAAACTAAATGAAGGGAGATTCGGAATAGAAGGAATGCTTTTCTTAAATGGCACAAAATTAAACTATGGAATGTTCTGTTGTGGTAAGGGGAATAATCTGTTGAGAATGGATTATTTTGTAAAAAAAGATTTAATTACCTTATTTGACTCTTGGAGACCTAGCATGATGCCTGCATAAAACATATTCCTTCAATATGCATATCATGTGTCAAGACATACCTTCTTTAATTTTACTGTGCTGGTATAACTGGTGCTTTTGTCTCATCAACTTCTTCATAAAACTTAATTTAGTTTTGAAGAAAGCATAATTTTTCTATTGAACAAGTTCCTATAATTTAGCACTGACCTACTGTTAGTCAATTAAATGTGTAGAATATTTGAAACTATTTTTAAAATTAAATTCTATTAAGGAAGAGTTAAAGCTGTATTGTTAAGCTTTTTATTTGAAAGAAGAATTGGGAGATGAAGGTAATAAAAATAAAAGCTACTTTGAGATAAGTTGAACAGGAAGAATAGAATGCATAACATGAAATAAAGTATTACATGAGTTGATAGACTTGTCAGTTATGGAATGATAATTGTTTTTTTTTTAAAAAAATAGTCATTACAAAAGAAAAAATATGGAAATAGGCAAGCAAATTTAGGCCTCAATTTGATCTTTTAAAGTACTTTCCATTGGTTTGGGAACATTAAAAAAAGACAGAGGTAGTTAATCTCACTGATAAATTGTCTCCTTTTTCCATTCTTGTCTTCTACCTAATATAATAAAACGATAAATAAATGACAAATCTGATAATAAACCTTGTTTAAAACAAGGAGGAATTCTTGTTCAGTGTGGCTTGGTAATAAGATTTGAACTACTTTTTCCACCAAACCCATTTGAGAGTACTGCTGCTGCTGCTGAGTCCTCCAGTGGTTAATGGTATAGAAACAGACACACTGCATTGATTGATGTGTTGCAGGGTTGAATGCAATGCAATTGCAGAATCTAGCTGCATTAGCAGCTGCAGCTAGCGCAGCTCAGAATACCCCAGGTGGAACAACTGCACTCAACTCTTCCAATAGTCCATTAAGTGTGCTCACCAGTTCAGGTAAGGGAGTTGTTTTATTTATTTATTTATTTGCTGTTTGATTAATTAACCTATTTTTGCCTCTCTGCAGATGTAACAATAGAAACAGTTACCACGATTCAATTATTAAACCCTGCCCTTTATGAAGATAAATAATTACAGCCCAAAACACGTGTTTATGATTGAAAAAACAAGGAAGTGGGTGCTTCTGATTTGCTGAATAGTTATGTGTATACATGCATTCATATTCACAAGGACACAGAGAAAACTTAGATTTCACAAGAGGATATTTATTGTTTTGTAAATGTAATTGATCCATTTGTTCAATGAACACCACCAAGGTTTATTTATTTATTAGTAAGATTTATATACCGCCTCGCAGTGCAAGCACTCTCTAAGCGGTTTACACCAGTAAGCAATGTATATTTATATTGCCCCCAACAATCTGGGTCCTCATTTTATCTACCTCGGAAGGATGGAAGGCTGAGTCAACCTTGAGCCAGTGAGATTTGAACCGCTGACCTGCGGATCACAGTCAGCTAAAGTGGCCTACAGTACTACACTCTAACCGCTGTGCCACCTCGGCTCTTACATTAATAGAATGTTCTATTACATTCTCTTGGATTTTCTTTGCAGATACAATTTTTTTGAAAATTGAGATAGAATTTAGACACATTTGGTTTTTACAATGACATTACTTGTACCTTAAACTACAACATGGCTTGCTTTAATCATGCTTTTTGAACAAACAAGTTGGTCTCTCAGATAAATGTAGTAATGGTTTATTTCCATTCAGTAGTTTTTAACTTGAACATCTCAGAACTGGATGGGGCAGAAAAACTTACCAAGAATAAGCCATATAATCTCAAATGAGGCACCTCTACATGTTTTCACATCATAAATCACAGCAAGGCAGTAGCATATTTCTCTCAACTTGTGGCTTATTGCTTTAAAACAAGGGATAATTTATTTCTAATCTTATTTACATATCATGGAGCAAAAAGCCACACAATTGCTTGGCTTGATATTGGAAACTTTTTATGTCTGCTGACTGGAACTAAATGATAGTAATTTTAGATATGGAAGAAAATAAATGAAACTTAAGAAAACCACTAAAATTTAAAATTAAACCTGCCTGTGCTTTTTAGATTTATTATTAGAGTTGGAAGGGACCTTATTAGAGTTGGAAGGGATCTAGTCCAACCCCCTGCTCAAGCAGGAGTTCCTACACCATTTGAGACAGATGGCAGTCCAGTCTCCCCTTGAAGGTCGCAAGTGTTGGGGCTCTCACAACCTCCGCTGGCAAGCTGTTCCACTGGTTGATCGCTGTCACCATCAGAAAGTTTCTCCTCAATTCCAGGTTGAATCTCTCCTTGGTCAGCTTCCATCCATTATTCCTTGTTTGGCTTTCTGGTGCCATAGAGACTGCTTGACTGACCTCTTGCACCTCTTCTTAGATTTTGTTGCTCTACTAAGATATGATATCAGAGTGTGGTATGTATACACATGATATGGAACAGGGTTAGTCACTGAGCCATCAGTATTTCGAGATGGCAAAAGAGAAAATACTGTAGCCTCGCTCATTCTGCTTAAACAGTAATTCAGTTGAGAGTTAGTAAGGAGCAAATGATTCCAGCTCTCTGGATGAGCATTTCATTGGATACTAAATGGATACTCCAGAGGTTTTTCTTCCATTGCAATTTACATCTAGGCAAAAAATAGCAGGATTGCTTCTGAATGTTGGTAAAAACTCTTGCTATTTCTTACCTGACTCATACTTTACACACACAAAAAGATGTTGATACTCTAGAAAGAGTGCAGAGAAGAGGAACAAGGATGATTAGGGGACCGGAGGCTAAAACATACGAAGAACGGTTGCTGGAATGGGGTGTGTCTAGTTTAATGAAAAGAGGGATGGGTGTGTGAAATGATAGCAGTGTTTCCATATCTCAGGGGATGCCGCAAAGAAGAGGGAGTGAAGCTATTCGTCAAAGCACCTGAGGGCAGGCCAGAAAGCAATGGGTGGAAACTAATCAAGGAGAGAAGCAACCTAGAACTAAGAAGAAATTTCCTGCCAGAACAGTTAATCAGTGGAACAACTTGCCTCCAGAAGTTGTAAATGCTCCAACACTGGAAGTTTTAAAGAAGAGATTGGACAACCATTTTGTCTGAAATGGAATAGGGTTTCCTGCCTGAGCAGGGGGTTGGACTAGAAGACCTCCAGGGTCCCTTCCAATTCTGTTAAATATTCTGTTCTGTTAAATGAAAAGATACCCATTTTGGAACCAAGAGGATGCAAGGCTAAAGATTGGTGACTGCTGTTCACTGAAAATTCCTTTGGGAAAATAGGAGAGAAAAAGGACAACTTATCCCACTTTCCCTGGCCACTTTCCACTTGATATTTTAGAAGGATCTTGAATGTGCTTTATTTAGGCCTTTTGGAGATCGTGCGAAGTCATTTTGATATTGTTGGAAGTTGTTGCTGATGTTTTAACACTCTCATTTTAATAGCAGGTTCGTCACCCAGTTCCAATAGCAGTTCCTCAGTAAACCCAATGGCTTCTCTTGGAGCGCTGCAAACACTGGCAGGGGCTACTGCAGGCCTGAATGTTGGCTCTTTAGCAGGCAAGTTCAGTGCATTGTAAGAAAAAGTTAGAATCCATCTTTGCTTCAAACCCATGTCTCAATTGTCTTACTTGAAACCTTGTTGAAACAATGATATTTATTCATGTTTTCTGTGTAGGAATGGCAGCCTTAAACGGAGGGCTTGGTAGCGGTGGCCTTTCAAATGGCACAGGGAGCACAATGGAGGCCCTAACTCAGGCATACTCTGGGATTCAGCAATATGCTGCTGCCGCATTGCCCACACTTTATAACCAGAGTCTTTTAACACAGCAGAGTATTGGTGCAGCAGGAAGTCAGAAGGAAGGTAGGTAGGAGGCAGTGTTGTGAAAGTTTGTTCTTTAGCTATATCGTACTGAGCTCTAGATGTCATGCTATACTCAAAATGTTCTTCTCCAGTGATGAAGTTATGGATAAAACATGGGACATATAGACATAGTGGATTTTGTAGACATTTTTACAGAATATTCTGGCTACTCTGAAACATCTAATTCTAAAATTCTGTTTAGTTTTATCTCTCACCCAACCAAGAAATTCATTTTAAAAATCAATATATACAGTATGTTATTTTTAATATGTCCAGTCATATTTTGGGACTATCATTAATAATTTATTATTTATGAGAAAGTAAGTAGTGGGTTTTGCATACAGTATAGTTAATCTGTACAGTTGCTTTGCAAGTTATTTGGCCAGTGCTGTTAACTATTGCAAATTGGAGGATTGAAATTGGCAAAATCTTGGTTTAGTGGGAAAAAAATTGGTTTAATGAAAGATTACCGTATTTTTCAGAGTATAAGATGCACCTTTTTACCCCCAAAAAGAGGGTGAAAACTTGGGTGCGTCTTATACATCGAATATAGCTCCAGCCATCCACCCCAACCTTTGGCCTCTGCCTCCCAGCAATTTACCTCCTTGCAGCAAACAGAACAGAGCCTGTTAAGCCAAGCAACTGATTATCAGCTTCCCGACCCTCAGCTGATTGAAGCTGCAGGCAGGCCACATGCTGAAACTGAAAGTGAAACTAAAGCTGCAAGGAGGCAAATTGCTGGGAGGCAGAGGCATAATTTTATTTTCTTGTGCTAATCAGACTGCTGAAACTGGATGCAAGGAGGTAAGTCAATAACTATAAATATCTGTAGAATATTCAAATTATTAGACTTATTTTTTAAAGACTGCTTTATTATTGTTCTAGACAACTTAACAAAATGAAGAAGCTTTTTAAAATAAATGCTTGATCTGAAGAGGCCCAGTGCTATTGTGTCTTCTTTTAAATAGCAGGGAATAATGTATACTTCCAGAAAGCCACATAAATTTTAACAGCACCTGTACAAGTATAATCTGAAATGTAACAGTGTCCTGTTTTAGTATTAAGATAAGGCAGCTGAGTTAAACCCTGACTTAGTCATATTTGGAGTAGATCTATTTAAATAATTGGGAGGAGTTAGTGTGACTACATTTAAGAAAACTTTCTGGCATTAATATACTGCCATAATGTACATTTCTGCAATTCTTTGTTGTTTCTATGGGTCAGCCACACATGCACAGAAATACACAGCAAACAATGTATATCATCTGTACTGCTTGCTGGGAGGAAAATTGCTGGGAGGCAGAGGCAGAATTTTTTTCCCTTGTTTTCCTCCCCCCAAACTAAGGTGCATCTTATACTCCGAAAAATACGGTTTCTAATTAGTTTTACCTGATGTGAGAATGCTGTTACTTTATGGATGACATTGTCTTATAGATCATATATTTATTGTGATTCTATCACATTTTAAATACATGACAACCTTATTGAAACATTAATCTGAAGTTGTATGCTTTAAAATGGAAAGAGTGATGGAGTTCTGCAACTGGCTCCATCCCTATTTTGAATTGTATTAAGGAAGTACAGCTTGGTCATCTTAATTCACTTTAGAGCATCACAACTTCCTGAACTGGGCTAGAAAGTGCCTATGTATTTAATTATCAAGATTTGTTTCTGTATTTCTGTTCTTTGACTGAAACTACAAATAATGATCCTTTATTTTTAAAGTATTTTTTATTTTTACTCTATTGCTTTATTGTTCTTATTTTTTTTTTAAAAGAGCACTAGGTATCATTTTTAACATTGCGAGATAATTGATTCCTGGAGACAGATTTTTCATAATAGGATGAGTTTGGACTGTTAAACAAACATGGTTTTACTTGTCCTTTATTCTCTGTATTAAAATCCAAGAACTTCTACTGGTTTTAATTTCTTTCTAAATGAATATTTTAAAGGTCCAGAAGGAGCCAATCTGTTCATCTACCATCTTCCCCAGGAGTTTGGGGACCAAGACCTGCTACAGATGTTCATGCCTTTTGGGAACGTTGTCTCTGCCAAGGTTTTCATTGACAAGCAGACCAATCTGAGCAAATGTTTTGGTATGTTCTGTTACATTGTTTTTCATAAGAGAGAAGAATATTCATATCAGAGCAGTTGTTTGGAAGGTTTGTCCCACCGTCTTCCTCTAGTTCTTTATCTCATCTTTACCCCCTCAGAAAAGAACAACCAACTGATGTATAATGAGCTGGTACAGAAACTTTTATTGTGAAACATTTAAGTCAGTAAGCTGCTGCTCTGCAGCTAGCAGCTTAAGTAAACAGACGCATTAAAAGAACACACTGTAGTATTTCAAATAACTAAAATCTTTTAGCTGAAAATATATCCACTTGTTTGTGCAAGCAAGTTATATGTTAGCAAAACATACTGTGTTTCCCCCAAAATAAGACCCTGTCTTATATTTTTTGAACTGTGAAATAAGCGCTTGGCCTTTTTGCCATGCACTCAAAAGCCTGATTGGGCTTATTATCAGGGGATGTCTTATTTTGGGGGAAATAGGGTAGGTAAATAAGAAAGCAACGTGACTCTAAACTTAAAAGTAGAGTTAGCATGATGGCTCAGTCATATATTTAACAATTGGGCTCACTAAGAATTACAGGTTTGGATGGCATCTGGAATATTCTACCTCTTCTTTTCCAAGACATTAAGTTTATCAGTAGAATTGGCACTTACAGATTATAGCACTAAAAAGACACTAAACATTTGCTTGTTTGTTTGAGTTGAGTAGGGAATTGTATTTTTTTAAAAGTCCTATTCCATCTCAAATGCTTTATCTGTAGTTACACTAAGTTAAGAGTGGTTTTGTATTAAAATGCAAGTTGTGATGGTTGTGGTGATGGTGATGATGATATACTCATTCTTATCCTCTAATTGCATTTAACTCTTGAGTTTTTCTTTTCTTAGGTTTTGTAAGTTATGACAATCCCGTCTCTGCACAAGCTGCCATCCAGTCAATGAATGGATTTCAAATTGGCATGAAGCGACTGAAAGTACAGCTCAAGCGCTCTAAGAATGACAGCAAGCCATATTGAGTGCCCCTCCCCCTGGAACTGGAGTGAGAAGGATCTTCTGGTAAGTTGGGGAGGAGCCCACTTAGGGATTCAAAAACTCTTTAAGGCTGTATTTTTACAGTCACGGAAGCTGATTGATACCATTCTGTCTGGCACATCTTCCCCTGAAGACTCAGCTGCAGCCTCTACTGGGAATTCTGCGGATGGAGGACAACTTTGTGCTTTTGTTTCCAGTGTTTTACTTTGGAGCTTAGGTGCCATATCACTATTATTTTTTTAAAAAAGTTTGCTGTGTTTGTAACTGTGTTTTTGAGAAGGACCAATGCCAGCCACCTTGGAGAGGAAAGGAAAATAGTAAGTGCAATTGGAAGTGACACTACATGACTTAGATATGAGGAGACCCCAATGATACTCATGAAAGGGGGAAGCAGGAAGCTGAATCCAAATCATGTGGTGGTTGGTTAATGAACAACCGCTAAGGAGCTTTGCCAAGCTATTTGCTAGGTTAATTTAGTAAATGCCTTATGTGAGAATTGTATACAGAATCAGTCAGTTGGAGGATAATAGTTGGGCAAAAATATTCATGTGGTAAAGGAAAAATGCAGTAATTACAATGCTAAAATACGTTTGTATAGTGCAATGTGTGTGGTTGCAGCTTATAAAAGTATCCAGTGATGTTTTTTGATCAGCTGTTTACACTTTGGACAGAACAACCTTTTTTAAAATTGGATAATATGAATTAGTGTTTCAATTTCTTGGAAACTACACTTGAAGTTAGTTGGTTTAATGAAGTTATCTACACTTTAGGCTGTAATCCAGGAATTCCTGGATTTAATTTACAATCTTACTACAAATCCAATGTCTCATGATAAAATTTGTTCTTCCCCTGTTCTAGAACTTGTACATGAAGAAATGGTGCTCATAAAGTACAAGTTAAAGTCTCCTTAGTGTTAAACTGACAGATAGATTTAAAATGAGCTCTTATTGCTCTGATTTCTGGCATTCTCCCCCCCCCCCCAAACTTTGTACAAGTGTGTGTCAGAATAATACTGGCCCAAAGATTTTTTCTTGTTTCTTATGTAGATTTATTTTTCACAAATATTGTCATCTTGTTACCTAGCAGTTTTCTTTTGAGCGTGTGCCAGTGCAAAAGACTAAATTCAGAGGACTGAACCTCTGCAGAATTTTGATCTGGTCTACATATTGCCTGAGCCCAGTGCCTAATAATTCAAAGTCAGATTTCTTCCCCCTTCTAATACACATCGTTTTTTCACATGGGTGTAACTGCCAAAAGCATTAAAATTTTATACACACTAGACCTGAATCCAAAGGGAATTTTTAACAGTATGAGTTTGAGCCATGGCAAGAAGTTATGTAAAATCTAGTCCTGAGACTAGAAAAAGCTAGTCCTATTATTAGGAAAGTTTACAGTGTTATATATATAGATTCAATGTATTGCTATTTTCTGAATATGCTCTTTCTCATTTGTTAAAACGTTTTCACAGCACGCCAGTCAACCCATAAATTTTGTATTTAGAAACAAGACATTTTAGGGGAGGATGGAAACAAATTATTTCCAAGGAAGATCCAAAAGCTCATCAAGTTTGAAATGCCATTGTATAAGATAAAACTCAGTAGGATATCCAGGCATTTACTAGGGACTGGGTCCCCTTGTTTACTAAAACTGAGGCATTATAATTTGCATAAGGCCACCCATCTGTGATTCAGGTTGTTTTTCTGATGAATTTGGAATATCACTGCAGATTTATAACTTGATGAATGGCATAGTAAAAATTAAACAGCATTTCTTTAAAAAGCATATACAATGGTGATAAAAATGTTGAATGGTCAAATTGCCAAATTTTCCATTTGTGCTGGCATGTGGTATCCTTCAGTGTTGAATATTTGGGGTCTAATTTAAAAGGATATGCGTACATTTAGATAACTGTATACCATTTGAAGTTTGTGCACTAGGAGAAGTTGTATCCTGATATTATGAGGATGGGGGGAGTGTTGGAGTGCTGAGGGTCCCAGAATTGTCAAGGGATTTTTTAAATAAAAATATACTTTCAGGAAAAAAAAAGAGGTCATGGTTGGGAGCAGATGCTCCAGTTGCAACCTGATATAACCAAGAATGTTGTTTCTATTTTTATAGAAGTTTTATACTGCTCCAGGGTGGAGAATATTTATTATCTAAATTATTTCACTGGATAAGACCAGGGTTTTGCATAATCCTGAATGTGATTGTGTAACGCATACATAAACAATGTGCATGATTGAAACTACTGACTTTCAGTGGCCTGTTTGTAACTTGCAAACTGCTAAATAGGATAAGAATTAATACTGTGAACCAGTGGAGGAGGAAAGCTGTGCTCAATTTTTGCTATAGTCACTCCTCCCAGTACTACTACTCTTCTCAGTCACTATTACTAGCTTTTCTAAATACTTTGTCGCTATTTATTCAATGTCCATATACTTTGTAACTTTTCTGTATGCTTCCATCATGACAGCTATGGGGCAACTTTCCTCCCGTTGAACTAGCAACACAATATTTGTGTTATGCTTATCCTACAATGTTTCCTTTCATAAGCATGATCAATGCAAGTGCCCTAATTCTACTGTCAGAGTTACCAAAGTTAAGAATGCAGGTTAAATTCTAAAAGAGATCTTTGGAATAGGTTGGCAGAATTCTTGTGCCTTCAGTGGTGCTGTTCTGAATGATTTAAGATAGAATGCTTCAACCAAAATACTTGTTTCTCCTCAATTTCCCTTGATCTGGCCACACAAATGCTTTTCAGAATAAATAATGAATCTTTGTTTCCCAGGGAGATTCCCACTTGGCAAGAAAATGAATCTGGTTTATACAAGGATACATATAGATTCCCCTTTGGAGTTTTGCTTCCACATATCATTTTTCTGCATAGCTTGTTACTCGGTCTGCTCCCTCTGCCCAATTTTTGGCAAAAAAAAATCACCGAAACAGATCAAATTGGACCATAATCATTTAGTTACTTGATATCATAGTTACTTATATACACATCCTCAGATTAAAATGGTGAGTTTGGAAATACACATGGAGAAGGCAGAAATTGATAAAGAAGTTCAGGTTATACTGAAAATTATATTGAACAGGGTTTGCATTCATGAAGCTAATTTTGCAACACCAGAGCCTTAGTATTATTGGGAGAGAAGGTGGATATCTTTAAAATAAAGAAGTAGTCATCATGGTTTTGCATGCAGATTTTTAATTCATGTGAATGAATAGATTCTGGGAAAGATAAAATGTTATATTGAGTTTTTGGGGTGTGTATTTTATGATAAAAATAATTTAAAAACTCACATTTTAATTCAGCAATTTAACTTTTGTAATCTCAACACACACACACCCCAAGGGTAGGAGCAAATGCAATCTTTGCTGGTTCCTTAATTCAAACATATTTAAGCAATTGCACACACCAAGAAAAGAGACTACTTCTTAAAAGAGCAGTTGACAAGTAGAGAGGGGTGCCCAATCCAGATCTTCACCATCTTTGGACATGAACACTGCACATCTCTAGTTGGATCAAAGGTTTTTCTGCCAGTGGGAGCCTTCTTGGGGTCATTAAGGATACTCCAGGGGAAGTGACTTTACTAATGTACTTCTCTTAGTATTACTATCAATTTTTTCCAATGAATTCCCCAATCCTAGGACATTTAGGGATACAGGGAATTATAAAGAGGAAAAAAAGTTAACAAGGATTAACTCCTCCCTTGTTTCAGCTGAAGAAGGGTTGCCCTAGATCCAAAATTTGAACTAACGGAAGGATGGTTTGTTTAAAGATCACTCATTTTGATTCCAAGCCAGTGTTGTTTTTAAGTAAGTTTAAAATTAAATAACATAGTGTAACTTGACATTTGTTAGAAAAAGTAAATTGCATTCACACAAATATATACTTCATTTGTATTATTCAGCTGAAATAGATCTCTGTATTTAAATCAAAATGATGTAACATGCATTTATTATAATTAGAATGGAAGTGAGGGCAAATCTAAGAACGATACTTTTTCCAATAATCATATGCTGCTTCAGACAATTGCTTATGAAACACTATGTGAAGAGAATGCTTAAATGTGTTTGTCCTTGATATTTAGGCCTCTTGTGTTGTGATCCTGTTAGAGATTCTGTCGCTTTGGAAATCTCTTACAAGTCTCTGCAGATAAAAATCCTTCCTTTCAAAACTGGCAGAGGTGACTGTAGAACTTTTGAGAGTCCAGAATTCCTCCTCACAAAATCAAAGAGCAACATTTACATATTGAAAAGAGTTGCAAAGGAGGGTGGTGGATATATATATATATTTTGCAAGTATCCTAGTAAAAAGGGCTCAACTGCAGCAAGTCTTAACTTGCAGTCAAGTCTTAATTCTTTCCTTTCTGTGGGGGCATCAGTTTTACTCACACAGTAAATGTGTTTAATGTCATTTTAATGCCAGAATCTACATACATGTACGTACATACACATGCATATGAGTTTCTATTGCCTAAGTATGCCCCATGGTAAGAAGAAGAAAGTGTTAAACTATCAGTGCCCAGTTGCCCAGTAATCTCTGCTTTGTCTCCCACCTGTTATGTGAACTGTCCTACAATTACATTTTATGAAGTCAGGTTCTAGTGGAAGGGAGGAGTCCTACCTTCCTCATGAAGACGTAGCAAGAACACTGACTTAGAGCTGTGTTGAATGCGCAGCTGAATGCCGCTAAGTCAGAGTCCATTCTGTAGCCAGAGTCTAAAGGGAATCCCAGACCTCTGTTCCATTTAATTTCTGACAATTTTTACATTTATTTGGTGTCTTATGCACTTCAACTTTTACTTGTTCATTGTTGGCATGTGCTGCCCTTCCTTGTCAACTCCCCTTCCCCAAGAGGTCTCATTGTACAGTGCCCATTCCTGTTTCACTCTCTTCTCTCTTTCTCTCTCTGTTTGGATGTACTGTTCTGTGTAACTCAGTAGGTCTCCTTCTTTCTGGTTTGTTTTTTTCTAGATTCCTGCCGTTTGTTCATCGTTGTGCCTAAAGCATGTCGATGTGGCGTTCAAGTACATCGTCCAAATCCTTGTCTCTTCAGCTTCTCTGATGCTTGAACTCTCACCCTTTGACCTTGTGTTGACTTTTGATGCTGATGTGTATTTTTATTATGTTTGTTTCTTCTTTTTTTCCTTCCTTTATTTTTTTTTTTGTGCTGCCAAATTGGTTTTGCTAGAAAGACTGCTGATGGGGAATATTTAAACTTACATTTGAATATAAAAGAATTCTATTTTTCTAGACCTTCATAAGATAACCACTTGATTTTGTGATTCTGATTCTTTGTAATTGTCTTCAGAGCAGCCTTGCTAGCATACCTCGTGGAGTATTTGTATTTCTGTGAACATACAGCCAATCACTTTCTAGGCTTAGTTTTTTCTGTGTGCTTAAGTTTCAACAAAAATCTTTGAAGGAAAAAGTAAAAGGATGCAACTCAAAGCTTTCAGGAGGCTTCTGGTCACATTTTGCTGAACCTACTAGCCATGCTTGAGGAGAGAGCATGTGTTCATTGACTTGAGTAGCTTCAGCAGAAAACACTTGAACTACACTTTTTCCTGATTGTAGCTGCATTTTTGCCCTGGCACTTAACTGCTTTTTCCTTCCTGTGTGATTATCAGCCTTTGTCTGCAGTGAGAATTTAATCAAAGTTGGTGTTGTATTTTGTTAAACCTTTGCATGCTTAGTTTTTTGTAACTACAATCTCCTCAGCAAAATGTGAGTTTTTGTTTTGTTTTTCTTTTAAAATTTCAAATAATGCCCCTGTAAACGTTTTGCATGTTTCCTGCTGTGTTCTTCACAATCCTGTATATATATATACACCCTTCACCTCTGTTTTCTATAGTTGGTGCAAAAACTGAGCAATTTATTAGGTTTCAAAGCTGTCCTTTTTTGGATGCCAGACTTGTGATCATATGTCATGTAAGGACATCTCCTGTGCATTTAGACTGCTTTACACAGTATCTGCACCTTGCTCTATTATCACAGCTATGGAAAGGTCTCAGGGGCTTGATTGCACTGTTCAGATGGTCATGGTGGCAGCGGCAGGGATACAAGTTTAACAGAAAGATGTGGGATGTTTGCGTAATACTGCTTCTGAAATCCAACAGAGCTCAGGCTCTTTTGGGGTAGCCTTAATTTGTACCTCTTGTTTAATATGCGACTTGCTTTGTGAAATTTTAACACCATTAACTCTCAGTGAATGGAAGCTTGATTGCTCTCCAGTTCGTTCTTACACTTGAAATAGCATGTCGTATATATCCCATAGAAGGAATCTGTAAGCCTAGGCACAAAACTGCTGGCTCTTTCTCCAAGTGACAAGCACAATATAACAGCACGTTGGCTGTTACCTGAACAGGGTACCAACCCCGGCTCCTTTTCTCAGGGGCCTTAGCTGGGGGAAATCTCCTCTGTGGAGAATTTTTTTTTAAAGTTTTGTTCTTTAATTGGGTTAGGAGACATGCAGTTTTCTTTTTTTTTCCCTTTTTTTTTCCTGGCCTGATGAAGAAATAGGACAGATTATCCTTCTTTGGGAAACATGCTTCAGCTTTGCTGCACATATGATCTGCTTTAGAAGCTGAGATATAGTCCGGGGGCTTCACAGCACCTGCAAAAAGTCCTATGGTAAGGACTAAGCACAAGGGGCAATGGGGTGGAGGAGAAGCTATGAAGGAATTTTAACACAGGAGGAAGGAATGCGAAACAAAACATTTGGAGAGTAACATGTAAGAGACCTGTCTAGGCCTTAGGAAGCTTTCACTCTATTGTTGGCATAAACCAGCTGCCAACTCTCTTGCTGGATGGGTAATCTCTCTCCATATTTGTTTTTCTCTCAACCTTGCGATCAGCATCGCTAAGGTTGAGAGTGACTTTAAAGGGGATATATTGCATTATTTGGGGTACAGCTGTGAGATTATTGACCTTAGGCTCACAGTCACAATGCACAGGGGTGTCTGATGGCAGGGAAGTCAAGGCCTTGCAGTGTATTAATTAATTTTGCCAATACATTTCTTTATAATGCGCATACAGTTTCATGAGAAACTCTGGAGAATCCTGTGGTAAAAAAAAAAAATCTCTGGAGAAAACCAAAATGCCAAACATTAGATGTTCCTTTCCTTTCTTTCCTTTGATTGTTTTAATAATTCTGTGGTGGTTTTAATGGATTTGAGACAGTAAAGCAGCAGCTGCCTTTTATTTCTAGCTGCTTTTTGTGAATAATTAAAAAAAAGAAAATTTACATTTTGGAAAAAAAAACCTGTGGGCTTTTTTATTGGTACAAACATTGTATTTAACACTAGGGGTTTTGTACAGTTTTTTGCCTTTTCTACTAGAAAACAATGTAAAGTGATTCACAAATGTGACAAGAAAACAAATTGCCACTATGACCAAATGTAGAATCTGTTCTGCAGTTTAACAGGATTTAATCAACTCAAAGTCGTGATTCTGTTGTAGCAATGCTTTTCTTTACCCTGTTTGAACTGTTCCTTTTTCCTGTTTGATTTGCAAAACAAAATGTCTTTTTTGTGTGAAATTGTGTTGTACTCTGTAGAAAATTATGGATTTTACTTTAGTGGTTAAAAAAGAAGCACATGTTGCTTTTCTGATCACGGAGTTTGTGTAGTGGATTTAAAAAATGAAAGTTTTGTTACAAGTTTGGAACGAGCGAGTATGTATTAAGGAATTTTCTTCCTTTTGTGTGTGGTTTCTTTTTGTCCCACTGGGGAACTTAAAGCTGTTTTAATTGCACAGACACACAGACAAGAAGTCATTTTGTATATGCCAAGTGTGGTATCTCCCTTTGTTTATTTGCTATTAAACTGTTTGAGAAGAAATTTCTGTGTCATCTTTGTATTTACTTATATAGAACAGGCAAATTGGTATATTGGTATCCGGGTATTTGAAAAAAGGGTTGCTTAGTCTAAACCAGTGATGGTGAACCTTTTTTTCCTCGGGTGCCGAAATAGTGCGCGCATGTGCTATCGCACACGCGTGCATGCCCACACCCATAATTCAAAGCCCCCCCACTTGCCCCACCCCCCTGCACATGCGTGCGTGACTCCCCCACACCCCCATTTCCTGACTTCCAGTGGGACCAGTAGGCCCATTTTTTGCTCTCCCCAGGCTCCAGAGGCTTTCTTGGAGCTGGGGAAGGTGAAAATGCTCCCCCCGCCACCCCGGAGGCCCTCCGGAGGCCTAAATCGCCCTCCCAGAGCCTCCACGCGAGCCAAAAATCAGCTGGCGGGCACGCACATGCGCACTGGAGCTGAGCTAGGGCAACGGCTCGCGTGCCGGCAGATATGGCTCCGCGTGCCACCTGTGGCACCCGTGCCATAGGTTCGCCATCACTGGTCTAAACGTATGAGAAGGTGGAATATATACATCATCTTTTCTGTCACTGGCATGCTGCTTCCCCAAATATAAAAGCTCACCTTTTTCCCCTCTCTTAATTTAAATTATTTTTCTGAGCATTTCACTTTAAGGTTTACTTTCTATCCTTGATGTAAATTGACTGGGCCAGGATCAGTCTCACAAAAGATTTTTCTGGTAGGCAAATATACACATGAGGAATAGTTTATTATACAAAAGTGCTTCTCCATTCAGTTTTTTCTGCTAAGTTTATTTGTTTAAATCACCTTGGGAAAGCTTCCACATTTTTAAAATATAAAAATAAACAATATAGACCCATGATGGCGAACCTCTGGCACTCAGAGCCCTCTCTGTGGGCACATGCGCCGTTGCTAGCTGGTCGTCTGGTTTCCAGCGCGCACATGTGCGTGCCGGCCGGCTGGTCTTTGCAGGCACCAAAAAAACAGGCCATTTTTCAGACCAAAAAGGGCCCCAAAAAACAGCCCCAAAAAAGCTGGTTTATGGCGCTCCGGCACATGTACATGCACGTACCTTCCAGTTTGGGCACTCAATGCCGAAAAGTTTCGCCATCACTGATATAGTCTTTTAGATTCTTTCTCCTCATTCCTGCAACTGTATTTGCATCTTTAGTGCCCTTGCAAAACTTTAGCATTTTCTATTATAACTTTATTATAAGTATTTATATTGAATATAGATTATAATGATTTGTACTACAAACAAATCTTAAGGCCTATATTGCAGGATGCATTTTTTCAAATTGTTTTTACTTTTTACCTTACCAAATAAAGGAAGCAAAATCCTACAAGATAAGATTATGAGGTTTAGGTAGAAATTCATTTAAAAGTCAGCTAATTGGCACTCTTTTTTCTTTTAACTTTTACCTACTAATAAGCAATAAATTCTACAACCTAATAAATACTAATAATTGTTTGGATTCTTCCTTAGATCAAGTTAAAATGAGAAACATTTGTCCTTATAATAATTTTTTAATGATGTGCATGAACTATTTCTGCTATATATTTTTCCTGCTAGAATCCTATAAATCATTTTGGAAATGTTTTAAATGGCTTAATTTCAAATGTATGGGGTGAGTATTTAGGCATCATTGTGCCCTCTGTTACACCATTACAAAATTCTGCATCACCTGTTTTGTGGTACGTTAAACAACAGAAGATTGAAAAGCTATTTTGAAGTCATTTGTAAGCGTGAGGAAAACTGAGGAAACACTTGAACAATCAATTTGACATTGATAAAAATGGTTACAAGCATCATTATATTTCTTATATGTTAATACTAAAGTGAAACCAGTGTTAAATGAGGTTAAGAATTGTGTAAGAAAGGCCTCTGCTTTGCTATTGGTTTCTTATTATTGCCCCCAACTACATGTTTAAAAATCTAATCTTTAGGTAAACCATAGACACTTCCAGATTTCCTGTGTTTTTGAATGAAAGGTGATGCTCAGGCAAAGCCAGAACAGGAACACAAGTTCCTTAAAACATAATCTGGTTATTAAATACCCCTTCATGATTTTTAATTCCAGCCATTCTTGAATTCTAATAAATAATTTTTAAGAATTAAAAACTTGATTCCACTGAAATCCCAGCAACACTGAAGTATTTGTCATATTCTGAGATAAATCATTTTCCATATGGTTCAATTGGCATTAAGAATTTAGGGATATATCTGATTGGGAATTGGATCTCATACATTTTACAAGTATTTACATAGCTACTAAATTCCAGCTCTTCCCAAAGTTTTTGTTAGGTACAATTGCCCAAAAAAATCATATGGCATTTTATCACAAACCAACTCTCCAGCCTGGTCCTCACTTGCAACAAAATGAGATAACAGTGAATTGAACTGCAGGTGAAGGAATTTCTGGCTTTTAATTCTGTTCAAATTAATTGAAGTTGGTTGCAGCATAATGTTCTTATGAGATGTTTTTATGGATACTATCTTTTTTAAATACAGAGAAATATTGAAAACAGATTATTTCTAATCTGGGATATAATCTCATGCTGCATGCTTAGAGTAGTTAAAAGCATTTCTAAGTAGATTATGTCAGAATTAAATGTTTAAAACAGACAAATTTCACATTCCTAATTGGCTCTGAGGGTTGAGCTATATAATGCAAGGGAGTAATACATTCCAACATAATTGTTTTTCTTTTCTCTCATCTCAAAAATAAAACATTGCAATGGCTGTTTTAGAGTACTGACTTACACAGGTGTCTTAACTGTCTTAGCCCTCCTCTACAGCTACTGATGTTTGAAACTGAAAAGGAGCTTGGATTGCCAACTGACATACAAACCAGCTTGATATGCAGAAATCTTTTTTTTAATCACATACAGGTGAAGTGATTTGATTCCTGCAGGTAAACTGCTCTTTCAGTGCACTGCAGAAAAAGTTAATAAAAAGTTGAAAATACAGCATTATCACTAACATAAACTTGTGCATAAATTAGTTGCCATAAATCTGATTCCCATTCTGTCTCCCAGAATTAGTGCACTGTGTACTGGGACTGTTGTTTAAGATATTTGGAAGGGTGATTCCGGTAAAATGACATGCATATTCACAGGATTTCCTTGCTGCCCCAGATAGACTCTGAGTGACTCGCTATAAAAATAGAGAAACACATAAAGCATAAAATCCAATAAAAGTTAAAATTTCAGCAACTACATAGATACATTTTAGGTGATTGGAAATGCCGAAACAGGGAGGCGGACTTAAACTGGGGTTAGATTTGCATTGTTGCACAGCCACTAGAGCAGGAGTCCCCAATCCCTAGTCCGTGGACCAGCACCGGGCCACAGCATGTGAGAAACAGGGCTGCAAACAAGCAAAGTGGGGTACAGGCAGCATGGAAAACCACGCCCCCTCTGGTCCGCGGAAAAACCTCCACGGAACTGGTCCCTGGTGCCCAAAAGGTTGGAGGGTCGCATTAGAGAACCAGGACACCCCTCCCAGGCTCCATGGAACCTTATCTATCAATTCCCAAGAGAAAGCAAGCAATCTGAGGAGATTACTGTATAATGGGCAGAATGTAATAAAGTAGTCTACATGTGTGGTTCTGGCTGCTTGCACTTTACAGCATTGTATCTAACAACCTATGCTTTGTAAATCTGGCAGAGAAGGATCCCATTCCTCAAAAAATGGGCAGAATCAAAAAGTACACTGTTGTGAAGGTAATAAGGATACAAGCCATAAATCACAGGTATTATAGGTCATCCCCAGCATTTTGTACTTGGAAAGCTTTTAATAACTAGTGTCATGTCATAGCATAGCTGCTACTTTGCTACTATAATTTTCATCCATAGACAGTTAAATTTTTAAACAATTGTAATTTCCCTACATTTTAAAGGGCAGCTCCAAGTAGAACACATTATAGTAATCTAAGTGTGAACTGATAAGGCTATGATTGACTGTTATGCAGGTCTCACATTCCACAAGCAAAGGTGGTTGGTGTACCAGATGAAACTCAGTAAAGGTCTTGCTGTCCATGTTTGTGCTTACTTTCAAACAGGAATCATGAATCCAGGAGAAACCCAGTGCTCCATCTGATGGAGTTTGACCCAATCTAAAATCAATGTTGAAACTGACATGAAGCCAGATGACTTCTGGACTTACAGCTATTGGGGGGTGGGGGGTGGCTGTGATTTAAATTGAATCTGTTTCATCCCATTGAGTCCCTCACAGCTTCCATACACCAGATTAGGATTTCCACTGGGGCTCCTGCTCAACCAAGTAGAGCTGCATATCTGGCAACAGTTGCCTGTTCTTTCTCTGATATTTCCAATAAAACCCCCAAGGAGACTGAGCTAATACAATGTAAAGCTGTCCATTCCCTTGGCTTCCACGGGTTCAAAAGAATGCCAGGTGACTTCACAAGAGATTGTCTCAGTCACCTCATTGGTTTCTGCCCATGAAGTGTCCAACTCACAAGAGCAATTTTATCCAGAAAATGCCTAGCAAACAAGTCACAGTGGCTTGTAAATCTGCCAGTAGATTCAAAGATACGGAAGAATATTACTTAGTTTCGTTCTAGGCCCTTCCATTCCATGTGTCAATGTTTGTCATAGCTCCCTTTTTAAAATTTCTTCCTACTTCCCTTTTCATTTTCTTCCTCTATGCTTCCATGTTTCATATATTCCTATGTTCATTTCTGCACATTCTGTTCCCCAAAGAAATCAGAAATAGCAATGAAGGATCCATAAAGTATCTAGCTTCTCACAGCCTTTCTCATTCTGAAAATAATGTTCTTCAGGCCCACATTTTCAGAAAGAGCTGATTGCAGTTAAGCCATTGGAATAAATGCTGTCTTAAGGAAACGGCACACTTTTTTCCCCCCTTTCCCATTATTGAGTAAGATACACCACGCTAGGATGGAGTTTTAGGATGAGAACTGGCAGGTGACTTGACACAGAGAGAACAGCGGAAATACTTTTAAGCTAGAATAATGAAAATTGACAAGCAGGAGTCCTTCAGCTGTTCCTCTTTCTTCCCCCAATCCTCGGTTGCCAAGAAACAGCCTGCTTTCTTTTCTCTCTCTCTCTCTCTCAAACCATTCTTTATTTATCTCTGTCATGGTCTCCCAAAAGTAGTTTCTTAACTAAAAATCTCTCGGTGGTTTCAACTTTCCTTGTACAGTAGATAGAACAATCTCCTGTTTGTTTTTGATTGGTCCTTTTTGCATTTTTATCAGTCATATAGCATTTTTTAAAAAAAATAATCAGATTGTCAAAACTGAAATAAAATACAGTATACAAAATGTTTGTTTCTAGCTCTATCTGGTGACCATCCCACTAGAAATAATTCTAGTGATTATTTTTTTCCCTGTTAATTGGTTGAAGAACAGCTTTTTCCTTTTAAAGCTCTGAAACCTCATCTCCAACCTCCCTTCGTTTTGCGTTTGCCACTATATATGAACTCGTTGAAGAAAGGCTCCATTTGGCCTCTCTGAGGTATTTATATAAAGGCAGCGTAGAGGGAAGGAGATTGGTTGCTCTGGCTTGCTTTCTGACCTTGGGGGTTACCAAGTCTGACATTCCTGTGAGATCACATGGCAAGGATTGGCGGGCACAGCTGTCCCCAATGGAAGGGAGGGGCTTGAGAAGGTCCATTCCGATTGAATTTCACTCCAGCCACTTAGGCTCTTTCCTGCTTTCCTCGCTGTGCTTTTCTTGTCTTGCACTTTGTTTGTGGTCTGGGTTGTAGAAAGCTCTGATAGGATAGCAGCACTGAGGATGCTATTCTAGAAGATCAGGGTGGTTTCTTTAACGTTTGGGTGGGTCTTTGTTTCCCATCTCCGATTGACATTCCTCCAGGCTGAGCCATCTGTGATTCCGGTGGGCCCTAAGCTTTGGCACCATGCAGTCCATCCTCCCGTTTTAGCACCAACTTCACTGTAATTGTTTCTTTTAGCCCATCTAAACAGCCACTCCGACAGGTCTGCTCTTCCGACAAGTTGGTGTATGCAGCTCCGGAGCACGAAGAAGATGGGTCAGGACCAGACCAAGCAGCAGATAGAAAAAGGACTCCAATTGTATCAGTCCAGTCAGACGGAAAAGGCCCTTCAAGTCTGGTTGCGAGTCTTGGAAAAGAGCACAGATGCAGCTGGCAGGTTTCGAGTTCTGGGATGCCTCATCACTGCTCACTCGGAGATGGGCAGGTACAAAGATATGTTAAAGGTAAAGCGTTCTGATTGGCTGCATGTCTTTTTCTCTTGCTATGTTACGGAGAGGGTGATGGGTAGAAAAGTTCAGCCACAATCGAGCAGCAAACGTAGCACTGGTTGGGATTCTTTTAAAATTGCAGATCCTGAAGCCCTGCCAAATTCTTACCTTTGAAAATCGCCATTCTGCATTTCCACCTGCAGTCCTAGACCTAGTGAGCAGTCTAAAGGTTTCTCATCTGCAGAATTAAGTATGTTGGGTGTTACGACGTTAGTCATTTGCATGTGTACCTGGGGGTTGTGTGGTTTTGCAAAGCTGTGGCTCTCCTTTATTTTGTAGAATTGTCAGCTGTATAAAATAACTGTAGGTTAAACAGTATGTGTGTGTGTACATGTGTGTACACACACACACACACACACACAGTTGATACTGTGATGCCAGGGTTAGGGTTTTTTTCAACATCATTTATTTGAAGGGAACATTCTCTTTTTTTTCTGTTCAAAATAACTACTTTCACAATGTGATTGTTGCCATAGAAGCCACCCAGATCGCTTTTCAAAGTGAGATGGGTGGCACATAAATCTAATAAATAAATAGATTCGCTGAGTTGTTGTTTTATTAAATGTTGCTTTGGAAGATCTTAAATTCAAGATGATCTTACTTTTGGGTAAATACTGCAGAAATCATTCATCATTTTCAATACACATTGCCTTGAATCTAAAAGTCTTTTTCTTTTTTTAATTATTATTTCTGGTTGATGGGTGAGTAGGAGTTTTACAAGGCAATCCAGAGATCCATAGTTGAGATGAGATGTGAATTACGATTTTTCTATTCTCAATTCATTATCTGGTGGCTGCAACTTTAGATCTTCTGGAAAGTAGGAAAGAGAAACCTGGAGAAACCTACAGTGGAAAATCTACTGTAATATTGAGTTAGAACCCTGAACCCCCAACACCACTGGTGTGACACAGGTAGTCCTTGACTTACAACAGTTCATTTAGTAACTGTTTGAAGTTACAACAGCACTGAAAAAAAGTAACTTATGACCATTTTTCACACGATCATTGCAGCATCCCCACCAGGGGTGGGTTCCACTTACCTTCGCCGCCGGTTCACATCGCAACGTTTCCCCCGTGCAATTTCACTTCCCCGAATGCTCAGTAGCAGGATTCAGCCCGAAACACAGCTGAGGAGCTGATCAGCTGTGCTTCGGGCAAAGAAATAAAGGTGAGTATTAACCCGGGGGTGGGCGGGAGGGCTCTTTTTCAAGCCTCGGAAGAGGAGAAGCCATTCAAACGGGGAAAAATTCCCCCCAAAAGATGGCGGCACCCATGGACCGGCACTGACTGAACCAGATCCATGACGCCATAGTTGCATCACCAGTGGGTCGCTAACGGTTCGGGCGATCTGGTCCGAACCGGGAGGAATCCACCCATGATCCCCATGTAGTTGCAGTGTCCTAGGGTCATATGATCACCTTTTGCGACCTTCTGACAAGCAAAGCAAATGGGAAAGCCAGATTCACTTAACAACCATGTTACTAACTTAACAGCTGCAGTTGTTCACTTAACAACTGTGGCAAGCAAGATCGTAAAATGGGGCAAAATTCACTTAACGAATGTCTCTGTTAACAACCAAAATTTTGGGCTCAGTTGTGGTCATAAACCGAGGACTACCTGTACTTGTAGTTTAGAAATGTAGCCATATCTGGTTAACGATTAGATAGACTACTATATTTGTATTGTACCATTTGGGTTGTAAATGGTTTTAAGAAGTTTATTAAAGGACCGAGACTGATAAGCCTGTGGGCTTTCAGTTAAGGTATATTTGTGTTCATGGGCCCTCAATGAAAATATTTAGGAACAATATTTCTTGCAGATGTAGTAGTAACTTGCTTGTAGAGCAGGGTTTAGTATTTATATCTACATCCAAATGGGATCTATAAACATTACACAAAAGAGAGAGGTTCAATTACTTTTGGAGGGACTGGTTAGAGATTTCTAATGTTAATTCTTCAGTTTATGGGAAGATTTTTTTAAACTAACCATGAGAGATCTTGCATAGAACAAAAGAATAAAGTGTTGCTTGGACAGCTGATACCAGATGCTGATTGGATGATAGGGGAAAAAACATTTTATAAGGAAGAACAGTTCATCCATCCATTGATATTTTGAGGAGCATTCTAGATTGCAAATTTGTATTATCAAGCTAACTTTCAAGCCAGTGTTTAAAATCCTCCACTCTCTTTGTTAATAAGATGTTACAAAAAGCAGGTTGGGGAGAGGAATAGAAAGACTTAATGCTGAAGACAGTAAATCTGCATGTTCATAAAATGTAATGTAAGTTCCATAAATTCGCAGTCGTTTGAAACTGATGTGTTGATCTGACTCCTCTCCAGATTGTTAGGATAAAGCCCGTGGATGATGTTTTTGAAAACACAATATGCAAGTCGATATTCTTTCAGATGCTTTGAAGGGGACTATATTCAGAGTATCTATACAGCTTTTATAAGATTTAAATTGGTAACATATTAAAGTAGTTTGGTTAAAATGGTAGGAATTGAAGGGGAAAAATCAATTGGGGTCTGAAAGGGATTTTCCGATTATTATAATATATTTTTTATCCTGATTTCCTCCAAAAAGCTCAAGTGAAATATATTCTGTGAACTCCATTGCCAATTGAGCATTTCAGTCCATATCTCCACAGTTCTAGTTACAACAGTACTTTCTGTGCTGAATTAGCTCTTTAGTCTATTCTGGCAGAATTCATCACAGACAATTTGCTTAGTAGTGCTGTGCAAAGCATTCGAAAGAGGCCCTTTGCAAAGCACATCCCAAAGAATATGGCTAGTTTAACACTTTGCACACAGTACTGCTAGTACTGACTCATATGCAAAATGTCTGTTTCAACTGCTTTGCACAGCCCTATTGTTCAGTAATTGGTTTACAGAATATGTTTTATCTATAAGGTTAAAGGGCTTGTCCAGGCATTTGCCAAAACAACACTAATTAGAAAATACATACATACATACATACATACATACATACATACATACATACATACATACATACATACATACATACCGTATTTTTCGGAGTATAAGACGCACCTTAGTTTTTGGGGAGGAAAATAAGGGAAAAAATCTACCTACCAGGTATTCATCTGGCTAGAGTCCTTAGTCTGGTCAGCTTCAGCACATTATTTTATCCCCTGGTTAGGGCTGAAAAAACCTTTTTCGGAGGGAATAGCAATGAAAACAAGCCTGCAAAGACTTAGGGCTGGAAAAACACTTCTTCAGAGTGAGTAGGAATGAAAAAATCCTGCAAGCAGGGAAGATCGTTAGCACCTTGTTGGGGCTGGGGGGAAAAGCTTCGAAAAGGCTACAATTGGAGTATAAGACGCACCCAAATTTTCAGCCTCTTTTAGGGGGGAAAAAGGTATGTCTTATACTCCGAAAAATACGGTATGTACATACATACATAGCAATAGCACTTAGACTTCACGGTGCTTTACAGCCCTCTCTAAATGGTTTACAGAGTCAGCATATTGCCCCCAACAATCTGGGTCCTCATTTTACCAACCTCAGAAGGATGGAAGTCTGAGTCAACCCTGAGTCAAAATACATCAATAGGAAATAAAAGCAGCAAGTTATTTGATGTGATATTATTTAGCTTGCTTGCACAATTTTCCTTTCATCGTTTCTAAATTTCATTCAAGTGAAGAGAAAAACAACCATATCCTTTTCCTTTTTTCCTATGGATTTTTTAAATTAAAAATTGGATGAACATTTTCAAAAAGCAGACAATCAAAAGTGTATGCAAATAGGAAAGCATTTGACTGCTTTCCTGAGCCACTATTTTGCACACGGCACCATTTGGTGGAGCTTAACTTTATAGCAAAAAAACAAGGTAAGTTTTGTAGCTCTGAGCCTTGTCCGTCACAGAGTAGGTCCAAATTGTCAACTCCAATCTTGATTATGGTTGATGAAAGTGCCAGAGCCACTATAGATGGCAAAATTATCCAGTTTGATTAGAGAGAGATGAAATCTTTTCTTTCTTTTTCTATTTTCTTTTACTTATTCACTATTCTTTCTCATTTTCTTTGTTTCTTTTTTAATGCCTGTATTGGTTTTAATCTTGTTTAAAAAAAGTCAATAAAATTACACAAATTCATTATGACTGAAGTTTAGGATTAGACTTGTTGCTTCTTAAATGTCATGTTTTTTTTGCTGAAAGTTTGCAGTCATGCAGATTGACACTGCCCGAGAACTGGAAGATCCTGACTACCTTACTGAGAGCTACCTGAATTTGGCACGGAGCAATGAGAAGCTCTGCGAATTCCCCAAAACCATCTCCTATTGCAAGACCTGCCTGAACATGCGAGGTACAACGTTGGGTCTGCAACTAAATGGCCAAGTCAACCTCAGTATGGGCAATGCCTACCTTGGCCTCAGTGTCTTCCAAAAAGCTCTGGAGTGTTTTGAGAAAGCTCTACGGTACGCACACAACAATGATGATAAGATGCTTGAGTGTCGCGTCTGTTGCAGTCTAGGAAATTTCTACACACACCTCAAAGTGAGTATTGCAGAAATGACAAGAGACTGTAGATCAGAAGTTTAAAAAATGCAGATGGAAGAAAAGGAAATGGAGACATTTTTCCAACTGTCTGAAGGATTTCCTATTTCTAGGAAAATTCATACCCTCAACATTAGCATTGCTTATTTTGGTGTACATTTGGACAAATTTACTTACAATAGTCATTTTTCAGTCTTCTCACTGTGAACTCAAATGAAGTGTGAGGACTTGCCTTATCTTAAGAGAGGCTTCAGATGCATAGACTACAGTTTGCCTACTTAGTGGAAACTTGCCATATTGAACTCACATTACACATTTCAGAATGTGTAAGTGTATAATGCACATGTGTTTACAGTACTATCACCAGTTCATTTTTTTTAACCAGAAAAATATAATTAATGGGATAACCTTATATTACAATGAGTTCACCATTCCCAAACTCCATATTGGTGCTTCTTATAAAAGCAGGTTGAAACCGTGGCTTTTTTTCACCGTAATTTTTCAATCAATCTAGGTTACAAGTTGTCATAAACATTATGCCTTGGTGGATTTACATCCCACCGTTAACCATAGAAAAATCAAAATCAATCAGAACAGCTTAAAATGAGCCGAGGTGGTGCAGCAGTTAGAATGTAGTACTGCAGGCCACTTTAGCTGACTGTGATCCGCAGGTCAGCGGTTCAGATCTCACCGGCTCAAGGTTGACTCAGCCTTCCATCCTTCCGAGGTAGGTAAAATGAGGACCCAGATTGTTGGGGGCAATGTAAATATACATTGCTTATTGGTGTAAACCGCTTAGAGAGTGCTTGCGCTGTGAGGCGGTATATAAATCTCACTAAATAAATAAATAAATAAAATAAAAGATTTCATAACTTTAAACAATCATAGCTTTTACCATTTCTGCAGCCTTTCTGTATCTTTCCTCTCAACCTCATTCCTTGCTTCTTCTTCTTCTCTTTTCAAGGACTATGAAAAAGCTCTGTTTTTCCCATGCAAGGCAGCAGAGCTGGTGAATGATTATGGGAAGGCCTGGAGTTTAAAGTACCGAGCAATGAGCCAGTTCTACATGGCTGTAGCCTATCGGAAGCTGGGGCGCTTGCCTGATGCTATGGAGTGCTGTGAGGTACAAGCACGGGCTTCTTGGAGTAGGGGGAAGTCTACTGGGTAAAGTTAAAGGGCTCTCCGGTTTGGGGGGGGTGTACATCAGTTGCATCACTTTCTGAAGAAAGCAGATTTGACCACATTGAGTTACGTTTTAATCACTGTTTTGTTAGACTATTGCAGCAAACCGATTAGTTGTTGGTGTGTTTTGTTGGCTGTACTACAGCCATCTAAGAGCCGAGTTGGTGCAGTGGTTAAATGCAGCACTGCAGGCTACTGCTAGTTCAGCAGTTCAGCTGTTCAAATCTCACCGGCTCAAGGTTGACTCAGCCTTCCATCCTTCCGAGGTGGGTAAAATGAGGACCCATATTGTTGGGGGCAATATGCTGAACTCTGTAAACCGCTTAGAGAGGGCTGTAAAGCACTATGAAGCAGTATATAAGTCTAAGTGCTAAGTGCTATTGCTATCTTGCAGCAACTGTATCCACTGTCAATACAGTTTTTTTGTTATAAAGCCCTGTTATGGGGCAAAAAAAAATTGAAAGCCATCTTTATCCATAAACATCAGTACACGCCACTATTTTTTTTTATAAGAACACAGATTCTTTTCTTTGGTGAAAGAAAGTGGTTTTTGAACTGTGAAGGAACCCAATAAAACTCCGAAGCAATAGCAAAGTATTTTGACCGTTTGAGGAAGGTCCAAACTGCATAACCTACCTCTTCCTTCAACCATTTATTTTGTGGAAACAATTTGGGAGAAGGGATGCTGTCTTAATGTGGGTTACGAACAGGACAAGGCACCCTTTCCTTCACTCAGACACCTGTTTCTTAGAGAGGTCACAATTTAGAACTTGGTATGTAATAGAAGTTCAACCTGAGTTCAAATTCTGAAAGCTTGTCTTACTAGGAGTCAATGAAGATTGCCCTTCAGCACGGAGATCGTCCTTTGCAAGCACAGTGCCTGCTCTGCTTTGCTGACATCCATCGCAACCGTGCAGATGTACAGGTATGACCCTCTCCCTATCAAAGAGGCTGCCTGAGGACAATAGTGCACAGCGACTGACACCTTTTCTTACAACCCAGACAGCTTTTCCCCGCTATGATTCCTCCATGAGCATCATGACTGAGATTGGAAACCGTCTGGGACAGGTTCAGGTGCTGCTTGGTGTAGCCAAGTGCTGGCTGATGCAAAAGGACCTCGACAAGGTCAGTAATAGGCTGTAGTAAGAAACTAACAGCCTATTAGATTCATTTGCATTATGAGCCACCAAAATGGGCTCTAAAATGAATGAAGTTTTTGTTTTCTATCGACAGTCTTTCTGTCCACATAGTAACATCCATACCGAGGAAACAAGTGTTCGGCTTGTATTCAAAACTGTTTATCCAATGCACCTTTTGATCTGCAAGATGAATACCCTAGTTGTGTGATGCACAGTTATCTCCCAAGTAAAATGAATAAATGGAATAGCGCTGGGAATCATCATGGGCTGTCTTAACAAATACGATTCACTCATTGTAGTTGAGCATCTAGAAATGATCAACTGAAAGTTGTTTCCCCATAAGATATGCTGACCCCAGAGG
Source organism: Diadophis punctatus similis (assembly GCA_023053685.1). Taxonomy (NCBI): domain Eukaryota; kingdom Metazoa; phylum Chordata; class Lepidosauria; order Squamata; family Dipsadidae; genus Diadophis; species Diadophis punctatus. The sequence continues at coordinate 263,626,393 of JALIGW010000001.1, read as the reverse complement.
TATACATGCTGTTTCCCTTCTGACATTGCAGAAGACACTAAAAACCATTGCTTATAAGCAGGCCTTAGGCCCAGAATGAGAACCTGTGGGCTACACAGCTAGTTTTGTGGGTGTGTTGTTTTAATGTGGATGAAGAACATTATAACATTTATTAGGGTTGTTAACTATGGCTTGTACACTGCCCAGAATCTACTGAAAGAATATATATATATATATACACGTATAATTTGGATACCATGAAAACATGACTCTTGGCAATTTCATAAACATAGGCAGTTTTCTTGGAAACATTGTAGAAGTGGTTTCTTCTTCCAGGATTTTTCAAATCCCTAGGGCTGACACTCAGATCTAGGGCTGAGAGTGACTGACACAAAATGACCCATCTGGCTTCTATTCCTGTGAGAGGATGAGAAATCAGAGTCTCCTTGCTCTTAATCCAGTGTCTTTAATTATTACAGCAAACTGGTGTGTGTGTGTGTTTGTACACATGTATATGTATTTATATATTTTATAGAGTATATACAAAAATAGTTTTGAATATGTGTAGTATTTAGCTATTATAAAATAAAGGGAGTAAATGTTCCCTAGAATTACCTAGACTTCCAGGGATTAGGTTAATGCAGTTCTCCCTATCTTGGCACCCTCTAAACCTCAGGTACACATCACAGATTCAAGCAAGAAGTTCTTAAGAACCACCACGTATTTCAAGACATCATCTTACATACCTTGGCACACACCCCCTCCTCACCTATAAACACTTGATGGCATGGGGCCTGATTACTTGATGGACTACCTAGCTGTGATATTTTTTGCCTGTCCCATACAATTGGACTGACAGTTCAAATTCCTTTGGTTAAACAATGTCATCTATCAGCACCCAGGAAGCATGCCTTTTTTTGTTGTTGTAGCACTTACTCTTAAACAGCATCCCTCCTGAGATCTGCATGGCTCCTGCCCTGATGATGTTCAAAATGTCTTTGAAAACCTGGCTTTTCCTCCAGGCCTTGGGTTTGGATAGTTATGAAGTCCTAGGGTTTATATGTCTTGTTTTTTTTCTTGGATGCACATGATTTACATTCATATTGTTTTATTGTTGTATTATCTTAGGCTGCCCAAAATCTTAAGGAGTTGACTCAAGTACATATATGTTCTGCTTTCTACAGGCATTAGAAAATATTGAGAGGGCTCATGAGCTGGCAGAGGGACTAGGAAACAAAGTAAGTTTTTTTTTGTACTATATCCATGATAAACTATATGTTCTGTTTAATGTGTGTTTATCGATGTATGTCATAATTCTGCCTGATAACAAACATCCAGGGTTTTGAAATTTTAATTATGTACCCAAATATTATGTTGAATCATTAATAACCCACTAATGTCGTGAGGGAGGGATAAACAGTGATGGCCCATATTTGTGTTCCAACCCTTTAGACATTATTGATGAGGTTCTGTCGCTCATCAGAAAATTAGCTCTCCCGTGAGGGTTACATAGCAGAATGGAAAGCTAGCATCAGATGTTTTGATTCTGGGTGGTGGGGCATCTCCTAAAGTGGAATGATTGCAGCTGCTGACTTTTCTGAATGGTAGGGTATTTAATTATGGCTTTGGAAAGATGATGCTAGAAAACACTATATCTTAACCCAAAGACTCTGAAACATTTTGAAGCTGTGGTTTTTGGGGTATCAGGGATATCCACACAAAATTTCTTGCACTGAGAAATCCAAGCCCTAAACATACTATGTTGCTAGCATTATTCACGTGGAACTCTTCAGAAGGGAGGATTTTTGCAGAGCACACAATTATGTAAATATGAAAAAAGAAGTGATCTTTGCTGAATGTATAAGATAAAATGGTAAGCAAAGAGTGAAATCACCCATTTCCCCCCCCCAAAGTACAAATAGGAATGGTGAGAAGCAGAGCTTGGGAAGAGGAGGCAACAAATGGCCAAAGAAAAGAAGGATCTGTCTGACAGTTGGTGAGCTTCTGCTAAGTAAAATAAAAAGCAGCAGAAGGGATGAGAAAAGAACACCACATTTCAAAAGCTTAAAAGATGCAATGTTTTTGGATAATCAGGAACTAGGAATGAGCTGGGCCCATGAGGTGCCTCCTTTCTAATGTTCTCTTCATGTGGTTATTTTTCTCTGCCTTCTCTGCTATGCAGCTTTGCCTGCTGAAGGTTCATTGCCTCTGTGAAGGGATCTATCGCACAAAGGGTCAGCAGAGGGAACTTCGTAATCATGTGGTGAAGTTCCACGAATGCGTTGAAGAAATGGAACTCTACTGCGGCATGTGTGGTGAATCCATTGGTGACAGAAACCACCAGCTCCAGGCATTGCCCTGCTCCCATGTCTTCCATATAAAGTAAGGGGAAAAGAGGGGGGGGTGCAAACCATGCTGGAATAAGAGAAAGCAAAACCCTAAAGACAAAAAAAAAGATGTAATTCCTCTAGAATGAATGAAGCGAGGAAGTTCTGTATTGGCATTCATGATTTTTAAAAAATCCTTGCTACCACACCATTGAAAGAACTCCTTATCTCTGAAACTTTTACCTTTGAAAGCTGGGATACTTTTCCCAAAATTGATTTTTAATTTGCTACTTCGATTTCCTTCTCAAGAATGCATCGTTTTATCAAAGTCTTAGCTGACTTCTTATATCCTTACAGTCAAATTTTAATGAGTTCTGACTTAGGCATAATATCTGTGTACTTAGAGGTAAATTTTAGCATGCTGAATTGGGGGATCAAGCTTGAGAGTCAGACTCCCAAAACTCATGACCCCTTGAGCCAAACACAGTTATCAGCTGTGGTTAACAACTTGCCAGCAGCCCTGTTTACACTGCCTATCCAAAAATAGAAAAATCAGGTATATATTAAGCATGCAGCGGAATGTTCTAACTTGGTCAGAAGCTGCATTTAATTAGACATCACAAGTTGTCCAGTCCTGTGTTACACAACGTGATTGAATGTGTGTTGCGATTATTCCCTTTTTTTTCCTGGTGCTTTCTCATTCAGTCATCTATGCATTAGAAAGCTGAGAGCTAGAAAAATAACAGAATTGCAGAGATGTTAACAAATGTACTTTCCATTTAAAATATGCACTTGAAGAAACATTCAGCTTGAAAACTAACTTAATACTATTACATACACAAAACATGTATATGTAGTATATGCTTATACTACCTATGTATACCATGCTAAAGTATTTATCTATCAAATTTATATAACTGCCTCACAAGAAGCGGCATCCTGCAATAAAGATATAAAACTATAAAACATGTCAAACTATCATTATTAAAAAGTATGGCACATAAGAGATTAGATTAGCAAGGGATTCAGCTCAAAAACTCACTGGCTCCATGAAATACACACACACACACACCAAGCACTGGCATTCTTTTTCTTGTGTTACCTGAACATTCAGATTGTGCAGGTTTTTAGAAATATTATCAGCTACGTGTAACTTTTCCTCTTCTGGGTGTAGAATCCAAGGACATAACAATTGAATTGGGTTAAAAGATAAGGTAAGTGCTTTTCTGTACAGGTAATCCTCGACTTATGACTACAATTGAGCCCAAACTTTCTGTTGCTAAGTGAGACAGCTGTTCAGCGAGTTTTGTTCCATTTTACAATCTTTCTTGCCACGGTTGTTAAGTGAGTCACTGCTTTATTGGTAAGTTAGTAATACTGTATTACTAACTAATACTACTAATTAGTTATATTCTGTAAGCCACCTTGAGTTGCCATGGGCGAATAGGCGGCAATATAAATTCAATAAATACATAAATACATAAATACAGTTGTTAAGCAACTCGAAAGCAGATCAGGGATGCTTTGCGAGTTGACACCAGTTGAATCTGGCTTCCCCATTGACTGTTTGTCAGAAGGTCACATGACTTCGGGACATTGCAGCCGCTATAAATATGAGTCAGCTGCCAAGCATCTGAATTTTGATTACAGGACCATGGGGATGCTGTAGTGGTTGTAAGTGTGAAAAACTATCATAAGTCATTTTTTCAACGCTTTTGTAACTTCGAACAGTCATTAAATGAATTGTTGTAAGTTGAGGACTACCTGTATAACAGATCCAGTATAGGACAGTTGTTAAGGCATCAGACTGGAATTTTATTTATTTATTCGAGTTCTATAGATAAGTGACCCTGGACTGCTAGCTATCCTAAAATCAATGTCTCTGCAGATTCTCAGTCATCCAGGTCATGGTTGTCCCAAAGTTGCTTTTTCGAAAGGTCTTCAGTGAAATGTCCAAAGAAAAACCAGAAAGTCCAGTTGCCTCTTGAAAAAGCACCTTTGGGATATCCTAAAATCAGTTAAAAACCAAGAACTAGTACCATACATAGACACATCAGTCAAAAAATAAGTTGCATCAGGGTGGCATAGACTCAAGTTCATTAACTGTGGATCTACCATAATTGGAAGCTTTGGGGTCATTCCTTCTTCAGCAGAATAATAGAATTGGAAGGAACCTTGGAGGTCTTCTAGTCTAACCCCTTGTTCAAAAAGGAAAGCCTATACCAGTGATGGCGAACCTTTTTTTGTTTGGGTGCCAAAAGGGGGGGGCGCCCACACCCATAATGCAAATTCCCTCTCCCCCCTGTGCATGCGTGCACAACCACACACACCCATGCTCCCCACCCCGTGTATGCGCGGAGGCCTCACTGAAGTTTCCGAACTTCCGATAGGCCCGTTGGGCCATTTTTCACCCTCCCCAGGCTTCAGGAGGCTTTTCTGAAGCCTGGGGAGGGTGAAAAATGGGCCTACTGGAAGTTCGTTTCCGAACTTCTGGTATGCCTGTTGAGTCATTTTTTCACCATCCAAGGCTCCGGAGGCTTTCCTGAAGCCTGGGGAGGGCAAAAACGGCCGCCCCCCACCCTCTGGAAAGCCGAAAATCAGCTGGCCAGAGCTCATATGCGCACTGGAGCTGACATAGGGCAACGCCTCGAGTGCCCTCAGATATGGCTCCGCGTACCATAGGTTCGCCATCACGGGCCTATACCATTGGGAGAGAGCCATGGTGTGGTTAGAATATAGTATTGCAGGTTAATTCTGCTGATTGCCAGCAGTTCGATTCTCACTGGCTGAAGGTTGATTCAGTCTTCCATCCTTCTGAGGTCGGTAAAATGAGGACCCAGATTGTTGGCATTAGGCTGACACTGTAAACTGCTTAGAGAGGGCTATAAAGCACTGTGAAGTGGTATATAAATCTAAGTGCTATTGCTATTGCAAATAAATATCCAGTCTCTTCTTAAAAACCTCTAGCACCCACAACTTCTGGAGGAAAGTTGTTCCACTGATTAATCGCTTTAACTGTCAGGAAATTTCTCTTTAGTTGTAAGTTGCTTCTCTCCTTGATTAGTTTCCATCCATTGCTTCTCTTCCTGCCCTTAGGTGTTTTGGAGAACAGGTTGATCCCCTCTTTGTAGCAGTCCCTTAGATATTGCTATCATGGCACCCCTACCCCTTCTTTTCATTAAACTAGGCATACCCAATTCCTGCCACTGTTCTTCATATGTTTTAGCCTTTAGTCCCCTAATCATCTTTGTTGCTTTTCTTCGCACTCTTTCTAGAGTTTCGATATCTTTTTGAGTGTGGTCTTACAAGGCATTATAAAATGGTATTAACAGCATAACATTCCTTGCAGGGCTGTTGTTATGATAAAATAAGGGAGACTTGCAATGTACACTATTATCAACTTCCTAAGAAAAGGCAGGATTTCAATCAGAGACAGAAGTCAATCAGAGCTAGATTCTCATTAAAAAAACACCAATGGAAAGAGCAATTAATTTGAATGAAAATAAATGTTTTCAGACTGTGAATAATTCAATCCCAAACAGTTCAGCTGTTCAAATCTCACCGGCTCAAGGTTGACTCAGCCTTCCATCCTTCTGAGGTCGGTAAAATGAGGACCCAGATTGTTGGGGGCAATATGCTGAACTCTGTAAACTGATTAGAGAGGGCTGTAAAGCACTATGAAGCGGTATATAAAGTCTAAGTGCTGTTGCTATTGCTAATCCCGTTATTAATGAAAGAACTGGTAGGGATTTTTTTATTATTATTGCTGTTAATGAAACTGGCAACTAGGCAGACAAGGAAGAATATTGAAGTTCAGTACATAGCACCTAAGGCCGTGGTGGCGAACCTATGGCACGCGTGCCACAGGTGGCATGCGGAGCCATAGCGGCCGGCACGCGAGGGTTCCCACCAGCAAACCAGAAGTGCGGAAAAACGCACTTCCGGTTTGCCAGTGTGCTGTTTTTTGCACTCCGGAGGGTTCAGGGAAGCTCCCTGAAGCTCCGGAATGCAAAAAACTACAAAACGGACAAACCGGAAGTGCGGAAAAGTGCACTTCCGGTTTGTCCGTTTTGTAGTTTTTTGCATTCCGGAGCTTCAGGGAGCTTCCCTGAACCCTCCGGAGTGCAAAAAACAGCTCACCGGCAAACCGGAAGTGCGTTTTTCCGCACTTCCAATTTGCCGGTTTCGTCGTCCCAGGCTCCGGTAAGGCCTTTGCGTGGGGGTGGGGGGGGGTGCATGCGCAGGGGGCAGCATGGGGGGGTGTTGTGCGCATGCGTGGGGGGGAGGGAATGGGTGTGGCCGCGCAAGCGCCCCCCCCCTTTTTTTGGCATGCGAGCCTAAAAAGGTCCGCCACCACTGACCTAGGGCATATTATTACACTACTAGAATAAGGGAGGGTCTTGAGTGATGATCAGCTGACTTTGTGCCCTTTAATTGAATTTTCAGTGAGGTTTCCTAATTCTCATTACTATTTGTAATGTACTATTTGTAGAAGGTTGAGGTGGGGGGGATTGTAGCTTTATTTATTCATGCTTTGGTACAGTAGTGGATTTCGCTACCGGTTTGCTATTGGGAGCGCACGCGCAGCGCTTCTGCGCAGAGACGTGTGGATGGGCGGACCCTCCCGCCGCTACCAGTTCGCCCGATCCGCGGCGAACCGGTAGTAACCCACCACTGCTTCGGTAGCTACACACGTACATTGCTTTTACAGTCACATAGTAGATGTCCCCAGGTCCTCTTTCTGTCCCTTCCTCTTAGTCCAGAACGGTGCCATTCAGGTTGTTCTGCGCCTTCCAGACTATTCTCATATCTCGTTATAGCTCAGGGCTCTTTGCTGGTTCCCCATTTGAGCCAGAGGGCAGTTTAACCACGGGTCTTTCTGTTCGGTATTCTTGGGTGACAAGTCTGCCAGTATCAGCCATTATGGCTACTTCTGCTGGCTGCCTGACAGTTCAAATCTCACCAGACTCAAGGTTGGCTCAGCCTTCCATCCTTCCAAGGTGAGGACCCAGATTGTTGGGGGCAATATGCTGACTCTGTAAAAACGCTTAGAGAGGGCTGTAAAGCACTGTGAAGTGGTATATACGTCTAAGTGCTATTGCTAATGATATGGTATCAGTCTATCATTATTTCCCTTGACAGTCCTCCTTGTTCCAGATGTTCTTCTGAACAAGGTCTCCCTCCAAAGTTATGGTGTCCAGATTCCAATTTTCAGGGGCTTAGCCTTGCGAAATGTCAGATCATCTCCCTCCTCCTCTTCATGAAAGTTTGATGGCTTTTAAAGAGATTTTAAAAACACTTTTTTTTCATTTGAGTAGCGAGTTAGCATAGAGCCTGGTTATCTCACCCTATCTCCTTAGCTTTTGCAATTCCTATTGTGGGTTAATACTTGTTTTAATTCAGTTATAGATTTATATACATACCCAGCGCTATTGCAGGGTACTGTTTGAAATATGTATGGTGGGTAGTTTTGATTGATAATCTTTATTTAATGGCTTGGCTTTAAAGTTATGGACTAATTTCATTGGATGGACTTTTTAAATTACAGCAGGTTTTAATTTGTACTGTGCACAATAAGCATTGTTAAGAATTGATAACCTATGTTACCCCCCCAACTGAAATAAATACCGTATTTTTCAGACTATAAGACGCACTTCCCCCGCCCCCAAAAGTGGGTGGAAATGTCTGTGTGTCTTATACAGCGAATATTACGATGGGGGGAGGGGGTTGGTGCGGCGCTGATCAGCCAGCGAATGGGCCGTGGCGGCTGCGAATGGGCCGCAACAGCAGCAAACGGGCAGCGGAGGCAGATTTTTTTTCCTCCTCTAAATCTAATGTGTGTCTTATAGTCCGAAAAATACAGTATATAAAATCATAAAAGCAAAATATAAATAGATTCTGAATCAACCTCTGGATTGGAAGAATTGCTTCAAACAAAATGCCTAAAATTAATGGTAAAAAATAATCTGTTGAGATTTAACTCTGCTGTATCATGAGAAGCGATGCACATTGGCAGATCAAATAGGTGAAGAAGTACTATGTTTAATAATTACGCACGAGATCTAGAAAAGCGTTGATGTATTTATCTTGTTTTACTTTTCAAACTGACCACTCAACCTGAGTAAAGGAGAAACTTGGACAGCCTTTTGTAAACAAAGAACTATCAAGGCCCACATTACAAGAAAAATAGCAAATGAACTCATGGATGAGTGTTTTTGGCAGCCAGGGTCTGACAGCGAGGTTAACTTTAGAGTGCACTAAATAGCACTGCAAATATTCAGAAACCAAAATACTTCTGTGAACATGTTGTACTGGCCATGACAAATAGTGAATGAGCATTTATAAAACACATAGTGTTGCAAAGCTGTTCAGCCATTTCTTCAATAAAGAAAACAGAAAAACGAAACAAGTAACTACTATCTTTAAAATTAAAAGTCAGATGTGTGGCAAAATGATCTTAAGAATGTTCACTGCTTAACATGTTAATCATTGCCTGTTGAGAAAAATGAAGGAAGGAAGATTAACACCATTTGGAAAATCTAGTTCAGGGACAGGGAATCTTCAGCTCATTCTTGTATATACAGAGGCCTTGCCTTATAAGAAGAGAACATAGTGAACAACCATTCTCTGCCTATTTTAATTCTCAAGGAAATGGGTAGCCTCCTCACCATGCATTAACAGCTGGATCAAGACATCACCCTAAGGAATGTAAGAGATAAGTTGGATATTAGAGTAAATGTATTCAGCTAGTAGGTTTTCTGTCACCTAAACCAGTTTCTCTTCCTATAAATCTAGTTAAAGAAGATAAGGTGAGAATCTTGATTTTGCCTGTAAGTGGCTGCAGACTTCGACATTAATTTTGGCAACACATTTTTCCCCCCTTGGGGATAGAAGTTAATTTCACGTTAGTGATCTAGACCATGGCAACTAAAAAGTCACCAGTGCCATATTTCAACACTACCTACAGAAAAAATGTGCAGATGTTTTGTGCTTGTATGGTACTACTTTGCAAACTGCAACCCTCCCTTTTTTCCCTGGGATCAGAGGAAAACATTACAGGTACAAATAAAAAAGTAGTGGTTCTTTTTCTTTTTCTCTCTCTCTCTCTCTCTCTAGAGAAAAATGACTGCCTTGAAGAAGGATTTTTGATCAGCCTCGCTATTGTGAGCTGCCCAAAATCTCACAAAATGGATGTTGTAGATTAATCAGGGATGGGGGCATTGATAAAGGGGAAGAGGCTATTTATCCCTTAAGACCCATTCATTGATATACATATATAGCATTTAGAGAGGTCCTGGAGTGCAATTGAACCCCCTTCAAGTCAGATTATGTTTCCATTCTAGTTTACCTGGTTCCGGTGTTAACCAGGTTATTTTTATGTGGTGAAAAAAATTAATGCAAGAAGAAAATAAATTGGATCCAGTGTACTTTGTTACTAGGTCTCTTTAAAATCAGAACAAATTATTTATAATTCTAGTCCTATTGAAATCAGAGACTAACATTCATCAAATTTTATTCTGCATTGCAACAACACATGTTCCTAAGCACAGAGCTGGGTTATTCCCAAATAGCTTGTGAGTATATAGCATAATGGATTGTGGAAGAGAGGACGGAAGGGTTCATTATTGCTGATATAATTATTAATTTTTAAAAAGGTAAGTACTTAAATATCTTTAAGAGACCAAAGTTATAGCAATATTCAATATTATCCTCAAAGCACAAAAAAGCAGCAGTTAACAATGATGTTCATATTATTGGTTCCCTTCTTGAAGTAATCATTGTGAAAATGAAATGCTTTTCAGTGAAGGAGTTAATTCAGATAATTTCAAATGAGTGAATTCCAATTAAATTATAATTGTTTCAATTATTATTATTGTTTATTTCAAGCATGTCTTTTAATTATATTTGTTTATGTTGCATTTCTTTATAGGAACATAAAGATAAGATAGCCTTAAAATATTAATATTAAGGAATATATTAAAGTAGTTAAAACAATAACTTCAATGAAAAATGCAGGAAAACTCAGCAGAAAAAGTCATGACCTTCTCCATCAGGATTTGGAATATAAAATTGAACATTACTCAGACTTCTAGCTAAGATATTCCCTACTGTCTTTTCCACTGTAGGTGCCTGCAGACTAACGGAACACGAGGTTGCCCCAACTGCCGGCGTTCATCAGTTAAACCAGGGTTTGTGTGATCTGCTGCTGAACTGATGACCTAAGAAAATGCATCCAGTAGGTGTGAAAAGACAGAGCACTGGAGCAGTTCTGTTACACGATCTAGAGATGAAACCCATCATATAGATACAAAATCTCCTACAGAATTGATGGAAAATGCAGACCTAGATCTTTGTCATGACTTTTCACACATCTGAGTTTTCACACCTCTTCCAGGAATTCTGTATCATCTCCTTTTTCGAAGGAGAAACAATAAGCCACCTTTGCTCCTTCAACGTGTTAGCTGGACCTTCCACAATCTCAGTTTGATTTTAATTTTAATTTTCTGCTTCTTTTGATAGCTTCCTTCAGGGCCAACTCTGACACTCATACTTCACTTCTTTTTATTCATTCCTCATGGGAAGCATACTGATCCTGCCTACATAATGCTTCTTGGACTGGCACAGAATTGCTTTCTCGTAGGCATAGTGACAGCTACTCTTTTCCACACATTGCTTGAAGTTACTTCAACTTAACATTCTGACTGATGTTTTTCGTAATTTATATTGGTACCTAACAGCTGTTAATGCTTTAAAACAACTGTTAATAATATGTATTTTTTTTCCATTTGCAAAGAACATTTCCCAACTTGATACTCTCCAAATGATTTCCAGAATTTTTGGGTAGCTTGGGAATTTACGGGATTGAAAGTCCAAATTGTCTGGAAGGAGCCAGATTGGACAACTGATTTTATGTCAGAGTCAAGAGACTGTGATGTTCCACCTGCCTCTCAGCAATGTAACTCTTTCAGTATGTCTCTATTTTCAGTGTACAGGATCCTTCAGTTCTTCTGAAAGTATCCGATACCTTTAGTTTGCTTACATTCTCACAGAACATTTAATTTCTGCATGGGACGGGGTGGTGGTGGAGCCTTATAGTGTCCCAGGGAATGTTTCTTGCCAAGTATTCCTTTCCCATCATCTTGTAATGTTATATGGGCAGTGATCGGTCCAATCATGGAATTGCCAGCAATGTATTTATACTTTCTGTCAACTGTTTATACTGGAATAAATAAAATCATAGCCTAGAAGTCAGTGTTTTCTAAAGTTGTAGCTATGTTTTCATCTTTTAGAAACTGCAGAAAGAAAGAAAAAATATGTATATTGACTAAATATATATGTATGTTGTGGGGGATATATATGAGTGATGGTATGAGTCATCTGAAAAATGGCCCAAAGGCACTTGCAAAGAAAGATCTAGGACGGATACTTGTATGCCCAGGGCACGATCAAGATAAAGGCAGATTTAGAACCTACAATATTCTAGGGAGCCAGAATAGTTCATAGAATGATATGTTGGAGGGATACAGGCAGAATTCAAGAGGCTGGATGTTGGAGGAAGGAGCGTGGGAAAGAGACATCAGCAGGGGCTCAAGAGAAGAAAGGAATATAAAGGAAATGAGAAGTATGAAGTAAAAGCAGAAGTGAATTGAAGCAACTGGGATATAAAGGGCAAGGATATAAATAGGAGATAGAAAAGTAAAAATTACTAGTCAAGCCTGAATTTGATTGGGGTGTGGGATTGTTTGTATCCTTGGGTATTCTGACCTGCATTCAGCTTGATACAGTTTGGAGCTGAAGGGGGGAAGGTCAAAAAAGCATTCCTAACTGATAAGTCAACCACATTCCAACGTCAGCCACATTCCAACGTCTGGCTGACCCGAGGAGGAGAATTGTCGCTGAGCAACCAGCTCTCATCTTGGTTGGACAATGTGACAGTTGCTTTGGAAACTTGGAAACTGAAACTTATATTGGGGTGAAAAGCCCGGGAACTTTAGTACTGGCTTTTCACCAGTAGCGCCAAGATGATGTATCTAAATAAATTTGTTCTTTGAGGAAAAGCAATGCCTCGGAGTTAGATTTGTAATGGGTGCATTACTTGGAGCCTGACATTTACAGCTTTAGAGAGGAATACAAAATTAAGAGAATAAAGAGTTAATAGACCATAGATTATTTTTACCTACCGTGTTTCCCCGACAATAAGACATGTCCTGATATTAAGCCCAACAGGGCTTTTCAGGGCATGCGCTGAAATAACCCCCCCCCCAAATAACCCCCCCCCCAACTACTTTCCGGGGAAAGTGGGGGACATGCCCCACGCACCCGGGCCGAGCCCACTCGGGGGCAACAGAGGCAGCCGCTCCCTCGCCCGGTGGCTCCCATTTGTTCCAAGCTCCCCCTCCTTTCCTCGGAAAGGCGGCAGCAGCAGCAGCAACTCACCCAGTGGGAGGAAATGTTTGGTGTTAACTCATGCCCAGTGGTGTGGCGATCGGTGGCGGGAAAGAGCCGAAGCGGCAGGAGGGCCCCACCACAGAGCCCGCCGAGACAGTCGTTCGCTGAGCCAGAGGTGCAGGGAGGCGGATCCCGGGGCGGGCAGGTGGAAGGGCACTTTCGCGTCTCCACATCGCAGTGGGGCGGGGGATGGGGCCAGGGCTATCCCCCCTCCCACCGCAGTGGCCTCAGAGCCTCGATCCCTGCCCCACTGCCTCCTTGCAGGGAGGAGTGCGTTTCAAAACACCGCCAGAGGCAGAGCCCAGAGGAGCCGAGCATCCCCCATAAAGCTCGCCTGCAGAAGGAAGCATGAAGTGCTCCAAAATCTCCTGGTAGACGACTGCGTTGACCCTGGACTTAATGAAGCACAATGGACCAACACCAGCAGATGACATGGCTCCCCAAATCAACACAGACTGTGGAAACTTTTGCATCTCATTTGGAAACCAAGGACCCAGAGTATGGAGGAAGAATGGAGAGGCACACATTGCAAGATGCTTGAAGTCCAGTGTGAAGTTTCCACAGTCTGTGTTGACGAGCTTTATGGGGGATGCTGACTTCATTTTCCAGCAGGACTTGGCACCTGCCCACACTGCCAAAAGCACCAAAACCTGGTTCAATGACCGTGGGATTACTGTGCTTGATTGGCCAGCAAACTCGCCTGACCTGAACCCATAGAGAATCTATGGGGCATTGCCAAGAGAAAGGTGAGAGACATGAGACTGAGCAATGCAGAAGAGCTGAAGGCCGCTATTGAAGCATCCTGGTCTTCCATAACACCTCAGCATTGCCACAGGCTGATAGCATCCATGCCACGCCGCATTGAGGCAGTAATTGCTGCAAAAGAGGCCCAAACCAAGTACTGAGTACATATGCATGCTTATACTTTTCACAGGTCCGATATTGTTCTATATACAATCCTTGTTTTATTGATTGCATGTAATATTCTAATTTTCTGAGATTGTGGATTTGGGGTTTTCATGAGTTGTACGCCATAATCATCACAATTATGACAAATCACGGCTTGAACTATCTTGCCTTGCATGTAATGAGTATCTCTCATATATTAAGTTTCACCTTTTAAATTGCATTACTGAAATAAATGAACTTTTGCACGATATTCTAATTTTCTGAGTTTCACCTGTATGTAACAGAATAATCATCTTTACATTCAGTATTTAGTTGCATCACCTTTAGTTGGAGTAACTGCAATCAGATTCTTCTTGTAATTGGTAATCCCTCTTATGCATGCTTAATTTTACCATTATCCCAATACCAAATCATAGAAAAATATAGGTAGCATATATGACATTGCTCATAGAAAAAAGTCAGTAGAGGAGACAGTGATTTTAAACAGAATCCTGATACAGTTCATAGTGATGATCTGTAGCTGGGAAAGGAATTGGTACAAACCTCTGTACTGTAGCATTCAGTTACGAGTCCTATGATGCAGATAGGTGTGGAACAGTATACCATGATTCAACTACAATGGTTGAAAAGTTGAGCAGCAATACCTATGCCTGTGATGGCGAACCTATGACACTTGTGCCACAGGTGGCATGTGGAGCCTTATCTGAGGACACACGAGATGTTGCCCTATGTCAGCTCCAGCGCACATGTGCGCTAGTCAACTAATTTTGGGCCTTCCGGAGGGCAGGGGAGGCAGGGGCGGGTTGCTTTTTTATCCCAGCTGCTGTGGCCTAGAGGTGGAGCTCTTGCCTCACAATCAGGAGGTTGTGAGTTCAATCCTAGGTAGAGGCAGATGTAGGGTCTCTTGCTTGGGCAGGGGGTTAGACTAGATGACCTGCAAGGTCCCTTCCAACTCTGTTAAATATCATATCCAACTTGTTCTTCACGCTATCGGTGTGCTGCGCGCGCATTGCAATTTTGGGTTTTTTTGCTCACGTGGCGCAGACACACAGCGTGGGAGGAAGCGAACCGGCAGCAAGGTAAGTTGGAACCCACCCCTGGGCAGCGCAGGGGAGTTGTGTGCGCATGTGCGGGATGGAGGGTATTGCATTATGGGTGTGGGCATGCGCACCCTTTTGGCACCCAAACCAAAAAAGGTTCGCCATCACTGGCCTATGATAAGAAAATGCCAAATAGCACCAGAATCTGCATATACACCTCTCAGGCAAGAGATTTAATTTAGGAGATACTCCAGCTCTTTTTTTTTTTAGAGTGGTTTGTTATTTTAAAACTGAAGCCTTGAGAAAACAATACGCTGTTGTGTCTGAGCTGGAAAGAAATGACAAATATTCTGTCTTTGAAAGCTCTGATAAACATTACCCCACAGAAACTGTTCTACTTCTTTTGCTGCATCTAATATGTGTTGTATCTTTGTATAAGTGCATTTTAAAACAGTCTAGAATTATACGTTAGGCATGTCAAATTCAAATCTTTATTGCCAATGCACAACATGTGTACAATGATATTGGATGAGCCTCCCCCAGTGCACCCCCCAAACACAAAATACATCTCAATAACTCGTAAATGAAAGAAAGGAAAAAAAGGAAAAGAAAAAACCTAACCCAATAAATCATACTAACAGACACACAATCCTATATATATGTATGTGCATAACATAACTTTATTATATTATATTGCACCAGTGTAGACATGTTGCACACTGTGCTGGCCCTGCAAGTCTTATCACACCAAATAATTATGGTGTTACGTGCATTCAGAATACATGTCCTTGTATTCTCTTCTTTAACATCTTATAATAACCATAATTAGGATGGAGAAATTCTGCTTACCATAGCACCATCTTGTGATCTACTGGGAGCATTAGATTTTTAACGTATTTCTTTTTTTAAAAAATTGTACCTGCAGCATCAAAAATTCTTCAAAATTTAAAATATTTTATAGTTTTTATTATTTTTTCTCTAGTAAGATTGATCTATCTCACAGAAGGGGAGAATAGCTGAAATCTCTTAACATTATGGCCTTACAGCTTTCACACTATAAAGCCAAGCGATTCCATTAGATGAGTAGTTTCATTTTTACGTTTTCATTGGCAGTAAAGCATTACAGGTGATCAGCCTTCCTCCCACCCACCTACACACTGGAGTTAAAGAAGGAGATGCTGCCTGGACATAAATGGTGATAAAAAAAAACCCACCAAGGCACATTATCGCAAGGAGGCAAAGTTGATTTTACAAAACATTTCTTGCCTTTGAACACATGCTGCAACAGCTACCGGTATCTGTCCGAGTATAAGATACAAGAACCAATAAGAACGCCAAATTAAATTGAGGACATTCTTAGTCTAAATTTGTGGTGGTGGGGGTTTTCAAATTTGGCAACTTTTAAGATGTGAGAACTTCAACTCCCAGAATTCCCCAGTTAGCATGTGGGAATCGTTTGCGAAAGAAAAAGGGTTTGAAAAATTGAAGACCATGGATGAAATTTCAGACCAACACTAAAGGCGCGTTATCACGTCCGTGGTCCGCTCACACGGGTGGCGTTTTCTTCCGGGCACCGAGAAAATGGGCCATATGTGAAACCACGTGCCGACTCTGTTTATTTTTATCTCTACTGACTCAAGGCGGGCTTCCGCTCTTGCCCCTGACTAAGATGGCGGCTAGATCTCAGCCGCGGGAACTGAGAAAATGCCATCCCTCAGCAAATCAGGACACCGCAACCTTGGCAGATTCGACAAGTAGCTCAAAGCTAACTAATTAAATTGAAAGGGCGACGGAGGCCAACGTGGTGGCGACGCTAACAGATAAAAAGAGTTGGTTTTCACGGCAGAGGAGAAAACCCTTGTTTTTCTCCAGCGTGTGGTATCTGCTCCCCAGAATTCAAAGGCCAGCTCTTCTCCTGAGGGAAAAAAAATGGCGTCGGTTTGGGATGAGGCGGAGGTAAGTAAAGCCGGGGACGGGATTCTTGCCGAGAATGAGGGGCCGGCGGCCAATATTGGTTAGTGAGAGCAGTCGCCTTGTGATGGGGGGGGGGGGGCTTGTTGAGATTCCCTCAGGGAGCGTGCCTGGCTGGGAAGGCCCGGGATCGGCAGAGCCTGCCTGTTTCCCTTTTGCCATGACTGGCTGTTTCTCTCTAGGATGGCATCGGGGAAGAGGTGTTGAAGATGTCCACGGAAGAGATCGTCCAGCGAACCCGCCTGCTGGATAGTGAGATCAAGGTAGGTTTAGCTGGGGTTTCCCGCCTTGGGAACCTGGGCTTAAAAGTTTCTCTTCTTTCTAGGGTGCCTACAAATTGTATTGGGTGCCTTTGCGATTCGGCCGTCTGAGTGTTTTATATCCCCGCCCCTCCCTTGCAAGGCTACACTTAGCAGGCCATATCTTTTGTCCTGCATTTGTAGAGAGAATGCCGAAAGCGAAAAATAAAATTTTTAAAAACGGGCTGACCCAAAAGCGCTCCCGGCGCCTCTTTAAAAGCTGGCTACCTTTGACTCTACAGCGGTGCTCTCTGGGGAAGCATGTTCTCTGAGGAATTCTGGGAGTTGAAGTCCATCCAAGTGGCTACGGTTGAGAAACTCTGCTCCGGGGCAAAGCCTCCTGTGAGAAGGATGTTCTGTAACCTTGGTGTTGGTTCTTAAACAGGCTTGTTGGGGGGAGAGGATGCTTTAATTGTAGCTTGATCACAGGCAGATTTAGGCTTTTAAACGGTAAAGCTGAAAGGAAGGAAGCAACAGCAATGCGGTTCAGGTGAGAGAGCGAAAGATTCAATCTTGTAAATGTTAGAAATGGCAACTAGAAAATGCCCTGAACCTTCTGGAGGTAGCCAAGCGACATGAAGGCAGATTGGAGAGACTTCTCTCTCCAGCTTACCTTTGGTGTGGCCCTGGTTACAATTTCTGGTATGGTATACCAGAACATACCAGGCCATACCATGTTCTCTAGGAATCTGTGTTAGGGTTATGGCAGGCTGTAATAACTCATAGAGGAGAAAGGGCTGCTAAATTAATAACAACTGGCTGCAAAGGAATACATGGTATGCCAATAGATCGTTAGGTGACCAGTGGGATGGCAGCAGTGCTGGAGCTGGTGGTGGCAGTGAGGTTTGGAGGAACTCTGCATAAATCCTGGGACAGATTTATTACTTTTTTTAAAATGCTGATGAGCTGCATTTTTAATGCACTATGGGTTGCATAATTATGATGTAATCTATTTAAAAAGTAAGCCTTTCAACTCAATTCTAAATTTGTTACCTGAGCTAACAGGTATAAAACTTGGTTCATGGAAAGTTCACTCATTCTGGCATATTCCCACAAGCTCTATCTCCTATCTTTAGGCAACACTGTATCTGTGTTGTGGGTATGAAATAAAGTGGCCTTTATTTTATCTTTCCCTTATCACATGAATACATGATAGCTATATATTGATTCTCGTGCAGTTTTCACAAGAGCGTGCTTGCTACACAATATTTTTAAATAATTGCTGATTTGGTTTTTCCTCAGAAAATGAATTCCACAAAACCCATTACTCTGTTAAAACCAAGTGATTTTGCTATTTCATTTTATCTTCGATTCATTTGGTTCCTAGCATTTCCCCCATTTTCATTATCTTCTTCCAGATTTGCAGGAAATCTAATAATTATTTTTTAAGAATAATTGCTCTGGATTTTCAGATCATGAAGAGTGAAGTACTGAGAGTAACTCATGAGCTACAAGCAATGAAAGACAAGATTAAAGAAAATAGCGAAAAGATCAAAGTGAATAAAACTCTGCCATACCTTGTATCCAATGTCATAGAGGTATGTTTCTTATAGTATAATAGTCTATAGCCGTGGTGGCGAACCTATGGCACGCGTGCCAGAGCTGGCACGCGGAGCCATAGAAGCCGGCACGCGAGGGTTCCCACCGGCAAACCGGAAGTGCGAAAAAACGCACTTCCGGTTTGCCGGTGTGCTGTTTTTTGCACTCCGGAGGGTTCAGGGAAGCTCCCTGAAGCTCCGGAATGCAAAAAACTACAAAACGGACAAACCGGAAGTGCACTTTTCCTCACTTCCGGTTTGTCCGTTTTGTAGTTTTTGCATTCCGGAGCTTCAGGGAGCTTCCCTGAACCCTCCGGAGTGCAAAAAACAGCATACCGGCAAACCGGAAGTGCGTTTTTTCGCACTTCCGGTTTGCCGGTTTCATCGTTCCAGGCTCCGTTTCGTCGTTCCAGGCTCCGGTAAGTGGGCCTGTGCGGGGGTGGGGGGGTGCGCATGCGCAGGAGGCAGCATGGGGGGGGTGTTGTGCGCATGCGTGGGGGGGAGGGAATGGGTGTGGGCACGCGAGCGCGCGCGAGCACGCCCCCCCCCCTTTTTCGGCACGCGAGCCGAAAAAGGTTCGCCACCACTGGTCTATAGCATCTATAAATATTATAATTTTTCTTTGAGTGAATTCCCTGAAGAAAAGAATAGGAAAGGGTATGCAAAATGAGATTATTATAACTTGGTCCTGCTTAAAAAAGAGGTCACTTTTTAATAATCTGACTTGATATTCTTTCTTGTTATAATTTCTGAACTGCAATCCAGAATACTTGTGAAAGAGAATAATGAGTCTTATTTCAGAATAAGCGTGTATAAATCAGGAATCCTGTTTTTTTTTAAAGAAAATGTTGGAAGAAATTATTCTTGAAGTGGGATGGCGGGTGGTGATAAGTTGCAGATACAAGAGTCAAATTCGTTTCTAGTTAACCTGGCTGTTTTCAGAGAAAGATAAATATAAACATTGCATATTTTTATAGTACAGGTAGGCTGTTATAGGTGAAGTTGATTCTGTAAACATTCCCCTTTCAGGAAGAAACAGGATCACAGCCACAATTTGCTTCTTAGGCTAAAATAAGTGATCTACTGCCTGATTACACCAACTAAGATTTATAATGATAAGTAGATAATTTTATTACTTTATAGTTTATTTATCCATTTATTTCTGTGAGGCCCCTGCTTTCCTCAACAAAAGAAAGCTGTCACTTTTTGAGAGGTGGATCTATAACATTTTGAAGAGCCTGCAGGAGAACTTCTCCATTAACACTGACTAAATATCTAGTGCCTTTGTCCACTGCTGGGTATGACAGGAATACATGTTGTGATAACATTATATGCTTGACTAATATAATTATGTTTGCATCTGCTCTTTTTTCATCTTTAGCTGCTGGATGTTGACCCCAATGACCAGGAAGAAGATGGAGCAAATATTGACCTTGATTCACAAAGGAAGGGCAAGTGTGCTGTCATCAAAACCTCTACTCGACAGGTGAAAGCAGCATGATAACAAAGTGCTTTTAATTATATAAATATATGATGTTACCTTATATTAATAAGATTCAGTTCAATGTTGACCATTCCAATACTGGCAGGGGCTCTCAACAATGTGTGCTACTTCACATCTTTCTCACTAATGATGCCAAGTGGACATCCTCTAGATACGCATCCTCCAGCTTCCAGATTTCTCAATAATTGGCCATACTTAAGAATTCTAAAGTTGTTTATTTATCTAGAGGATGTCCAGCTTGGAGAAGATTAGTTAGGATCGTAGAGTGATCTGCTAAGAGCCTACCCTTTTTATGTTCCCAGTCAAGGATGTGTTTAAAATGTATGAATTCAGGCATTTTTGAGATTAAGGTTTTAAACTGAAATGTTCTTCTATTTTGGTTTCTGTCATTTTAAGGTTATATGTTAGATGTAGACTATATTTTAACCTATTTGTCCATCTTTGCATAAAAAGGCAAAGTTGAAATAAATACTGTAATGAAGATAAACTATTTTGTTCTTAACAAGCATTTTAAGAAATTTTAATCCAGGACATCCTACATCTAAAGTGAAAATTGCTGCTAGTTCACAAAGTAAGGTATGCGAACAATTCTGATAAGATTTAGGTCAAGCTGAGAACATTTTTGTTCCTCTTCTTCAACAGACTTACTTTCTGCCTGTGATTGGGTTAGTTGATGCTGAAAAGTTAAAGCCTGGAGATCTAGTGGTGAGTAGTTACTATGCTGCATAGGAATGAATAACCAAACATACTTTGATTTTAAAAACAAAGCAAATTCATAGATAACCCCACTGTTCCTATGACTTTCACAGTATTTGTAAACTTGCTTATTCCAGTTAATCCTTATGACTGCAGTATTTATTCAGTCCTTAGTAGGCCTCTCTTGCAATGTGGTTGGGAAATATGCTGATCAGTAGTTTCAAATATGGCAGATAAATGAATTTGGATTGCAAACACCTATAGTTATTTAACAGAAAAACAGCCTAGTATTGTTTTAATAATATATAATGTACTTTCTATAAGTCTGAATCTTGGCATATTTAATTTCGACTGTAATTTAAATTACCATCTTCTTTTGTACCATCTACCACTTCTTTTCTCTCATCTCAAAGTTGTTTAGCGTCTTAAAATAACAAAAAAAAAGCTTACACCTTCTTTCTCATTTTAATAGAATAAATTGATACAGTAGTGTTCATTGCATTTAATGTTCTGAAATAATAGCTTTAAGGGCAAATTTAATATTTCTCAAGCGACTGAGAATAATGTATTCTGTCCTCTTTTTTTTCCTCCCCTGCTTTTTCATGTTACTATGTAGTGAATCCATTTTGTGTATAATAGTAGTTCTCCCTTCCACCCTCTTAATAACTGCATGAGTAAGATGTGAGAAAAATGGGGGAGAGGTAGAATTCAAAAAAGCATTTTTGTGGATTTCTGTTTGCAGGGAGTGAACAAAGACTCCTACCTGATTTTGGAAACCTTGCCCACAGAGTATGACTCAAGGGTGAAAGCCATGGAAGTGGATGAGAGACCTACAGAACAATATAGTGATATTGGAGGGCTAGATAAACAAATCCAAGAGGTAACGAGATGTTACTAATTCCTTTTCTTCGGCTTAATATTTACAGAGCTTTGAAAACATTTTAGGTGTTTTTAAAATGTTAACCTGTTCTGTAATCAAGATTACAGAGCCAGCAGGGATTCAGCAGTTAAGAAGATGATTTCATTTACTTTTTGTTTCTACAGCTGGTAGAAGCGATAGTTCTGCCAATGAATCATAAAGAGAAATTTGAAAACCTGGGAATCCAACCTCCTAAAGGGGTGCTCATGTATGGACCTCCAGGAACAGGAAAGACTCTCTTGGCCAGAGCTTGTGCTGCACAGACAAAGGTAAAACTGATGTGCTTGCTGATGGCTTCTCCTAATTTATGGAATGCTTCAGAGGTTTTTTTATTTTATTACTAAAGACATTGTACTGACAGTGAACCTATCCCCCCTAATTTTTAATTTAGTATTTACACTGTTCTGTGTGTTTGATAGATTTCTAATAGCTCTGTTGTGGCCTACAAAAAATTATTTTCTGCATTGGTTAGCTCTCCTTGGACTTTGGTCTCCAACATTTTAAAATGGCTATAAAGAAACTGAATTTAGAAGACAGGTACCAAGACAATAAGGAGCCTAAAAACCAAACTTCAGGAGTAATAGTTGAAGGAGTTGTAGACGATTGCTTGAAGAAGAGGAGAGTAAAGGGAAACGTGTTAGCAGTCCACAAAAAATGGATCTATTTTCTGTTTGAATTAAGAACAAGACAAGAACCAACCTGAGACTATTAACAAGAATTATAGATCTGTTAAGCAATGGAAAGATTTGCTTAAAGCAGTGCTAGATTCCCTCTTGCCAGAAATTTTGGGAGCTGGATGGCCACCTGTGATTTAGTCATTTCCATATTGAATATGGGGCTGAACCAAATTACTCCAACATTATAGATTGCAAAATATTACCTTTAATACCATTTCTATTGTTACCTAGAGTACTACACTAAGGCAGAACATAGAGTACACATATCTTATTTCTTACCTTGTTTTAGGCTACATTCTTGAAACTAGCTGGTCCACAATTGGTGCAGATGTTTATTGGTGACGGAGCCAAGTTGGTCCGAGATGCCTTTGCATTGGCCAAGGAGAAAGCACCTTCTATCATCTTTATCGATGAACTTGATGCCATTGGCACAAAGAGGTAAGAGCTGGATTCTCGGTCTACAAGTTTTGAGTTAGAGCCGGCATTCTTCATATATCCCAATGATGGCAGTGGTGTTCCTTTAGAGATCGCTTCTTAATTAGTAGCACCCCCAACTCTTCAAGAATATATACCGTATACATTTTTTGATTTACAACTAGCATGTGGTAGGGAACAATTTTCAGAGGCTTATATATGCTATATGCTGGCTACTATAATAGTAAGATTGGGTAATAATTGGGAATTCTTTGTTTATGAAATGCAGTGTGAGGTTTGCAGTAAAGTCCAGTGTGAAGTGTACCTACTGAATAGCAACCGCTTATGACCAGTTACGAGACAGTTCATTCTGTTACTGCCATCTTCATTTTTAATCAGTCAATGTTCTGCAGCTTTGAACATGTTCAACTTATTGAGATGCTTTTGGACTTTTTTCTCAGGGGGCCCAGATTCTCTTTTATTGGTTGCTCTTTGCTGCTCTGTTCAAATGTTATGCCTTAATGCTCTTGGATGGAAGAGCAAAATACAGAAAGGGACAGAAACTATTAAGAGTCACTGCATTTTGCCCTCTGTTCTACAGCTGTAGCTCTATCTTGAAATCTAGATACATGGCTCCTTGTAACATCTATTTTAGGTGGAAGAAGGCAGTGTTTGTTTGAGTTTCTTATGGTTGCCAGCAATGTTCCCTCTATTTTTTTTTTTTTTTTTGGTGTGAGCGGAAAAGTATAGTGTCTGAGCAGCACATTTTCTTCCACGAGCACCTGAATTAATTAATTAATTAATTAATTAATTTTTTACTTGTTGCATTTGTATGCCGCCCAACTCCCAGAGGACTCTGTGTTAACAACATTTACAAATATAAAATATTAAAAAAAAACATTAAAACAGATAAAAAATTAAAAAAACTCATACATGCCCTTTCATAGCCGAGGACATTTGACATTTCAGTGTTATTTGAAACTCAAAGTCCTTGGATGGGGGAGCCTGAAGCACTTCTTTGCACGTGGAACTGAACAGAGTCGCAGAGTCGCATCGGAGACTTTGGAGAAAAGGGCGGGGGCCGGAGGGGGGAATCCTAAGGAGGAGGCCGGGAAGGAAGTGATGTCACCTGCTGCTAAACAGAAGGTTGAGGGGCTGGGGTGTATCTTTATACGGGTGCTAATGAGACGCACACCCCCTTTTAAAAATAAATAAATCTCCCTTTCCAGTGGGTTAGGGAATTAATGCACAATGTAGCATTGCCTACAAAGCAGGTTAGTACCTCCGTCTGAAAAAAGGGGAGGGGATGGTTTTATTGCAACCCTAGAAGTGTGAGGGTGGGGGTGGGAGAAAACCCAGGGGGCTTATCCCCAACGCAGAAACAGCTCATTTTTGAAAGGATGCAGATGGAACAAGACCACAACAAACCAGTGAAAAGATCATCCAAATTCTTTATTTATTTACATATGTTATTTCTAGCCCTCTCCTTCCCAGTCAAGTAAGCCCTCGCTTCCCCCACCCCCTTTCCCCTCATTTGCAGTCTCAAAGCAGGAGGCAAACGGGGAGGGTGATGGTGGAGGAAAGAGATTTCTTTCATTCTTGCTGATTGTCCCTAATCATTTTTCTCTCCCAGAGCATCCTGGGACACGTAGTTCTCCATCCAAGCATTCCTTCGACATACGCCAATAAGAAACTACCATTCCCATCAGGAAGCACAAAACCTTCTTAGCCTCCTGTCTAGTTCCCCCCAACTGCTCCTCCCACCGAGTCCAAACTGCACTATAGATCAAAAGTCCTGCGCTGTAGTTTGCTGTCGCCTGCGCGGCTGCACAGCTTACAGGGAACAGTGGTTGCCAGTCATAATTCTAAATGTACATAGGCAAAAATGTATGTAAAATTAGCTGTCTTTGGCTCAGTGAATGTCAACTGAAGGACAAAATTCTATGACCTCAGCTGCCTCAGCATAGAAGAATACAGTAGATTAAACCCCTTTCCTCAGTCCATTACTGCTGATATATGAGGAAACAATATTTACATAAAAACATGGTATGCTAAGTACATGGGCTGTGAGAACATGGAATGATTTTTTGTTGTTGTTACTTCAAAGTAGTGTTTTAATTAAGTCTATATATATTTTTACAGAAAATGGTAATAAAACAGAAAATGGGTAATAACAAATAAATCTTTGTTTTTCCCACCAGATTTGACAGTGAAAAAGCTGGTGATCGTGAAGTACAGAGGACCATGTTGGAATTGCTTAATCAGCTTGATGGGTTTCAACCCAACACACAAGTCAAGGTAGCTCTTTAACTGCCATTAATATAGGAAGCAGTTCTGTGACCAAATAATATTTGTAAACAGTTATTATAGAGTAGCTTTAGAAATCAGATTAGTGATCAAACTGAAGTTTTTTAATAGCTTTGAGTCATTATTTTTAAAACATTTTATTAGCCTCTGGTGCAGGATGAACAGGGCTAGAATGTTAATCTTTTTCTGAAGAGTGGGGAGCTTATATGAAGTGAATATATATATACCATATAATAATTCATCTGGGGGTTACATGAAAGCTAAGGAGAGCTTGCACCATAATTTAATAGTTGTAGTATATAGAATGTGTGTCTGCCCAACTACAAAGTATGTCCTTTATCCAGGTGATTGCTGCAACCAATCGTGTTGATATCCTAGATCCTGCTTTGCTACGCTCAGGACGGTTAGACCGCAAGATTGAATTCCCAATGCCCAATGAAGAGGCCAGAGCCAGGATTATGCAGATCCATTCACGCAAAATGAATGTCAGGTATTATACAGAAAGGGAATGTAATTTGGATGATGTTGGCTGCATTATGAATTATGGAATCATTTTTATTCAGAGTATGCCATAATTACCGTATTTTTCGCACCATAAGACGCACCAGACTATAAAACGCACATTAGCTTTAGAGAAGGAAAACAAGAAAAAAAATCTGCCTCTGCCTCCCAGCATCCATTTGGTATTCATCTGGCTAGCATCCTTGCAGCAAACAGCCATGCAGCCCCAGCATGTGGCTCGTCAGGGCTCTGCTCCATTGCGCCCACCATCGGTCAGCTGAGCTGAGCTAAGCTGCTGCCGCCGGCGAGGAACACTGGACCCTTCGCTGCCAAGCAACTGATTGACGGTTGGATCGGTGGCATAGGCAGTGGTGATCCCTGCCACCTAGAACAGGCTGATCAACGGTATTCCGGGAGGCCTATCCAGCCACTGATCAGCTGCCCAGTCAACTGAGCTGAGCTGTGCCACCGGTGGGGAACACGACTGTTTGCCACCACACCAACTCGCCCGCAATATTCGCTCTAAGATGCACAGACATTTCCACCCACTTTTTTGGGGGGGAGTGTGTCTTATAGTGTGAAAAATATGGTAGTTGCTTCTGAATATGGCATTAAATAAAAACTATTACACTTTTTCAGAATTTTAGCTGTTTTGTGAAAAGCAAGTTTCTAATCTATATGACTGAGGGTAGTACTAAAATATTACAGTAATAAAAACTGAGATGCCACAACAAAGGTTGAATTTTAGATTCAGAGGTTAGGTCAGGTCTTCATTTCTTGTCCTTCCCTATTTCTAGGGAAATGAAAATAAAGTAAGGGCAAATTGGTATGGTTTATGTGGGTTATGTTCAACATTAAGTCTCATCTTTCCCACTTTTTTAAAAAATGAAACTTGTTCTCTGCAGTCCTGATGTGAATTACGAAGAGCTGGCACGATGCACAGATGACTTCAATGGTGCACAGTGTAAGGCTGTGTGTGTGGAAGCGGTAAGTAGGTTTGGTCAGTTTCCGTTGGAAGTCTGGGTTTTTTTCCTAACTGCTGACCTATGGAGACTGTACAACAAAAGAGTTATAATTTCTTATGTCAGCTATATTGAACTTTTGCTGAATGATTTTTTCCCCCTTCTTGGGTCAGGGAATGATTGCCCTTCGGCACGGAGCAACGGAACTTACCCATGAAGATTACATGGAAGGAATTTTGGAGGTGCAGGCCAAGAAAAAAGCCAATTTGCAATATTATGCCTAATTTTTGCTCTTAAATTGGATATTAAAGCCTTGATACAAAAAGCTCAGAGTTGTAACTTTTGCAACTGAGTTCATTGTGTGAACTCCTTTCACTTATGACAAAAATAAATTAATAAAAAATGTTTCCTCTGACTGAGACTGCTGTTATATTTGGTTGAAGATGGAGAACAAATATAATTATGCAGGATATTTACGTATATGAAACTTCTTTCATTAATCTCTTTAAACACCAACTTGTGTACAACCGATGTTATCTCTTGCTTTTGTGCTTGAATCTTTGGTACACTTTCACAATTTGTCTTCGGTTGTTAACAATTAGCATTTCAGGTCTTACCTATAGGATTCTGAAGACACCTATATAAATTTTCAACTGAGGACAAAATCTGTAAACCATTTGATATGAAACTATTTCTGTTTAACTCTGAGGTAAAACTTAGTTTTTTTCATTTAAATTGAAGGTGAGGAGCAATAAGGAGCCAAAGATTTCTGCAGTGAGTGGGAATATCTCAATTTATAACCTATATCTATAAAGAGAGAGGTTAACAGTCCTTGAAGTAGATACCATCTAGAACAGGGGTGTCAAACTCAAGGGCCGGATCCGGCCTGCGGGGTACTTAGATCTGGCCCGCGGGGCCACCCTGGAAACAGTGAAGGACTGCGTGCAGCCCTCCCGAGCTCCGTTTTCACTGGCAGAGGGTTGCAGGAGGCCGTGGCAGCCGAAAACAGAGCTCGGGAGCGACTTTCCCTGGCAGAAGCACTGTGAGCCACCACAGGTGCCCCTGACATGAGTGACGTCAAGCTGGTCACGCCCATCCCAGCCCCCAGAGGTCAAACACAATCCTGATGCAGCCCTCAATGAAATCGAGTTTGACACCCCTGATCTAGAACATGAGATGTATCTATTTCTGTCACCACAGAACAAAATTTTCTCCTTGGCTGAAAAAGCAAAGTGATGCCTGAGCATCCTCATTGGTAAAAAACAGAATTGGACTTCTCTGCAGTTTCATTGATCCCATTGTCCTTGTCCAAGGCTCAAACCATTTTTGTAGCTAGTTTCCTGCTTTGAATATGAATACACACACATACATACACTTGAGGATTTTTAATGTCATTTGCTATGTTAATTTGGTATATATTTATTGATATTGTTCATCTTTTATTTTGTTTGTGTGTTGTTAAAGGATGTGTCTTCCCCCCCCCCTCCCAGTTGCATTAGTTTTCTATTTGGACAAAAGTTTCTTTATTCATTAAATTTTTTAACTCTAATGTTCTCTGATGTGATTTGATAACATCCTCTTGAATTTGATAGCACTTTCTCAGATTTGATGCACAATATACATTCTAACATCTATTGCATTTTTAAAGTAATATTCTGGCATTTTGGAAACTGATCCGCTTGATTCTCCCTTTTTCTTTAAAATTTATTTAATCCTTTTTGTTGTAGCTTTATGGGTGCCCTTTCCTATCAGTTCAATCACTTTTTGACAGGACCTTAGTACTCCCTAAGTCCATAGTGAGATTCTCAGTCATCCAGGTCATAGTTCTCTCAAATGTGCTTTTCAAAAGGCAACTGGACTTTCTTGGGTTTTTTTCCTTGAAAACAAACTGGAGAAGAAAAACGTTTTCAAGGAAAAAACCAAGAAAATCCAGTTGCCTCTAACTCTACAATCATTCCTTCTATGGTTAACCCTTAAATTGTCTTTTAAGAATATAAAAATATGTTTTTGTGATGGTTGGAACATCTGTTTTTTATAGATGTTTTTATTGTGGAAGGGTGATTAGCAATAGCACTTAGACTATATACCACTTCATAGTGCTTTGCAGCCCCCTCTAAGCAGTTTACAGAGTCAACATATTGCCCCCAACAATCTGGATCCTCATTTTACCGACCTCGGAAGGATGGAAGATTGAATCAACCTTGAGCCTGTCGGGATCGAACTGCTGGCAGTTGGCAGAGCCTGCAATATGCATTCCAATCACTGTGCCACCATGGCTCTCTTAGATTAAAGTCTTTTATAGGTGCCCGTTGAATTTCATTGCCTGTCTGAAAATCACTCTATTAGAAAAGCATTAATATGTTCTTTGCTTGGGGGCATCTTACAGATAACAATTCTATAAGTTTATGTAAAAATGCTGATTTGTCAGAATATATGCTATCATTGATAAGTAGGCTGACTAAATGAGCCGAGGTGGCGCAGCGGTTAGAGGCAGGTACTGCAGGCCACATTAGCTGACACTGATCCGCAGGTCAGCGGTTCAAATCTCACCGGCTCAAGGTTGACTCAGCCTTCCATCCTTCCGAGGTATGAGGACCCAGATTGTTGGGGGCAATATAAATATACATTGCTTAATGGTGTAAACCGCTAGAGAGTGCTTCCACTGTGAGGCGGTATATAAATCTCACAAATAAATAAATAAATAAATAAATAAATAAATAAATAAAATGGCCTCCAATGTATTACAGTAAATTATTATCAGTTCCTGCTTCCCTTCTGTTCACTTGTTATGTTGGGTACATACTGTATGTAATTGGTAGACTACAGTTTGCTTACCTGGTCAGATAAATTATATAAAGCATTAATAAGAGGGGAGGAAAAGTCAGCAGCTCCTTATTCTGCTGCCAAATTGGTCCTGATTCCAAATGCCTGTTTACCTTGAGATTTGGTTCCCAGGACTGATATTTTTCATCAGATGATGCTTCCTTATTCCTGTAGAGATACTAAATAGGATGTAACAGGCTTTTGTTTTGCAGCTATAACACGTAGAAGAAATCTAAAGCCAGAGAACTGCTCTCCTTTTAACGTAACCAAGCCTTTTAATTTAATGCCTCTTGAAATGTACAACTTCCATTTAAAAATCACACTTGCCATGAATACATTAACTTTAGCACTGAGTAATTAATTACATGCCACTTCAAAATACAATGTAAACAGCCCTTCAACAAAGGGTTCTGTGCAGTCTTTGGGGGAGACAGTAAAGAAGTACAATGAGGAAAGACCAGGGCTTCCCTTCAGCACCATTGTTGATGTTCCTGAGTTAGGCTCAGCTTGTTAATCATCTGTATACTGTGGATCCCTCTCATGAGTTATGCCTCCTTATGTGTTACAAGAGAAAACGTCAGATTTTTAGGGTCTGTGCTCCTTTTCCAAAAGGAAGTTTCTTCTGTATTCTGGAAGGATTGAAAGTGGACCATAAATCTTAGGTTGCCTTTTAGAGCAGCTACGCGATTTGAAGAGTGGGCCTGGCTCCCTTACTCACTTCACTTGCGGGGGTTTTTTCCCCCCTTTGCAAATGAACATAGGGTTCTTACTTCAGTCAACAAGATTGTTGCAAGGGAGCAAAGGACCACATCAGATTTGTGCAAGCCTTGAACTGGTTCCACAGTTTGGGTGATTATATCATTGCAACTTGCCCCCTTGTGGAAATATTCTTCAAGCATCTGAAGGTCTAATACGCACTTTACTCCAAGGTACTTAATGCATATTTGACTTCCAGAACTAACAAGATACAGATACTGAACAGCCTGGATTGAGAATATTTCCCTCTCTTGAATGTTTAAAGACTTCATCTGGACCAAGGATTTCTGCAGAGCAATGGGCCAATTCCAGCATTGGGTCTCTGCTCAAAAGAGAATCAGTTCTGAGACTGGGCAGATTTTTTTTTTCCTTGGCTTTCCCTTTTAATTGACCTTCCAGTTCTTGGAAATAAAACTCCTTGGCATCAAACAGAATTCACACTGGCTTCTGCTCCTAAGAAAAAGCTGATGCCGTTTAAACGATCAACAGGTCTTATAGCACCACAAGCCTATTTAACAGAAAACTGCATCGTAGAAAAAACAGGACTAAGAATTAACCCAGACGGTTGATGTGAGTCAGAAACAGGCAGACAGAAGAATCACGGGCTGGCATTCCTCCAGGACTTTGCCAAAGCAATAGAACCCTTTAGTTCCAACATGGTTTGTAGATCTCAAAATGTCCACACTGTGTTCTGGTAACGGGCGGTGGGCTAATAAGACTCGCTGGTATTCTCCACATCACACAGCTCCGTTTTCCTGTCTGGGTTTCTGTACAACAGTCCGAGGGGTATTGAGAGAGGGAGCGAGGGTGCATAAGAATCCGGCCAGCAGTGTCAGTCCCAGGCCGCCCCAAGCGCAGAACATGGACCAGCCATAGCCATGGCTGATGTCCTCTGGTAATCCGTAAACATACCGAGGGTAGCGAGACAGCTCAAAATTTATCCCTGCCACGCACGTGCAAAGGGAAATGATGCAGCATGTCCCTGAAAAGGAGAAGAGAAAGGAAAAAAAAAAACACAAGAGCAATGTGTAACATCTTTCCTGCCAAAGGCAGAATCAGGCATGTGAAACTGCCAGTTTTTATCTTTGTCAGCAGCCTTAAAAAAAATACAGAAATAAAATAACTTTCTTGTACAGGCAGATTCCTGATTTTTCCTCAGGCTCATTACTCTTTGATTCCTGTCCTTTGCTTGGCATGCAGCTGTCTTGACTGACTGGGCGTTTTTACTGCTGTTTTGGATTCTTTGATCTTTATGTTTTGAATATTTGTCTGCAAGGAGATCCACAGGGTATAGTCCCAAAAGTCAAAATGGCTGTGATGGCACAGTGAAAACTCGTGTGTGTGTGTGTGTGTGTGTGTGTGTGTGTGTGTGTGTGTGTGTGTGTGTGTGCGTGTGCGTGTGCGTGTGTGTGTGTGTGTGTGTGTCACATGCAGTGGACATTAAAATATAAGGTTAAGCCTCAATATCACACTCTTGTGGCCACCATTGACTTTTGGGACCATATTCTGTAGACACCCTGCTTGTCTGAACTCTTATATCAACTGTTGTTCCTTTAAAGTCAGACTGCATGTTAATCTGGCCACACAAAAACTGCACCACAATACACACAGTAAAAGCACTGTAATATTCAGATTTTAGAGAATGGTTCTGGGGATTACCGTAAAAACTTTCAAGGAAAAAGACTGAGCATATGACACAACTGCAGTGCTTCTATACTCCCTATAAGTAGCAATTTCATGAAAAGCCACTAACCTCTGTATTATCTAGCAATCTAAATGCTAGTAATAGAGAAGGGAAACACACAGTCTTTGTGGTATTACTCTCTTATTTTGGTAAATAGAAACACTCCTAATCTCAGTAGTTAGTAGTAGTATTTGTTGACATCAGTCCCATGTAGTTTTGGTCAGCTAAAATACCATTGTTTTTTAAAAATATATTCATATGCTTTGAGGTTATAAAACTCAAAATGTACTTTATACATAAATATGCATTTGTGCTCATTTTAAAATTTACAGAAGTAGGATTCTTTCATTACTGCTTTGATCCATGCAATTTTGTTCCAACCTGAAATGCATGTGATCTGTTTCTAATTTTGTTATAAATCAATTGACACAGACGAATTATCTGGTGCTTTAATCATTTTGTTTGTAATTACCTGCCAGGTAAATAAATACAATGCTTTTTGCAACAGTGGCCAAACATTGCTTCATCTTTCTATTAAGAAAATTTTGAACTGTCAACTCTTTAACTCCCACCCCCCATAGATGTCATTTAAATAATCATCAGATTGTACTGTTTGTACTGTTGTAAAGTAGTGAGTTAATTTCTAAACCAGTGACTATTGATAAGTATAAAAGTTTGGTTGTTTTTTTATTTTATTAGTTTGTATTTTTAGTTTGTGCTTGCATGTTCTGGTTTTTTTATTTTTTTAAAAAACAATTAAACATTGTTTTGTTAAAATTTTAGTTAAAGTTAGTGTGGGAGGGGGAAATGAAGTTAAATTTAAAATTTAAAATTTAATTGCTTTTTAAAGCAATCCTCAGACTCTCAGCCATGAACAAAGCACATAATTTTTTCCCCTAAATTTAATTTAATTTAATTTAATTTAATGGATTTGTATGCCGCCCAACTCCCTAGGGACTCTGGGCGGCTCACAACATATTCAGATCCATTACAACAATATAAAATACAATAAAATACAATAATTAAAAACATACAAAAGTTAAAAGAGTATCGTCTCGCTTTCACCCCGCCTGCCGGAAGAGCCAGGTTTTTATTGCTTTACGGAAGGCCAGCAGGGTGGGGATAGTCCTGATCTCCGGGGGAAGCTGGTTCCACATTTGAAGTATGAGTTAATGCAAAGGAGAGGCAATGAGAGGAGACTTTTTAATCATTACTTTAAAAAGATAGTCTGTCTTCTGGCTATATTTCTACAATATAATTTATCTTCATACTAGGGAAAGATTAATCATGTATTAATTCCTGCCTCTAACTACAGCTTATAGCACAGCCATAAGGGAGTGTTAAAAAGCTAACAACCCTAGAAAGGGAGACAGGAAACAAATTATATCACAGAGGCAAGCTCTTCAGTTGATGCAGAACATTTACAGCTGTGGCTTCAATGAGATGTGTCCTTCCAACAATTGCCTCTGGACTTCCTGCTATAACTCTGAAAGATTGCTTTAGAGATGGACAATGTGGGGGGCTCCGTTGGTTCTGCACTGGAACTCCCAGCATCCATCAAATTAGCTAGGTTAGCAAGGGCTAGTGAGAATCAGGGATCAATGATATCTGCAGAGGTAAACAATGCCCATGTGTAAGGAGAGGAAAACCTTCTATCTAGCAAAGAAACCAAAATGTGTTTTTTTTTCAAGAGGCAACTGGACTTTCTGGTTTTTCTTTGAAGATGTTTCACTTCTCATCCAAGAAGGTTCTTCAGCTCTGACCGAATGGTGCCTCACACTTCCCTTCGACCAGTTAGGACCCACAGAGTTGGCCTCCTCCAGGTCCCGTCGGCCAAGCAATGCCGGCTGGCGGGCCCTAGGGGGAGAGCCTTCTCTGTGGCCGGCCCCGCGCTCTGGAACCAACTTCCCCCAGAGACCCGAATTATCCCCACTCTGCTGGCCTTCCAGAAGGCTGTTAAGACGTGGCTTTTCCTGCAGGCGGAGGGTGGAGCGTAATCTATTGAGCTCACCCCAAGTATGTATGATTGTTGAATGGTTATTGTATATTTTTAATATTACGGTTTTAATTTTTATATTTGTTTTTAAATGCATATTTATAAATTGGTTTCTTGTATTTTTTGCTGTTGTACGCCGCCCGGAGTCCTCCGGGAGTTGGGCGGCATATAAGAATACCAAATAAATAAATGGTGGGGAATGGAAGGGTTTATATTCCTTGCAGACAGCTGGTCGTTTGCATTCTTTTAGAGAGTTGTTGAGACTACTTGGAGGTTTATCTGTGTCCTCAGGATCACTTGGGTAGTGCAAATGGGTGTGGAGCTTGCTTGGAACTGCTGAAAGGACTGTGTTGTAAACTGGAGATAGATGATGTAACCCTCCCCCTCTGTTGAGAGAGAGAGCTGTTGAAAATTGACAACACAGTCCTTTCAGCAGTTCCAAGAAGGTGCCACACCCATTTGCACTACCCAGGTGAACCTGACGACACAGATAAACCTCCAGATTGCCTCAATGACTCTCTAAAAGAATGCAAATGACCAGCTGTCTGCAAAGAGTATAAATCCTTCCATTCTCCACTGAAGAAGCTCCTTGGCTGAGAAGCAAAACATCTTCAAAGAAAAACCAGAAAGTCCAGTTGCCTCTTGAAAAAGCACCTTTGGGACCACCATGACCTGGATGACTGAGAATCTCCAGAGACGTTTAGCAAAGAAACCAGCAGCATACTCTCTCTTCATGCCCGCGAATCAACATTGTGCTAGATTTCTACATATTTAACCGGCATGGAGAGTTTAGGTTACAGTATATTAGGTGAACACTATTATTGTGTTCATTCATTCCTTTGAAAATTTTCAAAACATTTTAAAGTTGAGTTGGTCAAAAAATATTTGAGTTGGTACAAGTACCATAGAGTCAGAAATGACCGAATGACTGATGATGATGGTACAAAGAATGGCATTTTGGCTTCCATGTTCTTTTCATCTATGTCAGTGTTTCCCAACCTTGGCAACTTGAAGATGTCTGGACTTCAACTCCCAGAATTCCCCAGCCAGCATTTGCTGGCTGTGGAATTCTGGGAGTTGAAGTCCAGACATCTTCAAGTTGCCAAGGTTGGGAAACACTGATATATGTACTCTGTTCCTCTGTTAAGGCATGGATTCATTGCATAAAATGCATAATACAAATGCCAGGATTATATCCAAAAATATTTTGAACAATAATAACAATTTTTTAAAAGATTACCTCCCATAAGGAAGAGCAGTCCAGCTACATATTGCATGAGCTCATGCTGTTGACAGCAACCCAGCATGCCAATGATCCATCCGAAGAGGATTATGGACACTGCCATACCGATGAAGCCAGCTGTCATTCTCCGCAGGTCTGAGAGGAGGCATTGTTGGTGCATGGAAGAAAGAAGAGGGAGAACAGTAGAGAAAGAAAACCCACAGAGAGCCATGGGGACAACTTTAGGGCAGTCTTTTCAAAGCTGACACCCTCTAGATGTATGTGGGCTAGAGCTGTAGTCCCAAATGTGTTTTTTCAAGTGGCAACTGGACTTTCTGGTTTTTCTTTGAAGACGTTTCACTTCTCATCCAAAAAGTTTCTTCAGCTCTGACTGGATGGTGGGGAATGGAAGGATTGATTCTCCTTGCAGACAGCTGGTCATTTACATTTTTTAAGTGAGTTGTTAAGGCCACCTGGAGGTTTATCTGTGTTGTCAGGGTTGTCTGGCAAGTGGGTGTGGTGCCTTCTTGGAACTGCTGAAAGGACTGTATTGTAGACTGGAGATAGATGGTGTCCTATCCCTCCCCCTCTGTTGAGAGAGGACTGTTCAGTTTTAACATAGATGGCCTCTTTGACCACTCTTTCAAACCAGAGGTCCTCTCTGTCAAAAATGTAGACTTTGCTGTCTTCAAAAGAGTAGCTTTTGTCTTTTAAATGCAGATGGACTGCTGAATCTTGTCCTGATGGGTTTGTTCTCCTATGTTGTGCCATGCGTTTATGAAGTAGTTGTTTTGAAGATACCCATTTCCCTGATGACACAGATAAACCTCCAGATGACCTTAACGACTCTCTAAAAGAATGCAAATGACCAGCTGTCTGCAAGGAGTATAAATTCTTCCATTCGTCACTATTCAGTCAGAGCTGAAGAAGCTTCTTGGATGAGAAGTGAAATGTCTTCAAAGAAAAACCAGAAAGTCCAGTTGCCTCTTGAAAAAGCACCTTTGGGACAACCATGACCTGGATGACTGAGAATCTCTACAGACACTACAGCTATAGCTTGGGGAAGCCAATAAGCATTCTAATAGCACAAATAATAAAACACCAAGGTGTGAAAAAGATTGCTCTAGAAATCAGCAATATAAGTTCTCCTTAGGACAGGATGTTTGTGGACTATATAAAGCAATTAAGAAAGCAAACCAAGCAAGGCCTTAGCACTTCCTAAAATTATAGGGTCTTCTCTTAACTAAATCATTATCTTGCAAAGAGGGATTAACTCTGTAAATCTGCCCCACTGAAAATATTCTGTTTGTAAGTGTTGTTCTATTTTTCTGGGATCGTCTACGACTCTATCAATAGGCAATTTCCTTGAATGTTCAAGCAATCAGGCGGTTCTGTAAGTGCAGTGCAGTGCAATGCAGAGCAATCAAGCTGTGAATATGGGATCATGTATGATTTGTTGCAGAAGACATTATGTTATGATGTAATACTGCCATAGTCTCCGAGGACATTACGTTATGATGTACTGCTGCCACTGTCTCAATCTGTTTGCCTTTTGACAAGCGCTCATAAGGATTCAAGAAGGTAAACAGACCAGGCAAATGGGAGAGGGATAATGGGAGTAGCCTAATAAATGATTGAGATTGTGGCAGTGAAGACCTGGGGGAATTGCTAGCTAAGGTTTTGCCAATCTTATGCTCTCCAGATATATTGGATTTCAACCACCATAAAGGATTTGCATTTGCACTGGAGAGCAACAGGCTGTAGCAACAATTTTCTCTGAATTAAGGTAGATGATCCACTCAAATTTGAGTTCTAGTGATTTTCTGATCAAATCTCTATTGCTTCCCTGGCAAAAATATTAAAAAATGAATTGCTTAGTCAGGGTAAAACTTTACTTTGGGCCTTTTTTTAAAAAAAAATTGAGAGGCAAGTATTGCAACAAGTCAAGTTGTGCCACACAAATGGGTAAGATCAGAATTCTGGTTTCTTTCCTTGGGAGAAGGAGGGGTTGTTTTTTAACCACATGGGTCAAGGCTATTTTAGAGTTTACATAACCATTTCTACAGGTTTCTTACTGCAAAATAGCAGGAAATCACACAGGTGTAATCAAACAAGGCTCTCGGGCTGCCAAAATGTTTTGGCAGAGCTGCATGACTCAGCCTCAAGTTCCCTTCCTGGTATAAGGTGTAAACTAACTCAAAATGATGATCCCAGAGAAATAAACTCTTGAACATTATATAATAAGCATTGTAGGGGTATATCTGCCTTGAAAGTCAGGAACACTTGAACAAAAACATGCAAGATTCTTCCTGCAGCTCTCAATCCAGAATGAAAAATGTGCCATAATTTCCTCCAAATTGCTTTAACTCTTCAGAGCCTTTTGGGTAGAGATAACTGCAGAGCAGATAGATTTGCTCGATCTAGATAAGTGATTGCTGCTGAAGCTCTTTTGATTGCTTCCATTATATCAGTGTTTCCCAACCTTGGCAACTTGAAGATGTCTGGACTTCAACTCCCAGAATTCCCCAGCCAGCGAATGCTGGCTGGGGAATTCTGGGAGTTGAAGTCCAGACATCTTCAAGTTGTCAAGGTTGGGAAACACTGCATTATATGATTAAAACTGTATTTCCCTACAACCATCTTTTTGAGGCTTTGCTTTCTGGTTGTTTTAGATGTAAACATGTACAGCCATCTAAGAGTAACATATATATTTATTTCAATCCTCTTCAACTGAATAATTGAAAATTCCAGGAAGAAAACTGGAAAGAAACATGGTAAATGGCGGATTTAGTTCCTGGCTTCTGAAAGAATCTAAACTATTCCAATGCAAGAACTTGTTCCACTTATATTCACTTACTTCTTGCCGAGGTATTCAAATGTTAAGTATGTAAACAAACCAGCAAACCATCCTTGAGCAAACATGGAATGTACTTGTTTTTGACATATATATCAGCTTTTGGCACACATGGAAAGCTAATATATCTGGTGCGAGAATATATCTCTCATTGATGTGCTAACGTTCATGTCTGTCTTTCTCTACAGAAACAAAGCATGTAAACACCATAGATGATTGATAGATAGATAGATAGATAGATAGATAGATAGATAGATAGATAGATAGATAGATAGATAGATAGATAGATAGATAGATAGATAGATGATAGATAGATAGATACACGACAGACAGACAGACAGACAGACAGGATAAAGATAGATGAGAGAGAGGGGGAGAGGGAGGGGCGGGAGGGGGGAGAGAGGGGAGAGAGAGAGACAGAGACAGAGACAGAGACAGAGACAGAGAGAGAGTCTCTCTCCTAGGAGAGACCTGAGGATGATTCACCCAAATAACCATTTGGTTTTGATAATGCACATACAAGGATATGCTTGGGACACTTACGGAGAGCGTGCCATTCATCCTGGCGGATGGTATTGGTAACATTAATAGGCAAGTTGCGTGGCAGGGAAGATGATGTGTAATGATATTTCACAGCTGTGCATCGTTCAATGACTCCTGCAAAGACAAATTCAGTGTGCAGTTGGGGATTCTGTAGCTGAACAATTGACATTTGTAACACTGCTTTCCCTTTACTTCCCATAAATCAAATTAAACCTCTTCTGTAGCCGAGAAACTAAATTAAGAAGTTACTGATTAGACTCCCCCCCATGTTAAACCGTCATTTGTCTTAATTATAGGGGTTTTTTTGCAATTTTTTTAGTTTATTGAAAAAAGATTAAAATACAAAACATCAATATATTTAATACAAAAAACAAAAAAAAATCACAAACAAAAAAAGACATCAACAAAAAAGTGTCTTAAAAACAACAACACATATACCAGTGATGGTGAACCTTTTTTGGCTCGGGTGCCAAAAGGGCGCGTGCGTGCGCATGCCCACACCCATAATGCAATGCCCTCCCCCTTGCCGCATGCGCACAACCCCTGTGCTCCTCCCTTGCGCATGCACACAGGCCTCACTGAAGCCTCTGTACCTCCGGTAGGCCCGTTGGGCCATTT
Source organism: Diadophis punctatus similis (assembly GCA_023053685.1). Classification (NCBI taxonomy): domain Eukaryota; kingdom Metazoa; phylum Chordata; class Lepidosauria; order Squamata; family Dipsadidae; genus Diadophis; species Diadophis punctatus. Next base: position 263,587,405 of record JALIGW010000001.1, on the reverse strand, counting down.
TTTGCCATCCCCAGGGTTCAGAAAAGCCTCCTGAAGCCTGGGGATGGCAAAAAATGGGCCAACGGGCCAACCAGGAGGTTCGTTTACGAACTTCCGGTTGGCCCGTTGGACCATTTTTTGCCATCCCCAGGCTTAAGGAGGATTTCCTGAACTCTGGGAAAGCGAAAACATCCGAAAAGAAGGCCGAAAATCAGCAGGCCAGCATGCACATGCGTGCTGGAGTTGACATAATGGCATGCCCTCAAATATGGCTACATGTGCCACCTGTGGCACGTGTGCCATAGGTTCACCGTCACTGACATATACGCATAGCATCCTCCCTAACTAAATGCTGATTGGTACAGTACAACAATTTTGATTTCCCACCCCTTGAGAAACAGGTCAAAAGAATTTTAAACTGTTAAACTACTAAACCTACTTATAAATTGTTATCCTGTCATTGTTAAACTATATTAATAACAAAGTAGTTAACAGAAAAAAACAACAATAATGAACATATTATGTAAGAATATAAAAGTAATAAAAATTGTGAACAGTAATAGGAGAAAGACAAAGCTGAAATTCCAAAATCCTCAGTCAACAAGCCGTTATTGTAATCAGCTCATAGAAAATTTACCATGACTTCAGTCCCCTATCATCCAAAATATTAACCTTAATTGGTCCTAGATCAAATAGCCAAGATTGTTTCTTTATACTATCTCTTATCAATTGCTGATTGATTGAATACAATAGGTCCAGTCTCCAAAGCCACTCTATCTTCCCCCAAAATTCCATATAAAACTGTTCCTCAATTAAATGTAGTAAATATGTTTCCCACTCTCCATCATACCTCTTAAAGAAAAACCATTTGTACTTGTCAACCCATAGAGTTCTCTGCTACTATATAAAAGTACAGTGTTAAGCTTTTGGGAGGTGTATGGAGTCAGCTGTATAATTTATGTTTGATGCCCAGGTTCTATAATGTCTGAGTCTATATTTCTTCCTAGACATTTTATGGCTGGGAAATCACATTTCGTCTTCTCCATGTTCTCCACCTTCTGTGTTATTTCTATATCTGTAGTTCCTCCCAACAAATCTGCTGCTTTAAAAACAAATTATTCTTGCTGGCTTAAAAAAAATGTAATGTCTGTTTTTTAACATTGTTTTGTGCAAAGTTTATAAGTTCATCAAACCTTTTTGGGGAAAACAATCAACTAAGGATTGCATCTTCTTAGCCAGAGTCTGTTTTCCCCCTTGGGTGTCAGCCGCCTCCTTCTCTCTGAAATCTGAACCATTGTTGGCTCAAAGCAGGGAGAGAGCAGGGAGGCAGTGAAAAAGAGAGGGAAGATATTTTCTGGCCATTTGATCCAAAATGTTTTTGCAAGTCAATAAAAGTACAAACCCAAAGTCACGTGCGTCTTTCCATACGGAAGGCAGAAAGGAATGAGAACGGTCAAATAAATCAAAGAAGGAAAGCAGAAAGAATCCAGCTGGGGTTGAAATAAATCCGCATCCAACCAGCCAATTAACATTTAAAAATAAAAAGCAAAAGTTCAGAAAGTGAAAGTTAAAAGAACCAGCTTGCTTACCAATGCGTCTGCTAGTCAAAAGAAGTGTAAAAGGCCCTTGACTTTTCTGCTACTCCCCCACAAGGAGTTGCAATCTTCAAGATTCCCCCTTCTGGGTTGGGTCTACAGCTGTCCAAAAGTTGTCTCGGGTCTTTCCTAAGTGCCCCCATCAAATCCAAGGGGCAAGGCTGCCAAAAAACCCAGCTCTGGCAGCAAACCCAGCAGATTGTGGGTAAAAGAAAGAAAACTCTCACCCTACAGCAGCCATTGGGTCCAGCTAATTTTAGTTTCTTAAATAAGCCATAATATCCAGTTTCATTAGTTATTATCAAACCACAATGGTTCAGAAGTATGTAATACTATACAGAACAGACAAACCCCATTATTTTTATGTTACCTGAACCCAGTAAGTATTTCTATATACTGTACAGGTAGTGCTTGATTTATGACCACAGTTGGGGACTGTTACATACTTAGGCAGTTGTTAAGTGAATCATGACCTTTTCACCCTTGTTATTAAGTGAATCACTGCAGTTGTTAAGTGAAGCACGCTAATGTTAAGTGAATCTGGCTTTGCCCATTGAATTTGCTTGTAGGAAGCTGGCTGGGAAGGTCACAAATGGCAATCCTATGACCCCAGGATGCTGCAACCATCGTAATTATATGCCAGTTGCCAGGTGCCTGAATTTTGATCAATTGATCATGGGAATGCCACAATGGTCGTAAGTGTAAATGTAAGGATGGGTTGTAAGTCGCTTTTTTTCCAATGCTGTTGTAACTTGGAACAGTCCCTGCACAAAAGGTTGTAAGTTGAGGTCTACCTGTATACTAAGTTGATGTTGCTATTATGCTGCTCTATCCCCTAAAGAGGAACTATTGACATGCAATGGGCTAACTTGTCAGTTGTGAATACATTGAGAGCAAAAAAGGAGGTCTGTTACAGAAGAAAAGAGCAGAATTCAAGAAGCTTTTGAATTAATATTGTGATTTCACTCTTCGGCACTTTTGAATGGAACTGAATTGTATACTATGTTACTTACAAAGGTCTTCTATTAAATCTGCCCACAAATGTCCTTTTATAAGTTGTTTTGCACTAGATAATCATTAGGAAGCCAAACCACAGAATTGGCAATGCATGACTCTATTGTTAATCGTGTAATTTCAGTACATTACACAATCCAGCTTTCCTTTTAGCACAATCTTTACTGGCTTTGGTAAGTCAAAGAGGATTCACGCATCTAAAATTCTGGCATGAATTAATGCCTTATATTTGTTTTCCCAGCATTGTTTCTGATTGATTTGTCATCACTTGTTTCAGTTACAACACAAGAGAAGATAATGTTTACTGGTCTGCTACTAGGGCTGTGCAAATACCTTTGACCTGCTTCATAACTCAGCAGCAGTCAGAACCTGATTCCTAGTTCAGAGCTGGAATGGGTCTACAACAACTTGCCACCTCCAACTCGCCATGGCCAACTCGCCATGGCCAACTTGCTGCAGTCAACTCACCATGGGACAATTCGCTAAGGCCAATTCGCCATGGGACAACAATTACACTAATATTGAAAAAAATAGTGCAATAGAATCATTAAAGAAAGGATGCCAAAGGAGAGACAAAATGAAATGTGAATGATAAAAATTAAAACATTTTAAAACTATTTTAAATAATTAAATTGAATTGTTGAATTGTCCTGCAGCAAGTTGTTCTGTGGTGAGTTAACCATGGCAAGTTGTCTTGTGGCGAGTCGGCCGTGGTGAGCTGGCCATGGCAAGTTGACCGTGACAATTTGGCTGCAGCAAGTTGGCTGTGGCGAGTTGTCCCATTCCGCCTTAAAACGATGGCCCCCAACTCTCTTACCTGGTTCCAAAGTATGATTCTAACTTATTCGATGATGTCCGATCTAATGTAGTCTTTGCAAAATTAGAAAAATATCTGTTTAACGAACATTAGGCAAACAGTATTGTTTTTCTCAGTTGTAAGAGAACGATGAAAATCAGTAAAAGGCATAATTGCATTGCCTCTTTCTTTAAAGGTCTAAAAATTAATCTTTGCTGGCTTTTTACAAAGGAAAATTAGGACAGAAAATGGGTGTTTTATATGTGAATAAGTGGCCTTTCCAAATGTGATTAAATTTTGGATGCGGTGGTGATGATAATGCATTTTTATTAAACTAGATAACTCACGATCTGTAAAATTGTTTCAGAGATATTTCTTCACTAGATTCCTCAGTGCTTTTAACAATGGCAGCACTTCTAAAGTATTGTAAAAGTTCTTAAAAATTCAGGGAGATATTAAGAGATGCACCTGCCCTGAAAGTAGCCCAACCTGAACTGTATAGCCCAGTCAAACATCAGCAGTTGACCACAGGAAATGTTTTATGAAATTGTCTATCACGTCATAAAATGCTTAATGCTGATTTTTATGTCATAAAACATTTTATAAAATTTGCCAAATTTTAATTCCACGGGAATCATGGTTCCCAGATTTTGGATCATTCTGTAAGTTAGCCCACTTAAGTTGCCTTTGCTGAAAAAGTTCTGCCCTATGATGCATCAATTCTGCTAGTTAAAGGTTATAGATGCAAGAGTTTGAGCAGTATGTAGATATAGTTCAGTCAGCGGTGGGTTGCTCCCGGTTCAGGCCGGTTCTTAGAACCAGTAGCGGCAGCAGCGGGAGGCTCCGCCTACCCACCCGGGACACGCGTGAACCGGTGGCAATCTAATTTAGAACCAACCACTGACTTCAGTATCAGAATAGTAGTAAGACTGTAACCCTTTCCATGCCCACGTAATGCAGCCCCATCACACAGCTATAAGCCTCAATTTCATCAGGCTGGAATCCAATTAGAATTTTACAGTTAGACAAATGTCAACCTTTCTGCATAGACTGGAACAAACTATGGGGATATATACAAGAGTCCTTTGGGAGTTGGGCGGCATAGAAAAATAAATAAATAAATAAATAAATAAATAAATAAATAAATAAATAAATAAATAAATAAATAAATAAATAAATAAATAAATAAATAAATAAATAAATAAATAAACAAACAAACAAACAAACAAACAAATTCTATAAAGTCTTAAAATATTAATCAAGTTGAACAAATGAACCGTTGTTGAAAAAGGAAATATTGTTTTATTGTAATGATAACTGACTGAATATAATATATTACAATAACAGAAAAGAATAAGGAAGATATTGGAAGATAATGATGTAAACAATAAATATATAGAATAAACATGTTTTTGTATCACTAGGCTGTAAAAGGATAGTGTCGACGGGATGGTTGACATGTATGTTCAATGTTTTCTATTTTCAAAGATATTTGATACTTTATTTGTATATACATATGTTGATACATGTTTATATGTTTGTTTTTTTAAACATAATTAATAAAGATTATTAAAAAAAAGAAAAAAGAATTTTACAGTTAGAAAAGGCCTTTGTACTATTGAGTCTTTCAGTGTAGGGATCCAAATTAAAGCATCCCGGATTGCTAGCTGCCCAGATTCTGCTTGTAAAATGAAAATAACATTTTCTCAGTTTCTGAAAAAATCTAGTTGTTTACATTAGGGTTCTTCCTACCATATTTCTCCTCCCTTTGTGTGTGTGTGTGTTATTTTCTTGTAGCTTAAAGAAGACTCCTACATAGTTTGTTAAATATATTCTACTGATATTTGATTTCTTTTTAAAATGCTACTTCAGCAGCCTCTATTGTGGTCCTCAGCTCTGCCAAAGTGGTGTCACAGGTGTGCTGACATCATCATATGTTTGACTCCATATGTTGGATTTAAGTCACAGCATTTGTGTAATGACGTCATGCCCTTCCTTTATCGCCTCATCCCCTTAGGGATGCCCCTCTGCTATTTAACCAATGTCTATAATCTCTTCATTTTAGTTACCTTTCTGAAACTTCTTTGCAGTTCTCCAAGTCTGAATTTCAACCTAAACATGACATGGTGCTTGTGTACTATAGAGAGATTAGCCTGGTTTCTACAGTTGTTAGGTACAATGTTATAATTTGTTCCTTCCCCATCTGTGTAGAAAGAAGTAATAATTCTTGTGACAGTCTGTCTCTCTATCTTTCAAATTACAAGTTCTGGATAAAAGCAGAAGCATATTCTGTGTTTTAAAGGAAAACAATTCTCTTCTCTGGTGCTCTTTTTGATTGACTTCAACAAAATCAGAAGATCCAGGACCTTAAAACATAAATATAACTGTCTAACTTTTCTTCTCTGCATATTTGGTCCTGAACTGCAGTCATTCTTTGTTGAGTTTTTCAAGTGTCTTCAGTGCTTCTGGTACAGAGATGTAACGGAGTAATTTGTCCTCAGATGTGACACACTCAGGACATCATCTTGTGTGAGGACAGTTTTCCCCTTAAAATCATGATTTCCTATTTCTGATCCAAAGACCACTGGATCAGCGCTCTGGTGGTCCCTAATGCAAATGTCAAAATAAAAATAAGTATCAAAATTATCAATATCTTGAGAGTTTTCTTATTCAAAAGTTTGAGGGATTTTAGGTGGCTCCATCAATATGTCATGAAGTTTAGCAATTTGCCATTGTTTCTGCTATTTTTTTTTAAGTATTTCTTTTACTGCTTAACTGGGGACAATCTGCAGATGCTACTGGGGATATTGGAGATAACATAAGTGTTATCTGCAATTTTAACTCTTAAGGTATATTTATTATTTATTATGTATCAAATTTATATGATAGGCCTTAAACCTTGCAGTGGGGGAAGGGAAGTGACTCAGGGGTTAAAAACGCTGAGCTTGTCAGCTGGAAAGCTGACAGCCCGGGTTCAAGACCCAAGTGCCATATGACAGGATGAACCCCGGTACTTGCCTCAGCTCCTGCCCACCGTGCAATTCAAAATAATGCAAATGCAAGTAGATAAATAGGTACCACTTTGGTGGGAAAGTAATATGTTCTGTGTGCCTTGGCATGTAGTCATGCTGGCCACATGACCACAGTAGTGTGTTCGGACAACGCTGGCTCCCTCGGCTAAGAAACGAAGATGAATGGAGAGGGGAAACCTTTATCTTTATAAACCTTCCAGTGATGACACCGTGATATGTGTAAAATAAAAGCTGGGAATCAGTGCCTTATGAATTCAATTCTAGATCTATAACTATAGCAGAAATGCTGATACTAAAATGACAGTAGCACATATGAGATAGCTCTGTCTGTGGTTTTTCAATGCTTGGTAAGATCATTACCCATAGGAACCTGGAGCTAAAAATAAATATAATATTCCCAGAACACTGAGAGGATACTTCACAACTGCATTATCTTATCACAACAAGACATGGATTAATCAATGCTTTTCATCAAACCTATCATTTTGTAATATCAGAAAAGCAAACCCAGTCCACTCAGCTGAAAACCATCCTTGCTCAATATATATCCTACATTATAAATATCATATGTCTGTCAATTTTTAAAATCAGGTTGATACCCACTCTGATGTCTCCGTGTGAAGGGATGCCACTTCATTTACACTGAACACTTGGGATGTGGAAATTATTAATGATTAATCCTGACCCAGACATGTTCTTCTTCCCTTGGTCATCTGTTTTACCTTAGCTTGTCTTTCAACATTAAATCTGTGTTTATCAAACTGATATCTGTCGAAGAACTGTGATCTTTTTGACCCAAGAGTCAAACTTAGCATATGAATGGCAAGTGGCAGGACAGAGTTTGTTTCTATGTAAGAAAGACAGAAAAAGACTAAAACAGATTAATTTGAAAATTGAAATGCAATTAAGTTGAATGAATACAGGTAGTCCTCAAATTATTTATTTGTTTATTTTATTTATTTATTTTATTTATTTATTTATTTATTTATTTATTTATTTATTTATTTATTTATTTATTTATTTATTTATTTATTTATTTATTTATTTATTTATTTATTTGGGATTCTTATAGGCCGCCCTACTCCCTAGGGACTCAGGGCGGCGTACAGCATATATAAGAAACAACCAAATACTATCAAAACATACAATAAGACAACAATAATAAAATGGTAGTTTAAAAAAAATTGTGGCCACTGATTTAAGCTCAACATTTCTATTGCTAAGCAAGGCAGATGTTAAGTGAGTTGCACCTCATTTTATGACCTTTTTTGCCACCGTTTTTAAGTGAATCACTGCAATTGTTAAGCGAATCATGTTAAGTTAATCAATTAAGGCAAATAGGACTCTCTATATAGCAAGGGCAGTGGTGAAATCCAATTGTTTTACTACCGGTTCTGTGGGCGTGGCTTGGTGGGCGTGGTGTGGCTTGGTGGGCGTGGCTTGGTGGGTGTGGCAGGGGAAGGATACTGCAAAATCCCCATTCCCACCCCACTCCAGGGGGAAGGATATTGCAAAATCCCCATTCCCACCCCACTCCAGGGGGAAGGATACTGCAAAATCCCCATGCCCACCCCACTCCAAGGGGAAGGATATTGCAAAATCCCCATTCCCTCCCCACTCTGGGGCCAGCCAGAGGTGGTATTTGCCGGTTCTCCAAACTACTCAAAATTTCCGCTACCGGTTCTCCAGAACCTGTCAGAACTTGCTGGATTTCACCCCTGACCAAGGGTGTACATTGAGTGAATCTGCTTTCCCACGCTGACATTGCTTGTTGGAAAGTCCGTTGGAAAGGTTACAACTGGTGATCACATGACAGTGCAATGGTCATAAATACATGCCAATTGCCAAGTATCCGAATTTTAATTATGTGACCACGGAGATGCTGCAATGGTCATAATGTGTGAAAAATGTTCATAAGTCCATTTTTTCCAGTGCTGTTGTAACTTTGAACGGTCACCAAATGAATGGCTGCAAGTCGAGAATATTATCTGTATTCTTCCCAGATGTTTAATGTTTCCCCCCTCTTGTCCTGTTTTAATTCATTCATTCTTTTACTGGGACAACAATGCTATTCCAATCCAACAGGATTCTGTTAAAAAGTACAAAGTGATAGTAACTACCACAGGGTGCTGGGAGCTGCGCCTAAGGAACCATCCTCAGTTCTGGGGCTTCCTTGCCGGCAGTTAAAATTCAAAAACAGTAATTTTTAATTTAAAAATTAACTTTCTTGAATTGTAACCTAAGAGTGAAGCTTAGTACCACATTTTAAAAATGTGCCTTTAGCCAGCAGAAGTTGGTTTATTTCATGTCACTCAGAAAACTGCTTCCTGTATGCCTACGGTGAGTGATGTATTGTGGTCAGGGCTGTTTAGAAAAAGCTGTAGCCAAGAGATCAGATACAGATTGTGAGATCAGGTCTCTACTGTACTTACTGTGGACATGGGTCCATATATTCTCCTCCTGCCCCAAAGCCACAATGGCTAAAGTGATGTGATATTTTATTGGGAGGAGTGAATCTGAAGGCATGCAAGCCGCGTAGGCTGGCAGTCTCCAAAATCTATTACCACAAAATGGAAGGCACAATCCAAAACAGAGTTAAGCTTAAGATGCTGGATTTAATGGGTTTATATACACCTAATGTGATATTGGATTTTAGCTTTATTATATCCAATATGTGCATTAGCTTTGGCAGAGACACAGTGGAGAGAGAGGGCAACCAAAATAATTGGTTTTAAATTCCTTGAGATCATTGGTGGACACACAAAGCTTTTAGCTAGAAAGGAGGAGGGCCTATCAATGAGAAGAAAATATTATGCAGGGGGAAATCAATTAATAAAATAAAATAAATGAATTGCCTTTCAGTGGATAAAATCAGCCTAGAAACTTAGCAAAGGCAGAAGATGCATACTGTATGGGCGAGGATTAAATGCAGGAGAGCAGCTGATGGTTTTGTAATAGATTCTGGAAACAGAATACTGCAGCTTTACTTTCGCTACAAAGGTAGGAACAGGAGAATCTCGACATTATTTAGTGCCACAGGGCTTAACAAAGGCAGTGTTTGACAAATCCCTTTCCCAAAGCACAAACAATAAAAAAAACACAAGCAGACAGGAACAGGAAAGGGAAAATGGAAGCAGGAATAACTTGTGGCATACATAAAGTGACCAGATATTTTTTTTTTAAGCGGGACACCATTGACGGGGGGCGGGGCCGCCTGGACGCTGCCATTTGAGTTTTGCCCTCTGCGCATGCGCAGAGGGCAAAAGAACGCTAATGTCGGCATCCAGGTGGGTGGGTGGGAGGCGGGAGGCCTTTCCTCACCTCCCGCCTCCCCTTCGGGAGCCGGCAGTGGCTTGGGCTGGCTGGCTGGCTGGCTGGCTGGCCGGCTAGATGCGGAGTCTCATGGTCCTGGAGGTTTCCGGTTCTCCTGTGCCTTCCTCGTTCCTCACTTGTGGTAGTTTCGAGCCGGGCCTGGCGCGGCCCCCTGGCCCTTGGAGCACATCAGCGGAACAACCGAGCGCTCCAGGGTTCTAGGATGCCCGATTGCTGGGGCCGCCGCCGCCACACCCGCATTCTCTCCCTCGTTTTCTTGGCCGGAGACGAAAGAGGCGGCGCGGCCGGATGAAGAATGAGCGAGCGAGGGAAGGAAGGAGGGAATTGTATGGCTCCGCCTCGGACGCACCAGCCCGCCACGCTACCTCCGTCAGGGCTGCAGCAACCCCAGGACCTCCCTCTCCAGGCGCGGCTTCCGGATCCGGACTACTCGCTTCGTTCTCTGGAGAGGCTGCATGCGCGCTTGTGTGTGTGTGTGTGTGTGTGTGTGTGTGTGTGTGTGTGTGTGTGTGTGTGTGTGTGTGTGTTCGTGAGCGCTCCAGCAGCCCAGCGCTGCCGGAGGGGGAGCAGGAGAGCCAAGACTCGTAAGGTGACCAGACGTCCCGCTGTTTCGGCATTCTTTCCAAAAAAAGCATGACTTTTTGGAAAGAATGCGGGACGCGGGACATACGCTTGAAAAGCGGGACGTCTGGTCACCTTAGGCATACAGCATATTCTATCAAATACTGATGTCTTGTATTTGTTTCCAGACGGAAAGATCTAAAGGGATGAATTTTGAGAAGGGATTCTAGAGATGCATTTGGGGTAGGTGGGTGGGTGTGCCAATTCCAAATTTAAGGGAAAGCAAAGGAGAGACCAGGCATTCTAGTCCCACCTTAGGCCAAAAGCCACCTGGTTGGCCTCAGACCAGCCTCTCTCTCTCAACCCTAGGAAGAATGAAACAAGGGCAAACAATTTTGGAAATTATACCAAGAAATCTGCAAGGATTTGTCCAGGAAGGTGCCAGGAGTAAAAAATGGACCTGAAGGCACATACCTCACAAAAGGAGAATAATATATGGCAAATATAATTGATGTTTACTGGAACTGGAATGCCTTTTCAAACAATTAGTGGTTAGAATGCAGTATTGCAGGGTAATTCAGCTCACTGCCAGGAGTTCGATCTTGACTGGCTCTAGGTCAGTGATGACGAACCTATGGCACGCGTGCCACAGGTGGCATGCGGAACCATATCAGAGGGCACGTGAGGCGTTGCCCTATGTCATCTCCACGGGCAAACTGGAAGTTTGTAATAACGCACTTCCGGTTTGCCGTTGGGCTATTTTTCGCACTCCGGAGGGTTCAGGGAAGCTTCCTGAAGCCTCGGAATGTGAAAAACAGCCCAACGGGCAAACCGGAAGTGCGTTTTTCCGAACTTCTGGTTTGCCCATTTTGCCGTTTTTCACTGTCCCAGGCTTCAGTGAGGCCTTTGCGCGGGGGGTGGGGGGTTTCGCATGCGCAGGAGGCAGCATGGGGGGGTTGTGCGCATGCGGGGGGAGGGAATGAGTGTGGGTGTGTGAGCACGCGCTAGCGCGCGCACACACCCCCTTTTGGCATGCAAACCAAAAAAGGTTCGCCATCACTGCTCTCAATTGACTAAGCCAGTGATGGCGAACCTTTTTTTCCTCGGGTGCCAAAATAGTGTGCGTGCGTGCTATCGCACGCATGTGCGTGCCCACACCCATAATTCAAAGACCCCCACTTGCCCCAACCCCCTGTGCATGCATGCACGGCCCCCCACTCCCCTGTTTCCCAACTTCCAGTGGGCCCGGTAGGCCCATTTTTCGCCCTCCCCAGGCTCCAGAGGCTTTCTTGGAGCTTGGGGAGGGGGGAAAACTCCCCCCGCCACCCCAGAGGCCATCCAGAGGCCGAAATCACCCTCCCAGAGCCTCTGCGTGAGCCAAAAATCAGCTGGCGGGCACGCACATGCGTGCTGGAGCTGAGGTACGGCAACGGCTCACGTGCCGGCAGATATGGCTCCGCGTGCCACCTGTGGCACCCGTGCCATAGGTTCGCCATCACTGGACTAAGCCTTCTATCCTTCCAAGGTTGATAAAATGAGGACCCAGATTCTTGAAGGCAATATGCTGATTCTGTAAACTGCTTAGAGAGTGCTGTAAAGCACTGTGAAATGGTATATAAGTCTAAGTGCTATTGCTATCTTTGGGGAAGCTTACCAAACTAGAGCCTGCAGGAGATTATATGGTAGAACATAATCATACTTAGTTCTGCTTTTTCATTGGTGCCATATTAGAAGCACTTCACCCCCCACCTACTTTAATGGAATGGGAAAGAGTAGCAATAGCAATAGCACTTAGCACTTAGACTTATATACCGCTTCATAGTGCTTTACAGCCCTCTCTAAGCGGTTTACAGAGTTCGGCATATTGCCTCCAACAATCTGGGTCCTCATTTTACCGACCTCAGAAGGATGGAAGGCTGAGTCAACCTTGAGCCGGTGAGATTTGAACAGCTGAACTGCTGAACTAGCAGCCTGCAGTGCTGCATTTAACCACTGCGCCACCTCGGCTCATGTAGAGTGTTCTACATCAATCCCAGAGAGAATGACACCCACTCCAGCATTGATCCCAGCACACCTCAATTTCCTCTTCCACTCCAATGGAATGGCACTAGTGGCTAAGTGTTCCACAGGCTGCCCAATGGCATGAATTACCCCACCAGCGAAGCAATAGGCAAGCTGAAGAAGACGACTTTTCCAGTGGTTTCAACCAGCAATACTTTTGCACTCTGATCTGTTGTGAATTATTCCCAAAACACCTCAGGCAGTTTTCTTCCATTTTTCTTTAGATTTAATGTGTGCCACATAGTTTATTGTTCAAGAGTGATTTTTATAGTAAAATAGTTCTGGACGTGGATGAAAAAGGCTAAAGAAAGTGTTGCCATCAGAATGAATGATTTAAGAAAACTCACGTGGAATGAAGCTGAAGGGAAAAGATGCTAGATGAAGTATTTTAGAGATTTGAATGGGAATTCCAAACAATTGAAATAAATATTATCAAAGTTAGTATACAAGAAAAAAAAAATGAGTGAAGCAAAGTCCTAAATGCTGGTAGAATGTTGAAAAATTATAAAACTGTAGGAGCAGAAGGTAACAGGAGAACTGTTCAAATGCAAAAATAAAAAAATAAAGTTGCAAGAGACCTTGGAGGTCCTCTAGTCAAACTCCCTGTTCAAGCAGGAAATCCTATACCATTTCAGACAAATGGTTGTCCAATCTCTTCTTAAAAACCTCCAGTGTTGGAGCACTCACAACTTCTGGAAGTAAGTCATTCTACTGATTAAGTGTTCTAACTGTCAGGAAATTCTCCTTTGATCTAGGTTGGTTCTCTCCTTGATTAGTTTCCATCCATTGCTTCTTGTCCTTCCTTCAGGTGCTTTGGAGAATAGGTTGACCCCCCTCCCCCCTTCTTCTATGTGGCAGTCGCTTAGATATTGGAACACTGCTGTCATGTTACCCCTAGTCCTTCTTTTCCCTAGACTAGACATATCCAATTCCTGCAGCTGTGGTATGGTATGTTTATGGAATTTAGCTTCTTTAATGTCTGTGCATGAAGGCTACATGGGTGCCTGACAATGCAGCCGTTGATCCACAAAGTAGCAAAGTGAACAGTACAAAAGCTATAGATGAATCAATTTGTTAAATGTGCCTTGGAAAGTTTTTGGTAGAATTCTAATCAATGGACTATGAAATGTAATAACAAGGAAATTTTGGGAAATGCGATATGGCTTTATACAAGACTTTATGGCTTTAGGCAGATCCATGTTTTGCTCTTCAGAAGTTCATTAAGTACAGTAATATATAAATATTGGTTAAGAGAAAACATATTTTCCATTGGTATGGAATGGAAGGGTTGTTTCTGAACATGAGAAGAATTGTACAATCATATATGAAGTAAAGCATATATGGGAATAAATGGAACGCTTAGCAAATGATTGAAGTAGTTGTGTTTCACAGAAAAAAATGGAGAGAACAATTGTGACTTATACACAAGTAAATTAAAAATAAGAGCAAGTTGATGAAAGGGCATTTTTGTAGAAAATTGAAAGGAGAAGATTTCAAAAATTGTGGTTGAATGGAATTCATTGGACCTTAAAAGAAAAAAGAAACAAGAGGTGTAAAGAACAAAAGACCATGTACAGGTAGTCCTCGACTTACAACCACAATGGAGCCCAAAATTTCCATTGCTAAGCAAGATTGTTGTTAAGTGAATTTTACGACATTTCTTGTCACCATTGTTAAGTGAATCACTGCAGTTGTTAAGTTGGTAACACGTTAGTAAGTGAATCTGATTTCTCCATTGACTTTGCTTGTCATAAGATTGCAAAAGTCTATCACATAACCCCAGGACACTGCAAACCATCATAAATGCATGCTAGTTGCCAAGTGTTCACATTTTGATCACATGACCAAGGGAATGATGCAACAGTCATAAGCATAAAAAAGGTCATAGTCACTTTTTTTTCAGTACCATTGTAACTTCAGATGGTCACCAAAGAAATGGTTGTAACCAATATGCAGCCATGTAAGTTCTCTGTCTATAATTGTTGTCTAAATTAACTATTTTTGTAATTATTACTTCAAATTTGTTTTTAGCTATTATACATACAGGTAGTTCTCTACTTATGGCCATTCCTTTAACAACCATTTGAGGTTATGACAAGACATACCGTATTTTTCAGAGTATAAGACGCACCGGAGTATAAGATGCACCTTAGTTTTTGGGGAGGAAAGTAGGGGGAAAAAATCTACCTATCAGGTATTCATCTGGCTGGCGTCCTTAGTCTGGTCAGCTTCAGCACATTATTTTATCCCCTGGTTAGGGCTGAAAAAACTGTTCTTTGAAGGGAGTAGCAATGAAAACAAGCCTGCAAAGACTTAGGGCTGGAAAAAAACTTATTCGGAGGGAGTAGGAATGAAAAAATCCTGCAAGCCGGGGAAGATCGTTAGCATCTCATTAGGGCTTGAAAAAGAAAGCTTTGAAAAAGCTACATTTGGAGTATAAGACGCACCCAAATTTTCAGCCTCTTTTAGGGGGGAAAAGGTGCGTCTTATACTCCGAAAAATACGGTAAATATGACTCACAACCATTCCAAGCTTATAATCATTGCAGCTTCCCTATGATCCTGTGATCAAAATTTGGGCACGGGGCAACTGGCCTCCATTTACAATAGTTGCAGCCTAACAGGGTCATGTGATCACCACTGGTGATGTTCCCAGGGGGTCTAGGACAATTTGCCACAGCCAACTTGCCACGGCTAACTCGCTGCAGAACAACTTGCCATGGCCGTCTTGCCACAGGACAAGTCACTGCAGGACAAGAGTTACACTAATATCAAAGAAATGGTGGAATAGAATCATTAAAGAAAGATGCAAAAGGAGGGACAGAATGAAATGCGAATGGCAAAACTTAAAATGATTTTTATTTATTTTAAATAATTAAATAGAATGGTTAAAGCTGTCCCGCAGCTAGTTGGCCATGGTGAGTTGTCCTGCAAGTGAGTTGGCCATGGCGTGTTGGCCACAGCATGTTGTCCCATTCCCGTTCCCAGGGGTCTTCCAACAAGCAAAGTCAATGGAGGAGGCCGGATTTGCTTAATGGCTGTACAAAAAGGGTAGTAAAATCAGGGGTGACTCTCTTCTCAACTGCATCACTTAGCGATGGAAGTTATGGTTCCAACAGAAGTCGTAAGTCAAGGACTACCTGTAGTAATGCTGAAGAGCAGGATATGTTTTTAGGAACTGGAACACTGGAAGTTTTTAAGAAGATGTTGGATAACCATTTGTCTGAAATAGTGTAGGATTTCCTGCCTAAGCAGGGGTTTGGACTAGAAGCCCTCCAAGGTCCCTTCCAACTCTGTTATTACTATTATTATAAGGAGAAGAATTATTCATTCTCCTTATCTGTAAGCTGTAGATGTTGCACTTTTCAGAAATGTAAGGCGATCAAGTGAAATTTCTGATATCGTTTATATCAGAATAACATATTGTTATATTTATCATAACCAATCCATTATTTTTGCAATTTCCACAACTCTTTTATCTGAAGGATATCCTTTGGAAAAACTGTGTGATTCAATAATTATCATAAGAAGCTCAACAGTCTCAGCCTTTGGCTCCTGAGTCAGTGATGTAGAAAAATGAAGATAAGCGTTATCTCCTTTGAGTAGCACAAGGCAATAGCCGTGCTTCATAAAGAGCTGTTGGGGGCATGTCAAAAATATCGGGATGGAGAAAAAAATGTTCTTTTTTAAGTAAGATTGGCTAGCAAAAACATTAAAATTAAAAAAATTAAAAGAAGAAAGTAGACCAGTAGACACATCCATTACTATTTAACAGTCAGAAAACAATCATTTAGTAACAAATGCCAGACGATACATCAAAAATGCTTTGTTTAAGTCTTTACTACTCTGAAAAATGCCTGCAGCTGCATCTGGATTTAAAAATCAATAATGGCACCCACTATCATATTTGGGATTACTTCTTATAGCTAGATCATGCAGCTCACTGTCCCCCAAGAGCGGGGGCAGGCCATTCACTGTCCCCAAGAGGGGGGCAGGCCATTCATTTATTTAATTACCTATGTGACTTATATATAGCCACTTAACTTGCATTTGTGACTCTTCGCCCCTAAATCAAAGAGCAAAAATAATCCACAACAGTAAAACAATAAAAGACATAGCACCACAAATAGAATACAATAAAGACCAAACCACAAACTTATTCATAATCCCAAACCATTGCAGAATGGACTCACCCAACACCTGGCACAATGCCCAGTAGAAAGACAGATTTTCAGGGTTTTACAGAAGGGCTTTACCAAACTGGAAATATTTGAATCTTGGGGAAAGGACACAAACTACCGTATTTTTCGGAATATAAGACGCACCTTTTTACCCTCAAAAAGAATGTGAAAATTTAGGTGTGTCTTATACACCGAATGTAGCTCCACCCAGCCACCCCCACCCTTTAGCCTCTGCCTGCCAACAATTTACCTCTTTGCAGCAAACAGAACAGAAACAGAAGCCTTATTAGCACACTAAGAGATTATCTGCCTCCCGACCTACAGCTGACAGAGGCTTGCAAGCCATGTGGTAAAATGAAACTAACTCCAGTGGCTGTAATGAGACACAAATGCTGGGAGATAAACTGGTGGCAATGTTACACTGCTGAAATTGCAAGAAAGTAAGCTACAGCTACTATAGCCTAGAGGTAGAGCTCTTGCCTCATAGTCAGGAGGTTGTGAGTTCTATCCTAGGTAGAGGCAGATTCTGTTAATATGTTACTTTGTTAAATGTTTGTAGAGTGTTCAAATTATAAGACTTATTTTTTAAAGACTGCTTTATTATTGTTCTAGACAACTTAAAAAATGAAGAAGCTTTTTAAAATAAATTCTTGCTCTGAAGAGGCCCAGTGCTATTGTATCTTCTTTTAAATAGCAGAAAGCCTTCCAGAAAGCCACATCAATTTTAAAGATCTGTAAAAGTATAATCTGAAATGTCCTGTTTCAGTATTAAGTATTAGTATTAAAATAAGGCAGCTGAATTAAACCCTGACTTAGTCATGTTTGGAGTAGATCTATTTAAATAATTGGGAGCAGTTAGTGTGACTACATTTAAGAAAACTTTCTGGCATAATGTACATTTCTCCAATTATTTGCTATTTCTATGGGTCAGGCACACATGCACAGAAATACACAGCAAACAGTGTATATCATCTGTGCTGTTTGCTGTTTGGCAAATTGCTTGGAGGCAGAGGCCTTTTTTCCTTGTTTTCCTCCCCCAAAACTAAGGTGCGTCTTATACTCCGAAAAATACGGTATGTCTACCCAATCAGATTTTATGAGATAAGTAATCAGAGATAGTTGGTAGTCCAACTTGTGGTATGACAGATTTTATAGACAGTAACAAGTACCTTGAATTGCATATATCACTACAGTTGACAAAGTGGTGGGTATACCAGAGTTAATTAATTAATTAATACTCACACATACTCACACACAAAGATACACACATGACTATCTAGAAGCTTCATTCTTCACCAAATGTAACTTCTAGATAGTATTTAAGGGCAGCATTATGTACAAGTATTACAATAGTAGAAATGAGAGGTGACCAAGGCATGAGTAACCCTCAGTAGAGTCTCCTAAACTAGGAAAGGGTGGAATTTGTACACAAGACTGATTGGTGCATAGGATGGATTTGCTCTTCGAACAAGATAACAGAATCTAACAGACTTCCCAAATTGCATACCAGCACACTGTTATCCCATCCAAAATTAAAGTTGTAATATTTCCAGATTTGGGAATTATTATATGGTCTTCCCCTTGTTAAGTTTCCAAGTGTTGAAACCCATTCAAAAAGAAATAAGCAACATCCATCTTCCAAAACAAATTCTTTTTTTATTTAGGTAGACATCAAATTGGCAAAGTCCAGATCTGACACAAACCAGAATTATACCACATAA
The DNA here is from genome assembly GCA_023053685.1 of Diadophis punctatus similis. Classification (NCBI taxonomy): domain Eukaryota; kingdom Metazoa; phylum Chordata; class Lepidosauria; order Squamata; family Dipsadidae; genus Diadophis; species Diadophis punctatus. Next base: position 263,569,133 of record JALIGW010000001.1, on the reverse strand, counting down.
TATTGGAAACTAGAAACATCCCACAACTTAAGTCCCATGGACTTAATTCTCCAATTAAAGCAGAATCAACGTTGCCCGGTGTCTTCAAACTCCACCTCCAGCTCACAGCAAGGACAGCCTCTATTCCCATGGGAAAGAAAATCACGTAGCCAAAACAATCCTCACTATCTATTCTCTCCTCCCACCTTAAGAATGTGGCGAGCCCGGAAAAAACCCCCTTACCTAAGTAAAGAGAAAGAAAAGGAATAAATGAGTATACTATAGAGCTAAATAAAATGGCTACACATATGTCAATTTCGGGTTCGACGCCCCTCTTCATCAATCCTGTGGGAATGTTTAGTTTTTTCTTGGGATTTTGGAAGACCAACACCAAATTGGAAGACCAGCACCAGATTCCTAGAGCACTATTGAAGAATGACAAACAGTAAATCCAACTGAGCGTATGTAAGGCCCATCATTAAAATTACATTGGATTAATAAAAGTGGCAAAACAGTTATTTTTCCACTCTTATTGTGTCCTATGACTTCTGAGGAAATGGACTGGAGCCTTAAGGCTATTAATCCAGGCATTTGTTTAATTAGATTCCCAGCCTTTGGGTTAGTTAAAGTCTCTGGGGACATGATACATGGTTGGATCTAATCAGTGTAAAATTCATCTTTGAGAGAGGGGACAGTTGTGATTTCCTTGAAGGAGGTGGTGATGCACACCCTCTTCAAGAAGTCATTGATGGATCCAGTGGTTCTGAACATTTTCATCCAATTTCCAATCTTCCCTTTTTGGATAAGGTTGTTGAGAAGATAATAAGTCTACAACTTCTGAGGGCTCTTGAGCAAGTCTATTATCTAGACCCACTGAGCTCACGCCAATGCATTGTATAAAGATCACACTTGTTGATAACCTCTGGTGAACCCATCCTCTCAGAGAGCTCTCTTTGACCTCTCAGTGTCTTTTAGTACCATTGATCATGGTATCCTCCTGGACCAGCTACGGGGTTTGAAAATAGAAAGAAGAATGTGTTGTGGTGGTTCTCCTCTTTTCTTTGTGGCTGGTTACAATCATGTTTACAGATTGGGAACGATCTAGCCCAAAGAGACCATGTTTGAAGTCAGGCTTTGGGCTCCACATACTCATTACTACTGTTTAACATCTTTATGAGCCTGAGGAATAGGACTGGGTCATAGAAAGTTGAGCCCTGCCACTTGCATGCCACCTCATATCCTTTCTGGTTGATTAAAGACTCGTAGGAGACAACATGTCATTGGGTCTAGTTGGCAGTGGTCCCTCCTTGTGGGAATGAACAGTGTTGCCTGCTTTGAAGGAAGCTGCCGTTTTCCATCTCCTCAAAAGGTCATCAATTAATCTAACAATTCTGGACAATTTTCATCCCATTTCCAACCCTCCTTTTTCAGGAAGGTTGTTGCAAAGTTAAAAAGCTCATTATACCAAAGGGCCCTGAAGGAAATGGATTATCTGGACATCATTAAGTGTAAGTTCAGGCCAGAATATAGCACGAAGGTAATATTAGTCATGCTTGTGGAAAACCTCTGGTAAGGGATTATGTCTCTGTTCTGACCCTTTTTAATTTAATTAATTAAATTAAAAACTTTCAATACCTTTGATCCCTGAACCAGCTCAGGGAGTTGGTAATGGGGGCCATTGTTCTTCAACAGTTTTCTTCCTTTGTCTAAGGTTGGTTTCGATCAGTGTTGGTGGGTGAAGGGTACAGTCCTAGGCCTCTCATTTGTAAGGTTTCCCAAGGCTCAACTGTCTCCACTTTTATGTAACAGCTACATGAAACTTCTGGGTTAGGTCATGCATCAGCACAACATTAGGTATCATCAATATGCTGATAATATTTCATTATACATCTCTTTCCTGGGCTGCCCAAAGGATGCTCTCTCACAGTACCCGGATACTAGGAGAGTTTGGATGGGAGAAATAGGCTTCATCTTAACCTCAGGAAGACTGAATGGCCTTGGGTTTTAGGGTCCCCTGGATATAGAGAGTTCCCATAATTAAATCTGAATAGGTTTGCACTCCCTCAATCTTCACTGGAACACAATATAGGGCTCCTCCCTGTGTCTAGTAGTTTCTACCAGATCTAGCAGGATGGGGCATGCTCCAGGTCTTCTCTATAAAGCAGTGTTCTTTTATGGGATCTAGGAAACTTGCTGTCTTGTTGCTGTGTCTGCCCTATAGAACAGCTGTGCCCTGAAGCTCCAGGTGCCCTGACTGTGTTGATTCTTTGGAAGGCCTAAAAATTTGGTTCTGCCATCAGGCCATCAGGCAAGGATGTTAATAGAATCTAGCTGGGGATGTCTTTGCTTTGGCTATTGGAAGAGACATGGGTGGGGCATATAAATTTACATAATTAACAAGCAAATATATTAAAAATAAGCCACGGTGACTTGATTTTGCTATCAGACTAAGCTTAAAACCTATTCTTCCCCATCCAGACTTCCAGAACCTCTAGACATTGGGTAAAGACCTTTATTGCCCCATTTGATTGGCCTAGGTAGAAATGTACAATTCATTAGCATAAAATTTGACAATATTTAACCCCATGCTGATGGATCATGTCACCCAATGGTTTCAGGTAGATCTTAACTAAGAGCAGAGAGAGCATGGAGACCTAAGCCAAGTACAGGGCTAGGGCTAGATCTTTCCCCCATTAACACTAACTGGATCCAGCCCCAGAGGAGGAAGAACCACTGCAACACAATGCCCCTAATTTCCAATCCTCAAGGTTGGTGTACAATTGATATTATTTTTAACTCTTTTTTTCAATTTTGGAAAACTTGTATTTTTAGATGTTTAGGAATGAAGATTTAAGGCAACCACTGCATCCCTAAAACCTCTCAAACTTTCCCTAGTTTGAGTTAGTTTTCCATTCCAAGGGGGTGGGAGGGATATTACTGAGCAAAGTGGCTACCATAAGGCTTTGCAAAAGCTTATGAATCATGTAGCCTCTTAAAACTCTTTCAAGCCCTGAGAAGCACAGAAAGCAGATATTTTTTAAAAATCACCCCAGCTGGGTCAGTGATGTCACAATATCATTAGCCATACCCCTTGGAATCTCTCCCGGATCAAAAAGGACTTTTATGTATCATAAAAGGTATACTGTACAATACATGCTTAGGGTTTGGATCTGTTGCTCTAATGTTCAACATCAGAAGAGCAGGTAGAATTCTTTGAATAATCTCATTGCATACATTCTGTGTTTACTGAGCAGAAAGAATATCTCCACCTAGTCGGGAAAATTAACCTCCTACAAATTGTCACATTCCTATATATGCATGAGTCAAGAGACTGTCATAGGCTAACTAACCTGTTACATACAGAACATCACAAGTACCTGTCTTAACTATATTGGACAAAGTGGCCAATGCCTGGACAGAGGAATAAATGGGTAGAAATATGACATCAGACATGTCACTATTTTGAAAACATGAGGGAAACCATCTGTGACTGATCTCAAAATTCTGCAGCAAAAGAATTGCAACAATTTATTTCATTATAAAATACCTGAGCCAGAATGAATTAAAAATGATTAAACAAAGGGAACTCTCTAATGCCAGGATGTCTGCATGCCACACTCATCAATTGTTTTCTGAATGGTCCCTATCAATAAGCAATGATCATTTTCTGCAAATCCTGAATTTCATTTCTCTCTGACTCCACAATTTAGTTTCTCTCTCCCCTCCAAATCGCATAGACATGGCCCAAGGTTGCATTCTAGGGATTTGATGAGATGGATTGTATTCCATAATGTTTATGCAGTAATAAGTGTATTAGCTGTATATGATGATAGAAGACTCTGATTTTGATGTAATAGAAAGGTAATGTTTCCAGGGGTATACTGAATCAAATAAGGGCTCCTAATTCTAAGCAGATAGAAGACGTTTTGGTAAGGGATGTGTTCATATGAAAAAAAATCAAATATGAAAAATCAAATCAGCTTATCATACATCCATCTAGCCCCAGCAGTGCTTCCTCAAATGCTGCAATTACTGAAAACCTTGCCAATCGTATCCACAATCGGTTGGTTAATCTGAAGTCACCAGAATTTGCACAGAGGACCACCGTAATTATTTTTTCATGTTCATGGCAACTCTATAGGTGACTGGGGTGTGCATGCACATAGCAACCAAAAATTCTACAGACTCTGAAACACTAGAAATCCGGAGCTAAGGAAGTAGACCCATTTTATGAACCCTATACTTCTGAAGAGTCGGTGCTACGGTCAGCTCTTCTTGAGCCTTTAGCTACCATGTGGTGAAAGAAAAGGCTTCAGGACCTCAAGAACCTGATATCTCGAGGATAATCCGCGGGAGGAGGGACCAAAAGGGTACCCTCCAAATAAAGGGCGTGGGGGGGGTCGTTATCACACCAGAACCGAGCTCAACAGCTAAGCTACAAAGAGCGACACTTGGAGGCATCTCCCTCAGCGGTTCAGCACCCTGGCCAGCGACATTCCCGGGGCGCCTTAAAGAGTATAGCTGGAAGAGAAAGGCGCCCAAACCCCTCGCCCCGTCGCTCAGCCTGCCTAACCTGCCCACTGAACGGGGCGCGTCGCTCGCTCGTTGCGCTCCGCACCTTTCCGGATAAGCTCCTCGCTCTCGGGTTCGAAGCCTGCACGGTGACAGCGCCGCCACAAGCCGGAGACGGTGGAGTTGAAGCGGCGGCCGCACTGCGATTCCAAGGCAGCCGCAACCACCGGGAGCCGTGCCGATGGCGGAGTCTGGCCGGCCACCAGGGCCCGAGGCGGTCGGGCGCGGAGTGGAAGATGCGGGCTGGGTGCTGACATGGAACCCGGCGGGTCGTTGCTATTGGCGTTGCGCTTGTGGCCGAAACTCCGGCAGCGCTCCCGGTGTCGCCGTGCGTCGGTCTCATACCAGGAGTCGGTGCCGATGGCCACGGTCAGCAGGGCCAGGGCGGCGGCGGCCAGCAGCAGCCCCGAGCAGCTCAGCGCCTGAGCCGCGGCCGCCATCTTCCCCGCGCCGCCGCGGCCGCCGCGGCCGCCGAGTCGCGCCGCCCGCCACTGCTGCTCCCCCTGCAGCCCGGCCGGGGGGCCACAGCGCCAGCCAGCCAGTCAGCCACCGGACCCGTTCATCCCCACCCACCCCTGCAGGCTCTCGTGGCTTCCTTAACACCCCCCCCCCCGGCTTAAATTATAGGACCGGGTAGGATGGGACGGGACCAGCGCCAGGCTTCTTTTGCGCAAGACAGGGACGGGCTGGAGGAGAGAAAGAGAAATTCCCCTCCCCCGCCTTCCCTCCCACCCAAAAAAGTAGATTTCGGATCCAGGCTATTTCAACCCTGGGTGCGAGTTCTTGCTTAATAAATCTCCGAGTAGCCTTTATTCTATGTTTGAAATGACTATTTACATATATGATCACTGACAGGATTCAATCCTAGGCGTAAATTGCCCAAATCGAAATGGTGTTTAGGGTGTGTGTGTGTGTGTGTGTGTGTGTGTGTGTGTGTGTGTGTGTGTGTGTGTGTGTGTGTGTCCCAATGGGGTATGATACACAGTCCGTCAGAATTGCTACAAGCTGCTGACTTTGACCTCTGAGTATCAAGACCACAGACTTCTAGGATGTTTTAAATGGGAAAATATTCTGAAGGGGACTAAAAAAAATGGCTTCTTTCTCTCCATCTCACTATATGCAAAGAACACCAAGGCCAGCTTCAGATAGCCTTGCCCTTCGGCTTGTTTGGCACCATCTTGCTGGTGTCCCATGTGCTGGGTTCTGTCTTCCCATATAAGCACTCCCTTTCCATGGCTAACACAAAATAGCAACCCACAATAATCCACCTTCCTCCCTTTACATGTATTTTACTTGAGGATGTTCCTTTTGGAGGGAAGCAGAAAAGCTGCCCTTCAGAGCAACCAGGGAGTTGCAATGGGGGAAGGAGGAACAAAGCAGATGTTCTCATCAATAGGAACTGCACTCAAGTCCAGTGGAAATGGTTGAAGGGACATATTCCTCCGTTGGGTCAGTCCTTGCTGCTCCATCAACAGCTTTTCTTGCTGGGTCATCGAAGATTTTGGAGCACTGGGGGTGGGGGGAGGTGGTTAGATTTCCTTCTTGAAGTCCATATCTACTAATTGCTCTTACCATTTGTTTTGCTTTAGAGACTTGAATAAGACGTGGGTGGAGTATAACTCTGAAAAGCTCCTCCATTGTTCTTCTTGGATTGAGCAAACCATAGAAGCAGGAACACTGGACCTCAAAATACCATCTTAAGTATTATAGGCAATAGGAAGAGGACACTGTTACAACATTACCCTATCTGTGTAAAAGCAAATGGATAGTCTCATGGACCGAAGGCTGGAAATTGGGAATACTTAAAATTATCAATGCTTTTGGATCTGGTTAATGCAGGGATCTGCAACCTCCAGCCTTTGAACTGCACGTTACCTCAGACTCTCGTGCTGTCTTGTGTTTAAAATTGAGCTGCAGCTTTGAGTTTTGGAAATGTGCCAAAGTGCTGCTAAACAGGTGCTTTCAGCAGTCAAAATAATTCTGTTGCTGCAGAACTACAGCACTCTGCTCCTGATTGTTGGGGGAGGGACTAGGGAATGAAAGCGTCATTGCTTCCTCTTTCCTCCCTGGGAAAAGGGCTCAAAATGGAGCAAGAAATCAGTGATTTTTCAGCCATTGGAAAAGATGCTCTCCAGAGCAGGAAAAAGCATAGGTGTGAGAAAAAAGAAAAATATGATATACGTATGTGTATCTATCTATCTATCTATCTATCTATCTATCTATCTATCTATCTATCTATCTATCTATCTATCTATCTATCTATCTATCTATCTATCTATCTATCTATCTATCTATCTCCATATGTGCACATATGCAGGTGAACTCCCCAAGATCTAGGTATCTGGAGCATCCTCCCAAATGGTTGACCATTTTGGTTATCCCACTCAGGAGAAGGAGGGAGAGGAGGAGGAGATATAAGGGATTATGAAATTATACATGGTATGGCAAAAAGGTACTGTATACAGAAAGGGGTTTCTTCCCCCCCTCCTTAATATGTAAGTGATGGCAACAGTATTCTGACCAGACAAAAGTTTACTATCTTGGTATCTTGCAGTGACTTTAAAAAGTGCCTTGTCATTTCTGCTTACTGCCCCATACAGAAGCTTCACATTGATTCCTATCACTGTTTCTGTAAGATAGCCAGATGTCACTGCCATTCCTTTAAAGCAGTGGTAGCGAACCTTTTTAGGCTCACGTGCCAAAAAGGGGGGGGCGCTCGCATGCCCACACCCATTCTCTCCCCCCCACGCATGCGCACAACACCCCCCCCCATGCTGCCCCTGCGCATGCGCACCCCCCCCACCCCCGCGCAAAGGCTTACCGGAGCTTGGGACGATGAAACCGGCAAACCGGAAGTGCGGAAAAACGCACTTCTGGTTTGCCGGTGAGCTGTTTTTTGCACTCCGGAGGGTTTAGGGAAGCTCCCTGAAGCTCCGGAATGCAAAAAACTACAAAACGGACAAACCGAAAGTGCGGAAAAGTGCACTTCCGGTTTGTCCGTTTTGTAGTTTTTTGCATTCCGGAGCTTCAGGGAGCTTCCCTGAACCCTCCGGAGTGCAAAAAACAGCTCACCGGCAAACCGGAAGTGCGTTTTTCCGCACTTCCGGTTTGCCGGTGGGAACCCTCGCGTGCCGGCCGCTATGGCTCCGCGTGCCACCTGTGGCACGCGTGCCATAGGTTCGCCACCACGGCTTTAAAGGATCAAGTCATTTTTCTTTCTTTTCCTCCTTTTTCTTTCCTTTGTCTCACTGGCTCAAGGTTGAGTCAACCTTTCCTCCTTCCAAGGTCAGTAAAATGAGGACCCAGATTGTTGGGGTAATATGCTGACTTTCTAAAGTGCTTAGAGAGGGCTATAAAGCACTGTGAAGCGGTATATAAGTCTAAGTGCTATTGCTAAGTCAACGAAAACCAATCTAAAAAATCAATTCTTCAAAGAAGTGGCTGTTTGATCTTTTCATTTTCATGAGGAAGTTGCTCCAGGAATTGCAATGGCCCTTTTGTAGTCCTGTATTTGCACAGTGATGGCTGTGGGTCTGTGGCAATTATTTCATCCATCCAGGGGTGAAATTCAAAAAAATTTCCCTACTGGTTCTGTGGGCGTGGCTTGGTGGGCGTGGCAGGGGAAGGATACTGCAAAATCTCCATTCCCACCCCATTCTGGGGCAAGTCAGAGGTGGTATCTCCGAACTACTCAAAATTTCTGCTACCGGTTCTCCAGAACCTATCAGAACCTGCTGAATTTCATCCCTGCATCCATCTGCATAGATAACTTTAAAAAAATTAAAGCCACAAGTCTAGAATGTAAACTCCAAGTTTACCGGTCTGAATCCCCACCCCCATGCCTCATCTGGGCCATTCCTTCCAGTACAACATTGCAGGGATTGGAATCTCTATGGAAATGCATCATCTATAACAATAATTCCTGTATATGGCACTATAATTCTGAAAAGAGAAAAGACATCGCCACCCTTGCAGCAAATAATACCAACCACTACTCTTTAGAGAGAGTTCCTTTATATATTGCACTTCATTAGCTAGCCTTATGAATTCTATTGGGTGCATTTGCAATAAAAGCTTGTTTAACTGTTGTCATATAGAATAGCAACATCATAAGACAAATACTTAAGAGACAATTCTTGAAATATTCTGAAATTCCAGAGGATCTACTTCATTTTTTTTTGTAAAGGATGTGCTTGTAGATTTTGAAACTTCTGCATTTTCTCAGTTAGCAAAATGTTCAATAAACAGAGAGAAGGCAATAGTTGAATGCAGGAAGAAAGGGGGGGGGAAACAGTATGGTAAAAGCTATGTAGAATCCATCAAGGTCGTCCCTTGTTCTCATTGAGATGGATGGTTTATGGTGGATTCCACTGCAGTAAAACTTGTAATAGCACCGATTGTTGCGAATGCTATGTTGTCTCTCTGCAACAAAAACTGGAGACCTTGCCAACGAATGTATCAATCAATGGTTATTAGCCATATTGGCTACATGGAATCTCTGCATTTAGAGGCTCAATGCCCAGGAATACTGGTTTCTAGAGAGCAATAATAAGAAGGCACCAATGTTTCCAGCCATCTGGTTGCCTTCAGTGAGAAGCAATATATTCAGCTAAATGGATTTGATCTTCAGTGAGCTAGAGGGCAGGGATAAAATCAATGGACGAAAACGAAGAGAAATAGATCTGAGTTACCCCAAAGAGAAAATGTCCAAATGGTTAAAAAAAAAGTGTCCTGGTCAGCAATAGCAGCTTTGGGAAGCAGTCAATTTGTCTTTGTGAGATGGCCATCTATCAGAGGTACGGTGGCACATTGGTAAAATAAAGTCCTTTTTGACGAAAAAGGGCCACACATTATACAAAGTGAATTGGGCCACACCACACATATGGTGAAAGCAGTGGTGAAATCCTCCCGGTTTTGTCCAGCACGCGCGAGCCGTTAGTGGCGGCGGCCCATGGTTCAGAGAACTGGTAGCGGCGGCAGCGCGAGGCTCTGCCCACCAGCCCAGACATCGGTTATTTCTGTTTTTTACCCTCTGCCTTCTGCGCATGCACAGTGGGTCAAAAATCTGACGTGACATTGGTGTGCGCACAAGCTTAGCGAGCGCACAAGTGTGGCACACGCACTTTCGGACCACTAGCGAAGGTAAGTAGATTTTACCCCTGGGGAAACTGGAGATTTCATTTTTTAAAAAGTCTCTTTTTTAAGGTTTGCTAAATAATCTCAAAATAGCAATAAAGATGCCGCCAACTTTTTTGGCAAGTGTAATTGGAGAGGACTGTAGGAGCCTCAAAAGCCGGGGAGAGGACTGAACCACACGACGACTCATGGCCTTAAATTGCCTGCTTCTTCTGAAGCAGAACGATTTTTATACAGTATAAGGAGAGATTTGGACTAAATTACATCCACTGGACTTTGCAATTTTGTGATCTAACCTAGCAGTGCTCTTTTTTATATCCTGCATGAAAGAACACACGGAAACTGCATAAATTTCTCCAAACTTCTAATCAAAATCACTAGATCTCTTTAAAGAAAAATAAAACTAAACCATAAATAAGCCTCATGTAAAGCAAGCTGATTTGATAGTTTTAAATGTAGAAAGATTATCTCCACTATTTCAGCCATGTCATTTTCGTTTGTTCTTAATAGACCCACTTGCTTCTTTTAGAGTTAAATCCCAGTAAAGTTAATCCCACTGGATAGTTTGGAATTATATATACTATCTGACCACAGATACTGTTTGCTTCATCTCTGTTAAATCGAGAATTAAAATTAATGGATGTTGAGGGACTGCAATTATCTACAACACTCCAACATTACTGAGAATATTGAGGATCTGGAGAATATCACCACTTTCTATAAAATGTTTAGCTTGTTTTGCCATTGTCGATAGTAGTCCTTGGCTTATGACAACAGCTGGGACCAGAATTTCCATCTTAAGTACTGTAGGTGCAGTCATATAACAAACCATCACCTGACTGGACCTAATTTTATGACATTTTAGTGTGGTTGTTAAGTGAATCACTCTTGTTAAACAAATCATGTAGTTGTTAAGCCAATCACATTGTGGCTAAATGAATCTAGATTCCCAATCAACACTTTTTGTCAGAAACTGGCTGGGGGGGAAATCACAACAGCCACGTGACCAGAGAAGATGCTGCAACCAATTGCCAATGCAAACAGGTTGCCAAGTGCCCAAATTGCAATCATGTACAAGGACAGAGTATAAATTACTTTTGCTCTGAGGCCGTTATAACTTTAAACAAATGGTGTCAGTCAAGGACTAAGAGCCGGGATGGTGCAGTGGTTAAATGCAGCACTGCAGGCTACTGCTAGTTCAGCAGTTCAGCTGTTCAAATCTCACCGGCTCAAGGTTGACTCAGCCTTCCATCCTTCTGAGGTCGGTAAAATGAGGACCCAGATTGTTGGGGGCAATATGCTGAACTCTGTAAACCGCTTAGAGAGGGCTGTAAAGCACTATGAAGCGGTATATAAGTCTAAGTGCTATTGCTATTGCTATTCTTACTGGAAGAGATTCCAAAATTGAGCTTAACTGAGACTCTGGCATTTAAAATGAGAGAAATGATAAGTTGCTGCTAGGGCGACCTGGCCTTGGCTGATCTCTGAGACCACTGGCCAATGTGGAGAACGTACCAACCTGGATACAGCAATAGACCTGTTGTCTGCCAAAACATTCATAAAGTTTCTCAGGACAAAATAAAGCTGTTAGTAAAGACAAGCAATGCAAAGAGCCGCTTCACTCATCCACACCATGACCACCTAAATTTGGCTGAAGTGAGTTGAGGCTCTGAGGAGGAGGGAAGAGGAGCAACCATATGGCAGATTTAAGGCTTTTTATGAATTGTGATACAAATTCATCTGCTTTTTATGAATTGCGATGCAAATTCTCCCCTGAGCAATGGCTTATCTATCATACTTCAGTAGACATTGGACTTCTACAACTGGATTTTCTCCAGATATGTTGAACAGTAATTCTCATAATCAGAAGGCTAAATTATATGGGAAGGGTAAATTATATGACCTTTTTCTTCGTTCCAACAACTTCCTCCTGTTTAAAAGCGAGATATATACAAGAGCATCACAAAAGAGCAGAAGCATACGTGTGAATACAAGGCCACATTCAGATTTTTAAAATTTAATCTCTGTTGCCTCCGTGTGAAACAGAAGAAGGTGAATGCACAAAAGCTAGTGCTAAATAATGCCCAAAGTGATAAGTATTGCAGGAATTTTAACCATCGTGCTTGCCTGTAGCATTGTGAGCTAGTTCCAAATGCGGCAGAAACTTCTTCCTTTGGACTTTGCATGGCCACTTCAGGCAAGGCTCCCCAGTATCTGCAAATTCACTCCAGGCAGCCTGGGCTGCAAGCCAACAATAACAGCTCAGAGATTAATGAGTCAATGTCACCCACTTTGCATTCCTAAACAGTGAGCAGAAAATTCCTGCTGCAGCTTGCAGCCTACACCAGACTTAACCCTGATTCCAACAGTACAGATTCTATGTACTCTCTTATCCTGGGAATGCACTACTAGAGACTCTTAATAATGCTGGTCGGAATTTAAAGGGCAACAAGTATTCTTGGAAAATATTAGCTAGGGTGCATAAAAAAGGAATAAAACACACGGGGGAAGAGTAGGAAAAGGTGCCCTTTTGGCACTCTGTACTGGGAACAACTGAAAGCAACTGTTGGAGGAGACCAACTCTTCAGACAGACAGATTCATAAAGAGAGGGCGTTTCATTACGAAAGTCAATAAAACAGATTACCTGCATCTAGTGTTGCTTTATGGAAGAATTGATCAAAATATGTGAACATCTTTCAGCGAGCCACCACAGTGACAAGAGAGAAAAAAACCCAGAGCTGTTACCTATGTAGACTTAAGGCTGCTACACCTATTGCATTTGTCTCTTATGCTGCCCATGTGTGTTTCCTATCAAGTTCTTTCTTATCCACCGTAGGAGAATGTAGGTTTGTCTTACCTTTTAAATAGTTGCCAAATGAGTCAAAAAGGAAGCTGCAGCCAAAAAGCTGCAGAACAAGACTAATCCTGCTGCTTTTAAGCTACCTCATGGCCAGGATAAATTAAAACCTTTTTCATTGAGTGCTACATTTGGAAGAAGGATATTGTTGGCCTTCTTAGGTTATAGTACCTTCTGGTTGTGGGGCCTGAGAGGTTTTTGGAGTTGAGCTCCATCGTCCCCCGTTACTGGGGATATTCTAGTTTTGAGGAAAAGTGATAGCTAGAAATAGGGTTATTAAATCATCCGTGTAGGCATTTCCAATGTGATTCCTGATTTCATAATAAAAATGTATTTGAAGAAGCCTAAGAAAGGCTCGGCTGAATCCAGTCAGATTTTCAGTTACCCACCTTTAGAAGTAAGAAATCATCAATTCTAGAACCAGGTTAGGAAACCTGGTTACCCCTTCAGATGTTTGGGATTGCCAAACCAAGTCCCTTGCTAATGGGCATACTGGCTGGGATAAATGGAAGCTGGAATCCCATACAGGTTAGAGGGAATGAGACTGTCTATCTCAGAAAAAGTGCAAAGATGCTTTTATGGGAAGGGAAGGCCTCAAAGTAGCAGGAAACACGCTACAGTCCCTCCTGTCTCCATTTTTAAAAGGATTTCAGAGAGAGGAAAGAACCGGAAAAGCTCTCTAGCTGAAACAATGAAGTCTCTGCTAGTCCAGATATACCGAGCTAGATCAGGGGTGGGTTCCACTTACCTTCGCCACCGGTTCGCATCGCGAAGTTTCGCGCGCGCGTCCCCTCATGCAATTTGGCTTCCGCGCATGCTCAAGTAGCAGGAATCAGCCCGAAACACAGCTGAGGAGTTGATCAGCTGTGCTTCGGGCGAAGAAATAAAGGTCAGTATTAACCCGGGGGCGGGTGGGAGGGCTCTTTTTCAAGCAGCCATCCAAGCAGGGAAAAATTCGCAAAAAATTCCCCCCCCCCAAAAGATGGCGGAACCCATGGACCAGCACCGAGCGAACCGAATCCATGACATCACCAGCGGGTCGCTACCGGTTCGGGCGATCTGGTCCAAGCCAGGAGGAACCCACCCCTGAGCTAGATGGGGAAACATAACATTCCAACGTATGTCAAATAACAACCAAGTATTTTGCTGCTGGTGACGTATTTGAGCCCAGGAGAGAAAAAAATACACACATATATTTTGCCTGCATGCAATGCAGGGCTGCAGTCTTGCTTTCTGTTTCACTCTGGAGTTTTGTCCAAGCGATCCCAGCACATAGACTGGTGTAACAGGCACCACCATCCGTTCCACCAAAAGAGGTCCTTCCCTTCAACTGCTGGTGGTTTTTTTTTTTTTTGGTTTAAATTATTATTATTATTATTTTTAAAAAGACTCTGACACTTCTAAAAAAAAACCTCTCATCTTTTCTCAAAAATTTGGATGTCTAGCTTTGTGCCGTTTAAGAAGAAAAAGAAGAAAAGACGCCTCCTTTGTTCACCAGCCATGAGCAGCAGTCAGATCCGCAGGCACACGAGGAAGAAAGATCTCTGGGTGTCCCTGACTCCTTTGTAACACTTCAGAGGGAGGCAGCTTTGTGAAACAGCAGAAAAGAAGCCGGAGCCCCTCATTCGGTAGTGGAGGAGAAAAGCACCATGACAACGATACCGGCGCAAAGGCAGAGGACTTGTTGCATGGAGTTCCTAGGCAAGGGAAGGAGAAGAGAAGGACAGGCATGACATTTATTCCAGCCTCACCCTATTATTTTTTTAATCTTTCCTGGACCTTCAAGGCAATTACTATAGAGTCACTGTATAGAGAAATACAGATAAAAGCTTTTTTAAAAAGAGATTATATTGTGGTACTTAAATGCTTGTATTTATACAACATGCTTAACTGCGTTAGGTAAAGATCAAACAGATGCCTTTGAAATGCCAAGTTTTGGGGTTGGGGGAGGGTGGGCTAGGACTTTCCATGTTGAATTAAACCCAGCCTTTTGCTAAGAGCTTACGATTCAACACATTTTAACTAAGGGTTTATGATTCAAGGTTTAGAAAATAGCTTAACTCAGTAAACCAGGTTAAACATGGTGTATGAATGCATTCATAGTGTCAGACTTGGACGGGGAAACGGAGGTTCAAGTCTTCATTTGAACATGGACGTCCCTGGATGACTGTAGTCTAGTCACAAAGTGATGTAACATGTGGACTTCTGGGTGATGAAAAATTAAGGTTGAGAATCTCTCTCTCTCTCTCTCTCTCTCTCTCTCTCTCTCTCTCTCTCTCTCTCACATTTTGTCACAGAAGTGAGTACACCCCCTCACATTTTGTAAATATTTCAGTGTATCTTTTCATGTGACAACACTGAAGAAATGACACTTGGCTACAATGTAAAGTAGTGAGTATACAGCTTGAATAACAGTGTAAATGTGCTGTCCCCTCAAAATAACGCAACACACAGCCATTAATGTCTAAACTGCTGGTAACAAAAGTGAGTACACCTCTAAGTGATAATGTCCAAATGGGGCCGTGTGTTGCATTGTTTTGAGGGGACAGCACATTTACACTGTTATACAAGCTGTATACTCACTACTTTACGTTGCAGCCAAGTGTCATTTCTTCAGTGTTGTCACATGAAAAGATATACTTAAATATTTACAAAATATGAGGGGGTGTACTCACTTCTGTGACATACTGTATGTATATGTATATATGTATGTGTACAGAGAGAGAGAGAGAGAGAGAAGGAGGGAGGGGGGAGAGAGAGAGAGAGAGAAGGAGGGAGAGAGAGAGAGGGAGGGGGAGGGAGGGGGAGGGGGAGGGAGGGAGGGAGGGAGGGAGGGAGAGAGAGAGAGAGAGAGAGAGAGAGAGAGAGAGAGAGAGAGAGAGAGAGAGAGAGAGAGAGAGAGAGAGAGAGAGAGAGAGAGAGAGAGAGAGAGAGATGAATCTATCAAATTCTCTTTCCAAATTCTCCTCAGGAACAGATCCACATGTGTAGCAATCCTCAGCAGTGAAGGCATAGGAATTTAATAGACCCTTCCTCATTAAAAAAAAAGTCATAAAAGCTTTTCTAGTCTTTGGGGTTTCAAATGACTCCCTTTTGTTACAGATGTTCAAGGTTTTCTTCATTAAAAATAAAATCATTATAGCAACTCTTACCAAACATTCTTCTCTTCTAAGAGATCAGGCACCACATTTACCAAAGCAATGTACAGGAATCCTCCAGAGGTGAAAGGGAGAATCCAAGCAATGGTTTCCCCTGAAGAGATAATGAACAGCACGTTACGAATCAAGGGATGCCCGTATTTCACATTCTATGCGAACACATTGAGAGCCGAAAGGCATGGAGCTTCTGAGCCATCTGTTCTGCGCTTGAAGAACCTTACCTGTCCCTTTTGGTGACTGAGTACAGATGGCAAAGCAAGCACCCAGGATACCCCCAAGAGCTGTAGAGAGTTGTAGCTTGGCTGCACTCCAGCGATCAAATCCAGCCCGGAGGAGAATGACAAAATCACCCACCTACAGATAGGGAAAACAGAATGTAGCATCCGGGAGTAAGGCACCCAATCTGAAAATGGTTATGGTGGCTGCGGCGTGTTACTTAAGGTAGCTGTTCTATGGGCTCTGGAGGGGGCTAATCAACTGTGGCTTAGTAATTTGTTTGTTATTTTTATTAAATAAGTAGGAAAACAACAGAAAAAGAAAAAGACGATATATAGCCCTCGACTTACAACCATTTGAAGTTACAATGGCACTGAAAAAAACTGACTCATAACCAGTCCTCACACTTATGACCGTTACTCCATCCCTAGGGTCAAGGGATCAAAATTCGGGTGCTTGGCAACTGGCGTGTATTTATGATGGTTGCATCAGGGTCACATGATCACCATTTGCGACCTTCCCAGCTGGCTTCCAACAAGCGAAGTCAATGGGGGAAGCCAGATTCACTTAATGACTGCATGATTCACTTAACAACAGCAGTGACTCATTGAACAACCGTGGCACAACTGTCATAAAATTGGGTGCGACTCACTCAACAACCATCTTGCTTAGGAATGGAAAGTTTAGTTCCAATTGTGGTCGTAAGTCAAGGATTACATAGTTAACCTAGTAATCCTTAACTTATCTATGCTTCTATTTGTCTTTTTTTTTGCTGTGGTTGCGGTTGCTGTTAATATTATTATTACTGTGGCATAAGCTTTGCGTTAAGGGCGCCCTCGTATTTAGGTAGCACTTAGGAGACAGGGAAAAAAGGAGGAAAAAAAGTAAGAGAGGGACTACTGGAATGCTTTTTTCTATAATGTCAATAATATTGATATTATGCAGAAGATTGTCCCAAAGGTGCTTTTTTCAAGAGGTGACTGGACTTTCTGGTTTTTCTTTGAAGACGTTTCGCTTCTCATCCAAGAAGCTTCCTCAGCTCTTCTTCATGCAGATCAGAGGTGGGTTCCTGTCGGTACGCTCTTACCTGTTGGTCGCCACAGAACCGAAGAAGCCGGTGGCGTTCGCGGTGCGGGGCTTCCCCCGCCTGCTTTCCCCCGCCCGCCTAGACGCCGCCATTTGCGTTCTTTTGCCCTCTGCACATGCGCAAAGCGTTCTGCTTGTGCAGAGGGCAAAAGAACGCAAATGGCGGCATCCAGGTGGGCGGGGGAAGCCACCGGCTTCTTCAGCTCTGCGGCAACCAACAGGTAAGAACGTACCGGCAGGAACCCACCTCTGATGCAGATGATTATTATGCTGATTATGAATTTCCCCTTCTCCTCCAATTTATGGGCTGAATTGTTCCACCAACTATATCTCAGCCTAAGATATATTGTAATAAGATAGGCTTGAAAAATACGTACAATTGAAGAAATTCCAAGATTCAGAGCTGGGGGTAATCAATGACAAAGCCTAAGCTAAGATGCAGCGCATTGCATTTTCTCCAACATGCAGAGTCCTGGAAATGCATTGAGACATCTGGATGTGGTGTAGCTTAATAGGTCTGGAGGGCACCAGATTGGGAACATGGTTTCTGCCTTATAGAAGAAGACAGCTCTTCTGGTTGCTTAACAAGAAGTGATGCTATAAGCAATATTTACAGTCTGCTAACCCCTCATTTTGGCAATGAAGAAACACAAAGATCAAGATGTCTTCACACCCATTGGTGGCCTCTTCCCTCTCTTCCAATATTAGCGTTTGCAAGCAGAAGAAAAGCTTTCTCTGCTTTTGGGTGACATCCGTCTGCAAAGCTCTCTGTGTTACCGACGCTATGGATATGTACCCAGGATTTCCGCTCAACAAGAGCTCCGCTTCCCAGCACACATATTCCAGACGCACTCACCTCGTGGGGTATTTCATGTAGCAGAATTGCCAGAGTTGTAAGGAGTCCAACCTAAAAAAAAAAATCAAAGAGACAAAACTAGCTAAGAGAAGTTTTTATAGCTCAACAGGCTAGCAATAGCAGCAATACGTGGTTCTCCCTGAGACAGCGATCTATGCAGCTTTAGCATTTAGAGTACTTATAGGAAACATTCAAGTGGAATTTGGAGGCTTTGTTGTAAATATTAAAGAGGAACATTAAAAAATGATGCAACTGTTTCCTAAATATTATACAGACCTTCTAAAGGAGTATGGATAGACAAATCTGTGGCCCATGAGCTTATGTGGTCCTCCACCTTAAACAATAAAGCCCAAAGGTTCCTTCTTCCTATTTTCCTACTGGCCAATTGATCCTTTTAATCAGCTACATAGCTACCTGGCACAAATCATTAGCTTTCTGTTGCCACAATCAACAGGAAACTAAAGAATCCAAACTTTGCCAGCCATGTGACTATTTGATCAGTTGACTGAGGGACTGAAATGCCGGATTTCCTGCTGGCAATGCCATGGATCAAGTTATCTGTTTACAGAGGAAGGAGTACGATGGAGAGGAAGGAGCTTAAGTGAATACTGTGTGTTTGATGGGTTGCATTAAGTGTATGCGTTGAGTTTTCATGTTCCCCTAGTTTGGCCATCACATCCTTTCATGTTTATACAGTATAACATAAGCCACCCAGATTTTATCTGGCATTGGACGGCATTGAAATCAAATGAATAATCATGATCATCAGCCTAATCTTGGTGACAAAAGTTATATTTATGTATACATGATTAAAATGTCAGAAAAGTCCATATAACAGTTAAGGCAACTTACAAAATAAAAAATATATACTATAAAATGAATGAACCAAAAAGCAATTAACCTAGCAAGCAAGCGACAAACAGTGCTGATCTTTTAATTAAGAAAGATATCACATGAATCCTACATTTTGCAGCCAGATAGCAGTCTGATTGCCACACTTTACATTCAGTACAGTTCTTGGACACTTCTCAAGAGCAGACAAGTCAGCCCTCTTGGCTGCATCCCCTCTCGTGGAGTAGCATTACTCCATGATCTTCCACTACATGTTCAATCTAGTTTGCCCTGTCACGATGTGAATATATTGTCAGTTGAGCCTCTCTACTATATTTCTAGATTTATTGTATTTTCTAATCAAGCAGACATGTGACATGTATTACTGCGCATGTGTGCATTCCAAGAGTCTCCTCCTTCCTTCTTCTCCTGCAAGCCTCGCCCGAGGCAGACGTGAATTCTTAGCTGAGAAAATGTAGCTTATTGAGATCCATATTTTGTTACTTTTATACTGAAATAAATATTTTGTTAATTAGAATTAAATCTTGGTTTTATTTTCTAAGTAAGAATGACTTCAAGGGAACAAGATCCACACATCGCCTCCGATAGGAATAAATTCCTATCCCGTCATGCCCTAAGAGTTCTTCCGCTTGCATTTGAAACCTTCTCCATTGTACTTCATTGGGAAGAAGGCAGTTCATCTGGGTCCTCTCCTAATTTCACAGATCTGCCAAGGCTTTAACCCTGTTGCCCAAATGAAGGCGAGTAATTCTCCAAGCATATTTAGCGAACTCTTGGATCTATTAAATGGGCCAGACTATTTTAATTCTATGATGGTTTACAACAGCCATTAATCTAAACTGACCAGAGAGTAATCTGTCTATGAGAATGGAATTAAAACAGTTCCTCCATTTTGGGATCATGGGAACAATCAAATACCACACCTGCTATATGTCCTATATAAGTGCAGCCAGAAGAAATTGGGCTAGACCAATGGCTTAGGATCGCCATTCCTACTGCACAACTTGAGTGTGGACACTAAAGTCTTTCAAAACAAGAAGTGTAGGATAGTTGTCTACCAGATATCATCCTGATTAGCTTAGAAAAAGAGATTGTTGTGCAACAAGGTGAACAGTACACCACAGTATCCCTGGACCGCCAAAGCCACAACCCAAAGGTAGCAATAGATATTCAATATAAGCAGACTGGATGTTGGATAGAGATGGAATTTTTAGTACATTTGTGTTAAGAGTAAAGGAAGCAATATATTTGGGGAATAGGATACGTGTCTTTTTAAATCATCTTCATGTTATTAAAGCCAGTCTCCTAAAGAAGTGAACTTACCTTTCTGCTAACCAGGAAGCTAGCTGCCACTGCCAAGCCATGTGTGAAATTATCTATTGTATTAGCCAAGAGGTTGAGATATCCACTCATCTAACCAGGGCAAAGGGAAGGGGTGAAGAAGAAGAACAAAAAGAAAGGAATTCAAAAGCTTTAGGATTAACCAATATAGATAGCACAAGCAAAGCAGAAAACATGTATTCCATTCCTAGTTTTTGCTTACATGTACTTTAGCTTTTGCATAAATGTTGTTTTGTATAATATTCTAGATGAGCACAGCTTAATAACATTCCCATATATGTATATATGGAAAGGCACATCTAGTCATGTTTCAATGAATCCTGATGTTGACAGAGCCTGACACAACAGCTTCATGATATAAAGCTAAACACAATGTATTTCTTTAAATTTGAATGTATACTTAGTATTTATGAGCTGTTGACAACAATGAACATGGCAAGTGCAAGATGAATAAACTAAAGTTGATTCAGGCTTACTTTTTTTTTTCTAACGGTAACGTTCTTAATAAGGCAAAAAAGATGATCAATCTCTTCAGCCTGCAAGGGAATAAAATCAAGACCACAGAAGAACAATATTCTGATCCTTCTCACCTCTCAAGTTGTGATTGTCGTCATTTCTACTTCCGACAACCACTGCGTTTCACCAAGCGGCTGTCGGAACATTTAAAAATGAAGCTAATTCACTGTTACAAAGCGGGGAAAAGGTATAAAAATATTGAACCAATTCCAGCTAGCGATTTCAATTGGGAGGGACAGAGTTAAGAAATGGATATTCTGAAAAACAGAATCCATGTATCAACACAAACAACCTGCTTAAAAGTTCAGCTAAAACTGGAATAGTTATCAGAAGTTCACAGCATCGCTTCTGCAACACTGATCTGCTTGGAAGGTATCTCAGAATTCTGTCACTGTAGTTTCCTTTCAACTTTGTTATTAAAGTCAGGCAAGAAGAAAACCTTAATCCAGGAAAATTTGGAACAAAGGGCTTTATAGGGATGAAATAAAAAGTGAATTGTTCAGTCACAACCACATAAGATATACTCAGAGAAACATCTGAAGAAGAAAAAAGTTTCTTGGCCAACAATTATGTTCTGGGCTTATGTGGCAGAGAGCAGCACAAGAAACATTGTCCAGATGGCATGGTTCCATCTAAATATCTAAATATCACTGGGTCCTAAAACTAACAACTCACTGTCAGTGAAGAAACTAAAGCTAAAAAGAAATTGGATATTTCAACATGATCTGAAATCTTATGTCCAAAGCAACCATGAGTTGTTTACAGGAAAGATAAAGCTTTTAGTAATGGCCTTCATGTTATCCAGACTTGAGTATTATGGAAAACCCTGTGAGGAGATTGTGGCATATCAGTTTTAGTGGCCTGCAGTTCTGCTCATGTGAGCCAGCCTTTGCAGTGAATAAAAGGGGGAAAGGGAGCTCAGTTTTGGCCCTGAATTGCAGCTGGGCTATCATTAATGGCTGATGTGCAGACTTGACTTCTACCCAGTCTGTTGTGAGATGTTGACAGTCCCATTGCTCCAGGCTACTATATAGGTGTTGGGGCAGTGGTGGGTTGCTGCCGGTTTCTTTAGAACCGGTAGCGGAAATTTGCTGCTGCTCGCCGAACCGGCAGCGATGGCAGGCGGTCCATGCGCCCAAACCGGTCCTCCAGTCGCCACGGCTGGGGGAAAAAACCCTCTGTGCATGCGCAAAGGCTTCTGCGCATGCGCAGAGGGTCATTTTCGTGAAATGACGTTTTTGTGAAGTGACACAAAACACGCACTTCCATCGCGATGCGCACCAGTAGGGAAGGTAAGTGGAACCCACCCCTGTGTTGGGGAGTAGAGATGGGGGGGGGAAGAGACCCTCCTCCTCTCCCCCCTCCTTGTTGAGGGGCTGATCTGGCTAAAAATTGGAAAGGGAGAGAAGGAGAGAGAGGGAAAGTCTGTCCACAAAGCGAATAGAGTGGCTGGACAGAAAAGTTGGAGAAAGAAGTTAAATGTCTGAGGCAGTTGTTGGCTTCTGACTGGGAAGGGAGAAGAAAGGTCCAGGTGTGGCTTTCCTGAAAGAAAAGAAATGAAGGCCCAAAGGGACTAAGCAGGGGTGGCCAAACTATGGTTCTTTGAGGACCTGTGGACTTCAACTCCCAGAATTCCTGAGCTAGCCATGCATGCATGGCTAGCTCAGGAATTCTGGGAGTTGAAGTCCACAGATCCTCAAAGAACCATAGTTAGGCCACCCCTGGACTAGAGCTTTATCCAAGATCCTAGAATGAGAAGTACTGGCTGCAGACAATGGTTCACCAAGGGCAATGAGTGGATCAGCTGTCATGGAGAAGCCGTGGTCTTTGCCTGATAGAGAAGCAGCAGGAGAATGTCAAGCCATGTTGAGCACTGCACTAAAGTAAATTCCAGCCCATTCCTTTCTTCTCCCTCTCTCTCCCTCTTATCAAACCCAAAAATGAGGAAGAGAATCAGAAAGAAAAGGGGAGGAAGGAGAGATAGTGGGAGATAGTCTCTGGGAGGGAGACTTAGGAGGAAACCCAACACTGGCTCAACAGTGGGACTGAGTTGTAAATATTTGTTACAAATATTTGCCGTAAATAGTTTTTTTTAAAGCAAAAAAGCCTCCGTCTTGCAAAAGAACAATACATCATCAATTCAAAAAGAATCCCCACTACACGCTGACAGTGGCAGAGCTAGGAAAGATCTGCAAGATAAAGTAGGGGGACATTCCAAATGGATACAGTAGAAAGACCCTTCATTGGCTACAGGAAACATGTAGAAGCTGTTATTCTTGCCAAAAGTGGTATTACAAAGTTCTGACTAAATCAGGGGTGGGTTCCTACCGGTGCGGTCCAGTGCGTAGCTCCAGTAGGGACCCGCCGCTAACGCAATTTGCGCGTGACTGCTCCGGTACTGTCTCCACCGGGCAGCCGCGCGCGTTGCCATCTTTTTTTAATGATTTTTTCAGGCGAGTTTGCTTCTGCGCATGCACAGAAGCAAAATTGTGCCGAAATCTCGCGAGGGGATGCGCGTGAGAGAGAGATTTCGGCGAGATTTTGCTTCTGCGCACGCGCGGAAGCAAAATCGCGCCAAAATCTCGCGCGCGCATGCATCCTCTCACGAGATTTTGGCACAATTTTGCTTCCGTGCATGCGCAGAAGCAAAATCGTGTGAGGGGGCACGTGTGCGTAGCGTGCGTGCATGAAGCATGAAGAAACGTGGAGCAGCGCACCAGTCTCGGTAAATTAGCAACTCGCCCCTGGACTAAATGCCCAACCTTTGAAACTTGCCATATTCACTGCTATCTTAGTCTGAATTAGGAAGGACTGCATACGAAGAGGAACTATGGTTTGAGGTCTGCAGGAAATTGTTGTGTTTACCTTTGTAGAGGTTGTGCCAGCTTTTGTTCATTTAGGGAGCCACTGAATCATATAGCTTGATTCAGGTGCCTAAACTTTTGCATGCAATTGTATTCACATATGGATACTTTTATTGTATAATCCTTATGCCGGCCTATGACTGGAATAAAGATCTGGAATAAACATCCTTTATTTTTCTCTCAGTGTAAATTTACATAATATAAATGTATTCGCGTTAATAAAGAAATGAATAAAGATCTGAATCGGAATGTGGGAACAAGGAGGCACATTGCTTTGGAAACAGCAACACGGAATTAAATGATGGTCCCTAGAAAACACACAAATACAAAATTCAGCAGATTCAGCATTACTGTGTTTTGACAGGCATAACTCTATATGCCCTGATAGTTCTCAACAGGAACACAGCATGTTTGACCGAGCTCCTTTCTCCTCAATTGGAAAGTGTATTTTTAAGAATACAGAGTCCCTGCACTACAGGAAATAGCATTCCTCTAGTGATTGCAGAGTAAGAACATTGTTAGAATCCAGATACTGGCTGTTTATTAGGGCTATGCAACAATCTGAATTCAAAGAGAGGGAAAAAAGGAATTTGGTATGTGTCTGCATGCACATGTCACCCCTCTTGGAACATCTTTAAATCA
Organism: Diadophis punctatus similis; assembly: GCA_023053685.1. Taxonomy (NCBI): domain Eukaryota; kingdom Metazoa; phylum Chordata; class Lepidosauria; order Squamata; family Dipsadidae; genus Diadophis; species Diadophis punctatus. Next base: position 263,545,057 of record JALIGW010000001.1, on the reverse strand, counting down.
AATGTGTCTTTTGCTTCTTTGTGGAAATACCAGCAGGTATTACAAATCAACTTTCCCTCTTTGAAACCAGATCACTTACTTAGTCCTATTCCAGTGATGGCTAACCTTTTTGTCGTTGCGTGCTGAAAGCACGCATGCGCCCCCGCACCCATAATGCAATGCGTGCATGACCTCCCCGTGCCCCTATGCATGCGTGACAGAGACCCGAAAATCAGCTGGGAGGCACGTGCGCATGCGCAGTGGAACTGAGCTGGGGCGACGGCTCGCGTGCCATCAGAGAGGGCGCTGCGTGCCACTTCTGGCATGCGGGCCATAAGTTCGCCATCACGGTCCTATTCTCTCTCTAAATGTAGCATGATAAAGAATTAAAGTTAAGGAGGATATACGTGGGGACCAGGCATATGAGGCATTGAGATGGGAGTTGGAACCTTAGTTCAGTAGCAGAGGATATCTTTTGTACATGCAAAATCTCAGATGCAATCCTGGTCATCTCCTATACAAAGAGGCAGAGAACAGAGAAGATTTCCACATGTGATAATGGGATATACAGGGCTGGGTGTGTTGATAGTCTCAGTCAATATAAAGCAGCTCTATGTTTTATAGTACAAAGATTAACAAATGGAAAGTTTGCTCTTCTTTAGAATCCTCTCCCACTTGCTTATTTTCAGCAGGCCATGAACCTCTTTTGAGCATTTTTCTTCAAGTGGTCTATTTTACCTCTCTATGGGCCATGGGTCTCGAGAGACCATCAATAAATGTTTTACCTTGATTTTCTGAGTTGATGATGAGAGTAAATGAGACGACCCATTACAATGAGCAGGGCTGGACTTCTTTCTTTGGACTGGAGCATTTGCATCTTGCATAGATAACCTGCTGCCATTCAGGGTCCTTTCAGTAACTGGTTTGCAATTATTGATCTAAAATCACGGAGAAGTGGCTGAACTTTATCCGTGTCCATCAAACAAATGGCTAAGAGATTTCTCTTATTCCCTTTAAAACATCCCATTCCCAAGGCAACACACACAAGGTATTGTTTTGAATATTTTCTAGGTGAGAATACAGCCGCACAAATTAAACACACATTTATATACTTCAAACATTGCTGTGGAAGCAAAATCAATATCATTTACTTCAGTCTCTCTAACTGCACCGCAAACACTTAAAAAAAGAACCATGAAAAATTGTTATTTTGAAATTTGCAAGACATGTATATACTAGGATAATGTAGGCTTTTGAATCCATTTCCAAAAAAGATGCTTCAAGTGCACAAGGCCATATATGTAGCATCTGCCTGCGACTCTTTTAAAAGCAACTGTGCCTTTCCATGGGATTGTCCTCCAAAGCTGCTACCTGATCCCAGGCAACAATGTGGGTACTTTGAAGAACAGCAGACAGGTGCTACATCTGTATCCTTCTGCGCTGTAAAGCCTATTTTTGGTATCAAATCTGAAGCACCGCATAGCTATAAGATACACACATACAACTTTCAGAAACTAGATATTTGCACAGCATATGCTCAGTGGAGAAGCAGAGAGAGGTTAGAATTGGAAAAGAGAGAAATTCGACCCAGTGCTTAAGGCGCTTCACTATTAGCAGAAGATTCCTGTGGGGCACAATAAATAGATGCCTTTCTTCTCCCCCATAGTTTGTATACACTGAATTCCTAACCTGTGAAGGAAGCTTCAAAGAGACAGATGGGATAAAGTGTCATGCGTGAGCAAAGAAAAAACATATCATGCCATATCTAAAGCAAATTCAAGTGATCCTTTCACAGTCCACTCACCAAGTTGGCGTTTCCTTGTTTTTCACTATCTGGGAACATCTTCTGCACACTCAGGAAGGTCAGTAAGCCAATGATCACCCAGAGCCCCAGAAGCTTCTGCTGTTGTAAGCTCTGCCCTTCTCCTTGTAAGGGTGGGGAGAAGAAGTAGAGCAATCAGTTCCTACTGTATACCTAAAACTCACGGCTGCACAGGATGATTCTTCCCAGCATCCCCAAGGAAACTGATTCTGTAGAGGGCATGTTTCATTGCTTTATTGTCACCAAAGCTGGGTACCATAAAACAAAACAAAAAAAACCCACAAAATCCTAAGGCTCCCACACTCCAGGTATCAAATAACGCAACTTAAAATATTTGCTATTATTCCTGCTACATAAAATACCCTCCTTTCACTAGGTTACCACCTTCTGATTCATCAGAGTGTGTCTTGGTTTTAGGTCAAGGAAAAATAAAATATTTGGCACTCAAGAGTTGGGTAATAAATTTATCTGTTGCAATATAGACCAATGAATTACGACTGAATTACAGTGGGCCACAAAGTACTTGGGGCTGCAAGAATCGTCATAAATATAACACTACATGGATTTGTACCATCCATGGGTAACCAACTGTGAATAGTCATAAGCCGCATGGGTCTGCAGCTGTGAGGAAACCTGGTTTCCCTCCCCTACCCCCAATCACTATGATCAATTGACCAGCAAAAAATGGATTCTGGTACAATTAATGGCAGGAAACTAGACCATCTGGTCCTGGCTGGTCAGTGATCACATGATCAGCTAGCTGGCAGGGATCAGATTACTAATTTCCTATTAATAGCAGTAGGAAAACAACCATCTGCAATGGCTTGGTAGCAGGAGAGAGGCAAGATGCATTTGAAGCAGAGGTGGGTTCTTCCCGGTTCGCACCGGTTCTATAGAACTGTTAGTAAACCGATGGTGACGTCACAGAGCCAGTTTTGTTGGTGCCGGTCTGTGGATGCTGCCATCTTGTTTTTTGCTCTCTTGTTTTTTGCTTTTTTTTGCTGGTTTTTGCTTCTGCGCATGCACAGAAGCTGAGTTTTTGACACTGCACATGCACCGCCATCTTGGTTTTGGTTTGTTTGTTTTTGCTTTTTTTTTGCTGGTTTTTGCGTCTGTGCAGAAGCTGAGTTTTTGGCACTGCGCATGCACGCGCGGCCACGCGGCACAACCACACGGCACACAATGCGCGCGCAGCCATGTGGCGCGGGTGGAAGCGAACTGGCGGCGAGGTAAATTAGAACCCACCCCTGATTTGAAGGGTTTCACAAGTGGATGAACCGAAGTATTGTGCAAATATGGCCTCTGCCTCCAACCAACAAACTGATATAGGTAGTTCTTGCTTAGCACCCACAATTAAGGCCAACAACTCCAACACTAAACACTTAAGTTACTAAGTGGAAAATCACATGACTGCAACAGGCTTATAACTTCATTTCCCCTTTGGTCATTAGGTGAAAACATAATTTATGATTTTACTTCAGCCTTCTTTATTAACTTGCCAGTTATGAAACACATAAATGGCAACCAAATGACTGTGGGATGCTGCAACCGTCATAAATGTGAGAATTGGTCACAAAGCTATTTTTTTATAACCTCATACATTTGAATAGTTGCTAAATGAGGCAACCTGCGTGACGTTTCAGAGTTGAAAAGTCTGTTCGCCCACAACATAGTCTGACTGGCAATTCTGACTACAAGAAAAGATATACCTTGGAAATTTTGCAGCAGAACCAAAAATTATCTGTATAAAGAAATCCTGATTATATACACTCAGAGTTGCAAATGTAAAAATATATCAATGGGCTCTGAATATTCTACATAATAAAAATTTTTTAAAAATCACTAGATCAAAAGAAATCACAAAATCAAAAGATCACTAATTTTGGCTTCTCAGATGTTGATATTATCCCATCATCCTCTGTTATTTTGATTAGTGATAAAGGACTATGTTAGCTACAGTCTATCAATTTATGAAAAATAAAACTGGAAATCGCTGCTTTTGAGTTTTGGTATACATAACACTACAAAGGCAGCTTTTTTCAATCAAAATGCCCAAGAATCAGGAATTTATAGATGTACATAATTTGAAAAGCTATGATTTATTTATAATAAAAGTACCACAGCCTACAATAAAGATTGTGATCAAGGCCTAATTGATCTATATAGATTGTATGATTAATATAATCTAGTGATAATATAGTATCCATATAGTATGGAGTTTGTACTCTTGAAAAAAATCTGGTTATCACCTTGCTAAAAATTTAGATTGCAGTTAATCACTTGAAATTATTTTTGAAAAAGTGAAGAGCCTGTAAGTTTGCAAAACTCTGTTTCTTTCTGACTACTACTATATATTTAACTCTTTTTCTTCCTAGAGCCTTCATCCATGTAATTTCTTGCCTATCCAGGTTTTGCTACAGAGTGTTGATTTGAAAGCCCGAGTCCTGAAAGCTGTGTGTTTTATGCATTAGTCTTCGAACAAGACAAGGATTTATTGAATAAAGAACCATGTATAACTCTGGCGATAACCATGCATGTTCAAAGCTGAAAATTTAGCATCCAAGCCTTCTTAAATTATATGCACAGCAGGAAACCTGCAGCTTGTAATAGCTAATGCATCCTCCTGGCATAGCCTGGCAGCTTTTTAAATGGTACCTTTGATTAAATGGACTACAGTCAGCTTCAAGCTCTTGACTGTAGCCGAGCAAGCATGACAGGCAGACATGTGTGAGGTGATGAAGCCCAGAGGCCAGATAAGAAAACAAATGGAGACACATTCCAGGAGAGTCGCTAGGGACAACAGTTTTAAGAAAGATAACTGCTGCAAATTCAAAGCAGACAGCAAAACAAAGACAGGTGCCTCTCTTAATGGTGCTCCTGGTGTACTAAAGGGTCAGAAGATCCCACTTCTACTAATCAATCTATTAATTATAGGGTTTCACTCACTGGTGAAATCCAATTTTTTTTACTACCGGTTCTGTGGGTGTGGCTTGGTGGATGTGGCAGGGGAAGGATACTGCAAAATCTCCATTCCCACCCCACTTCTGGGGGAAGGATATTGCAAAATCTCCATTCCCACCCCACTCTGGGGCCAACCAGAGATGGTATTTGCCGGTTCTCCAAACTACTCAAAATTTCCGCTACCGGTTCTCCGAACTACTCAAAATTTCCGCTGCCGGTTCTCCAGAACCTGTCAGAACCTGCTGGATTTCACCCCTGACTTCACTCCCTCGCCATCCAAGAGTGTTACAGCACACAGAGGGTTCAGGAGCTGCGTTCAATTTGTCTTTTTTCTTTATTACACCTACAGATATATACTGGCTGTGCCTGATTCTTTATCATACCAGGCCTTTCTATGATTGCAACCCCAGAAAATAAATCCATTCCAGAATCTATAACATTATCTTCACAGATGGGACGAAATGGACTTGTCTCATTATCTTGATATAGGCTTGGGTGTTACCTGCAGCAGCATTACAAGTGTAGGCCCAGGCTTCCGGAAGCAGGTGGAGAAACACATTACCCAGAAGCCCACCGACAGCAAAGCTCAACAGCTGCCTCATTCGATGCGATCCCTCTGAAAAACAAATGGCAGCCAGTCACTTCAGGGCTTGGTCTTATTCCTCCTCCACATGACAAGTCTGAGACGACATTTGCATACAAAAAAGATAGCTGCTATTTAATTAGCTCAGATCCACTGCTTCCAACAAAGCACTGGTATACTTTAAACCTCTAAATTGTGCCTGCCAGCTGGAAGACCTTGGCAACTGCACTTTTGAGAGCAGCAAAAGCTGCACACTGGAAGATTCCCACTGCCATCTGTGCTGGACCCAACAGAAAAAAGCAAGGCAGTTGATGCCTGGTCCTTTGGCAAATAAACAAACTGGGGATATTCCAAAGATCCAGTCGCTTGCTAGAGAAGTTAATATATTGATTGATTTAACACACACTTATTTAAGAGGAACAGACATACAAACTGGGTGGGCACTGTCTAGCAAAAACTGAAAAGCCACTGAGAAGGTACAGGGTTGGCTTTCTTGTGGTCAGTGAGGAGGAAGGCTTCAATCTTCTGTCTAATATTTTAGTCACTGCCATAACTAATGGAAATCAAATAGTTACAAACTGCTAAAAGTACATGCTAAAAATCACTTCCTTATCTTCCTTTAAGTAAATCAGAGAATTCCACTTCTTGGGTTGTGAACGTTTGGTTAACAGGATAAAGTACGATGGGTGAAGTCCAATGTGACTTTTAAACTATTCACAGAACAAAACATGAGGCCTCACCTTTAGCTATGAAGTTACTTCTTTGCAAAACAACAGAACAGATTATTACCACATTTCGAGAAGGAGCATTATTTGGCCATAAAGAGCACTCAGTACCAGCTTTAAACATACATGCTATCTCTGGTATTCACTGATTGGGGAGAACAGGCACAAATGACAGCCAAGACTAACAAGAATGCTTTGCTGAAGAACTGAACCTACCTTCTGATTTCAATGCAGCTCCCACCTTGAGTGGAACGAACAGTAGAGGAAGAACCCCACTCAACCCCACCATAAGAGAACCAATCAGAGAACAGATCCAGGCATCCAGGCGTTCTTCACTGAATACAGCTCCCCAGGACCCAGCATCTTTTTCACATAGGGAGCTCGTCCCTTGGGTTGCCTGGCTCAGTGGAAGATCCTGGGCCTGACAGACGACATTAAGCAACAGGAAAAAGAGAATTCCACGGAGGAGCAACCTTCCCCCCATCGTGACTCTGTGGAATCAGCCTGGCTGGATAATCCCTGAAAGCAAGAGGGGAAAAAAAGATTAGCCACTCTATAGCCAGGTTTACGTTTCTTTTCTACTATCAGTAAGTTGAAAATCACCTCTCTCTCACAGCATTCTCCTCCCTCCCGTTCAGATTCCGTCTCTTTTTATTTCAAGGAGAGTAACGTTAATCCAGTTTTGTTGACTTTCAATAGGGGAATGTCACTCAGCGCAGTTCCTGACTGACTGTTCTTATGTATGTAAGAGGCAAACAAATAAAAATATGAGCTAATTTCTCATGCCCTCACCTACAAGGCTAATTGAGGAGACACCGAGGGACTTTTAAAGATCCAAAAGAATTAAGATCTCATCCCCATAATTAACACTTAACAATAATGTAAATGTGTGATTTACAAAATTTTGGATCAGGACTGCAATGAGGAAAGGCTACAAGATTAAGAGTGAATTATTTTATTTTCATAAATAGATTTGAAAATAAATGGGGTGGGGCTCATCTACATTTATTTGCTTTTCAAAGGTAGTCATGCAATTGTTCACCTAATGACCAGCAGTCAACAACAGCTGTCTTTGTAATCTATGTAGCAGAGTAAGATATACTATACCCAAGCCACTACAGAATTATAATAGGGATAGTGATGGCGCACACTCATCCCCAGGTATTGTATGTGCTTGTCATCTGCCGAAAAAAACCCTTACTTCTAAAGAAAGAACATTGAAAAAAAGAGGCTATACGCCCTTGGCTCAGCTGAGAAACCAATTGCCAGTTAGCTCCTCCCCTTCCTGAATGGATTCCATCTACCAGGCCTTAGGGCTGAAGAGACATTGTTAGGAAGAGACATCCATTCTTGTGCTCCTTGAACTCTCAGCAGTTTTCTATATCAGGGGTCTCCAACCTTGGCAACTTTAAGACTTGTGGACTTCAACTCCCAGAGTTCCTCAGCCAGCAAAGCTGGCTGAGGAACTCTGACAATTGAAGTCCACAAGTCTTAAAGTTGCCAAGGTTGGAGACCTCTGTTCTATACTGTTGACCATGGTGTCCTTCTGAGTTGGCTCTGTGGATTGGGAGTACCATTTTATCTCTATTTGTCTGGGGTCAGTTCCAGACAAAGTTGATTAGGGAAATCACTCCCTAGGCCCCTTCTTTATGGGGTTCAGCAGGGGGCTCTCTCTCTCTTGCTCAACATACATGGAACTGTGGGGTGAGGTCATCCATTGCTTTGGGTTCAGTATCATCATCAGTAAGTTGATTATCCTCAATTATATATTTCAACCCGAGGCTGGCAGAGTGAGGCTGTCAAGGTTCTGTCCCAGTGTCTGGAGTCATGTAGGTTTAGATGGGGAGGACCTACCATACCTCCCAACTCAATCCTACCAAGATCGAACAGCTGTGGGTATTTGGGTCACCCACACCTAGGAATACTCCCATTTTTTGACCTTGGATGGGGTAGCATTTCCCCCTTCAACATTGGTGGGCAATCTAGGGGACTTCCTGGATTCACAGTTCCTGCTTAAAGAGGAGGTGGTAGCTCTGTCAGGAAGCCCTTTGCACAACTCCATATGGTGCATCATTTGAGTCCTTTCCTATATCGCAGGATGCTTCAGTCATTCATGCCCTTGTAGCACGACTCTATCTACCTGGGGCTGCCCTTGAAGACCACCTAGAACCTTCAATTGGTCCAGAATGCAGTGGTGCAAGCAGTAATGGCTTGCCTTGTTATGCTCATGTAGTATCTTTGTCAGTTTGCTCCCAGGTGTGATTCAAGTTGCTGGCTGCTACCTATAAAGTTTGACATAGCATAGTTATGGGACGATGGTTAGTTGAGGGACTGTCTTTTCTCATAACACCTGCCCAGTTAATTCAATCTTGCAGGGTTGGTGCACTCCATGTTCCTTCAATTAAACAAGGTAACCTATTGAGACCTCAGAAGTACACCTTTTCTTCAGCAGTGCCTGCCCTCTGGAAGTGCCCCCACCACCAGATCCAGATGCCCCAATTCTGCTGTTGTTTAGAAGGGATGTGAAGAACCTGACTCTTCACCCAATCTCTGGTAAGGGTAAGTGAGACCCTTGCCTTCATTCCATCTTATCTGTCATGTTTGCCATCTTTTATCTTTATCTTTCTTTTTCATGTTTTGTTGATTTTATTGTAATCTCTTTGATTGTTGTGAGATGCCCGGAGTCATTGAGAGTTGGGCAGCCTACAAGTTTAATAAATCATCATCATCATCATCATCATCATCATCATCATCATCATCATCATCATCATCATCATCACATTTTCAGCAGTTGCATTTACAGAAACTAAGAACACTACAGGATCTCCACAGATCTGATGATATTCAAGCCAAATACATACTTTTCTGATACGTACACTACAATGGCCTCACATGGCCAAATGGTCCCTTTAAACAATCAAATTAAGCCATGTTGGATTAGTCTTGTCTAGAAAGAAAATCAAAAATTCAAACCTTCCTCCCAAACAGTTTGAAAGGAACTCCAAACACAGAAATAAAGCTACTATGTTAATGTCACAGTCAACACATATTTAGGACTTCTGGCTGACTATATCTGACATGCGGTATTAAACTGTTTCTTAGAGTGAATTTCTATGAGACACTCAAGTATTATTCCATTCAGCACATACAATCCTTCTATCAACAGTGAATGATCCCATTCATTAAACTGTCTATGGGTGAAAGCCAACTGGTGTAGGCAAAACACTCTGTAACACAAAATGTGTGACCCTACCATTGTTCACAATTAAACAATTGTCTTAAGGAGCAATCTGGGATAGCAATTTTTCAGTCATCCATCTATTGGAAGTCATATGTGCCACTTGGATTCTCTCCTAAATTTGGTACAGGACTCTGTCCTATGGCTGGAGTTAATTGTCAATCGGGTAACTTTTCATACATGGAATTAACCTGAATATTCCTCTAGATCCCTCAACACCAAATTGGTAAAAGAGAAGTTAAGAAACAGACTACTCCAGAGTTTATAATTCGGTTCTTTTCTTTTTCTTTTTTACTTTCGGGAGTCTTCTCTCTCTCTCCCCCCTCCCTCTTTCTCTCCCTCCCACCTCTCTGTCTCTCTCTCTCTCTCTCTCTGTCTCTCTCTCTCTCTCTCTCTCTCTCTCTCACACACACACACACACACAACAATACATGGAAGTACTATTTTTAGATGTCACGCCCATAACAAACAAAGTGAACAAACGGTCATTTGCAAAAGGATGTTAAAATAGAATTTCTATTTACATGGACAGTACTAGGAGATCAATCAAGCATATCTTAATCAAGTTTGTGATCTACTTAAGACTTCTCAAAAATACTAAATATTTTGTTAAAACCACCAAAATAATTCTAATAGCCTCAATATCATGGGAGCATCGGAAATAACACAGTAGTACCCGGATATATTACATCCGGGAGTTTGATTTTAATTATTGTTGTTGTTGTTGTTGTTACTGACACATACCCTCATGAATTACTATTTGGGGAGGCAGAGCTGAGCCAAGCAGGGAATCCAGCCAGAGCCAAAAGGTGGTAAAGATATTAGTTCTCTTTCTGAAACCCCCTTTTTTCTTTTTGAACCCCTTCTTTGTCTTTCTCCCAAGTAGCAGGCTGCAGGGAAGAGACAGATATCTCTTATTATCAGCAGCATGAACTACTCTTAGGTTTTTGAAATTCCTGTAAATCAAAAACCAGTGTGTAGGTCTAATGTCTTGTTTCTTTGCTCCCCATACAGAATTTGCTGCATGGACACTACCAAGATAAGTTGTTTTTGAGTCAGCCACAAGTTATAGAGCATTTTCTGTAAGTTATGTTACCATCAAGCTGTAGCTAGTAGTGACTTGGGAACATAAAGGAAGAGCAGTATGCTTCTATGTGGAGCAGGACAAGAAATACTTGTCATCTACCAGCGGTGATGATAGCAAACTGGGATAACATCTCAAATTTATAATTGGGAAACCCTTAATGAAAGGCCCATCTCTATCTTCTTTTAATGAGATCTCTACTGTTATATTTTTTGTATTAAACAAAAACTAATTAAAGGGAAGTTGTACAGAAGTGTTGTATTCCTATTTTAACTATGCCTCTAATTACAACACAACCGTAATTTTGTATATACCTATATACCGTATTTTTTGGACTATAAGACGCAACGGTGTATAAGACGCACCAAGATTTTGAAGAGGTAAGTAAGAAAAAAAGTTTTTGTCCTCCCCGGCCCCCAGAAGCACTCTTCAGGCCTCCCAAACCCTCTGCACACCCCATTTTTTGCAAAAATGGGCCCGTTTTTCACCCGTTTTGGGGGAAAACGGGGCATGCAGAGGGTTTGGGAGGCCTGCAGAGTGCTTCTGAGGACTGGGGGAAGGCAAAAACACCATTTTTGAAAAAAAAGGTCCATTTTTCGCAAAAACAGGGGCGTTTTTGCAGGCCTCCCAAACTCTCTGTGGACCCCTTTTTTGCAAAAAACGGGCCCATTTTTCACAAAAATGGGATGTGGGGGCGGGGCTTCGGGGGCAAAAAAATGGCTGTATTCGGTGTATAAGACGCACCAACATTTCCACCCTCTTTTAGGAGGGGGAAAGGTGCGTCTTATACTCCTAAAAATACGGTACATATATGCAGTCTATGGGCATTACGCATGCATTTTCCTTAAGATGAGACATCAAGGGAAACATCTTTAGAGCTCCTTGCAACTCAAATAAATTGTTTCCAAAGGAAGGGGGGGAATCACATATTACTCTACAAATCATCAAGTTTCAGATGAGCAATTTCTGCCTCTCAATCAACTTAAAGAAAACTTGACTATATTTAACTCTGCCTGTGATTGCCCAGGGGGAAAAAAGCTTGAATGCAAAAAACAGACAGCCTCATGACCTAAGGACTCATTTGAGGTGATCCAGAAGCTGACTCAGAGCACATTCCACGCTGGAATTCCAAAGGAAAGATTTGTCTCAGAGCAATGCTGAGATGACTGGCTGGGGAGCAGCTGTCTTCCTAAAGGCATATTATCTGTGGAAGACCTTAAGCAATAAACTGCAGGGTGTGAATAACTTCTCCAAGTCAATGAGAACAACATGTCACCCGAGAAACAACACTAGACGAGAAAACAATAACGTGGCTTTTATCGGTGTATCTATTTGAATGATTTAAAACAGCTTTTTCCCCCCCCCAGTCTAGTGTCCTTCAAACATTTTATGACTACAACTCCTAGAATTCCTGAACTGCATAATTATAAGCTATTCTGAATATTCTTGCTTGGGACTATGTTCTATGTCACATTTTAACCTCTGGCCAAGCAGGAAATTTTCAGAGCTTGCTCTGCTCATCAAATTCAGAGATGGGAGGGTTCCAGATGTCATCATTTCCCAAACCTTCCCATATTTTTCTGGTCCTTCCTCCATTTTTTTTCTAAATCCCAGAAATTTCACTAAGGAAGAAAAACAGACTAGCCGCACAGTGTCTTCTAATTTGCTTGCAGTGGCAGCATTCTTTCCTCAACTAAGCCTCCATCGGTTTCGTGCATCCCCAATTCACTGGACATTATTATTGGAAATATAAACTTGCACAGTAAAGAGAAGAAGCAAAAGAAAAAGTAGTCCAGAATATTAATCACATGGGAGATTCTTGGAGCTGCTAGGTAGTACAGTCAGAACTTCTCCCCCTGTTTCCTCCCTACTACATACACAGCTGAGAACCGGATGTCCATTAACATTTTTTCCAGCTGATCTCTTGTCCAATAAGCCATTCTGGAAAAAGAAAGAAATTATAGGCACTCTCCTCTGGAAGCCCATGGCTTGTCTATAATTATGCAAGTGCTTGCAGACAAAATGTCATCTTATTTTCTACAGCGGAAATAGAAATAGCAATGAGTAAATTCATTCCCAGAGCTTTTTTTATAGTTCAGCAGCAAGCGCCTGCAATTCTACTGAAAATCCTGATCTTCTGCCAACAGCTACAGCTACAGAGCTTCCAATCATTGTAGCTGCACCACTGAGAGATTCAAAACATCCCCTCAGGATTTTCCATTCTCAGCATCTTCCCCTAATGACTACTGTATCCCATTCCCATGCAGCACTTCTAATGCTACAGGTGTACAATCCGCCGTCCTTTCTTAAATAAAAACGAAATGCATTACGATTTTAGATTACTTTTGATCAAGCCCTTCCACTAATACATTGAGATCTGATCTGATCTAACCTGACAGCCTTTCCTTAAAGGTATCAGATACTGCTCCATCTTAAAGTAGAACGTTTGATATATATAGTTGGCAGGGATTTTGTAGCCATGCAATTCAAATTTCTCATCAAGGAAAGAAAACCTTTCTAATTTTACACTATTTATTTTGTGATGTTTACTGTTTCTTTCCCTACTTCTGCTAGTTGCAGACCGACAAGTTCTGCCAGAAACCAATAACTGGAAATCTTATTAGAACTTAACCCTGACAAGACTGAGTGGTTATGGATATTGCCTCCTAAGGACGTGACCAACTGTCCCTCCTTGGTTCTTGGGGGAGAGAAATTAGCTCCCTCAGAACGGGTCCGCAATTTGGGTGTCCTCCTAGATCCACAGCTAAAATTGGAGCAACATCTTTCAGCTGTGGCTAGGGGGACCTTTGCACAAGTACGTCTCGTGCACCAATTGCGACCCTACTTGGAGAGGGAGGCACTTCTCACAGTCACTCATGCCCTCATCACCTCACGGCTGGATTACTGCAATGCGCTCTACATGGGGCTACCCTTGAAGAGTGTCCGGCGACTGCAACTGGTGCAAAATGCAGCTGCGCGAGCTGTGGTGGGTGCACCCAAATGCACCCACGTAACACCAATTCTCCGCCAGCTGCATTGGTTGCCCATTAGTCTCCGGATCCAATTCAAGGTGTTGGTCGTTACCTTTAAAGCCCTACATGGCTCAGGGCCAGGTTACCTTCGGGACCGCATCCTGCCGCATACCTCCCTACGACCGGTCAGGGCCCACAGAGTCGGCCTCCTCCAGGTCCCTTCGACCAAACAATGTCAGTTGGCGGGGCCGAGGGGGAGGGCCTTCTCTGTGGGAGCTCCCTCCCTGTGGAACCAGCTTCCCCCGGAGATCAGGACTATCCCCACCCTGCTGGCCTTCCGGAAAGCAATAAAAACTTGGCTCTTCCGGCAGGCGGGGTGAAAGCGAGACGATACTCTTTTAATTTTTATATGTTATATGTTTTTAACTATTGTATTTTATTGCATTTGTACTGTCGAAATGGATCTGAATATGTTGTGAGCCGCCCAGAGTCCCTAGGGAGTTGGGCGGCATACAAATCCATTAAATTAAATTAAATTAAATCCTACATTAAGACAGATATTTTTCAAGTTAAGCAATGTGATTTCAACCTCAAAGCCAAAAAACAAATGAAAACATTACAGAGACTAAATTCTCCATCCCATAAATTTTGTGTTTTGCTACACTTCTGCAGAATCATGCAAACAGAAACCACTATGTATTATCAGCATAATTTGCTAGTCAGATAGCAATACATCCACAAACTCAAATTAGCCGACAATAATCCACTTGCAATAGAGAGATCATTTCCCTAAACCAGGGGTCAGCAACCTGTGGCTCTGAAGCCACATGGGGCTCTTTCATCCCTCTGCTGCGGCTCCCTGTCGCCGGGTCAGTTCCACAATTGATAGGGCTTTTGGTTAGGACAGGTAGAGGAAAAATGACGCCGTGCTAGGAGGAGACTCTATATTGGGGGAACTGGACTTCCGGTTGGGTCCAGAATTGAATGGGGGCTTCCGGTTAGGACCTTTGTGGCACTTTGAGTATTTAAAGTTGCCGACCCCTGCCCTAAACTATCTAGAATATCTAGGCAAGGATACCAATTCTTTTTTTCTGAATTTCTTGTTATAACCTTTTTGCAACCAATGCATTCAATGACTGTGGATAGTCCTATCCCCCCTTTAAAACCATCTACAAAATTGGTGCTCAACATATCATTTGGTCAGGATTTTTCTAAGTTACAAATTGTGTACATAAAGAATTTTTCTTTTCACTACTTAGAATACATTTTTAGTTTTAATAAAAAGAGAAAAGGCATTATATTATTTTTTTTCTCCACATCTGCTTGATGCTAGGCTGCAGTCTTTTGGGAGAAAAAAAAAGGAACAACAAAAAGCTGTTGTTAATAGTCTCCTTCCCCAGGTATCAGGATAAACTATATAAATTAGGCCTGCCTGAAAAAAGACTGAGGTATGTATCATTTCAACCTTTACATTTTCTTAATTGCATCATACAACTACAATACCAACACCACCTATGAATTGGTTCCTGTGCTTATCTAGTGTCATTCAGATGTACTGAACTATTATTCTTACAACTCCTATAAATAACATCCAGCTTTAGTCATACTAAATGGGAGCTATGGATTTTGTGTAATTCAGCAAGAAAATCACTATAGTGAAGAAAAATTGTGACATGCAATTACATTGGATTCTGTCACTGACATTTGACATCACTATTTTACTTCCCTGCTCCATTCCTATGTATATTTCACATTTCAGACAATACTTTCGCTGCATCTGATGAAGTAAACTTTAGTCCATAAAAGGTTATAATAAAACAAATCTGTGGCCTATTTCACTCTCTTATATTTGATAAGGCCTATAGTTCTAGAATGATCAGACCCCATTAAACATCACAATATGAAATCCACTTGTTTTTCCAGTACAGCTCTTTCCATATCCCATACCATTAATTTACTTCTGAATGTATAAACTGTTGGGCAGATTTGACAAGAGCAGCTGGCATGCTTAAACTACTACTGATGTGAAATAAGGCAACAAAGATTGAATGTAAAATCAGATAGTAACTAAAATTAAGTAGGGCTGATGTGAGAGTCAACATCACTGCGATAACTTTCATTTAAAACAGTTGCACTTTTATCGGTAGAATAAGTTGCATTTTTTCTGGATACTGCTATCGACTGCCTGCTTTAAATGGCAAAGGTAAATAGTGATGGCTGCAAAGTTTGCATTTTAGCACACTATTTTGATAATCTATGATTCTGACTGGTCAAAACTTTGATAACTTGAGTCTTTGGGCTATTTTCTATCTGAAGATAAAATGATGAGGTAGGAAGACAAATGTCCCAGCCCTTCTCCCACAGGGTTAGAGAAGAATTCGAAATTAACTCTAAATCACTCTAGAAGTCTACAAGCTCGCCATCACAAAAGTCCAGCCCTTAAAAAGCAACCGACCAGGCTTTTAATTCACCACAGGAATGATTAAAGTATGTACAACAAGAGCTTAAACGTGAAAGAAACGCAAGAGCCGCCTTAGCCGCAGGCATCAAGCAATTTAGCTGGGTTCCTGTTCTCCCGTTGTTCGGGCAGAGGGCATCTCTCGCAGCATCCTCATCGAATCCAGGTCGGCGCGCGTATTGCCCTCAAATAGCCCTTGGTCCGACCCGATCCAAACCTTCAGCCCACCCACCCCACCGGAGGGAAAGGGAGGCTGTTTTCTCCCTTAGGGACGACTCCGACCTATGTTCTCCCACCCACCTCACCCCTGAACGGGGCTGAATGCATTACCGTCTGACACCCGGGAGCTCCAGATTGACCCTGCCATCCAGCGCGCCTCTGCTCTGGACTCTCCCGCCCCAACTCCGCCTCCCAAACTTAGCCACGTCGGACACATCCCCCCTCGAATCCAGCCTCCCCACTCCGGCGGAGGCTTTAGCAGATGCACCACTTCCGACGTAGTTACTGAAGGGGGGAACCTTAGGCGAGGCGGACTTCGTATCTGAGCCGATACTAAAAGAGTAGAAAAAGCGATCGGAGCTGGGAACGGGCGCGTTCCAAAACTTGCTCGCGCTCGTAGAGTTTGTTCTGTGAATCTGATCGGAGTTGTGCTCCCTATTTCCGCAGTGCGGGACTCGGGAGACCTCAGCTTTTGGATCACATCCTCGTCCCCTCTCCCTCCGTCCTATGCTCCATATCTGGAGTCGGGCAAGCAGTCTGCAGCTACGGCGGGGGTTTTGCGCAACTCAGACGGGTGACGGCTGCGGTTAACGGCGGGGTTGCTCTCGCCTCCTTCTGCGGGACATCTTGGACAAGGAAGACAGTGTTTCTTGGTTGGTGTGTTTGTTGCCCAGGGTATCCAGTGGGTCTTATCCTCATTTAGGAAGTTAAGGGAAAAGATCTCGCTATTAAAGCGAAGGGGGAGCCGGGAAATCTTGGTCAGCCTCTGGCAAACCAGCATCATCCGTCCACGAGAGTAATGTACATTTATCAGATTTTTGGATGCCGGATCAGTTGAATTATTTGAAACAGTCTGAAAGCAGGTTTACCTTGTATTTATTGCCTGGCTAGAGCTCTTGTTAAGACCTGGATAAAGTGCATGCAGCTTGTAACTGATAGTAGACTTGCCCTGCAATTATTTATTGAATGATAATTTATGGAAATTTGGATAAGTACCAGGGTATCTCCTGCTTGCATATGTGGAAAGCCCCCCCCCTTCCTAGAAGAATGAAATATTTTGGGGACTATTAAAAGAGGCAGAATCAGGGGTGAAATCCAGCACGTCCTAACAGGTTCTGGAGAACCGGTAGTGGAAATTTTGAGTAGTTCGGAGAACCGGTAACGGAAATTTTGAGTAGATCAGAGAACTGGCAAATACCACCTCTGGCTGGCCCCAGTGTGGGGTGGGAATGGAGATTTTGCAATATCCTTCCCCTGGAGTGGTGTGGGAATGGAGATTTTGCAGTATCCTTTCCCTGCCACGCCCAAACCACACCCACCAAGCCACACCACACCCACCAAGCCACACCCAGAGAACCAGTAGTAAAAAAAAATAGATTTCACCACTGGGCAGAATATTATATTTCTCCAAAGGGAGAAATGGAGAAACATGCTCTTAAAGACAAAAAGCAGACTCAGTCTTTCTTAAGAGCCCCCAGCAGATATTTTGTGCCCATTAAGAAAGATTTGGCCAGCCTATTCACAAGACAAAAGAACTTCACCTCTAGGTGATGGGATTAAGGACAGGGCATGAAACAATACCTGTCCATTAAGAAAGGCAGGCTAGAGGTAATAGATAACAGGATAAAATCAATTCCACATGCCTGACAGGATTAAGTTCAGGAAGCTGATAATTAAGACCCATCATGAGCCTTTGCGAGAAACAAGTAAAACCAATCAAATAATAAAAACACACAAAGCAAGCCTCCAGATTACAAAATGCTGTAAAAAACTGTATAAAAGCCATGTAAAACCAAACCAATTGGTCAGCTTTCCCAGAACTGCACGCTGTGTGTGTGTTGGTTCTGCTGATCAATAAATTTTTTCCAATCAGCCTCCATATTATTTCCAGCATCTTTCTCCCAGCTTGGAACTGAACCAGGAGGATTTTCCTTCCAACACAGATGATGGCTGGATTTCAGTTCCGTAATCTCCAAGAACGCTGCCTGGCATTCTTATTGAATAAGATGTTATACTGAACATGTTATACTGAAAAATAAAATACTCCATGGCATAATAAGTGCATTTTCTCCCTATTCTTTTTTTACTTTTTCATGATATTCCTACTGCCATAAGGATTTGCAAGTTATGTGATGAAAGGTAGATACTTAGGGAGTTGGAGGGCATACATAAGCTGGTTAAGTTATTTGGTTAAGTGATCTATTAAAAATAGTTGAATGTAATGAGTCTATCAGACGAAACACATTGATCAATAGCTTGAAATACTCCTAATTCTAGCTTGTTACCAGGAGAAAGGTATGTTCAACTAGCAGCCTGATATGGCAGCTATGATTTTACCAGGGGCAAGACAGACTTATCTCAGTGACCCATTTCCTGTTAATCCCTTTAACAGCTCTAGGCTACAGGTACATAAAAGATTCCTTTCTCATTTCTCTCAGCACCGTTATTTAAATTAAGCTGGAATGGCTTTACTTGTTGGTGCCACTGCCACCTGGAGGGTTTTTTTCCCCTAGTGTAGTAATCAGAATAGAGCCTTCTTAGGAACAATAGCCCATTTACAAAATGTTTTCAAAGAGAACACTGGCTAATCCACACACTATAAACAGACTCTTTACTGAAATATTTATGGCATAAACTTCATGACCAAATGTAGATGACCCAGCTGAGCCTGAGGGCGGGGTCAAATGCATCAACAGTTTGGAGTCCCTACATCCCCATAAGAGTCCCCCTTGAAGTTATCCTCTTATCTGGAACCAATTTGCCTTGATTGGTAGAACAGATTTGTGTGTATTGGTTGCGTGGAATAAACACCTAATATTTTTGAACTCTATCCTGGCTTCTGATTTCCTGCACCTGACACCAGACTTCTTAAAGCTTTTCTATTGCTTATTATTTTTTAAAAAATGTTTTAATTGTATTGTTGTTCTTTTTTTTTCCTATTGTGATCCTATTTAAGATATTTTTGGTCTACTGGTATAAACCATTGTGGAATCCTCTGAGAGGAAAAGATCAGAAATAAATATTGTAATTTTTATTTTATTTTAACTAATTTGATGTGCCTGGAGTCATTGAGATTCAGATGCCATACAAGTTTAATACATTATGGTGGTGGCATAGTCAACCAGATGTTTAGATTGGATTTTACAGAATAACAGAGTTGGAAAGGATCTTGGAGGGTCTTCTAGTTCAACCCCCTGTTCAAGCAGGAGACTTTATATCATTTTGGACAAATGGCTGTCCAGTCTCTTCTTAAAAACCTGCAGTGATGAAGCACCCACAACTTCTGAAGGCAAGCCGTTCCACTGATTAATTGTTCTCACTGTAAGAAAATCCCTCCTTGGTTCTAGGTTGGTTCATTCCTTGATTAATTTCCATCTATTGCTTCTTGTCCTGCTTTCAGGTGCTTTGGGGAGAATAATTGACCCCCTCTTCTTTGTGGCAGCCCCTCAAATATTGGGGCACTGCTATCATGTCACCCCTAGTCCTTTTCATTAGACTAGAAATAGAATTTGTATCCACCTATAGAGTCTTTCCCAAGGACCTGGGATAGGCAGATGTTGTTGGATGGTGTTAAAGGTATCATTGCAAGATGTAAGCTGTTCCAAATAAAACTGTCTTTTGCAGTTGACTGATGACAATTTTGTCAATATGGATGGGATGGTTACTATCTTTTTCCCATTGAATTTACTAGTAGCATAACATTCAGTGACAACCTCTCTTTCTGCCATGCCCTTTGGATGTTACCTTCATCTGCTACCCAACCAATCACCAAACAGCCTTGGGTCACCCTCTGATTTAAAGGAGTGTTTTGCCACTTAAGTAGGCAACAAACCACAGCAGCTTTACTTTGAGTTCAGTTTCATAAATTTGACTAACCATGTTCTCAAAAGGGATGAGATCAGCCTGGTACCTATAGACTCCTTTAGACTAATACAGGGATATCTTATCAGATTGCTGGATACTGCTGTCCTCCATGGCCATTTTCTTTGGTTAGTAGATGAATCGGCTTCTATCTAACTCTGCTCTCCTCCTTTATCCATTAGTTTTTCTAACCAATACAAATTTGTAGACCTGGATCAGACCAATGAGCAGCTGATCAGCAGCAGTGGAGCGGAACTGCGTAGTAAAGCAGAAAAGAGAAATGATTTTCTGTTTACCACTTACAATCCTCATGCAATTGTTAACTGTTTCTAGCACTTCCTATTCTTCCAGTTTTCCTAGCATGGGGATTCACTGCTAGGAGCTTGTTCAAAGTATGGATCAAGATTTGATAAGGTCTAAGGATCCATCAAAACCTGTTTCCTCCTCAGCCTCATTCTTTGTTAAGAAGATTGCTAGGTGGGTATTTTCTTACCAGCTGGTGATGCCTGCTGAATGGGAAACCTGTTAATTCCTTTCTCTACTATGTCTTTTGTGTAGGACAGTGATGGCAAACCTATGGCACGGGTGCCACAGGTGGCACGCGGAGCCATATCTGCTGGCACGCGAGCCGTTGCCCTAGCTCAGCTCCAATGCGCATGTGCGTGCACGCCAGCTGATTTTTGGCTCGCGCGGAGGCTCTGGGACGACGATTTTGGCCTCTGGAGGGCCTCTGGGGTGGCGGGGGGGCATTTTCGCCCTCCCCAAGTTCCAAGAAAGCCCCTGGAACCTGGGGAGGGCAAAAAATGGGCTTACTGGGCCCACTGGAAGTCGGGAAATGGGGGAGTGGGGGGGGTCACGCACTCATGCACAGGGGGGTGGGGCAAGTGGGGGGCTTTGAATTATGGGTGTGGGCACGCACGAGCGTGCGATAGCGCATGCGCGCACTATTTTGGCACCCGAGGAAAAAAAGGTTCGCCATCACTGGTGTAGGATATAAGGATATTTCCATTTGGGTCAGCTTTTCTGTGGTAGGATAGAGATTCGGCAAAGGGGGCAGCAAATTTTATGCCAGTAAGCATGAAGGACTGATTCATGTCACTTTAATTGAGAGAAGAGAAGAGTTTTTAAGGGGTGTTGAATATTTACATTCTACCATATAAGAGTCGCTGCTTTATGCCTTTCATTGACCCGGAGAGAAAGTTAGGAATTGTAACATCAGAGAATAACCACACAGAGGCACCATTTAGCTATACAGTTTGGTGTTGCTGGCCTTTCACACCTCCTTATTTCTTTTTCTCTCTTCTTGAGGTCAAGAACTGCTGCTCTTTTATGATTTGGACAAAAACATCCATACTCCCCTATCATCCTGGCAAATAATCTGAAAGGATGCATCCTATAAACTGGAGAGACACAAGTTTCTCACTCCTACTAAAAATAGATATATTTAGCTTTTCATTCATAATTTGGAAAGCATTGTTAGCTTTTAAAACTAATCAAAACTAAAACCAAAACCACCAGGAAATTTAAAACACCATTGGGAAAAAGTTTTACTCTTGTTTTTAATGAAAGCATATTTTGGATGATACAGTATATATGTACTGTCACCTCCCTGCGTAAGACTAGGCTGAATCTGCCATACCTAAAGATGAAAAATGCATGTAAGGGGGGTGGACAAGAGCCAGGAATCTAAAAGATCCCTTTAGGAAGGTGTTTTATTTATTTATTTTGTCAAACATGTACAGGATAGTACGATAACATAAATAAAAAAAGTACTGATAAAAGAGGACAGTAGGACAGGGACGGTAGACACAGTGGTGCGCTTATGCACGCCCCTTACAGACCTCTTAGAAATGGGGAGACAGTCTAAGGTTAAAGTTTTGGGGATTTGGGGAAGAAACCACAGAGTCAGGTAGTGCATTCCAGGCATTGATTACTCTGTTGCTGAAGTCGTATTTTCTGCATTCGAGTTTGGAGCGGTTTACATTAAGTTTGTATCTATTGTGTGCTCGTGTATTGTTGTGGTTGAAGCTGAAGTAATCATTGACAGGAAGGACATTTTGGTATATGATTTTATGAACTACATTTAGATCAGATCGGAGGCAACATAGTTGCAAATTGTCTAATCCCAGTATTTCAAGTCTGGTGGAATAAGGTATTTTATTGCGAGCAGAGGACTGAAGGACTCTTCTTGTGAAATATTTCTGGACTCTCTCGATTGTATTAATGTCTGATATGCAGTGCGAGTTCCAGACAGGTGAGCTGTATTCCAGAGTTGGTCTAAGAAATGTTTTGTATGCTCTGGTGAGCAGTGTAATATTGCCAGAGAAGAAGCTACGCTTCTTTAAGGTAGTTAAAAAGGAATCGAGTCATTAAGGAAACAAAAGATAAAATGTCACCTGAACCAGACAAAGTTAGGCCCGGGCACATGGGGACTTCTCTCCCACATCAACACTTATCAGATTTGAAAATCAATAAGGCAAGAGTAGCTCCCAGTCTTGGGAATCAGCAAGACAAGAGCTTCTGAGGATAAAAGGGATCCTGAAACCTGCCCACCCTGAGGCACCTTTGGATCCAGACTTGGCAGCTTCTCTCCCTCTGGCAAATGCCTGCCAGCCTAAATCTCACTAGCTTAGATTTCCTGGCTACATGTCACTCATCTATCCTTGGAGAGATCCCAAAACAAATTGAGAAGGTCATGGGTAAGTGTGGATGGGTGTGTATATGCATGACAGTGAGAAAGAGCATTATAACCAGTTAAGTTTTGCTGTTACTTTAAATTCACTGGGTCTCCATGTACTCCAAAGAACCGGTTGTGCCTTACTACTTGGTTGAAAGTGATTTGAGAGTGGCTGTTGAGTAGGACTATGAGTGTGTGTGTGTGTGTGTGTGTGTGTGTGTGTGTGTGTGTAAGTGACCATAAGCTGGACCTGGGTATACATGTAACACCTGCCCCTCTGCAAAACCCCAATCTCTTGATACTCAAGGTTATACACTGGTGTGTTAATGCTTCCCATAAGTGCAATTTTTACTGAACATACTGTTCAAACATTGCTTTGGGTGTTTCTTCTATTGGGTAATGGCGAGAGGGCAAATTCCTGACTCAGCCCCAAACAGCAGCAAAAAGGGGAACTCCACAGATGGGAAAATATTGCAACTTTAAATATTTTTAATGGGCAGGATCTGTACTGGGGCTCTTTTAATTTCTGAGGCATCACTTTGATTTTCCAGTATTTTTTTCAATGTAGCTGCTGCTTCCCAGGCACACATGCTAATGAATCCCCTGAATGTGTTTTGTTCAGAACATAAATTCACCTGTATCACCTGTATCAGCCTTGCCTAGATGACATTGTCATGAATGAGATACCTGTATCTGTCAACAGATTTATCTGACAGGAGAGTTAGGCAAGGTATCTTTCTGCTGGTAAGACATTATATTGATGTCAACAAGAACTGGGAATTGATGACAACAAGAAGGTGGAAAGTCACACTATATAATTTGTCTTTTTAATTCAAGCACAATGGAAATATACAGTTCTGTAAGTAGGAAAGACACTGCTAGTTCAGATTGCTCTTGTTTTTTTTAAAGGCTGAGATCTGCATACACACCTGCACAACTATATAAAAATGTCAGTTTTAAAAAATAAAGATTGTATCATTATTCACATTATATGTACTTTTATAGGGTCATGAGACGTTGTGGCTCAGTGATTAGAATGCAGGCTAATTCTGCTGACTGACAGGTGTTCGATTCTCACCGGCTCAAGGTTGACTCAGCCTTCCATCCTTCCGAGGTCAGTCAAATGAAGCCCCAGATTGTTGGGGGCAATAGGCTGACTCTGTAAACTGCTTAGAGAGGGCTGTAAAGCACTATGAAGCAGTATATAAGTCTTAAGTGCTATTGCTATTGCTATAGGTGCCCAATGAAAATAGCCCAAAATCTCACTAGCTTAGATTTCCTGCCTACATGTCACTCTTCTCTATGTTTGGAGTCTAAAGATAAGAGATCCCAAAACAAATTGTACAACTTTAAGATTATTCCCACTGATAAGCATTATAATGCCATTGGATTAGAAAAGTAGTGTAAGAAAAAAAATGGGGTATTGAGAAAGAAATAGCACTGAGAGCCCATATTGGGGAGTAGGTATGATGATTTGCTCTGTGTAGATTCTGGCAGGATCCCCATTGCAGAGTCTTATAGTGTCATTCAGCATTATGCTGAAATAATTATGACTTTACTGAACTTCACCTCAGTAATAGCTGGGTGATGCTAGATGATGTTATATCATTCAGGGGATCCTGCCATCAAAGTATTGGGATGAAATGAGTGGAAATTGGTCACATTTTGTGATCAATTGCGGACACTCACATTTGTGAACCGGTAGGGAAGGGAAGTGTATACCACCCCTGAGCCCTTTGGTAAAGAGTCCTTGGGGTGGTTCCATTTGAGATGGTCCCTTTTCTCTTTCCCTTCAAGTGAGGTGATTTTTGTTTCAGCAGATTCAACAAGCCTTAAGGCAGCGGTTCTCAACCTGTGGGTCGTGACCCCTTTGGGGGTCGAATGACCCTTTCACAGGGGTCGCCTAAGACCATCGGTAAACACATATTTCCGATGTCTTAGGAACCGAGACACCGCTCCTCTATCCATCTCCAGGTGGGCCCACCCACATGCAAATAGACTACTGCAAAAAAAAAATCTGTACCATGGGAACTTCTGAGCATGCGCAGAAGCCGAATTTCCTCACTGTGCATGTGTCGCCATCTTGTTTTAGGCTTTTTTTCAATTTTTAAAAAAAAATTTGGCACTACGCATGCGTGCGCGTGCAAAGCGCATGTGTACCCATGAGGCACGTCCACGCTTTGCACGCGCATGCATGCGCAGTGCCAATTTTTAAAAAAATTTTTAAAAAAAAGCCAAAAACAAGATGGCGACACATGCACAGTGAGGAAATTCGGCTTCTGCGCATGCTCAGAAGTTCCCATGGTACAGGCACGTCCACGCAGTGCAGGAGGAAGCAAACTGGCAGTGAGGTAAATTAGAACCCACCCCTGAGTTTCTTAATAATTTTATTATTTTATGGTTGGGGGTTACCACAACATGAGGAACTGTATTAAAGGGTTGCGGCATTAAGAAAGTTGAGAACCACTGCCTTAAGGTATCAGCTGCAGCCTGTCAGCACTTTTGTTTGTAGTACAGAGGATTTGTTATTATATTTGTTTTTGTTTGTTTGTTTGTTTAGAAGACCCCCACAAAGCTAAAAAAAGAAAAAGGGAAAGGGAAGGAGAGAGGGAGGGAGGGAGGCCTGGGTAGAAATTTAGTAAATACCAGTAGGATCATAGTATTGCTGGGAGCTATTAAGATGTACAGACTTTCTGCACTGACCAGTCAAGAAAAAAGTATTAGTGAAATTAAGAATACACAAGAGTGAATGAAGGGTAGCTGTATTAATCTTGTTTGTTTTCTGTTTCCCTTGTATGATTGCCCATCTTATAAACTTCCCTCTGATCAGGGCTAACCTCCAGGAAATTTCAGAGGTACGTAAAACCCTGCCACTGGGAGGAGATGTATGAGTTGTTGGATTTCTTAGTGAGTTAAATTTACTATGGCAGATCCAAAGAAGCTATGCAAAAGGTGTCACTGAGATGATTTTTGGATTATCTGACAATAGATCGTTCTACTTTCACAAAGATTCCTTAGAAGAGACCTATTCTATCTTATAAAAACTGGGAAGTATTTGATAGATGCCTCATTATCCTTATCAGGAAGGTCTTAAACGAGAAAAAAATGGATGATGCAAAAGTCCAGAACTGAATACCTAGCCAAGGAGTGGAGCTAAGAAAGGAAGAAGCAGGAGGTGGAA
Organism: Diadophis punctatus similis; assembly: GCA_023053685.1. Lineage (NCBI taxonomy): Eukaryota > Metazoa > Chordata > Lepidosauria > Squamata > Dipsadidae > Diadophis > Diadophis punctatus. The sequence goes on along the minus strand of JALIGW010000001.1, from coordinate 263,519,297 downwards.
TTGGGACTCACAGCTTCTCAATTATGCCAGTAGGTGGTACTCAAAGCCTCAGGTGTTTCTATAATGCACAGAGTATATTTGCCATCCAGGGAAAGCTAGAGACCTTAAGTTAAGAATACAAATAAGGTATGTTAAGCATTACTGAAACTTGATGGGATGTTACGTGTAATTAACCCAAAGCATTAAAGGACTACAATGTATTGCAGAGATCCAAGAGAAAGGGTGCAAATGTTGGACTGCACATAAAGTAAAATATGCTTGCACAGAAATTCAGGAATTAGAACACTGACATTCTGTTGAAAGTATTGGAGTCCCATATTCTTCATTTTTATTAATGACCAAGATAATGAGACTAGTTAACACATTTGCAAATGAAACAAAAAGGGAGGCCTGGACAACAGTCAACATCACAGAATAAGATTATAATCTAATCTGAAAAATTGAAAGACTGACTTGAAAGGGGAGAAATATGAGGTATTATATATTTCTGTCAGATATTGTGTTGAAAATGTAGAGAGCAAATACAAGATGGGGGATTCATGACTCAGAAACACTGACAATAAACTGAATATGACTCAACAGTGTAAGACAGCTGTAAAAAGGCTAACCCAGTTTCTGGGCTGCATGAAAAGAATTGCTGTAGCAATGTTGCATGGAGTCCTTATTCCCTTCTGCACTAATTGAGGATCACATTTCTAGAAGTACCGTATTTTTCGGAGTATAAGACGCATCTTAGTTTTGGGGGAGGAAAATAGGGGAAAAAATCTACCTACCAGGTATTCATCTGGCTAGCGTCCTTAGTCTGTTCAGCTTCTGCACATTATTTTATCCCCTGGTTAGGGCTGAAAAAATATTCTTTGAAGGGAGTAGGAATTAAAACAAGCCTGCAAAGACTTAGGGCTGGTAAGAAACTACTTAGAGGGAGTAGGAATAAAAAAATGCTGCAAGCCGGTAAGATCGTTAGCACCTCGTTAGGGCTGAAAAAACCTTTTTCAGAGGGAGTAGGAATGAAAACAAGCCTGCAAAGACATAGGGCTGGGAAAAAAACTTCTTCGGACGGAGTAGGAAACCGGGAAAATCGTTAGCACCTCGTTAGGGCTGGGAAAAAATTCTTTGAAAAGCTACATTTGGAATATAAGACGCACCCAAATTTTCAGCCTCTTTTAGGGAGGAAAAAGGTGCGTCTTATACTCCAAAAAATACAGTATATTGACAAGTTGGAAGAGGGCTGGAGCAAAAAAGATGATCCAGAGAATTGGGACTTGTCCTGGGAGGACAGGGTGAAGGGATGCTCAGTCTGGAGTCAAAAAAACCAGAGAGAAATACTGTATGTTAATCAGTGTTTACATATATAAAAGAAGTCATAAGAAAAATGGTAAGAAACTTTTTCCCCATTGTCATAAAAACTAGGACCAGAAATAATGATATAAATTACCTGGATTCCCTTACTGATCACATGGTGCTTCCTGGAGGTCAGCGTAATATCTAAGAGTAAGATCTGTTCAATAGAACATAGGTGGAACAGTCTTCCTATGAAGATTATGGCTTCTTCATCTCTGGAGATTTTTAAGAACAGTCTGAACAGAGACCTCTCGTGATAGTTTAATTTGTTTTTCTACACATTATAGATGTGTAAGGCCAGATGAACCTTGCAGTCCACTCCAACTCCACAGTTCTAGGATTTTAGGATTTCTGAAGGATTGTCACACAGAAAAGGAAGCAGTGGACTTACTCTATTGCCCCAAAGGACAGGACCAAAAGTAGCGGCTTAAACGAGAAGGATTTAAGTTTCAAGCTAAACATCACCAGGAAGTTCTGACTGTAAGCTATTACCCAATGGAATAGGATCAGTAATGGATTGCAACTCCCGTCACTACCGGTTCGCGCGTGCGCTTCTGCGCATGCGCAGAAGCATCCGGGGCAGGTGGGCGGAGCCTCCTGCCACTGCTGCTACTGGTTCGTAGATCCAGGCCATACTGGTAGCAACCCACAGCTGAATAGGATGCAATATGAGATAATCCAGTCTCCTTCTTTGGGGCTATTTAAATTGAGACTATCTGGACATCTGTCAGAGAAGCTGCAAGGGATTGGACCAAATGACCACTACAGTATCTCCAAGTTTATGATTTGTACTATAAAATGCAAACATATTTTTTTCCATATGCCTTCTTGAATTTGATTTAAAGCAGCATGGTACTCAAAAGTATTTTCCTTATGGTTGAAGTTGCCAGAACATTTGTTAGTGGGTAATATACAGAAAATTCACACGATTTAATGTTTTTCTGGAGTGATCGACTTCTACTTGGAAAGAATCCCAACATGTATTCTAAAGAAAATTTCTATTTCTTTATGGTACTCAACAAGGTAATCATTTGTCTGGAAACCTATAAAATGTCAATACTCGTAATGAAAGTTCCCATTTTTATTGAGTTTTTTTCAGAGTGGTGGTTTCAGTCTGTGGAATTTTGATTGATTCACTTTTTCTAGCTGCTGGGATAAATAAAAGTACCTGACTGGAAAAGCGATGTCATACTTAAAATGAATGGCAGTGCAGAAATGGAAGACATTACATACGTTCTAATGTTGTGATTTGTAGGGGCAGGCCCATTTATGCAAATTACATGTGAATTTTATGATGTGTATATTAGGTGTTTCCCAGAATGGAATCACTGTGGGAAAATACATGCAGCTTCATTAAGGACGGGGAGATAAAAATAGATGAGATTTGGAAGAAAAGTGGGGATTTTTCTCAGTAGCATAATGCATCCTTTGAGGGGAAGAGCATTTGCAAGGGATCTGAAGAAATTTGGGATTATGCTGAACAGCGCACTGAAAATGTCAGCTCAGGGCATAGTTACTCTGGAGAAGACAAATACGGGAAAAGCACCACAACATAGAAACTGCCAACTGTTCCTTTCACACAGATCTGTGGTGCCTATAGTTGTAGAGATAGTCCTTGACTTAACAACAGTTCATTTAGCGACTGTTCAGAGTTACAACAGCCCTGAAAAAAAGTGACTTATGACCATTTTTCACACTTATGACCGCTGCGGCATCCCCATGGTCACCTTTTGTGATCTGACAATCAAAGTCAATAATAGGGGAAGGCAGATTCACTTAACAACCATGTTACTAACTTAACAACTGCAGCGATTCACCTAACAAAAGTGGCAAGAAAGGTCGTAAGATGGGGCTAAATTCATTTCACAAATGTCTCGCTTAGCAACATAAATTTTGGGCTCAGGCAGTTTTTTTTAAAAAAATGCTTTGGTGTTCTGATCAAATTCAGAGACAGACAGATACTCTGGTGCTGCTGGCTCATGTTATGCCTCTTTTAGCCCTCTGAGGCGACAGCGAGCTGTTAGGAGCGAACCTGGTGGAGACACCCTGCAAGAGAGTGGGCTGGCTGTGCTGCTTTGACTCATCCCAGGCTGCAGTTCTGCAAGGCCCAGCAGAAAAGGAGAAGTCTGTGTCGGAAGGGGAGGGAGAGAGCTTGTCCCTTGGAACTCAAACCAGGGAATTTTAGTCTTACTCATCATATTATTTTTATATTTGGTTTTTAGATGTAAACCTCAAGGCTTCTGTCAGCGCATTAACTCTTGAGCTTTCGGCACTGGATCCAGTAGATGCCTAAATTCCTCTTGCCATCTAAGGGCTGTTAAGAAGAGCAACGACACTCTTATAATGGAAAATTAAGTCCCTTGTTGGGGTAGCTCCAGATCTCTTTCTTCAGGACAGCTCTTGTGTTGCATGGAGGAAAACACTCGTTTCCTAGCAATTGGGTGACAACATTTTGTCACTGGGGCACAAAAGTTGTTTTCCCCTCAGTCAGCTTAATATTATGGAAAGAATGGTATTTGGATGCCCAATTATGACTGCTCTGTGATCAGTGAGCGGGGATATGATCTGAATTATTTATAATTATCTCAAAAATTATCAGACTATTTTTGAGATTTAAACTTCAATAAAAGATCGGTACTCCATGTTGGTTCACACAAAAATATGATACTATAGCTTTTTAATATAAAAAAGTTTTTATTCATTAAGTACATTAAACCAGTCTCAAAACATGACCATGTGTGAACTCAGTCTAAAGTTTACAAAGCCTTAACTTTGTCCTTCTCAACCTGGTGCCCTCCAAATAAGTTGGCACTACAACTCTTAGGATTCAGAGCTAAGATACAGGCTGGGAATGTTGAAAACTCTAATCTCAAGTTATTGGGAGAGGACCAAATTGGGAGAGGAAGCCCTAAAGCAGCGGTCCCCAAACTTGGCAACTTTAAGCTATGCTGTCTGGAGAATTCTGGGAGTTGAAGTCCACAATCTTAAAGTTGCCAAGTTTGAAGACCTCTGCCCTAAAGGTTCCACCATGGGAAGCCACCTCTTAACAGTCTCTCACTACACTGAAAAAGTCCCATGTGATTTGTATGACAGATTGTTTATTTTATTTATTTGTTTATTAATCCTTTATATGGCTGCTCATCTCACCAAAAGCAACTCTTGCCACACAACACTCAGATAAAAACAACAAACGTAAAAATAAAAAATATATATGAACATCTACATAAATACATATTATCAAAAGCAAATGTACAAAACATAGCTGAAGACAGGATAAGAATGGCCACTTCCACAATGGAGCCATCCAAACACATCTCCAGTTTTCTGAGATCCCCAGGCCTGATGACATAAGCAGGTCTTGAGGGCCTTCCAGAATATCAAAAGGAGTGGAACTAATCTAATTTTAGGTGGAGGAAAATTCCATACTCTGGGCACTGTGGCAAAGAAGGTATGTCCCATGGTACCCACCAAATGTAGATCCCTAGCTGATGGTACCCACACTTTGCCTTCTCTGTCAGATCTAATGGGGTAAGATGATGTGATTGGGGAAAGGCAGATAACCTCTCAGATAGCCTGGTCCCATGCCATGAAGGGCTTTAAAGATTAAATCCAGCACTTTGAATTGGACCCAGAAGCAAACGCAACCAATGCAGTTTTCAAAGCAGAGGTGTAACATCTGTTCTAGGAGTGCATATAACTGCCTGCGCCATTGCACTGTGTACCAATGCTGCTTTATCAGTACAGGAAATGAAATAAATATAATCTAACCCCTTGCCAGGGTCTCCATATAATAAACATGAGGTGTGCCCTAGTTCTACAGATACTAATGACAGCAAAGTTAGACACGACTAAATTCTAACCCTAACCCTTGATCTCAAAGGTACACAAGCTTAAGTAACCTTTTTTTTTGCTTCTTTGTTTCACGACCTAAAAACTATTCTTATAACTATGAAAGGGTGACAGCAGTCATAGCAATGATCTGCAATGAATAAGAAATGTCTTATGGAAAGGAAAACAAAGAATAGGCCTAACAGCTGCTTGAATATAAGTGACTCAAATGGTGTCATTACACACTGGCAGTCCAGGAAAAAATTAACTTGCCTGATATATTCATTCATATTAGCATTCTGATTGTGATTAGAAAGAAGATATCCTAAGTAAATATTCTAAGTAAATAATGTAGTAAATAATATTCTAAACAAATACCGTAGGTGCAACAAAAAACAAAACAAAAAAAACTGCCATCAGATAAGACAAAAGAGGTTTGGAATTTGGGAGGATGTGGTTCATACTCTTCCCAAATGGCTGTTATGGAGGGGGGCAGGGGTGGGTTCTGACTTACCTCGCTGCTGGTTCACTTCCTCATGCGTCGCGTGGGCGCGCACACATGCGCAGTGCTAAAAACCCAGTGCAAAAAACAGCTTCTGCATGTGCGTAGAAGCAAAAAACAAGATGGCGGCACTGAGAGAACCGGTTCGGGGGCATGTCCAGCCGGCCATCGCTGCCGGTTCGGTGAGCGGGGGAAAATTCCCACTACCAGTTCTATAGAACCGGTCTGAACCGGCAGGAACCCACCTCTGGAGGGGGGGGCTTTGTGACCATGGTATAAAAACATCCTTTTACCTAGAAGGCAAATTGTTGATTCTTGCTTGATTCTGCCTGTCATCAGGTTACCTTGACTTTTTTATGGGCAGAGGGCACATCCCAGAGTTCTGAGGTCCCTCCACACCCATCCACCCTCTTTTTTGTACTTTCTAAAGATAATTATTTAATTTATTTGGGAGTTGAAGACATCCTTCAAAATAACAATCATGCTTGTGCCTCTGTTACAGCAAGCTACCTCCTTCCCATTTAATTGTTATTTTTTTAAAGGATTCTTTTAATAAAAAAAAAAAACCCAAGCAGCTTTGCAGGTGCCTCCTTCTGGTCAAAGAGAAAGATTAAAAGCAGGACAAGAAACAGACTAGAAGAGATTTAATCCATGAATAAGAAGCAGAATGGCAAGTCGTTCCGTGCAACTTTAAAAGAAAAGCTGAAAGGATTATGAATCAAGGAAATGTAGTTATGTCAGCTATAAGATGGGGAGCACATCTTTAAACAGACATTTGAAACAAAATAAGAAGCCAGCATGGAGACTTCTGAAAGGGTGAGAGTAATATAATCAAAGTGATGAGGGAGAACGTTTATTTTGGTATTGATATGATCTGAACAGCCTGGAGCTGGCTGGAATTCTGGAGATACACAGTGAGCCACTGAAAGAAGTAGTTCAGATTCCTCCCTCTTTAGTTTCATTTCTTGTTGAAAACAGGAAAATCTTGAGCAGAAAGACATTATGTCAGACATCTCATCTTACTGCACACAAACAAAGAGGAAAAAGCAACCTGATTCAGAAATATGGTTTACCGTCACATGCATGTTCCTTAAGCTGACGTTCTTCATTTTCTCCAGCACAGCTGTGATGAGAAGCGCACACATGTTGTCAGACACAATTGGCAGGTTCCACAGTTGGTTTAGCAGGATATTCAGTGTACATTCATTAATGGTTCTGAATCTGTCTTTGAAATGGGAATTGAAGTGGCCTAGGCCCTGAGTTCTATATTTGTATAAATTTAGGCCAACCTAATCAGTGGTAATTTTCCCATTGGTCAAAACTCTTGCCTCAACTCCCTTCTCAGCTGTTGCGCTCCTTACCCCTGTTTCCCATAGAGAATACCTTCATCTTGCAGCTTACCTCCTCCAAATCCCCAAAGATGCTATAGCAGCAATATGCAATTATTGTATTACAATTATCACAACACTATTTCTATTTTTTTTTTTCTCAAAAAAGTTTTATTAGTACAAACTTACATAAGTGGTAACAAAATATTAAATCCAAAGTACAAACATTTTTATTTCCCCCCCCCCAGACCCACCCCCTTCCCTCCCCACCTCCCCCCCCCCGGACTTCCCAGAGATAATACAGGGCATAATAATAAGTTTAAATTGTTAATAAAAAGAAAAAGGAAAAAGGAAAAAAAGAACACTATTTTTAAAAAAACTTCAACTCCAAACTATACAGTACTAATATATCGCATTTGTATACAATAGTAAAGATACAAAAAAGAGAGAGAAAAAAAAGAAAGAGAATAAAAAAAAAGAAAGAAAGAAAGAGAAAACTCTTTAACACTACAAACAAACAAACCTCCTACCTCCTCCCTTCAGTCCTCTATCTTATACAAGGTAAGTGTTACATAAGTAATAACTAAATATAAAATACACAAATCTTAAACTAATATTATTGACATTAGAAATAACCTCTAAGATAAAACTTAACTAAATGTTACATAAGTAATCATCAAATATTAAATTTCATCATGATATTAATAAGATAATATTATTCTAAATTAATTCGCTAACTTCAATAAACAAAAAAAGAAAATAAAAGAAGAATAAACAATAAACAAATCTTCAACAAACTATATATATCTAATATTATCAACATTAAAAATAACCTCAAAGTTATATAAAACTTAACTAAATATTGCATAAGTAATCATTAGATAGGGAAAAGATAAAATACAATCATATTAGTTTCTATCCATCCAATATATTTCAACATCACATTATTTTGTATCTTGATAGTTCATCTTTTAATAGTTCAATAAATTCAAATTTGTCAAGTCGTCTCCCATCTGCTCCCAAACCTCCATCTCCTCTTCCCCAGCTATCTGATTCAGGCACTCCTTTTGGATTTTTGAGTCTATTTCTTTTTGATCCATCGAAGGTGGCTTCCCCTCCTCCTCCTCTTTTATTTTCATACACCCTTCTTCTGGAATCTTGGATATATCAGCCTTTAGAACATTGACATAAAATTCAGTAGCTTTTTTTATCGTGTTGAGCCGGTATCTTTTTCCAGAAAATTTCACTGTTACTCCAACTGGTGCTTCCCATTTATATTGTAAATTTAATCTCTTAAATTCATCAATCAAAAAAGTATAGCTTTTCCTGGCTTTAAGCATTTTAGAGGGGATTTCTTTCCAAATCTTTAGTTCCTGACCATTCACCATAAGATTATTGTTAAACGTTGCTTGTATAATTCTGTTCCGTAGAGCTCTTGTGGTAAAATATATGACAATATCCCTTGGTAGATGCTTTTGTTTGGCGTACCACGAGTTGATTCTGTATGTTTTGTCGATTTGTGTAGCCAATTCCGCTTTAGAAATTCCAGACACCTGATCCAATATGTCAACCATCCTGCCTTTTAAATTTTCATATAATCCTTCTTTCAAACCTCTAATCCTTATAGCAACTTCCATAGATCTGAACTGAGTCATTAAGACCTCTTTTTCAAAATTTGCAATGTCATTTTGGATTTTATCTATGTAATTCACCGAAGTTGCCAAAGCTTGTTTATTTGTTTCAATACGTTCTGCCAAAACTTCAATATTTGTTGCTAAGCCTTTGCAAACCTCTAACACATCAAATCTTAGTTGTTGATTCATATTCTTCAAAGCAGCCTGCATCTTATGGTCTATCTCACTTATTTTCTGGTTAAATTCCAAAGTAAGTTCATGTTTCATAATCTTTAAATTATTTAATAAATTTTCAGGTGTCAAAAGCTGTGGAGGTGTTAGCTCAGTGTTAAGTTGCATTTTAGAAATATATCCAGATGAATAGTCATTTCTTTTAGTCAAAACAGTCTTTCCAAACTTTGAAGCCATTGGTGTTTCAAAAGAGTACAAAAAAGAAAGAAAGCCAGTTGCCTGATTAAAGTTCTTTCCAGTTTAAAAATCAGATAGTCTTTTATTATTGAAAATATTTCTATTATAACTTTAATCCAGAGTTAGGAGACAGAGAAAGAAAAAACCATTTTTCCAAGTTAAAAGTTTCCATAAGAGAGAGAGAAAGAAAAAAAAAAAAAAGCCTCTGGGGAAACGAAAGTCACTTTCACTTCTCAATCGCCATATTGTTACTCTGTTTCCTTTGTTCCCTTGCCGAAGTGAAAGCTTACCCAGGAGTTGAAAAAAAAAGGAAAAAAAGAGGTTTCAGTACTTGCCCATCTCACGCCTGTTTCTCTCTGTCTGCTTCTATAGTTTAAATGTAGTTATAAATCCCATTTTTGAAGCAGCGGCTGGTCACTCCATCTAGCTCTGCAAAAGGCAGAGGTTTCCGGATCTTCGGAGCTAGAGACAGGCTGCATGGGGAGCTCTCCCTTCGCGCCCTGCAGATGGCTCCTAAGGCGCTGGGGGGGCTCTACCCCTCCTGTCAGGCTCTCATCTCTCCCCTTTGCCCGGGGAAGAGATTTTAAAGCCGCCAGACAGCTGTTCTGGCGGCTTTTAACAAAGATCGGAAAGGCATCCAACGAGGGATGTCTGCGATGAAGCGCTCCAAAACCGGAAGTCAACACTATTTCTATTAATAATAATAATTCATATGTAATATGTAGTTATTGCATGTGGAAAAAGTGTTGTGCTGCAATGTTGCCAACATTTTATCTTAGCAATGACAGAAAGGCACCAGAGAACCTCTCACTTGAGATTTTATTTATTTGCTTACTTATTTATTTATTTTATTTATTTATTTGTGAGATTTATATACCGCCTCATAATGCAAGCACTCTCTAAGCGGTTTACACCATTAAGCAATATATATTTATATTGCCCCCAACAATCTGGGTCCTCATTTTACCTACCTCGGAAGGATGGAAGGCTGAGTCAACCCTGAGCCGGTAAGATTTGAACAGCTGAACTGCTGATCACAGTCAGCTAAAGTGGCCTGCAGTACTGCACTCTAACTGCTGCGCCACCTCGGCTCATTGACTTATTTATTTATGTGTTTTATATTTCTCTTATGTATCTCCTCATCAAATTTATTTTTGCAACCACCAGACAAATGCTGTCACAAATACCTAGAATAACAGTGTGCCCTAAAACATCTGATAAATTGACCCCTTGCTGATGGTCTTAACAGATGGAGTTTTGTTTTTGTTTTCCAAAAGAATGTTTCCCATGCAATCTCATTTATACAAAAGTAGCTGATGAAAACCAGACTGTACCTTTTCAGTTCCACCAATGGACATTAAGGAAGATGAGTTTAGCCTATATATAATTTCTGATACGATGGCTGGATGCAGGACATCATCTAGCGTTGGAACATTGGAACATTGTTCAACAGTCATTCTCCCAAAGTGATGGATTTTCACTTGTCACCTACTTCCTATGAAACTTAAAAAAAAAAAGGATTTAGGAGAAGAAAAATCAGGTGGTGGAGGAAGGATTGCCTACAAATATCCAAGCGAGATCCAAGTTGATCTCTCTCCAGTCATTCTCTCTGTAATAAACACATGTTGAAACCTAAGAGGTTTTTAAAGGAATTAGTGAAGAATTGGTTCAGCTAGGCAGATAGTATTGATTTCACTGGGAATTTTGTGATGAGATTCCTGCCTTCCTTATTTTATCTATATTTCCATTTCTTCAGTTAAACTCTTTTTTTCTATGCGGGCATTTGGCTTAATTAGTTTTATACAGGAATGAATGACTAAATGTTTCCCAAGTCCAAGACTGAACCTACCTAACCTTGTTTTGCTATTTCTTCAAAGTTTATTAGGTTCTATATTGCTGGGCTTTGAACCAGAAGATCAAACTACCATCCTTTCTATTTTCCTAGAAAGGAGCTTAAAAAAAAAGATTTGGGTAAGGATTCCTTAATGGACAGAGGGTTAGAAAGTTCACCATGATTTATGGCAGTATTTCATAATCACTTTTTACTAGGAAACTCTTGAGAAAAGATCTGTACACCCAAATGCAAGAGTAAGGAGTTTATAACAAATGAACGTAATTAATGCACTACAAAACTTGGGAAAAATCACTAGTAGTGCATTTTATTCCACCCCCTCTCTGTTCTTGGTTCCTTGCCTCTATCTATTGGCCAGTTACTAGGAAAGAGAGCGACCAAAGCATTCTCTGTGTTTCAAAGTGGGAGAACTATTTGTATTTGTTTATTTTGTCAAGCATAAATGAATATAAGCAAAGTACAAACAGTAAAACATGATTGAATAAATATATAATATTACAAGCATGAATAAGAGTAGAAGAGGTATGAATATATGGGTACATTAGGACAGGAACGGTAGGCATGATTGTGCGCTTATGCATGCCCCTTACTGACCTCTTAGGAATGGGGTGAGGTCAATGGTAGATAATAAGAGGTTGAAGTTTTTGGGGTTTGGGGAAGAAACTACTGAGTCAGGTAAAGTGTTCCAGGCGTTGACAACTCTGTTGTTGAAGTCGAATTTTTTGCAATCAAGTCTGGAGCAGTTTACATTAAGTTTGTATCTATTATGAGCTCGTGTATTATTGCGGTTGAAGCTGAAATAGTCGTTAACGGGTAGGACATTGAGGCGGATAATTTTGTGAGCTACACTTAGGTCAGATCGAAGGCGGCGGAGTTCTAAATTTTGAAGTCCCAAAATTTCTAGTCTGGTTTCATAAGGAATTCTGTTGTGAACAGAGGAATGTAATACTCTTCTTGTGAAGTATCGCTGGACATTCTCAATAGTGTTAATGTCTGATATGAAGTGTGGGTTCCAGACTGATGAGCTGTATTCAAGGATCGGTCTAGCAAATGTTTTGTATGCTCTGGTTAAGAGTACAATGTTACCAGAGAAGAAGCTGCGCAAGATTAGGTTAACCACTCTTAATGCCTTCTTTGCTATGTAGTTGCAGTGGGCTCTGGCACTTAGATCGTTTGAGATGAGTACTCCGAGGTCCTTTACTGAGTGAGGATCATCATCAAGGTCATGATCATTAAGTTTGTATTTGGTTTTTTGATTATTTTTGCCAATGTGTAAAACTGAGCATTTGTTGATAGAGATTGGTAGTTGCCACTTGTTAGACCATTCAGAAATATAGTCAAGGTCTTTTTGAAGGGTTGCAGTATTGTCTGTGGTGTTGAAAAGTTTTACGTCATCTGCGAAGAGGACGCAGTTGCTTTGTATAATATCACAAATGTCATTTATGTAAATGACATTTGTGATATTAACTAACAATGATTGGAAGTCAGTTTCGAAGTGCTTTGTGAAGAACTAATGGGGGCCAAATCTGTGACATGAAAATGTATGATTCTCTTGTATATTCAGAGTTTCTGAAGCCATTTCTGGACTTCCAGGAAAGAAATGGCAAAGTGAAAATGGCTCTGCTAAAAACAGAGCAGACTGTGTGACCAAATGAAGAGCCAGCAAGTGGCCGAGATCACCCAAAAGTGCTCCATACAATTGCTTTTCATGAGAAAACTGGAAGATAATGGTCTCTGGTGGCTTTAGAACTCTGGGAGATGAGGGAATAGTCACTTTTTCACTCAAACCTTAGCTGGCACCTTCAAAAGGACACTGGGTTTGCATACTTCCTTTTCTAGTTACTTTTGGATATTGTTTGTTTGTTGCTTTTCAGTTATTAGGAACCTTTGGATCAATAAGGTTTATAGCACTGGTGGTTCATTCAGTCCTTAGAGAAAGAAGTTTTAAACACAATTTTGAAAATTTATTTTTGTGTTATAAAAGAGGAACAAGTTATATCTGAGAAGACTGAGACTAATTTGAAAGTGGATTTAAAAATGACAGGCTAGAAGAATGGTTTGGAAAAAGATGTCACACTGAACATACGAAAGAAGCCAGATGATGTCTTATTAGTGAAAAGAGATATACAAATAACAAATCAAGAGAGTAAGTGGATAGTTATCCTATCCTAATTGGATTTTAAAAAGGCCTGTTAATGAGAACAGAGGGTCAAGTCAAATGATTTAACTGCTGACTAGTAAATCAGAACTTGGCCATTACTGAAATACCATAAAGTGGGGAGATGAATGAGTGGGGAAAAATATTAAATCACAAAATGATCGGGGTGGTGGTGGGAGATTCAAACTTTCTGTATATTTCTTCCCTACTTCAGACTGGTTTACATAAGATTCTTTCTCTCTCTTCTACTTTTCTTCTGAACAAATTTCCTAACCAAAATAAACTCTATCAAGAGAGGAAAAATTAGTGTAAGTGAGAGTTGTATGTGTGGGCAAATAATTCTATTCTCCAGTCCTTCCCTGTCTTAAATGTCTCTCTCTTTGTTGTGCTAACAACTCATTCAGACTTAGTTACTTCCCCTGGGAAAATAGAAAGTTAATTTTAGACGTTGCCAGAGGTGGGTTCTTGCCAGAGCTGCCCGGTACACAGCTCCGGTAGGGAGCGGCGGATTTCGCAACCGCTCCGGAGCCCTCTCTGCCGGTCCACCCAGTGCGTCACCTTTTTTTTTTTTTTTGCTTATTTTCTGTGATTTTTGGGCGATTTTGCTTCTGTGCATGCGTGGAAGCAAAATCGGGCCAAAATCTTACGAGGAGACGCGTGTGTGTGTGAGATTTTGGCGCAATTTTGCTTCCGCACATGCGCAGAAGCAAAATTGCGCAAGGGGGTGTGCGCACGTAGCGAGTACATGCACCCCCAAAGCGTGGAGATGCACGTGCATGGCTCCGGCAGCGAGGTAAGTGAGCAACCTGCCCCTGGACCTTGCTGAAATTGATCTAACACAATAAGGAAATTATAGTTCAATTATTAGTAGAAAATATTAGCAGAAAACATATTTTTTAAATTCCAAATTAGTCCTATAATAATGACAAGATATTGCACCATTTCAACATAAATAAGCTGTGAAATTCTTATTCAAGACCGTTCCAATAAAGCTTCCATGTTACCGTCAGTATGCTGACATGGCATAATGATAGATATGCATTATTCAGTACCACTATGGCTTCTAAAAACCTTATAATATAATGAGCTAATCCAGTTTGTAATGAACTTTGCTTTTAACCTTTTATAAATGTAGGTAAAAACTAGCAAAAGTTAGGCAGAAGCCACACCATCATTGCCAGTGGAAACTCTCCATTCACCGCTTCAATCATATCTTACCATTCCTTCAATCCTTGCTCCACACAAAAGGAGTACAAGGAAGAAACCAAGCCAGCTGGCCCTTTGCATGGCCCAGCATCCCTTGCCAAAGGAAGAAAGAAAACCAAGAACTCCAGTCTATTTCACCCCTTTAAGTCAAGCCAGCTTTTCTCTTATCGGAACTCCATCTGAAGCTGTCAGGAGAAAGAATGAGGCAAGAATCATAGGCTTCCATTTCTAACTGCAACGACACAAAAAATGTCAAAAAATGCATAGTGACATCATGGTGAAAGCTCCAAGCTTCAGTACTTGAATCACAATAATGAACGCAAGCACATTAAGGGCAGAGTTTTGCATTATGATGTCATAGCACACTTTTTTTATGATTTACCCCACTCCTTGTCTCATCCTGGAGATGCTTATAGCAAAAGTCCTTTTCCCAGAATAGGCCACCCACAGGCCACCCACAAACTATGTGGAGCTGGACTGTTGCAAAAAGAAATACTACTTTTTTATGATTTGGGTTATACCACAGCAGGAAATAAATCAGCTCAGCTGCCAAAGTTAGCCAACATTATAGAAACATAGAAGTGTGGACCTGCTTTTAAACTGTCCTGAAGTCATCATGTGAAAGTATCTGGAGATTAGGAAGAGGTAAGAATGGCCTTGAGGTTATTCAGGTAGTGATTCTTATTATACAAAATGCTAAATCATAAACTTCAGATAGCAACTTGATTTGCTGTGTTAATTGTGGTTAAGCCAAAACCAACCAATCAACCACATAAAGGCTTAACATGATGGCCCAGTTCACACATGCTAAGATGTAATGTGGTTTGTTTGGTTTTCACTTAGTTATTTTCATTTGTAAAGCACTGTGCATGGTTGAGCAAGATGTGCACATTCTCAGGGGAAGGATACTGCAAAATCCCCATTCCCTCCCCACTCCTGGGAGAAGAATATTGCAAAAGGACACACACACACACACACACACACACACACACACACACACACACATCGTTTGTGTGTAATGAATTATGATCGATGCATCTAAAGAACATTCAGATGTGTTGTGCCATAAACGTAAATGAATTAGAAAGTGTTCAGTTAATTAGAGATTGACCTCTTGCACATTGATGTTTTCTACATAATAATTCTGTTTATCTTTACAGTATGACAACACTCCTTATTTTTGTTGAAAGGAAAGGCACCACTAGGATTATATTTTTAGAATGTCACAAGGAAATCATGAGTTAGTTGACAGCTACAGTATATGCCTGGGAAAGTTGCTAAGACAGTGCACAAAACCCTGCAGCCCGTTGTACTTGCTTTTCTCATTCTTGCTTCCTAAGTTTTTGGTTTTGCAGTAGACTTTCTTGCTGATACGTACGGCCTTCTGCTTATGAATGTTTGCTCCAACTTTCAGAGGTAAGAGTATGAAACTGCTCAAGTATTTCTGTTTTCATCCTAAGCAGAAGTAACTTTTTCTGTGGTTTCAAGGAGAAACATTTGAACATCAGAGAGATGAGACTGAACAGCTGGAAAAGCTAAATAAAAATGTGAAGAATTCTCTGAATGCTTTTTTTTTTTGTAAGAATTTCAGAATACCTTTGGAACATAACCATCTTACTGTATTGGTGCTGTTGCAGTAGACCATATGGTAGGAAGATTCTGACCCTGCTTTCAAATGCTATGATTTCATGAGATCAGCTGGTCTTCATTCAACTAATTGTTGCTGTTATCATTACCATCATCATAATCACCACTAATTTTGTCATTCCAAAGACTTAGAGCAAAGATTGGTGCAATTTCTGGGGCATAATTGTCCTAGTCCAAGTTATATACACATTTTTTTAAAACTTTTCATGCCTTGATATTCAGAATGAGTGACATTTGGTACTTGGTGTACCAAACACAGTGTGATTTAGCAAGAAGCAATAAATTTTGTACAGGCCATTTGTAGTTTCAAACGTAAGCAAATTAATACATT
Organism: Diadophis punctatus similis; assembly: GCA_023053685.1. Taxonomy (NCBI): domain Eukaryota; kingdom Metazoa; phylum Chordata; class Lepidosauria; order Squamata; family Dipsadidae; genus Diadophis; species Diadophis punctatus. The sequence goes on along the minus strand of JALIGW010000001.1, from coordinate 263,503,062 downwards.
TTTTTCCTCTGACAACGCAGCAAGAAATAATGCCAAGTCCAATATCCACATCCCACAGTTTATGAGGAAGTTGGTATTTATCAAAGGTGAATCTACACATATAATGGGAAGAAATGATATGTTTCTCACAATAGATTAAGTTTCTTTTGTTCCACATCAGAGTTAACTCTAAGCTGGCCTCAGTGTGGTCAATTCATCTCTTGCGTCACTGCCTTATAAATAACACAAGTTAAATTGTGATTGATTATTTGCCATAAGTTCAGTACCAGCTCCTAGCAACTGAATAGATAGGCTTCTTCAGGATGGCCTTTCAGATCTTCCATGGTGATCAAGCTCATCCACCTTACCGCTGTTTGAGATGTTCATGGGAATGGTAAATTATGTGTTGTTATAGTAAATGGTAATCATGGTAAATTATGTGTCCAGATTCATTCCTACTCTTCAGAACAGAGGATTTTCTTTAGACCTATGAAAAAGGGTTCCAAGTAACACCCCCAACGAAAGAAAACTCCAAGGCTTGAGTTTCCTCAAAGTTCCATTTTATTAGAGATGTCATATTGGCACATCTGGGAGAAACCTGAATCTGAAAGCTTCTGGGTTTTCCCCACCCAAAAGAAAGTCCAAGTCCCTGCCCCAGCACCCAGATGTCCATCACATGGTCCAATCAATGCATAGTCCCAACTGGAGATGCTTTCCAATCACACCTCTCCAGGTGCAGGGCAGAGTGGCCTTGACTCTCGGAGAAAGGAATGTTATTTTGACTACATATCTCCCCAGCTCCATCCAATCCCCCTCCCAGTTTACCACAACACTAAATGTGGCAGGCTAATGTTTAAAAATATTGCCACATGTGATGGGTTTGAACACGTGACATCGAATTCCTAATGCCCACAATCAAATGAACTTGCAGAGAATGATGTTAATCCATTACCCACCACCTAGAAACTAACAACCTACTCTCTAACAAGCAATTCGGTTTCAGAAAAAAATTATCCTGCAATCTACAACTACTACACTGCAAAAACATATGGACCTCAAAACTTGACCAGGGCAAAACAATAGATGCAATTTACATAGACTTCTGTAAAGCCTTCGACTCAGTGGTTCACGATAAACTACTTCTGAAACTGAAATCCTATGGCATCTCTGGACCCCTTCATGACTGGATAACTGTGTTCCTGTCAAACAGACAACAAGTGGTCAAAATAGGGAGTGCCCTATCAAATCCCATTACTGTTAACAGCGGTGTTCCCCAAGGCAGCATACTAGGACCAACACTCTTTATACTTTATATAAATGACCTTTGCGATCACATTACAAGCGACTGCATTCTCTTTGCCGATGATGTAAAACTCTTCAACACCACTGACAACATTGCTATCCTCCAAAAAGACCTAGACTTTGTGTCAGAATGGTCAAACATCTGGCAACTCCAAATCTCAACCAACAAATGCTCTGTCCTACACATTGGCAAAAAAAAATCAGAACACCAAATACAAGCTGAACAGACAAGACCTTGCAGACGACCCTCACCCTGTCAAAGACCTTGGAATACTCATCTCAAATGACCTAAGTGCCAAAGCCCACTGCAACAACATCGCCAAAAAGGCTTCAAGAACTGTTAACCTAATCTTACGTAGCTTCTTCTCCGGTAATATCACACTACTAACCAGAGCATACAAAATATTCGCCAGACCAATCCTTGAATACAGCTCATCTGTATGGAACCCACACCGCATATCGGACATAAATACATTAGAAAGTGTCCAGAGATTTTTTTACAAGAAGAGTCCTCCACTCCTCTACTCACAACAGAATACCTTACGCAACCAGACTTGAAATCCTGGGCTTAGAAAGCTTAGAACTACGTTGCCTTCAGCATGACCTAAGCATAGCTCATAAAATTATCTGCTACAACGTCCTTCCTGTCAATGACTACTTCAGCTTCAACCACAACAATACACGAGCACACAACAGATGCAAACTCAAAGTGAACTGCTCCAAACTTGACTGTAGAAAATATGACTTTAGCAACAGAGTGGTAAATGTCTGGAACTCACTACCTGACATTGTGGTTTCGTCACCAAACCCCCAAAACTTTACCATTAGACTGTCCATTGTTGACCTCACCCGATTCCTAAGAGGTCAGTAAGGGGCGTGCATAAATGCCTACCGTCCCTGTCCTAATGTTCCCTCTTATCAGTACCCATCTTATGTATATAAACAATGTTTATATACATAGATGTTATATCTATGTATATTACCAACACGTACTTGACAAAATAATAAATAAATAAATAAATAAATAAATAAATAAATAAATAAATAAATAAATAAATAAATAAATAAATAAATAAATATAGTGAAGACATTCTTAAGAAGCCCTAGAGATGCTGAAGAAGATCCTTGTCTTGCAATGCAGGAAGTCCCCAGCTGACCTTTTGTATGAGAGACATAGTGGCATGTTTTCCCGTTGAGGACCCAAATTGTTGGGGGCAATATGCTAACACTGTAAACCGCTTAGAGAGGGCTGTAAAGCACTGTAACGCGGTATATAAGTCTAAGTGCTATTGCTATTGCTATTACAAATTCATGAAAATCCTATAAGGATCCTGCAGTGTAGAGCAAAAGAGACAGAGATACATACACACAATTTTCATCACAATGACAGATCTGTGTCTCTTTATCTACTCTTACCAAATGGAGATATCAGAGCAGAAGGTCCAAAATTTGTGCATTTATTTAATTTATTTATTTATTTATCAAATTTCTACACTGCCTATCTCACTTAAGTGACTTTGGGTGGTTTACCAGAGGCATTAAGCCAAATAACATTGTAAAGTTCTCCATAATCCTATGAAGTCAAAATAGAGTCAGAACAGGCTCTTTGATATAATTGAAGACCCCTTCTCTCAATTTTACACAAAAGAAAGAACCAAATAGTCCAAAGCATTATAAGCAGAAACCTGAGAACAACCATTATTGACTGAAAGTAATGAAGGATATCCAGATGTTACTATACATGTTAATAGAGTGCACATGTAATCAAAAAGTCAAACAACCAATGTATCAAAAATTGAACCTGACCACTTTATGAAGAAAAATAACACGTTCCTTGCACTAAATCCTTTTTGTTCCACATCAGAACCGAGTCCAACCCAGTCCTTATAAACACAGTCTGCTGACCTCTTGTGTCATTTACCTTCTCATAAATGAAAAAATACACATTCCAGTCATGTATATTTTGATGCTAACTAAACGGACTCGAATCCTAGTCACTTTAGGGACAAATCCATTAAGTTTTCTAGAGAGCATTTACGAGCTTTTATTCACTAGCAGTGTTTAGCAGCCTTGGTATAGTAATGGATAAGCTGCCAGAGTAATATCTGAATCACTGCACTGTCTTCCGTCTGTTGTTGGTGCCAGATGTTTTGCCATTAAAAAAAAGAGCAAGACAAGATTGCTTCAATTATGGCTTGATGGATTGATTAATGGTGCGCCAACATTATGGAAATAGGAATTAAAACTGAAGGTGCCAAGCCATTCCAAGGATTTTGCAAATAAATAAAATTTTACTTTCAAGCTGGTGATGGGGCAGATTAATATATTATTAAAGAGAAAAGCAGATTGAGCAGAAATTATGTGGCATGGGCTGAATCCTTTACCCAACTGTCTTAATTATGTACAGTTCTGATTTATTTTTTAAAAAATTCTTTCTACCGGCGCACTGCTGAAATAACCATACCGGTATAGAGTAATGTAAGGGCTACAGCGTGCATGAAATGAACAAAGCACAATAGGCATAATCATGAGATTTATACAATTTATGGCTTAGGTCATCTGATTGCTTCATTGACTATTCACAATGACTTTCCTGTGACACTTAGGCAATTGGGTAAAGTAAACAAGCATTGCCAGTGTTGGAGAGATGGAACAAGAGGATGGGAATTGTCAGGAGGAATGGCCACCACCCTTCTTAACAGTCTAGCCAAGGAAGGACCTCCGATATATGTTAGGAAAAGGACAGAGATCTTTGCATCATCAATGTCAGATTCCCCTCCTTCCCTCTTTCTTCATTGTAGAGTGATGTTATGCAGTTGCACTGTCCTACTAGAACCCATCAGAGAGCCAGAGGAAGTTGTACAAGAAAACTTTGTCAATTCTGGTTCCCAGATAGGCACCTCTTGTCTCCCTTTTTACTGTAAATTGGCCAAAGCTGCTGAATCATGAGGTAAAATTTCTCAGCCTCGTTGTGTTGGAAGAATGAGGTCGTCTTCTCTCCTCTGTCTCATGGGTTCCTTTTTGTCTAAAAGTAGAAGGCCTAAATTTGCCTTTCAGATGCTGTCACTCCCACCATTTTCTACTTGAGCTTATTCAAAGAGAATATGTTTAAGGCTTGAGTTGGACAGGAAATAGAGCAAACTTACTAGAAGGGATACAGCTTTTTGTTGTTGTTGTTCTGCTTTACTTGTATGAAAGCTGCCTTTTCCTACCATTCACTAAATTAATTGCTCGGAAATGCAGTTCTTGTTCCAGAAAATGAGGTGAATAAACAATGCAACATTATAACAGATTTTTGAGATGTCTTTAAAATATATTATGGAATAAACCTGAGTTGGCTACTGTCCATTAGAACAGATATTGTACATTGTTATACATTTGGTAGGTTTGGTATGGCACAATATTGTCTTTGCTTTCATTGTAACACATTTACATAACTATTTCTCTTTCCAAAAATTGATATAGGATAGTTTCTCAGACTCATGAAATCTTACCGTAGGTTCAACTGTTGGCTTAGCTATTGAACTCACTTAGTGGCCTTAGGCATGTTGTGTAATAGTAAGATACAACACATAAAAGAAATGCTCTATTCTCTGAATTTTCTCCTTTTTGCTCTCAACTCTTAGTGACTTTAAACAAAAATCCATGACTTTTCTAGAGAACATTTAAGAACTGGTTTGTTACTGAAAGGGAACAATGGGCCAGGGTAACCTCATTGGCTTTTATGCCTATGTGATAAAAAAAGGATTCAAATTCACCTTCCCTACTCCTACTCCAGCACCTTAGCTACTAAACCAGAATGCCTTTCAAACTCTCAATTTACATGTACATTGAAATTTTCATCAGAGGACTTGTTCTGAATGTTCCCACTATCAGTGGCACAAGGTGTAATTTCTTGCAGTAAGATCTTATCGGTGGTAGGATCAAAATGAAGAAATCATCATGCTCTGTCCCAGAAGGTTTGGTAGATCTCCACCTTTGCAACTGCATTAAGGGAATTATTTTATTTATAGATTTCATTCTTTCTTTGTGTATTAAGCTTGGTTTAAGTTTGTGTGGTTTGTAGTTTTGGTAGGTATATATCTTTATGCTTTGGTGGTTTTGTAACAAACACTAAATCTGATAGGATTTATGTGAGCCAAAACTCCTTAATCGACATAGACAAGCCACAGATATTTTGTCAACAGATTCTAGATGCCCAAATGTGTGCTTATCTCATTAATTTAAGTGGAACTGAGGCATGTATAATTTCCTTTAGAAATATTGTACTTTCTTTGCGCCCTCTTCCCATTGAACCATTAGATTGTGGTGGTGAAAAACAGGCTTTCACAATGCTGTTTGCTTAGGCTTGGATATTTTGGTATGCTAGAACTGAGAAATCATGCTTCAACAAAATCTGCTAATTTCAAACGTGAATCTATGATCGCTACATTTTAGGAAAAGGTGTATTTTGAAGTCCATATTTATGTTTTGCACGATTCAGTGTCTGGTTCCAATGGTGGTTAGACTTTCAGGTTGATGGCTTTAATTGCTTAGATGGAAACCGGTATTGCTTTACCTTCTTCAAATATTTGTAAATTGCTCTGCTGCATTTCAGGACCCACCTTTTTGTGCATTTTATTACCAGTTTCTGGTTCTCTTGTGAACCTGAAGTAAAACAATTCTTGCCCATCTAGTGGAAATGAATATATTACTTTACATTTCATATGCTCCGGCATAGGGCAATAGAGAATCAGCCTATTCCCCTACCCTCTGCTTCACATTCTTCTATGCCCCCAGCCTAATTCTATGCAGCAAAGCACTGTATACTCCTTACCCCTTCTGCCTGTTCCCAGTGGGGGCAGCCCTCAATTATGTTGCATTGCCTCGAGGCTTGTGGGAAGGGGAGGAACTGGAAGCTGTCTGTGAGAGATAAGAGTCTGAGGTTAAGAACAGACCAACTGTTATGCCCCAGGAGATTTGCTGCTCTTTGAATAACCTTAGTGTGGCTAAGCGATACAAATCAGCAATATTTTGATATATTCCTCCACTGAGACAACCATCAGTATACTTCCAGCTTCTTAACCCCAACATTGTTGGTGGAAAACAGAGGAATTACTCTGTCAGAAGAAGACAAAACAAAAAGGTCCATCCTTTATGGGGCATGAATTTTTATAAACATACAAGACTGAAGGAAAGAAGGGCAGAGGTGTATTTGTGTGTGCATGACGTATGGTTCAGAATTTAGGTATATGTAAAGTGACCAGATTATTTTTTTTTAAGCGGGACATGGGGGGGCGCAATTTGAGTTTTGCCCTCTGCGCATGCGCAGAACGCTACGCATGCGCAGAGGGCAAAAGACGGCTAATGTCGGCATCCAGGTGGGGGGGAGGCGGGAGGCCTTTCTTCGCCTCCCGCCTCCCCTTCGGGAGCCGGCAGTGGCTTGGGCTGGCTTGGGAAGGGGAGCAGCCCCCAGCATCTCTTGGCTCTCCTCCTCCCTCCCCCCCACCCGCCCGGGGGTCCCGCGCCGCCCGCTGACCTCGGCACGTCCTGCAGGCACTCGAGGACGGCCAGGTTGGGCCCAGCCGCAGGGGCAGCAGCAGCAGCAGCAGCAGCAGCAGGCCTCTCAGCTCGGGCTGGCGCTGGCTCAGCCGGCCGGGGCCACCGCTGCAGCCTTCCCGCCGCCGGGGCAGCCGGGACTGGGGGCCCAGCCGCAGGGGCAGCAGCAGCAGCAGCAGGCCTCTCAGCTCGGGCCGGCCGTTGGCGGCGTGCGTGCGTCCCGCGTTGACTCCTCCGGTGGCGGCTGGAAGCTGGCAGAAGAGCCGGTGTGAATTTTGACACCGGCTCTTCCGCCAGCTTCCAGCCGCCGCCGGAGGAGTCAACGCGGGACGCCCGCCCGCCGCCAACGCCGCCCACGGCCGGACCGAGCTGAGAGGCCTGCTGCTGCTGCTGCTGCCCCTGCGGCTGGGCCCCCAGTCCCGGCTGCCCCGGCGGTGGGAAGGCTGCGGCCCCGGCTGGCTGAGCCAGCACCGGCCCGAGGGCCATCTTGGATGCAATTCCTTCCCTCGGGCCGCCCCACCCACCGCGACGCCGGCCGTTTCGAGAGGGCGGGGCTGCATCAGGCGCCTCTTCACCGCCCTCCAGTGCCCGCCGAAAGTTTAACTCCTCCCCCCAATCTCACACGCCGCCCTTTCAGGCCGATTTTTTGAAAGAATGCCCTAGTCGTGCATTCTTTCAAAAAATCGGGACTTTTTAGAGGACGGGCGGGACGCGGGACAAATCATGAAAAAGCGGGTCTGTCCCGCCAAAATCGGGATGTCTGGTCACCTTAGGTATATGGCATAGAAATATTTAAAGGCTCAATAATTGTGCGTACTTTCTTGTAAAATTTAGGGGGCAGGGATCTTAAAGGTTTCTTTGGTCATGGTATTAAGATAAGAAAACTAGGATCTGTTGATAGTTCTCCAAACAGAGCCATTGTTTTGCAACTTTTGGTGCCTCAAATTAAAGCTAACTGACAACATTGTATGTGTGTAGAATTTTAAAGCATGTGCTCATAATAATGAGGAAAAATCCAAATTATTAATTCTGTATTTTGCAAATATACATAAAGCTAGCTCTTGGAATAAAAATATTCTTGGTGTTGTTGTCAAGTACTCTAGGGCAGTGGTCTCCAACCTTGGCAACTTTAAGACTTGTGGACTTCAACTCCCAGAGTTCCTCAGCCAGCAAAGCTGGCTGAGGAATTCTGGGAGTTGAAGTCCACAAGTCTTAAAGTTGCCAAGGTTGGAGACCACTGCTCTAGGGCATAAAGCAGAATCTGGCTTCAGTCGGAACTTAGAAATGTTGATAGGCCTCACAAGAAATCACTGTGTGATTTGAAGCCATTCCAGTCAAGCCCTCAATCTCCACAATAAAATTATGTATCTCTCTCTCACAATACGCATCATCAGACATCTTTCATTATAAATGCCTCTTGTCATATGGTACAGTTCTCTGATAACTAAAGCAACTCATATTGTGTGATCGGGGAAAAAGTTTCATAACATCTTTCTTCATTTGAGCAAATTTGATAAAACGTAAGGTGACCAGACGTCCCGATTTTGGCGGGACACACCCGCTTTTTCGCCATTTGTCCCGCGTCCCACCCGCCCTCTTAAAAAGTCCCGATTTCTGGAAAGAATGCCCGACTAGGGCATTCTTTCAAAAAATCGCCCTGAAAGGCAGCAGGCCTCTCAGCTCGGGCCGGCTGTGGGCAGCGTTGGCGGCGGGCGGGCGTCCCGCGTTGTTGACTCCTCCGGCGGCGGCTGGAAGCTGGGGGGAGGGGGAAGGGAGGCTGCTCCTCCTCTCCTTCCCCCGCCCCATCCCTAGCCCCGCCCTCGGAGGCACCGCTGCTGTTGGGAGGGGTGAGGGACGAGGAGCCGTCGCCACTTTGAATTTACGTCACGAGCGGCGCAAACAGCCCTTCCTCGTCCCCCTCCCCTTTCTTCCCCCCGTCGCCTCGCTGCCGCCGTTGCCCTGGGGCCGGGAGGGCGACCGGGAGACCGTGGCGCTTGGATGCTTGGAGCAGGTAAGCTGCTGGCTGCTCCTTTCCCCGTCTCCCGCCTCCCGTTCGTTGCTTGCCAGACCGGCCGAAGGGAAGGCGGGAGGTGAGGAAAGGCCTCCCGAAAGGAGGGGAGGCTTCGGGAGCCCGCCTCCCTTTCGGGCCGCAAGGGAGGCGGGCTCCCGAAGCCTCCCCTTCTTTCGGGAGGCCTTTCCTTGCCTCCCGCCTTCCCTTCGGCCGGTCTGGCAAGCAACGAACGGGAGGCGGGAGATGGGGAAAGGAGGCAGCTTACCTGTCGCGAGCTGCAGGCATCCAAGCGCCCTCCCGCCTCCCCCCTCCCCCCCTCCCCCCCACCTCACCTGGACGCCGACATTTGCTGTTTTGCCCTCTGCTCATGCGCAGCGTTCTGCGCATGCGCAGAGGGCAAAACTCAAATGGAGAAACCCACCCCCGTCAATGGTGTCCCGCTTGAAGAAAAAAAAATCTGGTCACTTTAATAAAACGTAACTGAGTATTTTGTGCAAGCTAGTATTCTACTGGGATTCTATGCAACAGTGTCAAAAACTGAGAAATGTGGAACTACTCGTACATAATTAGAAAGCATGCTACAGTCATTTCAGGAGAAAGTAATCTGATTCTTCAATTTTTTTAAATCCACGAAAATCTTACATTATTATGGGATCATGTTGCATTAAGAATACCTGCTGAATATTTTGAGAGATAAAATGGACCAAACTCATATTATTACTACAATAGATTATCTTAAATTTCCTGGAATTGACGTTGTAAATCTCAAAACTGAGACTGATTTATCTCAGAGTGCTCCTTGCCAGTTTCTTCAGTCTAAACTTGCATTATCTGGCTTCTTAATCCTGATGCCATTGCAGCTTCTAAAATTCTAGATTGGTTAACAGTCTCATAAGAATAGATCATAGGTCTAACCAGCAATTTATCTCTATAGCAGCGGTTCTCAACTTGTGGGTCGTGACCCCTTTGGGGGTCGAACGACCCTTTCACAGGGGTCGCCTAAGACCATCGGAAAACACATATTTCCGATGGTCTTAGGAACCGAGACACCGTTCCTCTATCTGTCTCCAGGCGGGTCCACCCACATGCAAATAGACTACTGCAAAAAAAAAAATCTGTACCATGGCAACTTCTGAGCATGCGCAGAAGCCGAATTTCTGGCACTGCGCATGCATCGCCATCTTGTTTTCAGCTTTTTTTTTGCAATTAAAAAAAATCGGCACTGCGCATGCATGCGCGCACAAAGCACATGCGCACCTACGAGGCGCAGCCATGCAGCACAGGAGAAAGCGAACTGGCAGTGAGGTAAGTTAGAACCCACCCCTGAGTTTCCTAATAATTTTATTATTTTATGGTTGGGGGTCACCACAACATGAGGAACTGTATTAAAGGGTCGCGGCATTAGGAAGGTTGAGAACCACTGCTCTATAGGAAAGTGGAGAAAATGCATGGAATTGAAATTCAATATTTACCCAGTCTTTGAGAATATGAACCCAAATGGTCTATTTTTCGGTGAAAGATTATGTTTAAAGTGCTCTTTGGTCTATAAAATTTGGTAAATACAGGTAAGTCTCGACATACAACAGCTCATTTAGTGGCCATTTGAAGTTACAACGGATCAGAAAAAAATGACTTCCCCATGGTCATATGATCAAAATCCAAACATTTGGCAATTGACTCATATTTATGATGGTTGCAGTGTCCCAAAGTCATGTGATCACCTTTTGTGACCTTCAATAGGGAAGCCAGATTCACTTAACAACCATGTTACTAACTTAATAACTGTGGGACACATAAGAGAATAAGTAATAATAATTGTTGAAGTCATCTGCTACTGGAGATGCAATTAATGTGTTATATCATGAACGCACATTATGTATTTTAAAAATAAAACAACTCCCACTCCTGTAGGAATAGAATGAAACGGGACGGATATATTTTGAATACGTAAGAGATGGACAGGACTAAAACAGAGTGCTTGATTCATTCCTATCCTCTAAATGCTTTTTAAATAGCTCTTAAAGACCATGATATTTCAAACAATTTTTTTTCTTCTAAACAAAATGTGAGGATGTCTTGCCTTGAAAGACAATATGAAAATATTTCAGTAAATAGTGGATCCAAACCATCCCCTAGAGTCGGTAATGACTAGACAGGGGAAACTTTTACCTTATTGCATATTCATTCAATTTGTAAGTGAGAGCAATAAGTAGTGATAGATTGTGGTTTTAAATGTAACCCACCGTGATATGAATGGAAGGGTTGCTTCAAGGTCACTAAAGCCAAAAATAGAGCATTGGGGTATACAGTAGTTTTCCAAATTTTACTAAATCTGGCTCTAGAATTAGGATATTTTCTGAGTCCAAATAATAGAATTAATCAAGCAGGGTCTCAATCAGGGGTGAAATGCTCCCGGTTCGAGCGGGCCTGTCGGTTGTCGCAGAGCCGACGGAGCCGGTGGCGATCGCGGAGTGGGGCTTCCCCCGCCTGCTTCCCCCGCCTGCCTGGATGCCGCCATTTGAGTTCTTTTGCCCTCTGCGCATGCACAGAACGCTTTGCGCATGCACAGAGGGCAAAATAACTCAAATGGCGGTGTCCAGGCGGGCAGGGGAAGTGAGCGGGGGAAGCCCCGCGCCGCGACCGCCACTGGCTCCCCAAAAATGATAAATACCAGAATAGCAAAAATGATAAATACCAGAATAGCAGAGTTGGAAGAGATCTTAGAGGTCTTCTAGTCCAAACCCCTGCTCAAGCAGGAACTCCTATACCATTTCAGACAAATCATTGTCCAATCTCTTCTTAAAAACCTCCAGTTTTGGAGTACCCACAATTTCTGGAGACAAGTCATTCCACTAATTAATTGCTCTAACTGTCAGGAAATTTTTCCTTAGTTCTAGATCGGTTCTCTCTTTGTTTAATTTCCATCCATTGGTTCTTGTCCTGCCTTCAGGTGCTGTGGAGAATAGGTTGACCCCCTCTTCTTTGTGGCAGCCCCTTAGATATTGGAACACTGCTATCATGTCCTCCCCAGTCCTTTTCATTAAACTGGACATATCCAATTCCTGCAACTGTTCTTCATATGTTTTAGCCGCCAGTCCCCTAATCATCTTTGTTGCTCTTCTCTGCACTCTTTCTAGAGTCTCAACGTATTTTTATATCATGGTGACCAAAACTGGATGCAGTATTCCAAGTATGCTCTTACCAAGGCATTATAAAGTGATACTAACAGTTCATGTGATCTTGATTCTATCTCTCTGTTAATGCAGTTTAGTACTGCATTGGCTTTCTTGACAGCTGCAGCACACTGCTGGCTCATATTTAAGTGATGGTGCACTAGGACTCCAAGATCCCTCTCACAGTTACTACTATTGAGCCAGGTACCATCTTATTCTACAATACAGAACAATAGATTGATTGAAAAAGACACACATATATGCATTTAGGCACACCCACAGTCACATATATAAGCTAGAATTAAGACCCACCACTCTCACTACTCAGTATTATCAATTAAAATAATTAATGACTCAGGAGGGCCACACTTCCCTCTGGATGCCTTACCAAGCTTCAACACATTTGATCAGGAGCTATCCAACCAGTTATTAATTCTTTGAGATCATGACTGAGGACAATAATGTCAATGATTCAACCTCCTATATTGAGAGAGAGAGATGTTTTTCTGCTACCCACAATTAACTTTATGGAACTGACACTGCTACTGGAATGTAGCATTCTAACCATGTTGGTTTGTGGCTCCAATGAGATAAAACCTATCTCCAGAAGAAAGTAGAGTCATCAGATTTGACTGATAAAATTGCTATCCTGTATTCATTAATAATTTATACTGCTTTTACTTTGTAGGACCTCCAATAAGAACCATGGATGGCATTGTTCCTATAGGCACAGTGGGTAGCAACCTAATCTTTCTTTGTTTTAAAGTACTCATAGAGGTATTTGACTTTTGGGATAATCTGGGATAGTTAAGATGCTGTGGTAAAATTTGTGGATTACAATAACAGTTTGTTAACAGAGAGATTTGAAACTTTAATTTTATTCTGTTTTACTATTATTGCTTATCCTGCTAACTACTTTGTCATTAATATAACATATAGAAGACAGGTCCACAAGTTGCTAATAGATTTAGCAGAACAGTAAATTTTGGGAGGGGATGTTTCGCAAGGGAACTAATTGTAATAATGTATTAATCAGAGTTCAACTGGAGGGGATAATATGTGAATAATGTGTTGGGTTTTTTTGATGCACCCTTTTTTTTAATGTTCTGACTATTTTGTGTTTTGTGGTTTTTTTCCTTTATTTCTTCTTGGATTTTTATTGAGTTTTGTGTTTTTTATTTTAACTTTGTTCTGAATAAAATAAAATAAATATTTTTTTTTTAAAAAAAGCACTCATAGCGGTATAGAAGACTTATCTTACATATTGTGGTGGTGCAGTGGTTAGAATGCAGTATTGCAGGCTAAGTCTGCCCACAGCCTTGTGTTCAGTCCTGACCGGCTCAAGGTTGACTCAGCCTTCCAGCCTTCCAAGGTTGGTAAAATGAGGATCCAGATTGTTGGGGGCAATATGCTGACTCTGTAAACTCAGATAATGCTATAAAACACTGTGTGGCACTATATAAGTGCTGTTATTATTGCTATCTTTTGGGATTTGAGGAATTCTGTTTCTTGCATACTGAAATTGGGATGCATTTTGCTCATCTAATGTACTGTACATGCATATATTTTATGTTTTTGTAAAATTCCTCAGTAACCTTATGGATTACATTTCACCTTTTAATAAACACGTATTCTAATACAATATAATAGTTGGTTGTCTTATTCGATTTGGTGACTGCAAGACTGTTTTGAAAGCAACAAATAAAAATCTCTCCAACATTAAAACATCCATCACAAATGTTACAGACATGCAAAAAGGTGATTGATTATTAGGTAGACAGATGTTCCTGTACCCCTAATGTTTTGAAAGTACCCACCTATCTCCTCCCCCCCAGAGATAAAAAGTTCTATAAATGGAGACCCACATGCAAGAAGGCACTTTCTCCATTCTCACTTGCATGACACTAGATCAACCTTCCTCAACAAACTGATTTCCTATGGTGAATCCTGAGAATTTACAGCTACTATGTATGTCAGGAAATCATGTGAATGGTCATGTTATTTCATTGGGAGACACCAAGTTGAAGAAGGATATTATAGATGGTAGAGGTATGCCAATTATTTATTTATATTCATTCATTCATTCATTTATTCATTCATTCATTATCAAATTTATATGGCCACCTAACTCACAGACAAGTGACTTTGGGTGGCATACAATAACAGTATAATACAATAGTACAACTATATTGAATTTTACCATGACCATATTTATTAATTTTGAACATGTTTTATATTGCTAATATGCTGTACATGTATCCTTCAGTTAATTAATTTGATATAATAATAAAAATGGAAAAATAATTGTCTCTGGAAGGACTATAATGTAAGTTGGGATGATGTAGAACACGATATGTCTTCATATGTATAGATGCCTATGCATATTCAGACTTTCTAGAAACGCATCTGCGTTTTGAATTATGTTATTACTATTTAATTTTAATTTTCAGTCATTTTTTCCCCTTCTTAGGTATGTGAATGAGGGTTGTTTAACCCCAAAGAGCATAATATTGATATTGATAATGTTAATGGTGATAAAGGTGCATAAGGCACAGATAAACTGTGGGGACAATGTTAATAATAAACCACGTTCAATTTACAACCTGACCAACCGGAGAAGATAGTGCTCCAGAATTGTACAAATGCTGGTGGATCAACAAAATTCTCATTACTTTCTGTCTGGAGCTTGCCAAGTGCTCTGTTAACATATTGCAACAGGTTCTGCAGCTCAGTTCATGAGGAGGGTGTAAGAGCCCACTGTTTCCTGTGGTGGAGGTACTTCCTGTTTTCTCAAGACTGATGGAGACTAGCTGGCGGGGGAAGATTTTGAAATAAGGAGAGCTGCATGATCATAGCCTTGTGAGAGTCCAGATGGGAGTGATGAATCACCATCATCATCTTCACACACACACAAATTGGTCCCAACTAATTTCAGAGTTGGAACTTGGACAGTAAAGAACCTCAGTCAGCTCCCTACTTAAACATTAAAGATGTAAGCAATGTGCATGCTTAACTTACTCTGATATAAATTCTGTTTTGAGTCAAAAAATGAAAAGGAGGAAAGGACTCCACCTCCATCAAAACGCGAAAGCTATAAGTGCCCATTTGAATGAGCTAGCAAATGAAAAAAAAATAACTCTGGGGAAAGCAGCTGTGAGTTTAATTTTGAAGCCTTGTGTTATTTTAGGTTTTTTGCGCTACTTTCCACCCTCAGTCTCCCCACCCCAAGGCCAGCATTGAATCAGACTGCTCAAAGTGGCAATCTGATCAATAGAAACTAAATGAAGAAGTAAGCCAAAAGAATGTGTCTAGATCTTTTATTTTCCCATTCGACAAATGTCTTGGTCAAATTAGCTCAAGTATTGCCTATCCAAAATGGATTTGCGCTAGATCTCTTACCATTGGGAGTATCAATGAAAGATTAGGCATATTGTGAGAACTTTGCAGATGCATACAAGATAGAATGAAGCAGCTAGAAGTAAGAAAGGCTGAAACGTCTATCTGAATCAGGGGTGGGTTCCACTTACCTTCGCCACCAGTTCGCATCGTGATGTTTCGCGCTCGCAAGCTCGCACGATTTCACTTCCGCGCATGCTCAGAAGCAGGAATTAACCCGAAACACAGCTGAGGAGCTCATCAGCTGTGCTTCGGGCAAAGAAATAAAGGTCGGTATTCACCCACGGGTGGGCAGGAGGGCTCTTTTTCAAGCCGCGTAAGGGGAAAAATCCCCCCAAAAAGATGGCGGCGCACACGGAACGGCACCAACAGTGACGTCACCAGCGGGTCGCTACCTGTTCGGGTGATCCGGTCCGAACTGGGAGGAACCCACCCCTGATCTGAATGATACCTCAATTAATATGTATTTTAATATAATTTGATTGTGTGCCATCAAGTTAGTGTGGACACTTAGCGTGCATATATAATATATGAGATAAAATCCTTCCTGCAATTATATGGACTTCAACTTCCATAATCCTAACTGGGTTGCTTAGGACTTATGTGATTGAAATCTGCTGTAGATGCAGAAAACAAAGTTGAGAACATTCATTTAAAGAGCTAGAAGCAATGTTCCCTGTAACATCAGAGAACGCCGCGTGGCAGCTAGAAACTGCCGCTCAGCGTTCTCTTTTCATGTGCGCAGCCACACAGGCGCGCAGCCTCTGCCATTAAAAAATGCCGCGTGGAAGTTAGAAACTTCCACGCGGCATTCTCTCTTTACATGCGCGGCCACGTGGCCGCGCAGCTTAGAGGGAACAGTGGCTAGAAGTCCTTTCTGCCTTCAAGCACTATCCATCCTTTCTAGAGGAACTTAGAAATGAAATATTTGAAAGAGATTCTTTCTTTCTCTTTCTTTGTAATAATACAAAGCTGCCATTTCTTGCTTGTTTGTTCACACACATGGCAGATGCCACCAAATTTTGGACAGATTTTAACTGTGAACAATCCATGGAACTCATTACCTTCCTTCTGCAGATCCCTCCCTCCCCATTATCTAAGCAAGATGAGACTCTTGGCATGCATAGCTAGTCATCTACAAAAAAAGAGCAAAGAGAAAATAAGCCACCAACACAATCTTTCATTCACCTATACGGAGAGCAGAAATTAAGCCAAGAGGTTGAAAAGCAGTGGAAGAAGCATAAACTCAATGGGCCTCACCTAACCTAACAGTAAGACTACCACTAAGAAAGCGAAAACATTTGGAGATGATTAGTTTTCTGAAAAATCCCATAAATTGATTATTTTAGTAGGGATACCAGATTTCTTTTCAAGTTGAAGAATTAACATTGCAAGGAATTGTGGGTTAAGGATAAGCCAGGGGCTTCATAACTGGGATGACATGCAAAGCACTCCAGGGCCATTTTATTCCATTTATGCAGAAAAACGTATTCTTGTCCTGAGCAGCTTAAAGTCTAAAATTTAGTATAGGGCAACCAACTGGGAACCAGAAGGGAGAGGACAGCAGTGAGTAATATAGGAATGTTACGAATGTTAGAGCAGAATTCACCTGCAAGTACATGGTGAAAGGAAAAAACAACATTGTCCATTTTTAATATATAGTTAAATTGGTATGCATTTCAGTTCCTGCCAAGGTCTCTAAGCAAATAATAGTAATGGAAAACTGACCAAAACATAAATTATGTCACAGAAAGTGGCAATCTAACAGAATGTAGATTGAAGGTGCTAAGAGCAGATGCATTTTTTCTTTTCTCAAAACAGAACAAGAAGAGAAACACCTTGGAGAAGCCAGCTTTCAGGAGAAAAATGTCAATGAAGAAAGGAATAAGAAGCTTCTCTGTCTTTTTGTTCCCTGTGTATGTGCATGGATGTGTGTACAGTATATATACAAGCCTGCGTATGTGAATAGCAATAGCACTTTTCTTATATACCGCTTCATAGTGCTTTACAGCCCTCTCTAAGCGGTTTACAGAATTCAGCATATTGCCCCCAACAATCTGGGTCCTCATTTTACCCACCTCGGAAGGATGGAAGGCTGAGTCAACCTTGAGCCTAGTGAGATTTGAACAGCTGAACTGTTGAACTAGCAGTCAGCCTGCAATGGCTGCATTTAACCACTGCACCACTTCAGCTCCTATGCATTAAAACCTGTCTTTTTGAAACACCTTATTTTGAATCTAAACGGTTGAATGCCTATCTTTGTTTTTGAACTCCATCCTGGGCTCTTCTGGGTTCTTCAGAAAACAGAGAATCTGAAACAGAAGCATCTGATTTCCTGTCCATGACCCTTATGTGCACCACTTTCTCTCCCTTTCATTCATGAAGGCATTTTCTTCTCAGCAACTTACCTTCATTAGACGTTTATGTCATTCTGGTTGGCTGAAAGATTGGGAAGTAGGAGAAAGACAAAGTTAAGTAGTGGGGGGAAAGAGGGACTGAGTTTGTCACAAGAAGCAGAGAATTAATGTGACAGTAGCCACAGGCCAGGGGAAGTTTCCTCAGTTATAGAAGTGTCTGTTTGTGCAAAGGATTGGCCAGAGGTTGGCAACATGAGCAGCTCTGTAATTCTAATTAAGCAACAAAACCAAATCTTTTTCTTGTGAACAAGAATACTAGCCACAAACATCCAAAGATAGGAAATGGCTAGAATCTCCACTGTGAACAAACAGGCAAAAAAATTGCTGCAATGAGCTTTGTTGTCTTTTGCAGACTTAGAAACTTGGCAGCTTCTGAACAGGGCTATTTAGAGGCAATCCTCCCTCCCTCCCTCCAACTCTTTCACTTTGTTAATACTTCCTCTTTTCTCTTCACCAGTCAGCAGTGCTAATAGCTTTTTATAAACCACGATTCTTTCTGTTGTCAGCTTGGTTAGAAACTTCATGTTCAGCTAGGTTCAGAGGCATTCACAATGGAGACTGGGCTGGGGGAGGAAATCTGATTCCCTTCTTTTGGACACTTATTTCTGCTATACCATACATGTCATGGTTAAATTCTCTGCTATGTTTCTGATTTATTAAGATTCATGGCGCCTAGAATTCTTCTACATCACACATACGCCACATCACACTTTTATAAGGCACATTGTTTTCTTTTACAAATCAGTTCTTTATATTGATTTTTGGTTTCAGTATGACCTCTTCATAATGGAGGATGATGGACTGTACTCCCTGTTTCCAACATATTTTATAGTCACTTGCTTATTAAGGTAAAATATTTTGAATGAGGGCTACATTATTTTTACTTAGGATAGAAAAGAATGATCAGAAAACCCTGAGGTGATGGTGTTTTGAAATTATTGCATCCTGTCCTATATTTATTCCTTTAACTGCACCATCTCCGCTCAATCTGTTCAATTACAGTAAACAAATAATCATAAAGTTATCTTGATTCAAGTCTGGAATCATCGCAAAACATGGTTTCCGCTAATGGTAATTAAGAACCAATCATAATTAAAATTAAATGTCCCAAATATATAGACCTTACAACAATTTGCCTGCCTTCATTTTCCATCTCCTTAGCAACTATTTGTATTGAGTGATTGAATCCACCCAACCCTAACAGAATGGCAGATTCTTGAGACTAATAACAGCCATGAATATGATTATATGAATATCTGTGCATACTTCAGAGCTGTGAGTTTCAAAATAAACAAACATAAAATGGGTAACAAGTCAGGGTTTTGGACAAAAAGAAAAAAGTATATGTAATATTAAACTCTGCTCCTAGCCATGATTTATCTCCAGAATGTCCATCTCCTTAGCCTTTTCTCTCTATGCAAAGGCCCAGGACTGGAACTCCACACACACACACACACACACCAATATTTGTGAGGATAGATTACAGGAAAATGTGGCAATTGCTGAGAAATTCATCTGTATTAGTCTTTTTACTTGAAGAAAATCAACCCTTCCCTCCCACTTCTGCTTTAAGATAGTTAAATATAAGTTCTGTTGGTAACATATGTAGCTAAGCCTATGCAAAATTGGTTCTAAATATGTGAGGAAGGTGACGAAACCATGCTCTTTTCAGGATTACTTTACCTCTATTTCAAGTCTGACATTCAAGCTAAAACTAGGAGTGGTAGAAGTTTGAGGTATTTTATGAAAGAAGGTAGCCTGCATTGCCATATTAAAACTATTGTGTTGGTAATGGAGGATTTTTCTCTTGCTTCATCCTGGAACTCAGAGTTGTGCAAAATGCCTGCAAAGCAATAATTTGGGCTTTATGTAAAGCAACAACTCTGTTTCAAGTGATAAAAATCTCAGCTGTAAAGATGTTGCCTAATGAGCAGCAGTGAGTTCTGAACCATGCAGAAATTAGAAATGGTCCTTTCTCAGGGATGAAAGGGAAGAGAGAGTGGGAGGGAGGGAGGGAGGGAGGGAGAGAATTGTGAATTAAGTAGGACAACTAAGGTCCTAATGTGCTAGAATGGAGAAAATGAAAGATGACTTGATGGCACATAATCAAAATGTACTAGGAATGCAAGATCATGAAAGTGTCTTTGAGTCCTAAATCACAACCTCTTGAGGTTAGAGAATGCCTTTGAAGTGCCAGGAGTCATGCTTATAAGACAGCTTAGTATCAGAGGGCAGGGGTGGGCTTCAAAAATTTCAGCAATGGGTTTTCTGCCAGATTGCTGGGTGGGTGTGGCCATGGTGGGCGAGGCCTAGTCAGCCTCCTGCACCCCAGGGGGGGGGGATTTTCACCTTCCACAGGCTCCAGAGGCTTTTCTCGAGCCTCTGGGAGGGCAAAAACTGCCTCCTGGGCTCTGGAGGCCCTCTGGATGCCAGAAATGGGCCCATTTCTGGCCTTCCAGAACTTCTGGGAGACCTGTTTCCCCCCCTCCACGGGCCCTGCACTTACCTTGCATCCAAAACGGGCCGTGTGGAGACTCCTGGGAGGGACAGGGTGAGGTGGAAGGTGTGGGATGGGGTGGGCTGAGTGGGGCAGGGCCAGCCAGGGGTGGGATTTGGAGGTTTTCCAAACCAGCCAAAATGTTACCTATGGGTTCTCCCGAACCCAGGCGAAACCATAGCAGCCCACCCCTCTCAGAGGGTAAGAGAAACACTTGTTCTATCCGAGACAGATGGTGAGCTCAATCATGCAGTGTCAATAATAACTTGGAGATATTTCCAGATCCCACACCAACATTTGTCTCAAGAGTTCTGAAATTCACAGTAAGTTTCCTTCTTGATAGAGCACCCTGAAGAGCAGTCTCTGAGCGTCTCTGAGGATAACTGAGCAACCTACTTGCAGAGGAGGGAGGAAGAAGAGGTGCAATTTATAGGCAACAGTATTGAGAAAAAATTCTGTTGTAAACACTAGATATATGTCCAGCTGCAATATTAAAGAGGCCTTCCTATTCTCAAGTAAGCAACAGAGATGACTGATATGCTGGGATAAATGGTTCTGCCAATATCATAATTATTTAGTTACATTAATGAAATGTTTATACTTTTGATGTTTAAGACATCTACAACATATTTCTCATACTTTATCAAATATCAACCCTATAGTTATCTGGCAACTACTTGGAAGAAATATTAGTTCTACCTGATTATTAGACTGAGTTCCTGCCCTAATCCTAACTCCCTACTATCTAGCTGACAAGCAGATCTTTGCTATTCAGGCAGATCTTTGATATAAACAAGCTGATTTGACACTGACTTGGCTGCTTTGCTGATGTTCTAATTATTGTACCTTTGTCCTTTTAACCAATTTATTTTATTGTTATTTTACATGGCAGGGACTGTAACTGGAATATTTGAGGGATCCCTATCCCATCAGATCCAGAAGGAGATGTACGTGGCAGGTCTTGTTTAGTAAGGAATGCCAACTAACTTGACCCAGGAAGAGAGCCTTTTCTGCTGTGGCAGCCACCCTTTGTAACATCATTCATAAATTCTTTAAACCTTAAACCCCCTACCCTTCTGACCTTTAGGAAGGACCTGAAGACATGGCTATGCCATTGTGTCTGGGAATCTGGCATTAGTGGTAAACCTTGGCAATGGTTCATTTAAACATAATGTATAGTTTGTACTTCACTTGCTGCCATTGATTATGTTTTATTGTTTCACCAAGCTTTTAATATAGTTTTTAGTATAGTTCTACAATATGGTATTTATATATATTTACTGTTTCTATTGTTTTTAATTGTTTTGGGCTGTTCAGAGTTACATGTATGAGATGGGCAGTTATACAAATTTGATAAATACATATCAAATGTTGCTAGGCTTTTTTACCAGCCATTAGTGAGCAAACACGAAATCAACCAATGGATTGGTTCACTCTGAGGGGGCCTTGGTAATCTCTGAGCCTGGTTGTTTTCTGACAGACATTTCATTACCCAAACTAAGTAACATCATCAGTGGTAATAGGGAGTGGCGTTTGCTCCGAGCTACAAATATTCTCCTCTATTAATTCACTCTGTTTGGCAACAAACCAAACCTTCTTGCTTTGCATACCCTCCATTAAGTCTATTACCCTCAGTTAGATGTTGTTCAGTCATCATACTGAAGTAAACGTCACTCATCAGTCCCAGTTAGTACAATTTGGGTATGGTGGGGAGAATAGAGAATAGAGCCAAGGTGGTGCAGTGGTTAAAATGCAGCACTGCAGTTCAGCAGTTCAGCTGTTCAAATCTCACCAGGCTCAAGGTTGACTCAGCCTTCCATCCTTCTGAGGTCGGTAAAATGAGGACCCATATTGTTGGGGGCAATATGCTGAACTCTGTAAACCGCTTAGAGAGGGCTGTAAAGCACTATGAAGCGGTATATAAGTCTAAGTGCTATTGCTATTGCTATTGAGTCCCTGAGTCCCACGGGATTGGGCGGCTTATAAGAGCGTCTAAATAAATAAATAAATAAATAAATATTGCTAATGGTTTGCCTCAGCTGGCAGAATATCTCGAGACATTCCTGCCTTCACATGCTGCTTCAGAGAGTAAAGCACCATCACTGTTAAACCAAAACATCACTTGCATGCAAACACAAATGCTATAGGAAGACACTGTAACACAGTACAAAGAGTCACAGCAAAAGAGGAAATGTGGGAGTCAGTCATCATGAGAAGAAACCTGAGAACAGATCTGAGCCTGGGATAACTAGACCGCCTGTTTTTTACAGCTTTTTGGCCAGCCACTATTTCTTAAGAGAGAACAAAATGACAAAATGACTCAGTGGTGGACCTTTGAATGAAGGCCACTTCAGAAGAACAGTAGAACAACAGGAAAACTGTCAGAGGTTAGAGGAGCATGAACTTTTCTTTGCCCATCACTTATTCCCAAACAGCCCTTTTACCATAACCTTTCTGCTTTGCCCCCAGACTGGAAATTAGTCCAAGTAGACTAGACGAAAATTTGTCATTTAAAAAAAAGGGGGTGGGTGGACAGGAATGATGGATGAGAAAAAGTTCAGCATTTATCATAAGGCAAATGTCTGCCCTTAAAGCAGGTACCTGCCAAACAGAGTGAATAAATAAAAATTACCATGCAAGATTAAACTACGTTTGAATCTTTTGAAATTCTTTCAACTTTCCAGTCTTAGCTGTTGCTCTGGTAGTCTATCATTCAAGGACTGACCAGGTTAAACCCTGTCTGGATTTTTCAAGACCAACCAATGTCAGATATTTTGCTGCCACTTGAATGGGACAAATAAGGTAACAGTTTCATATGTAACTCAAATTAAATAATAGAGCAATTAGTTAAAATATGCACTTTTATATATAAACAAAATAACAGCAGAAGAAAAACCCATCAACTCAGTGGATTAAATGTTGTGTCTGAATAAAAAAAAATTAACAAGAGGTCTTCATGAATTACTTTTAATAGGGAGTTCCATAAATATGTAATTGGTAGGTCAGATTGAAAAGATTCTCAAGAAGATCTCAGCACATAGCAAATTCATACACAAGATGATCTATCATGTAGCCCAGTGATGGCGAACCTTTTTTTTCTCGGGTGCCAAAAACGTGTGCGCACATGCTATCACGCATGTGCGAGTGCCCACACCCATAATTCAATGCCTGGGGAGGGCAAAAACGGCCTGTTTCCCAACTTCTGGTGGGCCTGGTAGGCCCGTTTTTCGCCCTCCCCAGGCTCCAGAGGCTTCCCTGGAGCCTGGGGAGGGCAAAAACGCCCCCCCTTGTCCTCCCAGAAGCCCTCTGGAAGCCTAAAATGCCCCCCCCAGAGCCTCCGTGCAAGCTGAAAATCAGCTGGCTGGGGCGCACATGTGCGCTGGAGCTGAGCTAGGGCAACGGCTCGCGTGCCGGCAGATATGGCTCCGCGTGCCACCTGTGGCACGTGTGCCATAGGTTCGCCATCACTGATGTAGCCTGACACTAAATTGTGAAGGTCTTTAATAACATAATTTTTAGGTCCACAAGGGGACTAACTGGCCGACCTGTATGCTCCATAAAAGATTGCACTAAACAATCTAACTGCAGCCTTCTGAACCAAGAGTACCCAAGCAGACTTCAGTGAGGCTCCACACATTACAGGTGTCCACCTGACATGTGACTAATGTACGTGTTACCATAACTAGATTTGACTACTTAGATGGGGACCAAACATAGCTAAGCAACATCACTTCTGGACACAATTGTAATAGAGAATGCAGGAGTATTCCAAAAGTACAAACTTGATTTTTAAGGTATATGCAGTTTAATCCAGGAAAGAGTGGATTCTGATTTCCTGATTTGGCCTTTCTATTACTTAAAGGTATTTCTCCATAGTCCAACTGACGTTTCAGTTGGTTCAGTGCATTATTGATACTAATTATTAACATCATGGTTACATTCTCATGGTTTGCCAAGGCTTCTTGGTGTAGAGATTCAGCTTGGTTTCTGAATCTGAATAAATAATAAGCCATTTGTTACCTATTTATGTTTAGTAAAGATTTTGTGTTAATATATTAGAAACTGTGGACTCCTCTAAGATTGGTTGTTTGCTTTCCCTTCAAGTGGTAGGCCCAAATCTCCTCTTTCACTATAACTTGCCAAGGTGCTAACAATTTTTTTCTTTTTTACAAAAAATATAATTTGATATTAATTTTTTAAAAAATTAATAGAAACTAATGAAAAGAAAAATGAGAAAAGAACAAAGGAAAAGCTAAAAATACAAAAGCAAAAAAAGAAATAAAGAAAATACAAAGAAGTAGCTTCTGATTTTCTTTACAGCAGTTATAAGTACAATGATAAATTTACCTCTTTCTCTATGGTTACAGCATAACTCCATTTTTCCCTATAATCTATCATGTTTCATCATCAACTCCATAAATCAAAACTTTCATTTTTTCATGCAAAAAATCTATAAGGGGTTTCCAAAGCAATGTACAATATTGTCTGTTCTCTAAACAAAGATTTCTGCAAAGTTCATCTTCTTTACCAACCATTCTTCCAATGTGGTACCGTAGTACCAAATCTTCCCATCTACATATAATAATCTTGCTGCAGTTTTCATGTATGAAAACAAAGTTCCATGACTTTTTTCCTAAGTGTTTGTCTATCAGTCCCACCAAAAGAAAAACTCTCATTTTCAACTGTATATTAGTCTTTAAAAATGTCTGAATCAGTTACCATATTTTTCGGAGTATAAGACGCACCTTTTTACCCCCCAAAAGAGGGTGAAAACTTGGGTGCGTCTTATATACCGAATGTAGCCCCACCCACCCAGCCACCCCCACCCTTTGGCCTCTGTCTTCCAGCAATTTACCTGTTTGCAGCAAAGAGGGAAGAGCCTGTAAAGCAAAGCAAGTCACTAGCACTTCCCGACTTACAGCTGATTTGCCACGTGGGAAAGTGAAAGTGAAACTACAAAGAGGCAAATAGCTGGGAGAGACTCGCAGATTTTATTTTTTGCTGAACTGGATTGGCAAATTGCTTGGAGGCAGAGGTCTTTTTTCCTTGTTTTCCTCCCGCAAAACTATACTTTGGTGCGTCTTATACTTCGGTGCGTCTTATACTTCGAAAAATACGGTGTGTATTTGAATCCAAGACTTTCTGTATTTTTGCAAATCCACAAAACATGGTAAAACCTCTCTTCCTGTTGTATGCTGAAATAAAATCTCCACTCAAATTTTTATCAATGTGTGTCTTGTAGGCAGATTATATATCCTGTTTCAACTTTTTCAAATAATGAAGGCTTTTTTTCTCCTTTGGGGAGCAATTGCTCCATTCATATTCCATATTAAACATTTGTAATCTATAATCAAACCACTTTTTAAAAATCAATATTATTAGCACATGGTTCAACGTCATCCCTTTCAGTTTCTTGTTGCATCTACAGGTAGTTCTTGATTTACAACCACAATTGAACCTAACATTTCTGTTGTTAAGTGAGACAATTAAAATGCCCCATTTTAAGACCTTTCTTGCTACAGTTGTTAACTGAATCACTGCTATGCAGTGAATCATTGTTAAGTTAGTAACACGGTTGTAAAGTGACTCCGGTTTCCCCATTGACTTGTTTGTCAGAAGGTTGCAAAAGGTGATCACATGATCCCGGGACACTGTAACTGTTATAAATATGAGTCAGTTGCCATATTTGCCAAGGATCTTAATTTTGATTGTGTGACCATGGGGATGCTGCAACAGTCATAAGTGTAAAAAATGGTCATAAGTCACTTTTTTCAGTGCCATTGTAATTATGAACAGTTACTGAATGAAGTTGAGGACTACCTGTATTGGATTTTTTGTGTAGACACCCCCATTTGTATTTCTTCCAATTCTTCCTTGAATGTTTTATGAATCAGAACTTCTGCGGCTTAAACATAAAAACCACAAATTCCACTTGTTCCCATCATCATGGGATTTTTTTCTTCTTTAATCTTTCACTCATCATGAGCCATGGTGGCGCAGTGGTTAAAATGCAGTACTGCAGGCTACTTCTGCTGGCTGCCGGCTGCCAGCAATTTGGCAGTTCAAATCTCACCAGGCTCAAGGTTGACTCAGCCTTCCATCCTTCTGAGGTCAGTAAAATGAGGACCCAGATTGTTGGGGGCAATATGCTGACTCTGTAAACCGCTTAGAGAGGGCTGTAAAAGCACTATGAAGCGGTATATAACTCTAAGTGCTCTTGCTATTGTTATTCAGAAAAATACTTTTTATGTAGGATTCTGATAGGAATTTCTTTAAAAACAATGATATCTCTGTAATCAGTCTTTAGTCTCGTATTAAAATATTGCTGCAATATTTGATTCAGATTTAACAGATTAACAGAGTTGGAAGGGACCTTGTAGGTCATCTTGTCCAAGCCCCTGCTCAAACAGGAGACCCTACACCATTTCTGACAGATGGCAGTCCAATCTCTTCTTGAAAGTCTCAAGTGATGAAGCTCCCACAACTTCCGAAGGCAAGCTGTTCCATTGGTTGATTGTTCTCACTGTCAGAAAGTTCCTCCTTATTTCTAGGTTGAATCTCAAGTTTCCATCTATTATTCCTTGTCTGTCCTTCAGGTGCTTTGGAGAATAGCTTGGCCCCTTCCTCTCTGTGGCAGCCCCTCAAATATTGGAGTCTTTGTCTTCTTCCTGAAAAGTGTACCAAAACATCTCTTGGAATATGTCTTTGTTCTCACAACTCTTGAAGTAATTCTACAAACATCTGTTTCTCCCTCTGTATCCTCCTTTTTCCAATACAAAATTTTTGCCAAGACTCTAACAATCTTTTCTCTAATATCTTCATCAGAAACTTCAGGAATTGCTCTATGTTTCAAGTAAAATTCCTTTCCTCTCAGTTCCAACAGAGTTAGTTAGCCTATTTCTCTTTACAACTCTCTGTCTTACTCTCTAAAATTTCCACTTTGTTATTAATTTATTTTACCTCTCCAGACATTTGTTTTACAGAGCTTTTCATCTTAACTTCTTCTTTGATCTTTCATCTATTCTTCTTTCAAAAACTGTCAATTTAGTATCAAGTACGTCTAACGTATTAGTAATTTGCTGAAATAATTTCTGCAGCAAATCTGGTGTAGTTTCTCTGCAAGTTGCTTTATCCTCTCCATTCTTGCCCCTTTTTGACTAGTTGCCATTTTTTTTTAAAGTCTCAAATAAGGGGAAAGGAGAAAGCAAGGTTCCCCCCCTTTTTAACCCTTTTGTCTTTTATCTTCCTGTGGTTTTAAAACTTTTGTCTCTGATGACACTCTAATTACACTCAATATCACAAGCCATGTCTCCCTGTGCCTTTAAGATGTTCAGTACATTTAAAAATTACTGTACCTTTAAAACTTATGCCTCCATAATGACAATCATATTCTGACTGAAATTATATGTACCTTTTTGTTGTTGTTGCTGCAGCAGCAAAATCTATCAATTATTTATGTTTGAAGCATTCCCACAAAAGTCCAGTTGTTTTCCCTAATTTATTTTAATCCAATCAAAACTACTTTCACTAGAAAGTAATCTTTCAAAGTAATTGTCCCTTTTATTCATTTTAATCTTTATTTTAACTCCTTTTAAGCTTTTTGTCAGAAGTTCTTAAGTCTTAGAAGGTATTTTTAAAAATTGCTTTGTAACACCCTCTCTCCTCCCAAGAAAGATGATTCACCAAGGGGAATCTTTTCCTGCCATTCAGAGAATCCGTCTTTAGATGTAAATTAATTAAATCCATAGTGATTAAGAAATGAGCTAAACTTTATGTCTGTATAGGCTATACCATGGTTGTAAGTTTGAATGGAATCCCTCAACTCCCAACCACTTGGCTTGTGAGCTGACTGCATAATCTTCCATTTTATGCAGTTTACCTACAAGAAGCAGCTATCCAGAGTTCACATGGGTAATCTAACAATTTCTCTTTTATCCATAGAGATTCTGCTGGCAGGCATTCAGCTGCTGGCTGCTTCTTCTCCACCACAATGTTGTGCCCGCTCCTTCAGAGATAACCAATTCACCATAATCCTTACTGGATACTCAATGCTAACAATTACTTTCAAGGCTCTTGTTTATTCTTTGGATAATTCTGTCTTTAAACTAGGGTTGAATACAACAGCCCTTTAAAGAGAAATCAATGTGGATAGTCAAGAAAGCACACAAATGGATCATTAAACAAATCAACCTCACTCAAGGCATAAATTATTCTAATTTTGACACATAATTCAAAGACCTAGCTCTCTGGAAAAGGATCTAACATTGGAGAGGTGAAATGAAAGGTAAGAAGAGAATGACCAGTGGTACAGTGGATGGATTCAGTTATAGTGGTGATGGATACTGGGTAGAAGACACGAAGGACCAGTTTAGGAATAGATCATCATGGAGACCTGTAGCATGTATCCATGTGGCAGCTAAGAGCTGACATCAACTTGATGGCACAAAATCAAAGAGAAAAATTTTCTAACATATCAAAGACCATTATTGCAGGATATAACAAATTACTTTTTATTTTCTTCCCCTTTGTTTTTAAAATATGTTTTCTATAATGTTTTGCCAATAAAAAATGCATGTCCCAAGCCTCTTAGATTCTTTGGGTGTATGCATGAGGACAGAGTTTCTGCATGGTTATGACAAAATAAATATGTTGTACTTATTAATCATTGAATATTCAACCAAACAATAAAAGCTTTGTCAGCTACCTAATTAACAGGAATTCCACCCTTATAAAAGAGAAGCCATAAGAATTATAAATACAGTCTTGGTTTTCTTTTTTGTGCTTGGTCCTCCTAGTTTCTTACCACCTCTTACAATGAAACAAACTATTTCCCTTTTTTCACTGACCACGCACATCATTTAGGGAAATTCCTGTGTATAATTGCAAATTCTGATTCAGTTTTACCCCACAAGGATTTAACTCATTCTGGGAATTGCTACAAGCTAGTCCAGTCCAACACGCAAAGTGTATTGCAACTTCCTTGTTTTATTGTTGGTTGATTTAAAACACAAACACACTCCGAAATTCACTCTCCTTTCCCAAAGTTGACTGTCCACATTCAGTAGTGGGATCGCTTATCTATCTACGCTAGTTTTGGTGATCATTCCAGTTTACAAGCTATAGAATATTGATCACAAAGTGTTTGGTTCAAGTTATGTATCCTTTGTCCTACTTTGAAAAATAGCTCTGTAACGTTCTAGTATATAAATTAATGGTATTACACATATACTAAACAATAGAAAGAATCAATATATTCAGGTGCCTGTCCTAATCACCAGTTGACTTACTTCAAAACAGGTGATAGGATAATATTCTCTACCATAGTAGTGGGCCATAAGCTAATTTAGGAGGCTCTGGGCCGTAAGCTTGATATAGGAGAAATGACTCACGAACACTATAATTATTGGAGGCCCAATTCTCCCATCTTACAGCTGCCTGAGGCCATTGCTTTCCTTTACTTAAAGGTAAGACTGGCCCTGTTTTCTTAAACAATTTATCTGTCATCCAGGAAAGTGGAGTAAGGAGTTAAATATGACATAACTTTGATATTTTCCAAGTATGTCCAGTTGTTTTGTGCTATTCTCTTCTGGATGCCTTGTTTTGTGTTATATGTGGATGTTGGTGTCTGCCTCTCCCACAACTACGTAGTGTAGGTATTATTTCTTGCATTGCATTCTCAAGCTGTCACACATTTACCTTTCATTCCATGCTGATTCTTATGCTGTTTATTGTTCTTTGCGCAACTTTCCAAATTTAGAGAGGAGTTCTAGTCATTAAATTTATTGAAATATATTTTCATTCCAAGGTAACTTGGTTTTAAATAGCATACAGAAGGTGAGTATTTTTTTTAAAAAAACCGTTATAAGGCAATGCATGACATTAACTTCTTCTTCCAGCTACATACAGAATATTTTAAAGAAAAAACTGCCATAGAAACAACATATACTACAAATGTGTTTATCGCATTATTCACTAATGCAGGAAGATATTAAAATGAATCATCTCACAGAAGCAACAGCCTACATCTCAAAAGTCTGCTAAAATTTGTGAGCCTTGCATTTTTTCCTGAAAGTAAATTAGATCAATAACTTCAGACCATAAAGTATCATCAACACACACAGAGCTAAGCAGCCTAGCAAGCGTCAACCGTAAAAATAAAAAAATAGAAGAATGTATATTTCACAGATGTTTCCTGTAGGGTCAGTAAGCCAGTGTTGTCTACGTCCAGATACTAGCAAAACAGTCAATAGAAGCTGAGATGGGGAAATGAGGCATATCTATATTACAGACTTAAGCTGGTTTAACAGTCATTTCCCTGTTTAAAGAGAACCCTGAGAGTGGGCCAATGGAATAACAAACTCTAGGGATACTCATTAAATAATGGTTCTTGTCATCTTTGGAGTAAGCCCTGAATCACAAAAGCATAGCACTTATTGGAAAGCAGTATTTAAGCATCAAAACCAGGTAATAGCTCAGGGCAGGAATCCAAATTAAAGCATTTCAAACAGATAGCCGCCTAGCCTCTGCCTAACATCTCCAATAAGGGAGAGTGTAATTGGTTTCAGTGAGTGCTTTTACTATTAGATTCTAACCAAACATTATGAGAATTTTATCCTCCTCCCAACTTAAATCCATTATTCCATTTCAGCAGCAGTGTGGAATAAGAGAGAATAGCTCTTAAACATTTTTTCTATGACATCCTTTTAGATATTCAAAGAATGCTATCATCACAAAGTTTCATGCTATTTGAAAACCACAATGGGATTTTAATATGTTACAAAAGGTTGAATCGACAAGGTTCTACTGGTAGTAATCTGCCTCAGATTACTGCAACTCTCAAATGCTTATGCCTTTTAAAAAAAGTAGTTAAAAAAGGTGTTACCAAACTCCTCCTAATTTTTTACAGCTCACCTCCTAAAATGTTTAGAAAGCAACAAACAAAACGCTCCAAATCTTCCTTGAGGTCAGGTTTGTAATTACTTCAGAATTTTAGTCTTCAGTTATCACCTTGTTATTCCTTTCTCAGTTTCTCCCCTCATGTACTCATTTCATTTACATTGCTAATGATAAAAGGTTTATAATGGAATACACTAATGTTGTCAAAAGGCTAAAACACTGAATTCTTATTTCTGTTACCTGCGGATAGGTAGCCTGATGCTGGTTGAAGGAAGAATGTATGAATATAATATTGCTTTAGTAGACCTGCCACTACTTTTTCAATTTGCTGTGCTTCCAAAGTATTGACCTATAACCACCATCATTTCCAGCCAGTATGGACATTGACTGGAATTGTAGTCCAATACAATTAGGAGCTTCAGGTAAGGGAAAGCTATCATCAACAAATGATGGCGACTAGCTCCTTACAA
The DNA here is from genome assembly GCA_023053685.1 of Diadophis punctatus similis. Taxonomy (NCBI): domain Eukaryota; kingdom Metazoa; phylum Chordata; class Lepidosauria; order Squamata; family Dipsadidae; genus Diadophis; species Diadophis punctatus. The sequence goes on along the minus strand of JALIGW010000001.1, from coordinate 263,471,383 downwards.
GGACTTGATTCAGGTGCTTAGATGACCATGGTCTGTTGAATAAATTACAAGTGATTGAATCTATATTGCATGCTAACCCATAAAGCATGAATCTCCCAATATTTAACATTTTAGAGGTGACTGTGGGATGTAGGAGTCAAAATCTTCAAAGGTGCTGGATATGGTGCATTGATCAAAGTCCTGCCTCTTTAGTATGCAAGTGTGACATTTACACATATAGTAAAGGGGCAGACTGTGACTTTATGCCTAGCACATTTCACATTTGACAGTCTTACACTCATGGGTGCCACTATTGCAAATGCATAAATCACAATCTGAATTAACTTAGTGTAAGAATCCACCAGTTCATAGGGGTTTATTCCTAGGCAGTCAGATAGCAGTCTTATGTTTTGTTTAATATATAAGGTTGCCCAATTCAAGCAGAATGACTCTGGTTGGTGTACAGCAGGGATGTCAAACTCGAGTCATGTGACGTATCGGGACTCCCCCCCCTTCACTAAACTGGGTATGGGCGTGGCCAGCATGTGACGCATCTGGCCTGCGGGCGGGCTGCAAGTTTGACAACCGTGGTGTATGGCATAACATTTTAGGCTATACCTTTAGGAATTTTTACTAATGATAAATCAATGGAGCTTATTTTGAGTAAACATAATTAATGTTGTGTCCATTTTCGTATACATTCTTCCAGTCTCTCAAAATCCATTTTTTCTGCAATTTATTAAGTGTTTAAAAATCCTGCATTTATTATTATTCCAAGATAGGATTTCCATTAGCAGAAGAAAACAAATGTTTGTTATCTTTGGAACCAGAACTTTTCTTACAGGAAATAATGCATAGACACTTAGAAAAGAGTCATGGAGATGATTTGTATGTATGATCACTGTTGGAAGATTACTATAGGTGCAAATATTGAAGCACTGAGATACGTACAACAGAGGAATGGATGATGAAGATGATAGAACTAGCAGAGATGGCAAGATTGACGAGCTCCTTCCTTATAATCTTTCCCTTTTTTTTCTATTTTTCTATTTCTCTTTTCTCTTTTTTCTACCTTTTCTTACTATGTACTGTTTTGCTTTGTCTACTCTATTTTTCTCAATATTTATACAGTTCTATGTTGTTAAAATTAGGTGTAATTTTATCTTAATTCTAAATAGGCATGACGAAAAAGCTTTACTAGGGTAAAGAATGTAAATATAAATCTTTGAAGTAATGTTCGTCCAAGTTAAACAAGCATGGAAGAGGGCTTATATCTCATTGTATTGTACATATGATTTTTCAGCTGTGAGAACTGTGGACCATCTACATGAATGGAAATCTCAAAACCATCTTTGCAAGAACTTGGAAAATTACTAACATTGTGTTTATCACTATTGTCATTATATTTATTTACCCAAAATGAACCTAATATTTCCAGATTACAAGACCAATGTATAAGGCAAAATGTTGCGTTGTGCAGGAATATTTCTACTGAATTACATACAAGACACAAAAGAATAGTCAGATGGGTGATGTTGCATGTGGTTTGCTTGGGAGGAAAAAGAAGACGCCTGAAACAGGGTTTGAGGGAAAACAACCTCAGTTTGATGTGGCTGGAATGCAAGAGAAGAAAGCATAATCTGTTACCTTCTGAAGTGGTGTTTCTTTCTGATTAATTCTTTCCCTTGAAACAAACATAATGCAAGGTAATATTTCAGCTTTTCTCAGGTTGCTGACAGGGAATTCTGGGAGTTATATTTCAACTCATATAGTAAAAACCATATATACAGTACAGAATAATAAAGTTGGAAGGGATCTTGGAGGTCTTCTAGTCCCTATATCATTCTGGACAAATGGCTATCCAATCTCTTCTTAAAAGCCTTCAGTGATGGAACACCCACAACTTATGGAGGCCTGCCATTCAATTGGTTAATTGTTCTCCCTGTAAGGAAATTTCTCATTAGTTCATTGATGGGTCTCTCCTTGATAAGTTTCCATCATGTCCTGCCCTCAGGTGCTTTGGAGAATAGATTGTCCCCCTCTTCTCTGTGATAGTCCCTCAAATATTAGAAGGCTACTATCTTATCACACTTAGTCCTTATCTTAATTAGTTAGACTAGATATATCCAGTTCCTGCAATAGTTCATCATATCAGAAGTGGGTTCCTGCCGGAGCTGTCCAATACGTAGCTCCTGTAGGGAGTGGCCGATTGCGCAATTTGCACGCGACCACTCCGGAGCCCTCTTCGCCGGTCCGTCACATGTGTCGCCATCTTTTTCTGAGAATTTTTGGATGATTTTGCTTCTGCGCATGGGCGGAAGCAAAATCAAGCCGAAATCTCACAAGGGGATGCGCACACGTGTGAGATTTTGGTGCGATTTTGCTTCTGTGCATGCGCAGAAGCAAGATCACACCAAAATCTCATGCACATGCACGCCCCCTCGCAAGATTTTGGCGCAATTTTGCTTCCGCACATGCACAGAAGCAAAATCACGCACGCCTGAAATGTGGAGAAGCGCGCGCAGCGCACCGGCATCGGTAAGCTAGCAACCCGCCCCTGCATCATATGTTTTAATCTCCATCCCCTTAATGACTTTTGTTGCTCTTCTTTGCACTTTTTCTAGAGTCTCACATCTCCTGCATCCAGTTTTGGTGACCAAAACTTGATGCAGTATTCCAAATACTGCTCTTATCAAAGCAGCATAAAACAGTACTGACTTCATTTGGCTTTGATACTATTCTTCGTTTGATGGAGCCTAGCTCCATTGGCTTTTTTGGCAGCTGGTTCATATTTAAATGGTTGTCCACAAGGATTCCTAGATTCCTCTCACAGTTACTTCTATTGAGCCACGTACAACTTATTCTATACCTGTGCATTTGGTTTTTCTTGCCTAAGTGTAAAAGCTTACTGAATTGCATTTTGTTGGATAGGGCCCAGTGTTCAAATCTGTCAAGATCCTTCTGGATCTTGAGTCTATCTTCTGAAGTGTTGGCTAGTCCCCTCTACCCAGCTTGGTGTTGTCTGCAAATTTGATGAGCTCCCTTTCTATCTCCTCATCGAAACCATTTATAAAGATGCTGAAGAGTACTGGGCCTAAAACAGAACCTTGAGGTATCCCATTGCTTACTTGCCCTCATGTAGATGTAGTTCCATTAAGGACTACATGTTGAGTGTGGTTTGTCAGCCAGTTACAAATCCATCTGGTGGTGATACTGTCTATCCCACATTTTTTTTTATCTTACTAAGAAGTGTAGAGGAGAGCAACCAGGATGATTAGGGGATTGGAGACTAAAACATATGAAGAACAGTTACAGGAACTGGGCATGGCTAGTCTAGTGAAGAGAAGGACCAGGGGAGACATGATAGCAGTGTTCCAATATTTGAGGGGCTGCCACAGAGAGGAGGGGGCCAAGCTATTCTCCAAAGCACCTGAAGGACAGACAAGGAATAATAGATGGAAACTGAGATTCAACCTAGAAATAAGGAGGAACTTTCTGACAGTGAGAACAATGAACCATTGGAACAGCTTGCATTTGGAAGTTGTGGGAGCTTCATCACTTGAGACTTTCAAGAAGAGTGGACTGCCATTTCTCAGAAATGGTGTAGGGTCTCCTGCATGAGCAGGGGGGTTGGACTAGATGACCTACAAGATCCCTTCCAACTCTGTTAATCTGTTTAAAAGTAGGTTGTGGTTATATGGTATATGGTAAAGGCTATACCAATTTAGGGCACTGATTATTTTCAAGGAATGTGTGTTTTTCTGAAAATTTTAAAAAAATTCAGGGAAAATGATTTAGGATTTGAACCTGATAAATATTATTAGGAAGCTTAATAGCGTAGATATTTTTAAAATCTACTTTAGCAAAGTATCCTGGGACCGATAATGAAGATAATAAGTTTTATATTCTGCATGGTATATATTGATGTCAATGCTTAGTTAGCCAATTAAAAAAGACATTTTTGTCATTTGCATACCATGGTAATCTATATGGCCTCCCGGTAGTTTACAATAATAAAGCAATATTAAAATCAAGATAAATTATGATTTACAACATCAATAAATTGCAGCAATATAGGGGCACATAGATAGCTTACCCTGAATAATCTCCAGGAAGGTTTTGTTCTTACTAATTTCCAGAAGACCACTAGAATAAGTATACAAATTTGATTAAATAAAAAAAAAATGCTTGTCTGAACTTAGGCAAGGCTGTTCCATAGCATAGAGATGACAACCAAAAATCATTGACTATGAATTCCTATCCCTCATCCTATGGCAGTGATGGCTAACCTATGGCACGCGTGCCACAGGTGCACGCGGAGCCATATCTGCCGGCACGCGAGCCGTTGCCCTAGCTCAGCTCCAGCGTGCTGGCCAGCTGATTTTCAGCTCGCACGGAGGCTCTGGGAGGGCATTTTCAGCTTCCAGAGGGCCTCCAGGGGGATGGGGGAGGGTGTTTTTCCCTCCCCAGGCTCCAGGGAAGCCTCTGGAGCCTGGGGAGGGCGAAAAACGGGCCTACCGGGCCCACCAGAAGTTGGGAAATGGACCATTTCCAGCCTCCAGAGGGCCTCCGGGGGGCAGGGGGGACGTTTTCACCCTCCCCAGGCATTGAATTATGGGTGTAGGCACTTGCGCATGCGCGATAGCGTACGCGCACAAGCTTTTGGCACCCGAGGAAAAAAAGGTTCGCCATCACTGTCCTATGGCAATAGGGACCACTGACAAATTTTGTACTGGACAGCATGATTCCCTGGGAGAAACAGTCCTGAGGGCACCTGAACTAGGCACTTAAGCTAAGCTATTGTTGGTTAAAACTAGCCCTTTGAATGGCAGTCTGAAATCGATGAGGAACCAATATAGGAACCAGAATTTGTGGCTTTTAAACCAATTGCAGCTACCGTGTGGTCTTCAAAGGAAGCGCATGCAATATAATTGTAAGGTGATAACCATATGAGTGACTGTTGCTAGGGCCTTCTATTCCAGGTAGGGCCTGTCACTTTCACTAGGTAGACTAGACTAGGAAATCAACTCCACAAGACGACTAAAACTTTTGAGATTGGCTACAGTAACTGAATCTGATTGTGCTATACCTTCTCCCACTTCTCATACTCTAGTGAATTAGGGAAGCGTCAGTCTGAGCTGCTTTCAAATGTTATCCTGTTCTGAACTTTAAAAAGTGTTTCAGCCCCAGTAGGCAAATATGTTTAAACATACAGTGGAAGGATGTTCCAACCAACCAACACCTTTACATGAAAGTTATGCACAGCAGTGTCAGGGTTCCAAGTAATAGATCCATAACAAGCAAAACTCCAAGGCAGGTAGATTCCTCAAAGAATAGCTTTATTGGAAATATCATATTGGTACATATCTGGTGAAAACCGACTCTAAAGGTTCCTGCGGTTTTTACCTAGTTAAAAGTGAACGTTTTCCCTCAACCCCAAACAATAAGTGACATGGTCCAATCAAGACGCTGTCTGGTCATTTGGTGATCTCACTCCTCCTTCCATGGTCCAGGTGTGAGAATGTCCTTGGTTCTCAAGAGAAAGTTCTTTGTTTTGACTACACAAACCCCTCTATCTCTAATCCCGTCTCCCTCAACTCCAGTGTGGCAACACTGAAGCTCCAATATGGCTCCGGTCAGATCAGCTTCAAGGTTGACAAGCAGTATGGAATCTTTATATGCACAGATTACTTGGTTCTTGAGAATCCTGACAAATGGTGTTCTCAACTCTGGGAAGGTAGGCAAGCCACTTAAGCTAACATGCGTATAAATTCCTCATAAACTTTAGTAATAGATAAAAGATTTTAGAAAGACCAGCCACAAACACAGGCCATAGTGGAAGAAAGAGAATATATGTGTGTCTGCACACCCATCATTCTTTTGTCCCATACTCTTTAGACTGAATATCTTCAAAGGTCTATTTAGTCTAACAGCTAAGAAAGTGAACCATGTTGTGTATGTATATAGATGTTAAAAAACATTTATTTAAAATATTTATATAGCTACCTATCTTGTACCAAACTCTGGGCAGCTCACTCCCCACAAACACAAAACAACGTCCATCTTCAATAAAAAAAATATTTAAACCAAAGATACATATCCAAACACACACAAAAACCTGATAGGATTCCTAGCAGCTGCATTATATAACATGTTTGTTTTGTTTATGTGTCTTTGAGTTACTGTTGATGCCTGGCAACTGCCTGGGCAATTCCTTGCAATTTTCTTGGTATGATTTCAGAAGTGGTTTGCCCCTGCCTCCTCCTCCTTCTTCCTGAGACAGTGGGAGTGACTGTCTCAAGGCCACCCAATGGGCTTCCTGCTGGTAGTTTCTAGCCTGGTGCCTTAACCACTACATCAAACTGGGCCACTATAATATAAAGCATCCACAGCAAATTAAGAAATTGACAATGACAATAAAACATTCACAGTAAGAATATATTTTTTTAAAAAAACCAGCTAATGAGATAAGTCATAGCAACAATAATCACTGAGTTAATAAAATCGGATCAAGATGATCCAGGTCAATCATCAAAGGCTCCACAGAACTGCTCAGTATTGCACATCTTCTGGAATGAAATCATGGTGGGAATTATTTGATTTCAATAAGAAGGCTATTTCAAAGACCAGGCCCTTCCATTAAATCATACGCCTTAGCTACCCTGACTTGGGAGATAGATCTCTACTAGCAGCAACTCTTGAATCAGCTGGATTTTATATATGGTGGGATTGACAGCTGACTCAAGAATTGCTGCTAGTAGTGATCCATCTAGTACCGTGATGGCGAACCTATGGCACGGGTGCCACAAGTGGCACGCGGAGCCATATCGGTGGGCACGCGAGCTCAGGTCCAGTGTGCATGCGTGCACCAGCCGGCTGATTTTCGGGCCTTCTGGACCCACTGGGAGTCGGGAAACAGGCTGT